>CM040127.1:170479111-171079111 GCA_022559845.1 Amorphophallus konjac | reverse complement strand
AAGTGTTTTGGCTGGTGTAGCAACCGTGTGTGTCTTGGGGAGTTGTCCTCGTGTTTTTTTTTAAATAAGGCAATACCTAGGCAGATCCGAGGATCAGCTAGGCAAATTTTATTAATATAGCAGAAAGGGAAAAAAGTACAAGGAGACCGGAGCCATATAAAAGACACCCTACGCAGAGGGGTCAAGAAGAACAGAGGCTCAACATACAAAAAGATACAAAGAAGCCATGGGCATACTAACAAAAGGCCAGCAGAGGCCTTGTACAAGAAGAAAACCAGCCCAAGATAACGGCTAACAACCACAAAGACCCAAACAAAAATAACCCACAAGTACAGCCATATCAGCCTTGATGACAAGAGGAGCTGGAAGAATAGAAGCCATTAGATGAGCAGCATCAGACCAAAGCTTTAAGAGCGGAGACGAGAATTGTATTTGCGTCGAGCACTCCTGGTCATCCGCTTAGAGAAGTGATGATCATAACGCTCCCAGTCCTGAACGTCGGCCGTGCCATCAAATTCATCAGGGTCTACTTGGATAGGATCCATAATATGGGAAGAATCCAAGGGGCTCAAAGGGGCCTTTCCACGCGAATCCAAGCTGGGAGAAGATGAAGAGGAGGTAGCCAAGGAGCTACCAGTTGCAGGTGATGCAGCTAGGGCCAATACGATGGCATGAGGCTTCAAAGAGTGGGCAGCATTAGCAAGCCTACGAGTCACCATGGGAGGCGGAGCACCAGAAGGGGGAAGCTGCTGAGGAGAGGTCGCAGGCGCAGCCAAGGGGATACCTACAGCATCACCAGAAACAGGTAGCGAAGAGATGGACGTGGACTGGTTGGAAACAGGGATATCAGCAGCAACAGTAGCAGGTGGTAGGACCAAAGAAAAGTTGCCGAAGGTAGGCAAGGCGTTAACTTCATCCCTCAGAGCACGCAGGGCAGCCAAGCGGGCCAAACGTGCCGCATCCTGATGGGGGACGATAGCAGAAGGACCAACGTCGGCTACGGTAGAAGACTTCACGCCGTGCGGTGATGAAGGCACTGATAAAGCAACACCAAGAGATCCACTAGGGTGAACAGGCTTAGCAGGTGTAGGGACCCTAGAATTATCGAAGGCAGGAAGACTGGGAGGCAATTGATGAGAAGAAGAGACGCCACCAGCAGCAAGGCGGGAGACATGCAAGTCATTAGTGTTGTTAACAATTGGGGGTGGCAAGTTTAATGCATCATCGCAACCCTTCACTTGAGGAGACGCCGGTTCGAAGGATAGTTCAGCAACAGGTGGCCCACGTAGCACCGAAGGGCCAGCTGAAGCATCAGGGGAGCTAGAGGGAATGAGAACCAGTATGGAAACGACCCTCCAGGCTTGCGCCGCCGTCCTCGCCGGAGCTGACTGGCCAGACGTCGGAGAAGGACCATCAGAAACTCCATTAACAGGGGCACGGTGAGCTCCAAACTTCTTGCAATTGGAAGCAATATGGCCAAGACAATGGTAGGCAGAACAAAACAGTTGCAAACGGGGGCAGACGATGGGCTATCGAAACCTTCAGAGCCTAGCCCAATCCAAACCTTGTCCGGAATTCTTTGAGAAATATCCAGGAGCACACAAGCTCGAGCAGCATTGGACCGAGTTAAAGAGGTAGTATCTTGATCAATATGGAGCACAGAACCAATACTCCCAGCAATAGATCTAATCATGGCGTCGAAGAAGAAATTAGCAGGGAGAGAAGGAAACTCAACCCACACTGGCACCACAAGAGAATCAGCATCCGGGGAAAAATCTAATGACCAACGAGCAAACTTAAACAGACGGCCAAGGATGAGCAGGGAGCCTTTAAGCAAAACCTTGATGAAATCTTCACGGCATAAGAAACAGATGAGAAGATGGCGATTATCCAATGCACAAATCATAAAATCTTTCTAAAATTGGAATCTCTATGCAAGATGTGCTCTAGTTTCAAGAAACGGAGGCCGACCATGAGGGGTGTAAGCAACAATGGCGTGCTCCAGCGGCTTGCACGAAGCATCAATCTCATCCAAGGAGAAGAAAACCGCAGGGTCTCTCATGTCCGTGCGGGCTGGAGGATGGACAGCAACAGGGATGGCCGGAAGGGCCATGGCATGCCGGACGACCTGAGAACCAGGAGTGGAGGTAGCAGTCACAGGAGGCGGCGCCGGAGGAATAGCAGTAGCACCAGGGATCGAGCCAGGATCATCAATGATCGGAGGAGGATCAGTAGGAAGAGAAGTATTTGCAGGGAGGAAGGGGACGGAGAGGGGAGGGAGCGACCCTCCCCCAGCGTTGGACATCGCGGGGATTCCCCGCCCGATGAAATTTCATGTCCCCGTGTTTTTGTTGCACTTGCAGCGTATTTCTTTTCTTTGTTTATGTGTGTGTGTGGGGGGGGGGGGGGCTCGTCCCCGTGAGGAGCTTGCTCCTTGTGTGTGTGTGTGCAGGGCGTCATCCCCGTATGGTGCTGCGGGTTTGCAGCGTGTAGTAAAGCCTGACCGGGTTTGGTGAGGGGTGGACGTAGGTCTGCGGGCTTGCAGACTGAACCACCTTAAAAACTTCTTGTGCAGTGGTGTGTTCTTGTGTGATTGATCCATCTCCTCTACCCCCACTAACGGGAACGGAAGTATTTCAGTATTGCACTCGTACTATTTTAATTGCACTATCTTACGTGTTTGGTTCTCACTACACTTGCAGACCTAGTCCCTGCTTGATACACTCGCACACAAGTACTTGTATTCCATCTTGCTTGGTATAAGCTACCTTTCGCATTGCGTGCTGTGATTATCTTGTTTGTAGGTGTCACGTCCCGACGTGGAATATCGAGGCGGGACGAGTCGTAAATATTTGTGTCGATCAAGAGCATGTATAATAGGGTCCAACCATAATGGGACACAAGAAGAAAAGGATACTTTTATTTCATCGAAATAAAGTTTTACAAGATTCTTAAGCCTTAAGAGGCATAATACAACTTCCAAGTATATAATTCTAGCAAGAGTAACACTCATAAACCTAGGTAACTAAGATGAACTTGATCCCTCGTTTCACTCTTGCCCATCCCCATGTGTTTGGGGTTCATCGCCGGAACTACCTGCAATGTTAACCGAAAACGTAGGGTGAGCAAAACACTCAGTAGGATTTATATCTCTATACCAGCCAACTTAAAGTAATTAACATTTTGGGATAAAGGTATGTGCTATGCCGAGAAACGTAAATAAAACATGGAACAAGAATAGGAGAGAGAGTAAAGTAATGCAAGTAATTGGAATCACAAGTAGACAAGATATCAAGAGTTAAGTACAAGTAGATAATGATCATGTAGCAAGTATTATCATGGAATTGATCATTTCACGCAAGTATGTACAAGTCAAGTATTTCACGTAATTCAAGTATTTCATGTATTCAACCAAGTCAAGTGTTTCACGAATTGTGGAATGTCATAAATGAATCTAACAAGTCAAGTACTTCGGTGCAATGCCACACCAGGTCAATAATAGCTACCATGGGCACAAGTACTTTAGGGCGCTCCCCCTAGGACCAGACCGGGCCCCATTAATGCCAGGCATTGTAGTTATGGATCATTGATCCCAAGTATTTATTTAGACATCCACATAATATATGGCCAAAGAATTTCAAGGCAAAGTTCATAAAATAAAATACAGATCTAGTAAAATTTTTCATTTAAGGAACTAGTACAAGAAGCTCAAGTAGTTGTAATAGAAGTTCAAGGATGATTGAAGGCATCATGTTTAACGACATTAAAACAACGAGAAAAAAGAGTTGCTGAACAGGGCACAATCAACTCTTTCAGAAATTCGTGTAAGGTAGTTTTAGATCGAGTTCTCCTCAGTCGGTGTTTAGCGAGAACACCAAGAATTCATGGCCAGGTAAGAGATGGGACAATGAGAGGTTCTCCTTGCATTCGCAAGGGCCTAATTAAATAACCACTTATCTACTTAAAGCGTTTGCCCGTGGACCTCTCACCCTAGACGCCGGTCTTTCTTGATAATCTTGCTAGCTACACGACTTTGTCAGAAACCCAAAACACATAATTTGAACAGAAATCATTCTTGCATATTCTAACATGTTCATTTGTAAAAGAATTTCAATGAAGGAAAAGACATTGAAAAAAGATGTCAAGCTTTCAGATAGAGCTTAGATCAAAATGGACAGAGTCAATCGTGTATAGGAATTTTATGAAAATTCAAGCATAGTTATTTAAACCTTTAACGATAGCCTTACAGGCTCATTTACGTAGTCATTTCTTTCTCGATAGTCTTTTTAAGGTGAGAACATGATTTTAAAATTCAAATTTTAACTTTTAAAATAACGCACATAAATGAGGTAAATCGGACATGGTTACCACGTTCAAATCACGGTCCATGTGTGATCCACGTTCTTAGATAGAAAATCGAAACTCATTCTTACAATGAAAACTCTAATTTTTGGACATTAAATCTCAAAATAAGCCACAAATACATGATCATGAAAAATTACGTAGAATCAAAATACTCATGCAAAGCAACATATATGAAGATCTAATTAAGTTTTTCCTGAGAGAAAACCTACCTAGTGGAAGATCGAAGAGGAAGAACAACAAGAACGAAGAATACTTCGAAAACTCCTCCAAACTTCAAGATTTCCTCCTCTCTACAACCATCACTTCCCCAATGGATTTGTGCTTTGAGTAGGGAAGATCTCAGCTCTATTTATAGGCCAAGTCCCATGATTATTTTATTACTAATTTAATTCAATTTTTCACCTAATTTCCTATTTCATCCACTCATGTTACTATTACACTGACTTATGTTGGCAATAATTTCCAACATGTGGATGTTGAAATAAATCTACCTTCATGACATAATCAATTACCTCATTTATTCAATGATGTTTTATTTCTAATTTAATTCTAAGTCAATTTTCCACCCAATTTTCCTATTTCAGTAACTCATGTTACTATTACACCAACTTATGTTGACATTAATTTCCAACATGTAAATATTGAAATAAATCCCCATTTATGACATAATCTATGACCTCATTTATTCAATTAGGTAAAAAATTACAACATCCAATAAATATGATTTAATTAGAGCTAATAATTCTCTCTTAAATCGGATGCTAACAGTACTGCTATAGTACCGACGTCTTCGCCTTCTCAGAATTGTGCCGCGAATCTCGCCATTCGTGTTAACACGTAGGATAGGACTCGCGTTTATATATTCGACACTTTAAAGACATAATGAAAAATATTTATCATTTATTTTATTTTCATCTTTCATTATTTTTTTCGCATATAAATGCATATATAAAATTTGAGTTGCTATATCTTCCCCTACTTAAAAGAATTTGGTCCTCCAAATTCACATCACGTAATAGTAATTTAAAAATTCAAATGGAGGTTTCAAAATTCTAACCTGAGATCAAATCTGGATACTTCTTCTTGATTGACTCTTCTAATTCCCAAGTAGCCTCCTCGAATCCACGCTTACTCCATTGGACTTTTGCCATTAGTATAGCCCTATTCCTTAGCTGGTGTAATTTCTGATCTAAGATTTTGATCGGTCTTTCTCCATAAGATAAATCCTTATGTAGCTTCAAGTCATCAAATTGAATCACATGCGAAGGATCATATACATATTTCCTTAGCATGGATACATGAAATACATCATGGACACCAGCCAATTGTAGAGGCAAAGCCAGCTTGTATGCCACTTCATCGATTCTTTCTAGAATCTCAAAAGGTCCAATAAATGTTGGACTCAGTTTTCCTTTGATACCGAACCTTTTGATTCCTCGTGTAGGTGAGATCTTCAAGAAGACATGCTCCTCCACTTGGAATTCGAGGTCTCTTCTTCTATGGTCGGCATAACTCTTTTGCCGTGATTGAGCAACTTTTAGCCTTTCTCGGATCAATTGGATATTGTGAGTTGTATCTTGAATAATATCGGGACCCATCAATCCCTTCTCTCCAACCTCACTCCAGCATAGAGGTGATCTGCAACTCCTACCATATAGTGCTTCAAAAGGTGCCATCCGAATGCTAGACGGATAACTATTATTATATACAAATTCAATCAATGGCAAGTGTTCATGCCAACTTCTCACAAAATCTATCATACAAGCTCCCAACATATCTTCGATAATCTGATTCGTCCTCTCGATTTGTCCATCTATCTGAGGGTGGAAAGCCATGCTAAAATCCAGCCTAATTCCCAAAGAGGATTGCAAACCTTTTCAGAAATAAAAGGTAAATCTCGGATCTCTATCCAAAATAATAGAAGTTGGGATACCATGTAGCCTTGTGACCTCCTTGATATATAGGGCAGCTAGAACATCCACGGTCTATTTGGTCTTCATGGGAAAGAAGTGAGCAGACTAAGTTAATCGGTCCACAATCACCCATATAGCATCAAATCCACTTCGGGACTTCGGCAATTCAACAACAAAATCCATGCCAATACTATCCCATTTCCATTCCAGTATTTCGAGAGGTTTTAGCTTACCAACCAGCTTGAGATATTCGACTTTAACTTGTTGGCAAACCATGCATCGGCTCACGAACTCGGCTGCCTCTCTTTTCATGTTAGGCCACCAAAAGGTTCTTTTGAGATCTTGATATATTTTTGTGGCATCAGGATGAATATTGTACCTTGATCGATGTGCCTCCTCCAAGATTTTGCTCTTGATGGTAGAATAATCGGGCACACAGGTTCTTCCTCAGAAAAGTAACCTTCCATCATCCTCTGAAATGAAATCTGGCCGTTGATCTAATTTCTATTTAATTTCAATAATCAACGGATCATCATCTTGTAACTCTTTAATTTTTGAGTGTAACTTGGGTTGGAGTCTAATATTTACAATCAAGACTCCTTCTCCTTTCTCTCTGCATTGAGGTCTAAATTTGCCATTTGCTCTAACAATTACCACTCTTTAATCATTAGGTTCTGGAGAGGGGAAATCTAACCGCCCAAACGAAGAGGCCAAACGAGGTCCGACCCGACCCAATGAGGCCCAGCTCCTTGAAGTGGTAGCCCACGGGCCCACTAAAGATAAGCCTAATAACTCACTCGGAACAAGCACTTCCTAGGCGGCCTTCGGGTTGAGAAGTCCGAGCATCAGTTCGATCAGGAGAGCTCCATCGGAGCCCCGCATTCTCTGCCCAGACCACACACTCATCGCTCGGGAAGACATCTCCTGAGCCAGTGCCTCATGCTCAGGCCAACTGATTGAAGCTTATCTGTACGGTCGTTACGTGTCCCTTAAGCTGGGAGCTCAAGGGGATAGGGGAGGTCAGGAGTCCGCGTGCTATAAAGAGCCCGCAAGGAGGACATAACCCCCCCCCCAAAACTCCTCAGCTTACTTGGATCATTCACTCAACGAGCCATTATTTAAACTGGAAGAACCCTCCTGTGAGAAGGTAAGCCAAGGACCCTGAGCAGGAATCACTTCACCTTTTGGTGGAGAGGGATCTCGCGCTCCCATCTTCCTCCTAACTCCTCCCTTCGCACCAGTGCTTTACTACAGTTGCTGACTTAAGCATCGGAGGGTCTCCCCGAGGATTCATCCCCGGGCACCTCTGACTTGTTTCCCTTCTTGCAGTTCATACTTCAAGGATACGTGGTTATCTTCCTCCCCGCTCAGGAGTAGCGCAAGATCGCCCCTATTCATCTGGCGCCGTCTGTGGGAAACGAACAAAGACCCATCATGGTGCGAAAGAGTTCTGGCAGGAGGACTGCCGACGACAAGGGAAAAGCCCTGGCGATGGAAAAAGGCACACCTTCTCTCCCCACGGAGAATTCCCCGTCAGGCAACCACGCCAGGGGAGATCAGGAGTCCGCGTGCTATAAAGAGCCCGCAAGGAGGACATAACCTCCCCCGAAACTCCTCAGCTTACTAGGATCATTCACTCAACGAGCCATTATTTAAACTGGAAGAACCCTTCTGTGAGAAGGTAAGCCAAGGACCCTAAGTAGGAACCACTTCACCTTTTGGTGGAGAGAGATCTCGCGCTCCCATCTTCCTCCTAACTCCTCCCTTCGCACCAGTGCTCTACTATAGTCACTGACTTAAGCATCGGAGGGTCTTCCCCGGGGATTCATCCCTGGGCACCTCTGACTTGTTTCCCTTCTTGCAGTTCATACTTCTAGGACACATTGTTATCTTCCTCCTCGCTCAGGAGTAGTGCGAGATCGCCCCTCTTTATCTGGCGCCATCTGTGAGAAACGAACAAAGAGCCATCATGGTGCGAAGGAGTTCTGGCAGGAGGACTACCGGTGACAAGGGAAAAGCCCGGGCGACGGAAGAAGGTGCACCTTCCCTCCCTACAGAGAATTCCCCGTCAGGCAACCACGCCAATGAAATACCTCCGTCGGTGGCGGGGGAACAGCTTCTCGGCGGGAGTACCGACACCCTCCAAACCCTCAACGCAAAACTGGATGTCCTCGTGGATCTCATGAGCGCCCAGGCGGCCAGGGAGGAGAAGTCGCATCTCCCCCAGAAGAGCCCTCCCCGCGGAGACGCCTCCCAGCAAACCGCTGGAGGCCGTTTTACCCTCCCGGGGAGGCGGCTCATCCGCAACCTGTCAGGAGGACCATCGCATGCCCCTCCCCCGGAGCAGGAAGCCTCCTCTACCCCGAGGAGGGAGAAGTCCAGAGCACACCGACAGTTCTCGGAGACCGAGGTCCCTGAGGAGCACCGGGACAGCATGCAAGTGCGCCCCCCCAGCCCTTCGGGCCAGCGACAATCGGAACTGTCCCTCCGGCTGCAAGACTTTGAGAGGCGTTTCGCAGAGCAAGAGCGCGCCATCCGCGCCTTGCAAAAGACCACTCCTGCGGAGGACGAGGAGCGATCACCGTTCTCCAACTATATCTTGAAGGTCGAGATTTCTCCCAGGATCTCATTTCTGTCCTTCAAGTCGTATGACGGCCAGGGAGACCTGGCTAATCATTACAAGAGCTTCGATGCCCTGATGACCTTGCATGGGGCGTCAGACATGATCAAGTGTCGAGCGTTCGTGACAACTCTGGTCCAAGGTGCTCAGGCATGGTTCAGGGCCCTCGCCCCTGGTAACATTCACAACTTCAAGCAATTCAGGCGAGTGTTCAAGGAAAGCTTCGCTGACAGCGGTCCACCCCGATCAGTGGCGGGATTACTGGCCCTCAAGCAAGAACAGGGAGAGAAGTTGCGGGCTTATATCAACCGATTTAAATCGGAAGCCCTGCGTATCCTCCGCCTGGATGTTGCCTCGGCCATCACCGCATTGACCGGGGGTATCCATGACGAGAACATACGGCGTGAGCTAGTGCTTCATCCTCCCGCCTCCCTCGCCGAGCTAGTGACCCTGGCACCATGCCACGCAGAGTGCGAGGAAGTCCTCAGCGCCTGTCGAGGCACGACAGGCTCGGGTCGGGAGGGGGACAAGAAGCGACCGTCTGAGCAAGGGACGGGCCAAGGAAAAAGGTGAAACCAGGCCGGAGACGGCAACGAGTCGTCTCGGAAGTATGAGCGGTATACCCCCCTTACCGCTCCCGTCTACGAAATCTACGAAGACATCAAAGGCTTGGGTCTCCTCTACCAGTCCTGTTGTGCCCTTTAGGCACAAGCATATGCTATTTTGTTTTGATGATAGCAACACAGTGAGAGTATCACAGTGAGCCAGTCATTGTGTTTAGCATACATTGCATCACTACTATATGCATACACTGCATCGGTACATTCATCAGTTGCACGCCATATAGTCTATACATTCTTTGCTGTAACATTCATGCATCATTACAGCAAGTCTGCACATTCTCTGCTGATAGCTTTGACGCGTGCACACACAAGTCTATACATTTCATTGCAGCATGCACACACACACACAAGTCTATACATTCCTATCTTTACCTACGTTCATTGTTTTAGCATGAACACATTCAAAGTCCATACATTGCCCTGTAGCATGCACGAACTCAAGTCTGTACATCGTCCAATTGCTCATGACGTCTTGGCTAAGTCTATACATTGCTCCGTCTCACTTAGCGTCTCATGCTAAGTTTGTGTATCGCATCGCATGCGCCGTCTCACTTAGCGTCTCATGTTAAGTCTGTACATCGCATCACATGCACCATCTCACTCTGCGTCTATGTGCATAAATCAAAGTCTGTACAGCCAGTGCATACTGCGTCTCACTCAGCGTCTCATGTGCATACGCAAAGTCTGTACAGCCAGTGCATCCTTTGATTTAAAGTCCATACATTGTCTGCCCGCAAACACAAGTCCATACGTTGCTTTGATGCCGTAGCAAGTCTATACACTAATGAGCGCTTGTTTGTTTTGATGACTGAGCTAGTCTATACATCGTCTTGTCTGTGCATGCTTCTAGTTGTGCTGCTAGCATATATAGTCTGTACATCCTTCATCCTAGCACATATACTCTATACAGCTTTGGCATCGTAGGGATGCACAAGTCTGTGTATGCTCACACATGTTGCATAGTGAAGTCTGTACAAGATTTTAGTCTTAAGCTGATAATTCTCTCCAACTGACTGACAGGTACTTTTAGTGAAGTTTAAGAAGGGCACGTGATCCAAGAATGGATAAAGTGCCAGGATCGTGACACGTGTATTGAAGCCTGCTTAGATGCTTCCACGTGGTAGAATCAATTGGGCGGGAAATGTGGAGGACACACGCCCACCTATCTGCTGCTCTATAAAATGAAGACTTCTCCATCTGGAAAAGACTGATCGTGATCAAAGGAGCAGAAGCAGAAAGAGAGCTTCCACGATCCATAAGAAAACGAAAGAGAAGAAGGAGAGAGTTGAGAGAGAAGAGTTGAGAGAGATTTGTTCCTCAGATCTTTGGTTCAAAACCAGATCTGAGTTTGCTCAATTGTTTGAGCTTCATTCCCTACAGGGATATATTTTGTGCTTTATCGTATACAGCTTTCTGTTGCTGTTTTGTTTCCCATTTCTTGTTTTTCTTTTAAACCTTTCTTCAAGCTGTGTGTCAGTAGAGCAAGCTGTGATGCTCAGCGGGCGAGGTGGATACCTCGGACGGCTAAGCTGTATTGCCCAGCGGAGCAAGCTGTAAGGCTCAGCGTTTACAGTGGTGGATTCCACTGGTCGGGTCAAGCTGTAGTCCCCAGCGGTTGCAGAGGTGTATCCTCTGGACAGGTGAAGCTGTAATTCCTCAGCGGGTGAGACTTGGTCTCGGACAGCAAGCTGTGAAGCTCAGCGGTTGTAGGCTAAGCTGTAATGCCCAGCGGACGCAAGCTGTGTTGCGCAGCAGTAAGCCACACTTGAGTTTGAGTGTGGGGTGGACGTAGGTCTGGAGGACCGAACCACCTAAAAACTCATGTCTACTATGTGATTGCTTTGTGGTTTGCATCGCTTCTTTATTCTTGTACTTTGCGCAATAGATGACTGTTTAGGATGGTTCTTTAGAAGTTCTGGCTGGTCTTTGTTTTGTGCCCTCTATCTGTTTAGCAGAAGTTCTTATATTCCGCACTTGAATCTGCTGCAGTCGTTTTTATTGGGTGACTGATCTATTCACCCCCCTCTAGATCACCTTAAGCGTCACAACAATTGGTATCAGAGCCTAACTCTTTGTGCAGGACTAACATCCTAAAGAGGAACGGCCATGGATGCTAGAGGGTTAATAGCAGAGGGACAGTCCACTACAAAGCCACCATTCTTCGACGGATCCAACTACCCATATTGGAAGAACCGGATGCAGGTCTTCCTCAGAGCCAAAGATTACGAAATCTGGAAAATTATAAGCAAAGGTCCTTATGAGTTACATGAGAATGAGGAAGTGTGGACTAAAGAAGAAATCCAGAAATCCACTCTAAACTGGAGCGCCATCAACGCCATTCAATGTGCACTCCATCCCACTGAATTTGATAGAGTGTCATCCTGCAAGACGGCGAAGGAGATGTGGGATACCCTTGAGGTCATTTATGAGGGAACGTCTCAAGTGAGAGAGACGCGGGCAAATATGTTAGTGTCAGAGTATGAAGCATTTCGAATGAAGCCCGGTGAGACAGTGAGTGAAATGTTTGCTCGTCTGACCATTATAACAAATGGTCTAAGAAATCTGGGAAAAAGCTATACCGATTATGAAGTTGTGAGGAAGATCCTTCGATCGTTGACTCCGATATGGCATACCAAAGCGACTGTGGTTGAGGAGTCAAGAGATTTACAAAAGATGAAACCTAATGAGCTGATAGGTTCTTTGATGGTGTACGAGATGAATCTTCTACAAGCTGAAGAGCTCGAATACAAGAAGCCTATTGCTCTGAAGGCCAAGCATAGTTGTTCAAAATAGTCCAGCAGCACTGGATCATCCAGTGATCGGAGTCTATCTGGATCGGACCTTGAAAAGGATGAAATAGCTATGATCACAAAAAAGTTCAGAAGATTTCTTAGAAGAGAAGGGAAGAATGTCTACAGAAGACACCACAGCAGGAAGCAAAACAGGTATAAATTCAACCCTGCTGAAAAATTTGACGCTAATAATTGTTATCATTGCAGGAAGACTGGCCATATTAAGGCTGATTGTCTAGAGTTCCAGAAAATGAAAGAAAGACCATGGAAGAAAGCGCCAAAGAGAAAGGCCATGGTCAGTACATGGAGTGATGAGGAAGAAGGCACGTTGAGCACTTCCTCAGATAGTGAGAAAGAAGAAAAGGACACCTGCTTGATGGCCAGGAATGGAAGAGAAGAAGAAGAATCCGATGAGGTATCATCCCCTTTCGAACACTATACTATTTCTGATTGGGAAAATGCTTATGGAGAACTGTTAGATAAAGTGGATGATATTAGGAAACAGAACAGACACTTGAAGAAGAAAGTAAATTCTCTGGTTAATGATAAAACACTTTCTGATAAGGTTGCATGTTTACAATCATAGAATGACAGATTGAAAAGTGCATGTTCTAATTTTAATGAGTTAAAGCATGTTTTGATTGACTGTAGGAAAGAAAATGAATTGCTGAAAAATGTCGTTGATGAGTTGAAATTGACAATTCAGAAGCTTGAAAATGAAATAAAGACTTCAAATGAAAAATATGAAGCTGTCTTGTCAGTGAATGCTGAACTGAAGAAAACCATTTCACTCGTGGAAGAAAAGAACAAAGAATCACTCATAAAAATGGTCAGCGAAAAATCTGCTTCCAAAAATGTAAAATCAAAAGTGTCCAGTGCTAAGGACAAGGGAAAGCAGAAAGTTGTAGAGCCTAGTGCTGCATGCTCTTCTCCCAAGGGTAAGTCCAAGGTTAGGGGTCAGCCAGCTAGCACATCAAAACCCCAGTCTAAGGCTGCTAAGTCTCCACCACCATCAACTGCTCAAAAAAAGACCAAATATAAGTCAGTGCAGAATCCTAGAGGGTCAAAGGTGGCAGGGAGACCAAGTGTCGCTAGGAACCAGTTTGCACATCCCTATTTCCCTCGAGCCCAAGTCTATCATCACATTCACTCACAACCACTTAATAGGTTTGGGTGGAATCCTGTGTACATGAGGTCTAGGTATCAGAATTTCCCCACTCAGCCCTATAGATCTCAGCCAGCTAGGAGATGGGATGGTCACTTTAGGACATGGAGTCCTAGTCAACAGATGTTCTATGGTCAGCCTAGGACCAATTTGGGCCACAACTTCCAGTACACTCATTGGCCAAGGCACTGGCAGAAAAACAACAATGTTTCTAATAAAATGAATGCCAGGACTACACAAAAACCATCACAGCACCAGAAAAAGAAAGCTAAACCTATTGGTGCTGAGAAAAAGAAAAATAACAAAAAGAATTCTCAAGCTGTAGAATCCACCAAATCATCCACTTTCACACAAATGTGGATCCCTAAACAGCTTTTGTCATGTTTTCACTCTTACATGTCTGTTTCTATCTTGGGGCCCAAACTATCTTGGGTTCTAAAATCTGCTCCCTAAGTGTATTTGCATGTATGCCTGGTAGCCGGGAACAAAATGATGAAACATGAATAGCTACTCCAGGCATATGACAAGAGGTAGGGCCAAAAATTCTAAAAGCTGAAGGAGATTGGAGGCCTTGTCAACATTCTGATGCAACACCAAGGGTAAAAAATAAATCAGTCAGGTAAAGCAGGTAAGTGAATCACCTTCAGAATTGAGAAAGTCATGTTGACTTAGGGCATTAAGTTGTAGTTGATTCTCAATTCTCTAGATTATATACACCTGACTTTCATGAAATAAACTCTCTGAAAAAGGATAAAATGTTCATGACTTGGGTGCATAAACTTGAAATGATTGCATACTTACTTTATGTATCATTGTTGCATAGTCTGCATTTAGTTAGTTGAAAGCATTGCATAGCATATTGTTGCATCTTGGTGTCAGGGGGAGATGAGAGCTAAGTTCTGTACATTGAATCTTTTTCACTCCTCATAGTCCCCATTCAATTCATTCATATTCTTTGACATCAGATGCTCTTGGACCTTAATGCCTATTTACATCACTTCTTAACAATTGCTATCATTTCCCTATCACCTTCACTGAACAACAGTATTGCTTCTGGTTTAGTACATTGAGCTGTGGTTATTACAATTTTTCATTTATAACAATCACACTTGCAAATTGAAAGGAACTAAAGGTTTAACCTTTATAAATTGAAGAGTTAAGTGTCTGCACTTCAGAACTTGAGATAAAAGAAAACTTTTATAGCTCTTAATCTTTGTCTCATGGTTAGAATAGAAAAAGTTTTTTTTTTAATGCCTGAACGTGTTAAACTGGAAATGTCTAGAAAAGGTGAATAAGAGTGTGTACTGTTTTTAAACAATCACTCTAAAAGAAATCAGGGCAGTAGTAAATAAGATCATCAAGGTAAAGAACTGAACACAGTGACAGAGCAATGGCTGAATTGCACTGAGAAATTGTGATCTCCTTCAAAGAAGCAGGAGAATTCATATGTCATGAAGTGCTTCAGGCTATCTCTGTTCATAGGGTCAAATCTATAGGAGGAGTCTTCACCAAGTAACTGGGGGTACTGGCCTCTGATCAAGGTGTACCCTTAATGTCAAAGGTGAAAATTGTTCCTTGTAGGTCTTGATCTGAAATATATCTAGTAGTTTATGCCTAGTAACTGGGGGTACCTGCCTCTAATCAAGGTGTACACCTAATGTCAACAACATAAATGTCACTGGTCTATTCACTTAGCTCAGTTTCTGAAAATTAAAAGGTGAAAAACAAACGGCTGTAACCCTTTGAAATCAAAAGTCACACATATTCAAGTTGCCTTTCTTGAACTTCCATGTTTAATCACAAAGGGTATTGTTTCTAACTTATCTATTAAAACCATGTGCCCTAGATTCATTATTATAAATGGAGTCTATAACTCTTTTTCAGTGGTCAGCTGCTTTACTCTATCTTTATCACTATTAAACCTGAATTCTTTCAAGACTATATATTGCTGACTGTTATGCTTTAACAGTTGTTTATAATCATGCTCACTTTCTAAACCAATGATTCAGCTGTTGTCTAGTGACCCCTTACCTTATTCATGTTCTTTCCCTCCAATCTTCTCTATCTTTTGATTATGTCACAAGAGGAGATGTGTTTCATCCGTCCATATTTCTTTCTCAAAGGGGGAGAAATAATTCAGGGGGAGTTATACATTCAAGGGGAGAATGGGTTGTTCTAAGGGAAATCTGCATGCATACTGCATTTTGCACTCATGTTCACACATTTGTTTTTTCTTTTTGATTATGTCAAAGGGGGAGAAAATTTGGTTGGTGACTCGCTGTCACTTTGTTGCCATCATCAAAAAGGGGGAGAATGTTGTGCCCTTTAGGCACAAGCATATGCTATTTTGTTTTGATGATAGCAACACAGTGAGAGTATCACAGTGAGCCAGTCATTGTGTTTAGCATACATTGCATCACTACTATATGCATACACTGCATCGGTGCATTCATCAGTTGCACGCCATATAGTCTATACATTCTTTGCTGTAACATTCATGCATCATTACAGCAAGTCTGCACATTCTCTGCTGATAGCTTTGACGCGTGCACACACAAGTCTATACATTTCATTGCAGCATGCACACACACACAAGTCTATACATTCCTATCTTTACCTACGTTCATTGTTTTAGCATGAACACATTCAAAGTCCATACATTGCCCTGTAGCATGCACGAACTCAAGTCTGTACATCGTCCAATTGCTCATGACGTCTTGGCTAAGTCTATACATTGCTCCGTCTCACTTAGCGTCTCATGCTAAGTTTGTATATCGCATCGCATGCGCCGTCTTACTTAGCGTCTCATGTTAAGTCTGTACATCGCATCGCATGCACCGTCTCACTATGCGTCTATGTGCATAAATCAAAGTCTGTACAGCCAGTGCATCCTGCGTCTCACTCAGCGTCTCATATGCATACGCAAAGTCTGTACAGCCAGTGCATCCTTTGATTTAAAGTCCATACATTGTCTACCCGCAAACACAAGTCCATACGTTGCTTTGATGCCATAGCAAGTCTATACACTAATGAGCGCTTGTTTGTTTTGATGACTGAGCTAGTCTATACATCGTCTTGTCTGTGCATGCTTCTAGTTGTGTTGCTAGCATATATAGTCTGTACATCCTTCATCCTAGCACATATACTCTATACAGCTTTGGCATCGTAGGGATGCACAAGTCTGTGTATGCTCACACATGTTGCATAGTGAAGTCTGTACAAGATTTTAGTCTTAAGCTGATAATTCTCTCCAACTGACTGACAGGTACTTTTAGTGAAGTTTAAGAAGGGCACGTGATCCAAGAATGGATAAAGTGCCAGGATCGTGACACGTGTATTGAAGCCTGCTTAGATGCTTCCACATGGTAGAATCAATTGGGCGGGAAATGTGGAGGACACACGCCCACCTATCTGCTGCTCTATAAAATGAAGACTTCTCCATCTGGAAAAGACTGATCGTGATCAAAGGAGCAGAAGCAGAAAGAGAGCTTCCACGATCCAGAAGAAAAAGAAAGAGAAGAAGGAGAGAGTTGAGAGAGGAGAGTTGAGAGAGAAGAGTTGAGAGAGATTTGTTCCTCAAATCTTTGGTTCAAAACCAAATCTGAGTTTGCTCAATTGTTTGAGCTTCATTCCCTGCAGGGATATATTTTGTGCTTTATCGTATACAGCTTTCTGTTGCTGTTTTGTTTCCCATTTCTTGTTTTTCTTTTAAACCTTTCTTCAAGCTGTGTGTCAGGAGAGCAAGCTGTGATGCTCAGCGGGCGAGGTGGATACCTCGGACGGCTAAGCTGTATTGCCCAGCAGAGCAAGCTATGAGGCTCAGCGTTTGCAGTGGTGAATTCCACTGGTCGGGTCAAGCTGTAGTCCCCAGCGGTTGCAGAGGTGTATCCTCTGGACAGGTGAAGCTGTAATTCCTCAGTAGGCGAGACTTGGTCTCGGACAGCAAGCTGTGAAGCTCGGCGGTTGTAGGCTAAGCTGTAAGGCCCAGCGGACGCAAGCTGTGTTGCGCAGCAATAAGCCACACTTGGGTTTGAGTGTGGGGTGGGCGTAGGTCTGGAAAATCGAACCACCTAAAAACTCCTATCTACTATGTGATTTCTTTGTGGTTTGCATCGCTTCTTTATTCTTGTACTTTGCGCAGTAGATGACTGTTTAGGACGGTTCTTTAGAAGTTCTGGCTGGTCTTTGTTTTGTGCCCTCTATCTGTTTAGCAGAAGTTCTTATATTCCGCACTTTAATCTGCTGCAGTCATTTTTATCGGGTGATTGATCTATTCACCCCCCTTTATATCACCTTAAGTGTCACAACAAGCCCGAGCCTATGAAGGCCAAGCACCGCAATCGCCGCAAGCATTGCCTGTTCCACACTGATCACGGACATCACACCAGTGATTGCCATCAACTTCAAGATGAGATCGAGCACCTCGTCCGCCAAGGACACCTATCCCGATATGTGGCTGGGCAGAAAGAAGACCGAGGTGCCCCCGAAGAAATCGACAATGCCCCCCGCGGAGTCCACATCAACGTCATCGCGGGCGGCGCGGCATCAGGCGGAGATAGCAGCCGAGGAAGAAAGCGTCACACCGAGCAGGCGAGCCGAGCCTCCGTAGAGCACCCTACGGCTATTGACATGTTTGTGTTTTTCTCCTCATTGGCTTAAAAGACGTCTTCTCTCCCCTTCTACTAAATCGATATATAAAATAAAATGGGAACAATAGAAGGAGAACAGAAGAATATAAATAACTGTGATCGCCACCAAGATGCCTAATGTGATTGACACACCGTACCTTGGAAAGAGAGGGAGACACTCGCCTTATGAGCAGCGCTGGGAGGATGTACGGCTCGGGATGAACCGCCTGTAAGGATGTGCGGCCACACGATAGGCCATCTAAGGGTGCTGCAGAGGATGTGGGATAAGGAACTTCTGGCAGATGAACGGCTCGGACCCGACCGTAAGACGAAGAAGAACGGCAAAGTGGAAACCGCACGTCTCTGTGAACGGCTAGGTAGGAACCGCACAAGGCCACCACGCCAGAAGTTGTAAAAGGGTCCAACGTCCACCCTTTCTGGCCGGCCAGAAAGGATGGGCCTCGTGTTAGTGTATTGCTGACCTGCAAAACAACGTGGAAACATAAAGAGAAAACCCAAATTAGAACTGAAAAGTGTAGTAGATGCTAAAACGGAAATAAATGACCATGACTAAGTGGAGTGGGGGATACCTAGGGAGTTTTAAACCCCTGGGAGCGTCAAAAACATGGGAGGATGTGTGAATGACAGTGCAAGTGAAGAAAAATGAGGAGAATGATGCATGCAACCAAAAGAGAATGACGGACTATCAAAGATAGAAAAAAGACTCAAAATGAAGGTTACTCCCTGGACCGGAGGCCTGTATGGAAGTAGAAGGCCTCCCTCCCTGATCGTAGGTCACTCAAGGATTCGGCAGGGCTTCGCCGTCGACCAAAATCTCCCCCCCCCCCTCCCCTTTTCAAAGGTAGCCTTTAGGGTCTATTTATATAGCCTAGAAAGCCAGCCCCGAAACTAGGGTTTTTAGGCATTTTCAGGTCGAGATAATCAAAGGAAAATCGTAGATAATCAAATTATCTCTTATCCAGTCGAAACAGTACTCAAAATGGTTCATTATCCGCGGAGAAAATGACGGAAGAAGTTAGGGATAAAACCACGGATAGAGAGAGAAAATCTGTTGAAATTCAGGAATCGAACGGATGAACGGTCTTACGATAGACCGTTCAACTGGATGTGCGGCCATGTCCTGGCCGTCCAACCCTGTCGATGGAAATTCAAATAAATCATAAATATTATCCAACTATCCATCGAACTGACCGAGATCTTCGCCATTGGACTCTCATAGATGAACGGCTCATAGTAGACCGTTTATCTACAAGGGCGGCCAGGAAGCAACCGCTCAACCATGTCGGTGGAAAATCAAAATAGATAAGATAATTAGATAATTATCTGAAAATCAGCGACGTTAGGACTCTGGAGAGATAGACGGCTCAGATGCTACCGCACAATGGTCTGATGCGGCTATGTCTAGGCCGTATATATGCCTGTCGGTGATAATTCAAAAAATCAGCTAAATGTCCCATAAATATATGAACGGCCCAGTATCAACCGCACAAATCGTTATACGGCTGGAGGTTGCCGCACATGTACATGGGCGCTTGGAATTTATAGAAAAGCTCAATTAACCGAAACCAAGGCCCATTAAGCCCTGAATCAACTCGGACCTAACCAGGGAGGGAGGCTACCCATAAAACTGGCCCAAAACATGCCTGAAAATAGCCCCAACGAGCGATGGACAACTCGAGGCATCAACAAATGGGAGTAAGAGGAACGACTCAACTCATCGGCAAAAAATGGGTGTCAACAGATGCCCCTCCTTAACGTCCTCTTTGCAGGGGAGCGAGCGGAGGTGAAGCGAAAGTGACATGGAACATGGAGATGAAGCGGAAATGCAGCGGAGTGGACCGGAAAGCGGGCGTTAAGGTAAAACGACACCCGTTTTGACCACTAAGCGGCAGGAATTTTCCAGAAAACTCTGAACCAAATGCAAGGAATGATAAAACCAAAAGCGACACCAGTCTGGAGGAACTAAACTAAATTAAATGAAACAAATCGACAAGACCAACCTCATAGGGGACACAATCCCGCTGTCCAATGAGGAGGCCAAAAGCAGGCAGCAAAAGTAAAAGAAACAGGCTAAAGCTCCAGACGGGGACCTCTTAATCAACCAAACCAAGCGAATTGACCAAAGAGAACCTTCTAACTCAGAGTGGAACTAGTTCCGCTTACCCAAACACTGAACGCACAGCTAACCATCGCTAGTGGGACATTCTGCAGGCAAACCATGAGTCATGAATGCTCAAAAGATGCGTATGATGCATGCTGGGCTAAAATAAAAGAAATCGTTAAAACAAATGCGAAGAAAGACTAAAATATAAAATTCTCGAGAATAATATTGCTAAGCTGGGAAAATCAGAGTCAAGATACCATCCGTAACCACAGCGTGCAGGATAGAACCATCCTCCCCATGACATCCCAACTTAACGGTCTATCCGAAGGTCAAACACGTGAACCTGGATCATCATCATTTTTGTTAAAGGGGAACATCAGATCCTGGAACACGTAGATAACCAACTGGTTCTCGAGATAATATAGCATAGTACCATATAGTAATGCAGTAAGAGATGTAAGGATAGAAAGCCATACCTGACTTACCTGAGCAGGTGAAACGGCATACTTTTTTTGGATTTTCATTTTTGGATTTTTTTAATGGATTTTTATGAATAAGACAAACAAGTAAAAACATAGCAGAGATAACACAATGCTTAACTGAACGACAAACAACATGACATAACATGACGATCAAACGAATAGAAAACAACACAACAGGATGAACAAGCACATAGGCAAAGGCATAAACAGACAATATGTATGTATGAACATGGTGTGACAAGACAACAATCGGCGGGACAACACATGGTTGGGATAAGAACATGGCGGATCACACGGTTGGGACAACACATGGAACATAGAGGGACGACTATCAACATGTGCAGGTCAACTAACAACATGTAGTGAGGAACAAAACAACAAGCGTGGGACAACACGGTGGGACATGGTCACGAGACAAGGACACGGCGGGACAAAAGACATGAACAAATACGTACTTCAATCAAAACCCCAGATCAGAATAAAGTAGAACCGCCAGGTTTATAATCGTGAGGCAAAGCCCTCTCATAAAGATATGATCACTGCAAACAAAAGCTGGGCAGGACATAAGCTTCAGAATAGATCGAGGGAGTGGATCGAAGAAGGAAAGAACAGATCAGAAATGTGGACAGGAGGCAGAGCACAAAGATATAGTAAGGAATGCCTGAGTACTTGCAACCTGCACACTTAGTAAACGGATTATGTATCTGTCCTTAAAACAAATAGATAGAAAGAAACAAAAGATAAATAAATATATATATATATATATTGTTGTCTTGTTGATTTTGCAATTTTCTCGATTTTTCTTATTTTTAAAAATATTTGATTTTTTTTGTCAGGACTTTGAAAATATTTGATTTTTTTAGAATTTTGACAATATCTGATTTTTTTGGATTTTTGAAACTATCTCATTTTTTTTTATTTTCAACAGTAGCAATCCGCAGCACCTAAAGACGGGCTCAAACTACTGGCCAGGGATCGTCGTTCCTACCCCTTTTCATTAAAGGCTTCCCTTAAGCAGGGTGTGCATGTGAGGGTGGCTTACCACAACCAACCGTCTCTAAAGAACGGTGCCCCTACTAAGGCCATACCCGGGATACAACCCAGCCTAAGAGGGAGAAGCAGAAGAAAAAATGGAGACAAGCTTTATGTAGGATGGGAGATATCAAGGCTCGAATTCCTTCCAGGGCACTACCCCTCAGAGAGATAGTCTGTTGCGCTGGGGCTCTGTGTCTTTGATTTTTATACCCATATTTATCAGGCACGCATGCGACCGGGCTCATGACGTCCCATGGGGAACTGTACTGCCACTCTTGCCATGCCTTCCAATCATAATTTTACATTGAATTATTTTCTCATTTTGGTAGCCCTTATTGGCCAGATATAGCATGAAAGCTCACTTTTGAGGGTCAAGACTGCCCCTATTTGAGACCTCTCCCGTATTAGGGAGTGCCTAGGTTGGTCATCTCATCCATCCATCTCTTGCCCCTGCACTTGGCCGAGCAGAGAAAAGAAAAGACCTTTGTGCATACCCAAAGTATGGCCAAAGCAGCAACGGTGCGCCTCAGAGAGATCAGCTATGGCTTGCCATGTACTGTGTGAAAAATCCATACTCATATGTCACCCTCAACAATCGAGGAAAGAAACTAGACTCCCAGCGCGGAGCTATCACCAGCCTAAGGATGCTGCAGAAGTTAACTTTTTTATTTGACACAAAGTTAAGATCTAATTAAAAACTCCTAAAGCCACTCAATCATATTAAGGAATCATGTGCAGAAATAATAGAAATAATAGAAATGAAAGCACGTTCTTGCACAAAATAAAGATACCTTTGCAGATCCATGGCATGGAAACCAGCATCCTGAAGTGATTTCGATCATCGAGCTTTGAAGAGCGCGAGTAGCTTTGCATTCCTTGCTTGCCAGGATAAAGGATGAAAGGAGAGCAAAGGATTGGATTCCTCGACACAGAGGAGTGGCAGACATCATATTGGATGAAGAAGGGATAAAAAGGAAGAGAGACGAGGGCTAGAACTCCCTCGTTATGGCACTGAGGCCCTGATAACAAGGAACCAGATACAAAAAAAATAAGGATTAAATGAGATCAAGGCAGGCTAAAGCCTCAAAAATAGCACGAAAAAGGGTAATGACCCCGAAAGGGTGAGACAGAAAGAATAGACGAACTATAAGAAGATTGTGGCAAAGATAAGGGGGAAGAGGAGCGATCATCCGACGTGGTCGGAGAGAAGGAATAGCGATCACCCGCTAGAGGTGGGGAAGAAAATGCATGAACACCTGACGAGGTCGAAAAAAAGAAATGGAAACCACCCGACAAAGTCGGGGAAGGATCAGAAAAAACACCTGACAAAGTCAGGGAACGAGCATAAGGCATCCCCAACAGGGTCGGGGGAAAGAGATGAGAAGTGAAATCCGGACGTATCCGGGGAGGAAAGCTAGAAGATGCCCCTGGATTAGGGGAAGAGGAGGGCATAGGCCGATGCCTAGAATGGTGAGGATAGGAGAAGATGGTAGAAATATGGCCAAGTGGTGGAAGGTACACCACCCAAGGATAAGAACCGAGCAAAAGAAAAGATGAATAGATAGAAGAATGGGAGGAGGAAGTGGACCACTGAATGCACAACTGTCGGCCCTTGAACTTATGTCGTCGCCTCTTCTTAGCAGAAATCTTCTTGAAACAACTCCACCCGGCACGGACTCGGGCCTTCGGACTTCTTATCTTGCAATACTTTCTCAAATAACGGGCCCATCTGGCATATCGCCTGGCCCGGTTGTGAATATGCAGCTTCATCGAGACGGTTGCCCCTAGCTGTGCAGTGCTAACCATGGAAAGACATTCCACAACAGTCAACTCCTTAGGATGAGCATCAGGAAGCAGTGGAGTTTTGTCATTCGGCACTAGAAGCATAAGATTCGGCAACTCCACTCGGCAATCGGGCATGAAGCACAACTCCCATGCTAGAAGCGCAGGACGGAACTGAGGGAGGGTGATGCGCGGCGTTGACGTGGCCGATTCACCAATAAACTGAGAAGATTACATAAGACGTGTAGAATATCCTTGGAAAATGTAGAAGACACGGCCAATTGCCCCTTGAGTGCTGAACTCATTAAACCTTTGGCGGCCGTGTGGGTTAGCACCATCCGGGCGGAAGACTCTTCAGGGCCAGTGCACTGAATAGCAATCAGGTGAGAGGTAATAACAACATCAACAGTGAATTCTCCGGCGAGCAAAGAGATTGCCACCGGCCTTGCTTTTGAAGAGACTGGCACCAGTGCTAAAGAACTCTTCTGAGCAACCGTCTTCATAGCAAGTGCAGGCTCATCATCCCTAGAATAGCCAGGGACCAAGACTCAGACCGACATGCGACAAATGAAGTCTTGAAGCTTGTAATGCGCAGTCAAAACCTGGTTCGGCTCTTTATCTCCCTGGGGACTAGACCCGAGGGGCACCAAAGGTAGCGTGTACCTGCTCCGTGAAGTGGGAAGTGGTAGAGGGAGGTTAGAAGGAGGAGGTTTGAAGGGCGCGGGTGGCGATGGTGCAAGTGATGGGGAAATACTGATGATGATGGGCATGGGTGGAGGTAAAGGCAAAAGTGGAGGTATGGGTTTAGGCTCGGCCTGCTCGGGCTTAGAGGATGATGGCAAAAGGAGTGGCATCGGTCGCGGGGATGGTTGTGAAGGTGACGGAACAGGGATTATTACGAGGGGAGGTGATGAAGACAGTAGTGGTGACGGTAATGGGGATACTGGAGAAGGTGATGATGAAGATGTGGCCAATGGAGGTGGTGAAGATGGGGGTGGAGAAGGTGGTGACAAAGGGGGTGATGTGGTTGATGGAGATGGTGAAGGTGAAGAGGAAGGAGGTGAAGGTAGGGGTGGGGAAGAAGGAGGAGAGGAAGGTAGTGGCGTAGTGGGGGAAGTGGCAGGTGGTGGTGCTCTTCGGCGTATCTTTACAACACGTCGAGAGGCGTTGGGAATAGGTGTGGTGGTGGAAACGGAGGGTGAAAGAGAGGTTGCCCGAGCGGAGGCTGGAGTAGGTAAAGATGGTGGAGGAGATGGGATAGAGGGAGAAGTGGGTAACGGAGCAGGTATCTTACCAACTGAAGAAACACCAGGGTGCCCCTGGTCTTGAAGTGGAGACGGTTGCCTAGGCGGCACTTGCTGCTGCCGCTACTGCTTGCTGCTGAGATCTGAAATAACTTGGCGCGTGACAGCCCAATCAATCATCTTCTTATCTTCCAAACTGTAAACAAGTTCCCGGAACTCGGGGCAGTCCTCAATCAAATGCCCCTGTTGACGATAGAATTCACAGAAATGGAGCAAGTTCTCGACCGCGGGTCGGCAAGGCATAACCGGAGGGACTTGCAACGCATGGGCGGCCATCAAAGCCCTGAAAACATTTGTAAGAGATTCTGGCAACGGGGGGTGAGAAGCCTGCTTCGGGCAAGGCGGATGTCGAGGGGTGTGAGAAGGTAATGGGGATGGTAGCGGAGGTTGCGTAGGCAAGGGGGATTGCGTAGGTGAAAGCGGAGGGCTAAAATGATGTGGAGGCGTGGAGGGCGTGGGAATATAGTGGACGGCATCCACCCGCTCTGGGTGTAGCGTTTCTTTGACCAGAAGTGGAGGGGTGTGGGGAGATAAAATAGCGGAGGGCTGACTCATGAAGGGAGATGTAGTGGAGGGACATGTGGAGGCATGTGTGGAGGTATGGGGGTGTGTGGGAGCGGAAGGCCAACTCGTGGAGGGATATGTAGTGGAGGGTTGACCCATGGTGGATGGGGAAGAGAAGGGGTATGTGGAAGGTGACGGTGGAGCAGACTCGTGGTCAAAGGAAACTAGGAGTTGTTGGCAAATGAAGCGGGCTCGACTGTAAAGTTGTTGCCATGATGTAATATCATTCAGGGCTAAGATGCACCTGAGATCGGACGTTGCATTAGAAATAACCATCTTGATCTGCTCGCCCTCCGGAATATGCCCCGAGACTTGCGTGGCCAGGCGACGCCAGCGGTCGGCAAACATGGAGAATTCCTCGTTGGGCGTCATCTTCTCATGGGCCAGATCAACCACAGAATATTTGGCCCCACCTGGTCTCGATATTGCTGAACAAATCTTGCTTGGATGGCTTGAAAATTCATCATCTGCTCTTGCGGCAATGTGAAGAACCAATCCTTGGCCGGGCCCTCTAAAGATAGGCCAAACAAATAGGCCATCAAGTGTTGATCATGCTAGAACTGGGCCGACTCATATAAGAACTCCTTCAGATGCACATAGGGGTCACCAATTCTACCATAGCGACGATATGTAGGAATCTGCTGGCGTGGTGGGAGTTGAAGACCTCGGAATGCAAATGGGATATCCAAAGAAGTTTGAGGACTGATTTATCGTTGCAATTCATCAAGCTGGCGTTGGGCCTGAGCGAACATCTCCACGGTAGGAAGAGTCCGAGAAGGATATGAGCCAGCCTGAGCAAGAGATGATGAATTTAGACCAGGGTAATGATGATGGGCCGGATAAGGGGAACCGGCCTGAGAAGAAGGAAGGCCCATTCTGGGAATGGAGGAATGCATGGGCCTGGAAGAATCATGTATGTAGGAATGAGGATTGATTAGGCTAGCAGCAGCATGGGCGGGATAAGAAGGCTCGTTAAAAGAATAGGGTCCAATAGAGGAATAAGGAGATGGACCCGCATGGGAAGAGGAATCCACGTGGGGGTAAGAAGATGGAGAAGTATAGGAATAAGGTACAGGGGAGAAGTGCTCCATGGGGAGAATGGAGACTTTGCACAATGGATCTTAAATGAATACAAGGAGGGAAATGAACGCAGGACAAATGCAGTTAAATGGAGACACACGAAGATGAACTAGACCTAATGAGCCTAATCTGACAAAAGATGCAAATGATGACACTGTGCAACATACAATGGAGGAGAGAGATGAGAAAAGAATCAACCAATTACCCAAAATAATTCCAAATGATGCGCGAAGATTTTTTTTTTATAAGTTCTCTTTTAGGACCTTAGTGGATTAATTAAATTGTGAATTCACTCAACCACAAGGTACCTAAACAGGGTGAGAATGGAGAACTGGCAGACTCTAAAGGACTCTCTCTCTCGCACGAATGCAGACCCTAGACTAGGGGGAGGTATGGTACAACCTGCCTGGCGTCCGTGTGGGAATCCACGGCTCACGGGGGCTTACGGAGGTCCTCGGCAAGGTCCCCTAGTCGGCTCCAAGGAATATGGAGACGAGAGGAAACTCTACCTCCGTAGAAACGCAACTAAATATAAATGAAATGCATGAATCCTATGCGTACCGGAGTGCATGCAAAATCTAGCCTAGCAACTATCAACCAATGATCAATCAAATATATAAGCAATGAAAACAATCATGCAACAACGATATGGGAGCAGGGGGAGATCAATAACCAGCACCAAAGATCATGAATATCATGGAACATGGCAATCAAAATGAATTACGGGTGCACTGTAGCACCACAAGGACGGTCTATATAAGACCGCTCAAAGGGATAGACGGTATGTACAGAACCGTATAATCCGGGGAGTAATGGCAGAATAACTGCAAAATCAGAGAATGCTGGAAATGAAGGATGGTAGAGATGAGAAACGTACCAAGAGGAGCAGCCTGTGGATAGCCGCTTAAGCTCTGGAACGGATCTCCAGCAACCGTGTACCTACAACCAGACCAACCAGAAGCATACCAGTGCCAGAAAGATGGACGGCCAAGGACAGGCCGTTCGGCATGTGAACGGTCGATAGGAGGCCGTTTATGACAGGACGCTTGTAGGAGAACTGGCGCTATGCGCAGAGAGGGACGGTGGACGTGCAGCCGCACAAGGGATGAACGGCTCTGGGAGAACCGTTCACGTTCCAGAAGGCAGAGAACGCAACCCAACCTGCAATCACTTCAAGAAGAGGACTAACACAACAAAAGAAGGGGTCAGCAAATCACTAACACGATGGGCACTAGGTGTCCCACCGTGATCGCCAAAAAAGAGGATGTTGACATGTTTATGTTTTTCTCCTCATTGGCTTAAAAGACGTCTTCTCTCCCCTTCTAATAAATCGATATATAAAATAAAATGGGAACAATAGAAGGAGAACAGAAGAATATAAATAACTGTGATCGCCACCAAGATGCCTAATGTGATTGACACACCGTACCTTGGAAAGAGAGGGAGACACTCACCTTATGAGCAGCACTGGGAGGATGTACGGCTCGGGATGAACCGCCTGTAAGGATGTGCGGCCACACGATAGGCCGTCTAAGGGCGCTGCAGAGGATGCGGGATAAGGAACTTCTGGCAGATGAACGGCCCAGACCCGACCGCAAGACGAAGAAGAACGGCCCAGTGGAAACCGCACGTCTCTGTGAACGGCTAGGTAGGAACCGCACAAGGCCACCACGCCAGAAGTTGTAAAAGGGTCCAACCTCCACCCTTTCTGGCCGTCCAGAAAGGATGGGCCTCGTGTTAGTGTATTGCTGACCTGCAAAACAACGTGGAAACACAAAGAGAAAACCCAAATTAGAACTGAAAAGTGTAGTAGATGCTAAAACGGAAATAAATGATCATGACTAAGTGGAGTGGGGGATACCTAGGGAGTTTTAAACCCCTGGGGGCGTCAAAAATATGGGAGGATGTGTGAATGACAGTGCAAGTGAAGAAACACGAAGAGAATGATGCATGCAACCAAAAGGGAATGACGGACTATCAAAGATAGAAAAAAGACTCAAAATGAAGGTTACTCCCTGGACCGGAGGCCTGTATGGACGTAGAAGGCCTCTCTCCCTGATCGTAGGTCACTCAAGGATTCGGCAGGGCTTCGCCGTCGACCAAAATCCCCCCCCCCTTTCAAAGGTAGCCTTTAGGGTCTATTTATAGAGCCTAGAAAGCCAGCCCCGAAACTAGGGTTTTTAGGCATTTTCAGGTCGAGATAATCAAAGGAAAATCGTAGATAATCAAATTATCTCTTATCCAGTCGAAACGGTACTCAAAATGGTTCATTATCCGCGGAGAAAATGACGGGAGAAGTTAGGGATAAAATCACGGATAGAGGGAGAAAATCTGTTGAAATCCAGGAATCGAACGGATGAACGATCTTACGATAGACCGTTCAACTGGATGTGCGGCCATGTCCTGGCCATCCAACCCTGTCGGTGGAAATTTAAATAAATCATAAATATTATCCAACTATCCATCGAACTGACCGAGATCTTCACCGTTGGACTCTCATAGATGAACGGCTCATAGCAGACCGTTTATCTACAAGGGCGGCCAGGAGGCAACTGCTCAACCCTGTCGGTGGAAAATCAAAATATATAAGATAATTAGATAATTATCTGAAAACCAGCGACGTTAGGACTCTGGAGAGATAGACGGCTCAGATGCTACCGCACAATGGTCTTATGCGGCTATGTCTAGGCCGTATATATGCCTGTCGGTGATAATTCAAAAAATTAGCTAAATGTCCCATAAATATATGAACGGCCCAGTATCAACCGCACAAATCGTTATACGGCTGGAGGTTGACCGCACATGTACATGGGCGCTTGGAATTTATAGAAAAGCTCGATTAACCGAAACCAAGGTCCATTAAGCCCTGAATCAACTCGGACCTAACCAGGGAGGGAGGCTACCCATAAAACTGGCCTAAAACATGCCTGAAAATAGCCCCAACGAGTGATGGACAACTCGAGGCATCAACAAATGGGAGTAAGAGGAACGACTCAACTCATCAGCAAAAAATGGGTGTCAACAATGGCCCCGCGGGCGAGCGAACCGCAGGCCCTGGTATTCTCCGACTAGGACCTGGAAGGGTTAACCACCCCGCATGACAACGCTCTCGTTGTATCGACAACAAGAAACCATTGTAACGTAGATAGGATCTTAGTTGACAATGGTAGTGCCCCTGATGTATTATCCTATGAATGTTTCCTCAAGATGGGAGAGAATCCATCTAAACTCCGCCAGATCCGAACCCCCCTCTGTGGGTTCAACGGCCATGCAACTTATCCCGAGCGAGCCTTGAGCCTGCCAGTTACTATCGGCACCCTGCCAAAACCGTTACGGTTATAGTGGACTTCATTGTAATTAAGGGGATGGCGGCATATAACGCCATCTTCGGTCGAGGTATCCTCAGCCGAATGAAAGCGGTGCCCTCTACCTTTCACCAAAAAATGAAGTTCCCTACCAAGTATGGCATGTGGGAGATCCGGGGTAACCAGGCATTGGCTAGACGGTGCTATATAATCTCGGTTGAAGCCACTAGGCCGAAAGGAAAAAACAAAGGAGTAAAGGGAGCCGAGGAGGGACCAGTAACATCTGTGCTCGGCGGCGAGTTGCTAACAGTCTTCCTCAACGGTGTCCCGACTCTAGGAGTCAAGATCGGAGCTGATCTACCACTTGAAGAACAAGAAAAATATAAAGATTTTCTTGCCCAGTACATCCAAGTCTTTGCATGGTCTGACGAGCACCATCCCGGGATCCCGGGAGACGTGGTGACACACAAGCTCAACCTCGACCCAACGGTGAAGCCTGTCCAGCAACACAGGAGAAAGTACGCCCCGGAGAAGCAAGCGGTCATCAAAGAGCAAGTCATCAAGGGACAGAAGACTAGCCTCTTTCGTCCGGTCCTATACCCTACATGGCTCGCCAACGTTGTCCTGGTACCAAAGGCTTTGGGGAAATGGCGAATGTGCGTGGACTTCACCGACCTCAACCAAGCTACCCCGAAAGATTGCTACCCGCTGTCGACCATCGATCAACTGGTCGATTCAACCTATGGCAACGAGTTGCTCAGCTTCCTGGATGCCTACTCCAGTTACCATCAGATCAGGATGGACCTAGAGGACATCGAGAAGACCGCCTTCATCACTGACTTCGGCGTACACTACTACGCTCGAATGCCGTTCGGGTTGAAGAACGATGGAGCAACTTATCAGAGACTGATCAACCACATCTTCAAGGGACAGCTCGGTCGGAACATCGAGGCCTACATTGATGACATGCTCGTCAAAACGCCGAAGGCCAAAGACCATCTTGCCGACTTAGCCGAGACCTTGACACCCTCTAAAGGTGCAACATGAAGCTCAACCCTGCTAAATGCGCCTTCGGAGTAAGATCCGAGAAGTTCCTAGGCTTCCTAGTAACTTAGCGTGGGATCGAGGACAACCCTGACAAGGTTCAAGCCATCCTGGACATGCGGCCACCCACCTGCATCAAGGACGTTCAACGCCGTACGGGGCGCATTGCTACGCTCAACCGCTTCCTGTCCAGGCGGCCGAACGATGCCTACCCTTCTTTAAATTATTGAGGGGACCCAAAATGGCATCTACTACGTTCTCCTGGGATGAGGACTGTCAGAAGGCGTTCGCCGAACTCAAGGAATTCTTGGCCTCGCCCCCAGTGCTGTCCAAGCCAACCCTGGGCGAAGCTCTACACCTTTATCTCTCGGCAACCCCTTCCACAGTGAGCTCGGTCCTAGTCAGGAATGACGCAGGGATCGAGAGACCGGTTTACTATACCAGCAAGGTGCTTAATGAGGCTAAAAGAAGGTACCCCGCAATCGAGAAACTCGTGCTAGCGTTGGTTACCTTAGCCAAGCGCCTCCGACCCTACTTTCAAGGGCACTCCATCATCGTATTGACCGACGAACCCCTAAAGAAGATTCTCTTTCACCCTGAAGCCTCGGAACGCCTTGTCAAATGGGCCATCATGCTCGGGGCCTACGACATCTCATATCGCCCCCGCTCGGCCATCAAGGGACAGGCCCTTGCGGACTTCATCGTCGAAAGCACCGTCCCGATTGAGGAAGCACTTCCACCTGCGCACGGTCCCACCTGGGACCTGTTCATTGACGGATCCTCCAACTCAGCTGGAAGTGGTGCCGGTATCCTTCTCAAGTCCCCCGAAGGAGCGGAGCTGCGGTACGCCTTGAAATTCAACTTCCAGGCGTCCAACAACGCCTCCGAGTATGCAACCCTAATCTCAGGGGCCAGGATGGCTCGACGACTGGGAGCCGAGCGAGTCAGGATCCACACTGACTCCCAACTGGTCGCTAGCCAGGTTAACGGTGATTACAAAGCTCGGGAAGGACAAATGATCAAGTTCCTCCATATGGTCAAGAGGATGGCCCAACTCTTCGAGAGCTTTGAGGTAGTCCGGATAGCCCGAGAGAAAAACTCCCGAGCGGATGCCCTCTCTCGCCTGGCCTCCTCCCTCGACCCCGAAGGTACACGATTGGTCTTCCTCGAAGAGCTCGAGCGACCGAGCATCGAATCCGAGCTTATGACAGTTGACCCGACACCCCCGAGTGACTGGCGAACCCCCTATATATCCTGGCTTCGGGATTCTCAAGAGCCCCCTGACCCTCGGGAGGCTCGAAAACTCAAGTACCAAGCTCGGCGTTTCGTCATGCTAGATGATGACTTGTATCGCAGATCTTTCTCTGGTCCCCTCCGTAAGTGCATCAGCGTCGACGAAGCCAGCCGAGCGGTTCAGGAAGTACACGAAGGCATCTGCGGCGCGCACCAAGGAAGACGATCGCTCGCCAGGATCTTACTTCGGCAGGGTTACTGGTGGCCCACCCTCTAGCACGACTGCACGACCTATGTGCAGAAGTGTGATCGATGTCAGCGCTTCGACCATCTGATCCACCAGCCCTCCACGGAGCTCATCACCCTTGCCGAGCCATACCCCTTCGCTCGGTGGGGAATAGATATTCTCAGGCTGTTTCCCACAGCTCAAGCTCAGAAGAAGTTCATCATCGTCGCCAGCGACTACTTCACCAAATGGATCGAAGCCCACCACCAGGATCACTAAGTTAGTCATATGGAGTTTTGTTAGGAAGTTGATCATTTATCATTACGGTGTCTCCCAAGTGATAGTGAGCGATAATGGCCGGCAATTTGATTCTCATTATTTCAGAGACAAATGTGCCGACCTAAACATTCGCAACCACTTCACTTTGGTAGCCCACCCTCAGGCGAATGGACTGGTCGAGAATGCCAACAAAACTATCTTAAAAGGCATCAAAACTAGGCTCGGCAAGGCAAAGGGAAGCTGGCTCGAGGAACTACCAAGCGTACTGTGGTCGCATGAAACTACTCCGAGAACGGCCACCGGTGAAACACCTTTTCAGCTAGTGTATGGCATGGAAACCGTGGTTCCATTGGAGGTCGACAATCTCTCTCTCCGAGACGTTCACTTCGAACCCGAGGTGAACGAGCAGAAACTACTAGAAAACCTCAACTTAGCAGATGAGATCCGAGAGAATGCAAAGATCCGAGCAATGGAATACCAATTGTTGTGCCCCTGTGATTTTGATGATAGCAAACACTATGAGTCACCATGTGTATGTATATGAATGATTGAGCACTGTTAGTTCTCCTGCATACATTGCATCAGTTCAATATCAGCCATATGCATACACTGCATCGGTGCATTCATCAGGTGCTTTATTTCGAAGTCAATGCATGTTTATTACATATACATAGTCAGTGCATCGCCCTCATGCATACACAAGCACCTAAAGTCTATACAGAGTTTTGCCTAGACTGCATCAACTCAAGTATGTACATTCTTATGTGGCTGTCTGTACAACCTCCATTGTTTCATTCGAACAAGTCAGTTCAGCCAGTGCTCTTCATGCATATACATAGTCTATGCATTGATTTGTCTCGCACATACACTAAGTCTGCACATGGTGACTTAGCGAGTCTATACATTCTTTGAATAGCATGCCTGAGCATTCATCTTCGCTGTGCATACATTGATAGATGCGAACTGCATTTCACATGCTCAAAGTCTATACATTCCATTGCTGGTACGAGTGGTTATCACACCAGCAAGTCTATACATCGTTGTCGAATGCACGCTAAGTCCATACACTCGTTGCTGGCATGTCTGTACATTCGCTTTCAATGTGCATTCTTCTCCATGTGCAAAATGCATTACATGCATTCAAAGTATGTACACTCGTGGATGACATGTCCGTGCATTCATTCTCGTTGTACATACTTCTTATATGCACACTACATTTTGTGCATCAAGTCTGTACAAGCTTAGTTCAAATATAAAACTTACTCGATGCATCCTTGTCTTTTCCTTTAGATTGATTCAAACTGATAATATGTTCAACCTGACAGAACATCTGTTCGAGAAGCTTAAGAAGGGCACGTGATCCAAGGATAGAGGTCTAACCCTGATCGTGACACGTGGAACCATTGTGCTGGGATACCACCACGTGGACTAAGGCCTCTGGGCGGGAATCATGGAAAGCACACGCCCTACCTCACTGCTCTATAAATAAGAAGCTTCTTCCTGTGAGCAGAGTGATCGAAGCAGGAGAACTTATCTGAAAGAGCAGAAGCAGAGAGAGAGCCTGCATGATCCAGAGAGAAGAGAAGAGCAGCAGAGAAGTGTAGAGAGTGATCGTGAGCAGAGTGATCAAAGTAGGGGAGCCCATCTGAAAGAGAAGAAGCAGAGAGAGAGAGAGAGCCTTCACGATTCAGAGAAGAGAAGAAAGTGAGAGCAGAAGAAGAGCAGAGGAGAGGAGGGTTCGAAGAAGAAAGAGTGAGCAGTAAAGAAGAGGAAGAAGAAGAAGAGAGTCATCTGAAGCCTTGTCTCTACTGGACCGTGGATCAAATCCGGGCCAGTCAGGTCTTTGAGAGCCACTTTGTGTTTTACCGTCTACAGCTTTCTGTTGTTGTGTCCTTTCCATATCGTGTTTTTCGTTTGAACCTTTATTCAAGCTGTTAGTCAGCAGAGCTAAGCTGTATTGCTCAGCGTTGCAGAGGAGGATTCCTCTGGACAGCAAGCTGTGTTGCTCAGCGGGCGAGGTGGATACCTCGGACAGCAACATGTGATGCTCAGCTATTTGTAGGCAAGCTGTGAGGCCCAGCCGTTCAAGCTGTGAGTCAGCGGGAAGTCACACTCGAGTTTGAGTGTGGGGTGGACGTAGGTCTGTGGACCGAACCACCTAAAAATTCATTCGTGCACTGTGATTTGAATGCTTACTGTTTGCTTCCGCTAGATGAATGCTTAGGCTCGATCTGTCTTCTATGTTCAGTGAGCCAATTGATTGCACGTCCTTTGTTTGATTAAATGCACCAGTCTTTCAGACTCGATAGAACTTAGTTCGTTTCAATTTCACATCTCTGAGTGTTCTAATTTTTAATTTAGGCAAAAAAATTTAAGGGGAGATTCATTCACCCCCCTCTGAATCCATCGCACCGATCCCAACAATTGGTATCAGAGCGGGTCTCTGTGCTTCCAGATCCAACGATCTGCAGAGGATCCTGCTAGTCTGTGTGGTGCTTTGCTATTTGTAGTTCGGTGCATTTGTCATCTTGTCTTTCAGGTTTTTGGATCTGAAATTATTAAGTTGTTCTTTCAATGGCATTCTCTGTTGTTTTTGATGGTTCCAACTACAACAAATGGATAGGCGGCCTATGTGTTCACCTGAACTCCATTGATCCAAATCTATGGAGTCTTTTATCAAAAGGGCCACATAAAGTACCTCAAAATAAGAGCATATGGTCTAGAGAGGATAGGATAAAAGACAGTGAGAATGCTACTGTCTTTAACATTCTGAGAAACTCAGTTAATATTGAAAAGTTTCCATGTGTTGCAGGATGCAAGTCTGGGAAGGAGATAATAGACAAAATAAACACCATCTATAAGGAACAAGTTGGAGTTTGTATGATGGCTGATCGAAGGGATCAGACTAAAGATGAGTCTCCATCCCAGGTAAATTCTGAGACCGAGGATATTAGCTATGATGATTTAGTTGCCATGCATGAGCATCTACTGGATAAATATGAAAGAGTTAAATCAGAAAAGAGAAAACTAAGAAAAGAGAAAAATGCTGAAATCACAAGTCTAAAGGCTGAAAATGAAAATCTAAAATCTGAATTGAAATTGAAAGAAGAATTAATTGACTCTCTTAGAGCCGAAAATGAAGAGTTATTAAACAGAAAAATACAGCTAGAACAGACTGAAGACGAGTTGAATAAAAAGTTGAAATCTGATGACAAAAATGAGTTGATTGAGGATAATAAAGATCTAAAAGAACAAAACAAGAAACTCATGGTCTTAAATGTTGTTATATCACAGAGGCTTCTGGCTGTTGAGAAAGAAAAATCTACTGATAAGGAAATTCAATTTGAGAATGAATTGAAACTGAAACAGGAACTAGAAATTGTTAAAAATTTGAATGATGCCATGCATAGACAAATTATCTCATGTGAGGAAGACTTGACTAATTCAGAACTCAAAATTTCTTCTCTGCAATCTGAGGTAACTGAATTGAACCATTCCATGTTAAAATTTGTCAAAGGTAAAGAGAAAATGAAAGCTTCTTTGAATGTTGAAGTCACCAAATTGAGTGAAGAGAAAGGGTGCAATTCTCAAATTAAGCAGGCTGTAAGGAACAAACTATACGTAACATTTGTGAGCAGCTCAACTTTAGCTAGCACTTCTGCACCTTCTTCAAAACAGTCTGATGATCAGAAGATTCAAAAACAGAACAAACATGTGAAAATGAAAACACTGAAGAAGAATAATAAATTTCATGCAAACAAGTCTAAGGCTAAAAAATTCCCAATTGTTCACAGAAAGAATATTGAATGCTTTTATTGTGAAAATTTTGGCCATGTAATCAACGATTGTCTTGTCATGAAGAATGATGATGATAGATTTCATGCTAGGACTTCTTATGCTAAGAAATCCTATTCTATTCAAAACAAGAAATCTAAATGCTTTTACTGTCATAAAATGGGTCATCTCATGCATGAATGTAAGTTAATGAAAATAGATGACATGTCTGCTGTGGGAATGCATGATAAACATTTCCATGCTAAAAATCATGCAATTCCTAAAAGGAAACTTCAATGCTTTTGTTGTGGCAAATTGGGCCACATTGTTGCACAATGCTGGCATGCACAGGGGAGTAACAATCGTCACAAATCTGCTAAAACCCCTGTGTATCAAAGTACTTTTGATAGAAATGATATTATCCCTAGAGGCAAGCACAATGAGTGCTTCAAATGTGGGAAGCATGGCCATATTGTCACGGACTGTTGGCGTGCTCAGGAGAAGAACTTTAATTCTAAAACTATTAATCTTCCTAAAGATCAAAATGTTTTTGGCAAAAATGAACTCAATTTTAAAAGTAAGACTTCTGCATGTTTTAGTTGTGGAAAGTCGGGTCATAAATCTGCAAACTGTTGGCTAACTGACAATGAGAGACAAAATGTTCATGTAAACAACAGAAAGGTTCATACTCATGGACATAAATCTCATGCTTATGTTGATGTGCATAATAAAATAAAAAATTTTGTTGTTTCATGTAGATATTGTGGAAATTTTGGACACTTTATGAATGACTGCTCTCTAATGGAATTTGATGATCATCTAGCCAAGAGATTATTTAAAACACCTGTTGGGGGTAAAATAGGACCCAAGACTGCTTGGGTTCCTGCTGGATCAAAATAATCCAATTATTGCAGGTGTGTCTTGGAAATGAATAAAGAGGGTTAATAAACCAAGGCACTCAAGAATGAAAACCCCATGATTGCACTCTTCAGGTCAGTTCTCAAAAACTCTGCTTAAATTCTGTCCTCTGAATTTGTGTGCTCTAGATGCTTGCATATCATGATAATTTCATTTGCTGAATGCATTACATATCCATGCCATGATACATAGTTGTCAAATTCCCTGCATAATGATATTGCATATGTTGCATTTAGAAACTTCATTCAATGCATATAGTCAGGGGGAGTTTTGTCTAGCCCTTGCATGTATTCATGCCACATGTGTCCATGTAATGCTTGCAAGAAAATCAATGCATTTGCATACATGCAGTAAATTGCATAGCATTTCATTTTTTTTAATCCAAAAAGAAATGACTCATTACATCTAGACAGGAGGAGCATTTTAAATTCGTCAGTCTTTCATAAACTGAACACTCACTTCCCTCTAATCTGGAATCTCTGTCTAGTACTTCCTAATTTGCTGAAGGAGTGCCTCACTTGAATTCTTCCCTGTCACTATTGTCAATCTGGTTTGACTGAATTCCAGACTCTGTCATCAGTTTCTGAATTGCATTGCTCAAGTGTATGCTTCTTGCTGCATATTTGTAAACTCACTGCTATTGGCTTTCCGAAAATCTGTTTGATGCATATTGATCATATCTGCTACAAGCATGTGTTTCAATTTTCACTTTCTATACATGCTTGTTAATGTCTCTACTAGTGAATGCTATTGTCAAAATATTGTTTGAACTGATTTTGAAGAGACTTAAATCTGTGTACCTCAGTTATAAATCTAATATCTTAAAAGAAACTCCTATTATACATGTTTGAGAATAAATGTTTGATCTATGTTGGTGTAAGGCTAATGTATTCATGAATTTTAATTTGAAAGACTTGAAAGTATCTGAATCACAAGTTTTAATAAACTTTAACCAACTGTTTCATGTAATCTCTGGACAAAACCTTCTGAAATCTGAAAATTTGAAATCAAGGTTATTTTGGTTGAGATACATGTTTTTAGTATTGTTCTTAAACATTAAATCTGTCTGAAGTTGACTAAATAGAAAAGCAAAATTCAGAGCAATGACTTGGTCACTGAGAAACTGGGTCCTCCCTCAAAGAAATGGAGTAAACCTATGTCATGAAGTGCCACAGTTATCTCTGGTATAAAAATAATTGAAAAATCTGACAGAGCAATGGCATGGTTGTGTTGAGTAACTGGGGATTCCGACCTCTGATCAAGGTGTTTCTTCATGTAAAAAGACACTCCAATTGCTAACTATGTTCTCATGTTCGAGAGGCAATGCGGTTATCACACTGAGTAACTAGGTCATTTCACCTAAGACGTGTTTTGTCTCATGTAAAAAGGTGTTGATCAACCAAGATTGCTCAGGAAAATTAAAGTGCTGATCAAGAGTATATTTTAAAATTTTTCTGCAAACAGCTAACTTCAAATACTATTAAAGGTGTTTAATCTCAATACTACAATGTGTAACTCCTAAAGGAGTCATTGAGATTAATTGAGTAAGATGGAAGAGGATTGAACTGGAATGCTATGAATAATTGGTTCACCTTTATTAAAACTCAGTTTCAGATATGAGTATTGTATACAATTGTCAAATTTGGTATACATCATGCTTAAACCCATTTTGTCATGCAGTTTAATTCATAATCCCTTATGATAGGAGAGTCTATCCTCAATTGGACTTATAACAGTGGTACCTGGAATAAAATTTCGTCTGATCAGTTACATCCTTAATTGCTCCATCATCTTGCACATCTGTTTCCTGATCTTTACTTGAAAATGCACACTCTTTCTACTGAACTGTTACTGAAAGATCCTGTGCTTTGTATGTTGCCTTGACTTTCTTCCTCAATCTACTTCTTGTTGCTGTGACACACTCCTCACATATCCTCTTGAAACTTTTGCTTTATTCTGAGCAAGGAATGTTGAACAGATTTCATTTATTACTTCTTAAAGGGGGAGGATTGATACTTGATTGTCTAACTGCCCCTGTGCTTGTTGATTGTATTCCTTTATTCAGGGGGAGTTTCATGTATGGTTGTTCTTCCTTTTTATCTAGGGAGAATATGTGGTGTCATATTGCACTTTGGGGGAGAATAGCTAGCTCTAATGTGCTTTCATGTAGTTAAAGGAGGAGATGTTATATCAATCTTTTCATACCTGCTTAATTTTTCTCTCAAACTATTTTCTTTTTGATGAAGTCAAAGGGGGAGAATAGTTTGGGTCTGTGTGAGTCATAGTGTTGCCATCATCAAAAAGGGGGAGATTGTTGTGCCCCTGTGATTTTGATGATAACAAACACTATGAGTCACCATGTGTCTGCATATGAATGATTGAGCATTGTTAGTTCACCTGCATACATTGCATCAGTTCAATATTGTTGGATTTTTGTGACTTCCCTAGTGTTTTGATGATGAGCATCACTATGTTAAATATTATCTTTTTTAATCAGATATCATGAGTAATGTTATGCATTCGAACTCTCCATGATTAACAGGAAAAATTGCTATGAGATAATACCCTGCATGTCCGTACTGTTCCTTTCATACTTCGTGTTGGTTGTGTTCACTTCACTTCGTGATATTTACTGAAGCAGCTCTAATTGTTCTGACGAACTTCGAGTCGTTTCCCTGTGAATCTCGTGTCGTTTCCTCAGTATTTAGTTGCTCATCTCGAGTCATCCTTTATGTTTACTCTTGTGTTTTCGTGTCACTCACTGTTATTCCTCGAGTCGTTTCTTTTTTCTTGTTTCACTGCTTCATCACGTGTCGTGATAGCCGTGTCTGTCTTCTGTCTTCGTGTTGACTTTACTTCGTGCATTCTTCTCGAAATTCAAGCTTTAAGTGTCTCAAGTCGAGTCTGATTGTGTTGTCTCCATGTCATCCTTAGTTCGAGTCGTTTCTTTGTTATTTCTGTCTTCGTGTTGCTTTTCCTATACCTCGTGTCTTTTCTGTTTTGTAACCACACTTCGTGTCAGTTTCTGTTTTCGTCTTCGAGTCATTCGTACGTTCGTGCAACTTAGTACTCGAGTTGTTTTCGTGTGTATTCAAGTCTTTTTAGTAAAGTGTCGTTTCACCTCGTGCCGTTCTCTTTGCTGTTTGTTATGTCGTGCTGCCTTTGTATCCGTGTCTTCGTGTTTTTCTTATGTTTATGTCCGCGTGTTGTTTCCTTCTATCTTCGTCCAGGTTCCCTCTGATCGCGTGTCTGTCTACCGTTTCACTCCGTGAGACTTCCTTCTCACCACGTGCTGTTCTCATGAGATCTCGTGTCGTTCTCTTTCTACCTCGTGTTGTTTTCATCTGACCTCGTGTCATTCTCTCCTTGTCTCGTACTGTAATAATCTTGTGTATCTCGTGTCGTTCTCTGAAAAGTGCATCTCGTATTGCTATCACATACCTCATGCAGTTTTAGTTCTTGTGACCCTGAGTATTAATGGTTTTTATCTCCTTGCAGGTCCGAGGAAGAACATTCACCGGTGTCTGGGCTGCACGTGATCCGATACTAAAGGAACCAATGCTATAAGGGCACGTGGCAAGAAGGTTCTGGATCGAGCGCGGGAAGCACACGCCTTGCATGCACCGTCCTGATCGCTTATAAAAGCACTGCCTCATCATCTACGAAAAGGTGGAGCTCTGAGGTTACATGAAAGAAAGTTGAAGTAAGAGCAGAAGAGAAAGAGCCTCCCTGAGAAACTAGAGTGTTCCAGTTGAGAGAGAAGAGAGAGCAGGAGAGTGATCAGAAGATGTGTATTGACTTACGGATCAAATCCGAAGTCTGCTGCTCAGTTTGAGCTACATTGTTTCCAGTTTCTGAATTTTGGATTCCTTCTTTCTTGTTTTCATTTCTTATATGTTTTTCCTTCTTGATTGAGAGTTCGTTGTGTTACCTCCTGGTGTTCAGGGGAAGAGAGAGACGTGTTCTCCCTGGTGTTCAGGGGAAGAGAGAGTTCGTTCTGCCATATGCATACACTGTATCGGTGCATTCATCAGGTGCTTTATTTCGAAGTCAATGCGTGTTCATTACATATACATAGTCAGTGCATCGCCCTCATGCATACACAAGCGCCTAAAGTCTGTACACAGTTTTGCCTAGACTGCATCAACTCAAGTATGTACATTGTTCGGTGGCTGTCTGCACAACCTCCATTGTTTCATTCGAACAAGTCAGTTCAGCCAGTGCTCTTCATGCAAATACATAGTCTATGCATTGATTTGTCTCGCACATACACTAAGTCTGCACATGGTGACTTAGCGAGTCTATACATTCTTTGAACAGCATGCCTGAGCATTCATCTTCGCTGTGCATACATTGATAGATGCGAATTGCATTTCACACGCTCAAAGTCTATACATTCCATTACTGGTACGAGTGGTTATCACACTAGCAAGTCTATACATCGTTGTCGAATGCACGCTAAGTCCATACACTCGTTGCTGGCATGTCTGTACATTCACTTTCAATGTGCATTCTTCTCCATGTGCAAAATGCATTACATGCATTCAAAGTATGTACACTCGTGGATGACATGTCCGTGCATTCATTCTTGTTGTACATACTTTCTTATATGCACACTACATTTTGTGCATCAAGTCTGTACAAGCTTAGTTCAAATATAAAACTTACTCGATGCATCCTTGTCTTTTCCTTCAGATTGATTCAAACTGATAATATGTTCAACCTGACAGAACATCTGTTCGAGAAGCTTAAGAAGGGCACGTGATCCAAGGATGGAGGTCTAACCCTGATCGTGACACGTGGAACCATTGTGCTGGGATACCGCCACGTGGACTAAGGCCTCTGGGCGGGAATCATGGAAAGCACACGCCCTACCTCACTGCTCTATAAATAAGAAGCTTCTTCCTGTGAGCAGAGTGATCGAAGCAGGAGAACTTATCTGAAAGAGCAGAAGCAGAGAGAGAGCCTGCACGATCCAGAGAGAAGAGAAGAGCAGCAGAGAAGTGTAGAGAGTGATCGTGAGCAGAGTGATCAAAGTAGGGGAGCCCATCTGAAAGAGAAGAAGCAGAGAGAGAGAGAGAGCCTTCACGATTCAGAGAAGAGAAGAAAGTGAGAGCAGAAGAAGAGCAGAGGAGAGGAGGGTTCGAAGAAGAAAGAGTGAGCAGTAAAGAAGAGGAAGAAGAAGAAGAGAGCCATCTAAAGCCTTGTCTCTACTGGACTGTGAATCAAATCCAGGCCAGTCAGCTCTTTGAGAGCCACTTTGTGTTTTATCGTCTACAGCTTTCTGTTGCTGTGTCCTTTCCATATTTCAAGCTTTTAGTCAGCAGAGCTAAGATGTATTGCTCAGCGTTGCAGAGGAGGATTCCTCTGGACAGCAAGCTGTGTTGCTCAGCGGACGAGGTGGATACCTCAGACAGCAAGCTGTGTTGCTCAGTGGGCGAGGTGGATACCTCAAACAGCAAGCTGTGATGCTCAGATGTTTGTAGGCAAGCTGTGAGGCCCAACCATTCAAGCTGTGAGTCAACGGGAAGCCACAGTCGAGTTTGAGTGTGGGGTGGACGTAGGTCTGTGGACCGAACCACCTAAAAATTCCTTCGTGCACTATGGTTTGAATGCTTACTATTTGCTTCCGCTAGATGAATGCTTAGGCTCGATCTGTCTTTCTATGTTCAGTGAGCCAATTGACTGCACGTCCTTTGTTTGATTAAATGCACCAGTCTTTCAGACTCAATAGAACTTAGTTCATTTCAATTTCACATCTCTGAGTTTTCTAATTTTTAATTTAGGTAAAAAAATTTAAGGGAGATTCATTCACCCCCCTCTGAATCCATCGCACCGATCCCAACTCCAATGGCGCATCACTCGATACTACAACTCCAAAGTCCGAGACAGACACTTCCAGCCAAGGGACTTCGTCCTGAGAAAGGCCGAAGCCTCTCGACCACTGGAGGCGGTGGGGAAGCTAGCCCCTACCTGGGAAGGCCCCTACCAAGTGGTCGAGACGCTCGGAAAAGGGGCGTATCGACTGTCCACCATGGAAGGAACACCCATCCCTCGGACATGGAATGCGACTACACTTCGCAAATTTTACTTTTGATCATCTGGCAAGCACACACATGTAAGCAAAGTGAAAAAAACATTCTTCTCTTATCATTAAACTCTGGTGTACATCAAGTAGGCCGCAGCCAATACAATATGCATGTACAACAAAAAATTACTTCCACAGGTACTATGACGCGAGCGAAACGCTCGGCCAACCCGGTAGGCACTCCTACGTCCAGCCACTGACTCTGCCTCGTGCGAAAATTGGGGATAAGGGATAGTCGGCCCCGTTGGCTCGAGAAGCTCGAAGGAAAGGTGCCAGAGGGATTGCAAGGACAACAAAAAAAAGGAGAGAAGAAAAAGGAAAAACAAGAGAAGGCCTCCTCTGCCGACTCTTTGGAAGGAGGACGGAAGCCGAAAAGAGAGCAAGCACCCTCTAGTGGTGCAGGCATCCTCCAAAGAGTGAAAGAGGAGGGAGGGGGAGGCTGAGACCAGAAAGGATGAAGCTTAAAGAGCTTCCCCTCCCCCCAAGGATGGCATCGGCGGGTCAGGGATAGGAAGGCGACATGCTCCCGCATGTCGAACCCTCTCCCAAACTGACCCCCGGCTGTCGAACCCTCTTCCAAACTGGAATAGCAGGAGCTCCCCTCCTACTGCCGTCTGCATCATCATCTTCTGAAGCACTCTCCATGATCCACTGAGATTGACAGCACAACGCTTCGCGAAAAGGGAAGAAGGAGAAACCGTCAGGGATGGCCTTAAGTGATGGAAGAAGGAGGAGATGCCCCTCAGACCTTTTATAGGCCGAAGGGGGAGCTAATCGCCTTAAATGACTCTCCCCTTAAAACCACGCTAAAAGGAGCCTTCCCTGAGACGGTTACCTCATTTCCCAACATTCCCCCCCAACGGGAAGCACGAAGCGGCAAGTCATTTACAGTGGCATGGAAAAGCGGAAAGGTGCCAGTGCCATGTCTTCTGCCTGACAGATCGGCACGCGCGATATCTGCAGAGAAAATCGGTGACTACGGATACGGTAGTCGAATCACACCAAAAGCGATAAGAAACAATCAATTCAGCACTTAATATTGCCGCTACTATACTTTCCAAAAAACAAAAAGGTCTTACACGGCTACAAAAGGGAAAGAAAAGAAAAGCTTGTACATTAGGCCTCGGGCCCATCTCCAAGCTCGGTAGACAAGGCCCCCTCAGCACCAGATGATCTGCCCCTAGTATTCTCGACGACGGCCGACCCAGGCACTAACCCCACCTGCGTGGGAACTGTCTCGGTCGCGTGCTCTCCCGAGCTGCTGGAGTTGGCGATCGCTCGAACGAGCTCGAGGACTCCCGACCCTCCAGCCTCGACCGGCTCGGACCGGGCTCCTCCATCTGGCGCCCCCTCTGCTTCACTCGGTGCCCCGACATCGACGTGACCCCTTCATTATCGGCCCCTTCCTGCTCTGTAGAAGGGAGAGCCGGCAGGGAAGCCTCTTCGGCCGGGCAGGTGACCTCCGCCTTCCTCGCCCGCTTCTTCTCGACAGACAGAGCCTGCAATGAATCCCCCAGCAGCTTCACCATGGGATCCTTAAGCTTGACCCCCCGGCGTTCGGAAGCTTCATCCCGGGTGACCCACTTGCCCTTGTCTCAAGCACGGGAAGAACCCTCCGAAGCTTGGAGATCGCTCGGAGCTGGCGTATCATCCCCGTCGATGATCTCCAAATCGGCCGGCAGTGCCTCATCCTCAACCGCTCACCTCTGGTCTGAACGAAGAAGAGCAAATTGAAAGAAGGAAGGCACTTACTCTACAATAAAGAGAACAAGTCCCTGAGATCCTCACCTGTCGGCAACAGTGCTCGAGAAAGATACTCCTCGATGTTGGACGAGGTCACCAACTGAACAGTCGGCCGGCGATTCTGCAGAAGGATAGCAGCATCTCTCTCCACCTCCAGGGGGACCTCCATTTGCTTTGGAGGAATGTTCGGGTGAAAGTTGGGCACCGTCGAGAAATTCCAGAGCACACCGACCGCCGACGCACCCACCCATAAATATTGGGTCTTCTACCCCTTGTGAGAGGAGTCCTTCACGGAAAGGGACACGCAACTCCTATTCCGTTTTGCCTGGACGAAGAAGAAGCCATTCCCCACATGCAGATTCTCCTTCAGCTCAAAAAAATAATGGAAGAGGTCCAGCGAGGTGCTCACCCTACACTGGCCATAAAGTAAAATAAAGGAGAAGATGAGGGTATAAGAATTGGAGACTAGCTGGACAGGAGCCAACCGGTAGAACCGAAGTAACTCGACGACGAAGGAATGGAGGGGCAGGCGAAAGCCACACTTCTAGGCCAAGAGGAAGGAACAAAAGTGGCCAGAACGAGTGGCCAGACTATACTCATAAGGCTCAGGGGCAAAGAACTGAAATAGCCAAGGCAGCCCATACTGGTTCTCCAGTTGCCTTACCTCAGCCCCCCCCCCAACTCGCTGCGGAGAGGCTCCGACTGTACCAAGAAAACCCTTGGGGTCTGTTCTTTCTGCCGCCCCTCGGCCTCAATATTTTGGTCCGCCATTGAAAAGATGGAGGAACTGGAAGAAGAAGGGGAAAGCTCTGGATCAGAGGACTCCGGAGGAGAAGAAAGTTGATGGATCGCCGCCGTGGTAATCTCTTCTAGCTCCGCGAAAGCCGCTGTGATTCTCCGCTCCTCCGAACTGCTCTCACGGCGCATGATCCCCCCTATATAAATGAAAAGGATGGCAAAACCCTAAACCTCGGAGATAAAGGGACACAAATAGCGTGCCATGCTTATAACCCCTAGCTGGAGGCGGCGTGGCGTTCCGATCTCCCGAGGAGGGGCCTTCTTTAACTCATCATGACGGGCATATTCTCAGGACGAGCCACATCATGTGGCCCCTGCAAGAGAGAGATCTCCACCCAACTAGAGCCATGAAAAGTCCAGCCCAAATGCTACTCAATCGAGCCTAATTGGTCCGACCCGACCCAACGAGACCCAGCTCCTTAAAGTGGTAGCCCTCGGGCCCACTAAAGATAAGCCTAATAACTCACTCGAAACAAGCACTTCCTAGGTGGCCTTCGGGTTGGGAAGTCCGAGCATTGGTTCGATCGGGAGAGCTCTATCAAAGCCATGTATTCTCTACCCAGACCACGCACTCATCGCTCGGGAAGACATCTCCTGAGCCAGTGCCTCATGCTCGGGCCAACTGATGGAAGCTTATCTGTACGGCCATTACGTGTCCCTTTAAAGCTGGGAGCTCAAGGGGATAGGGGAGATCAGGAGTCTGCGTGCTATAAAGAGCCCGCAAGGAGGACATAACCCCCCCCCCCCGAAACTCCTCAACTTACTGGGATCATTCACTCAACGAGCCATTATTTAAACTGGAAGAACCCTCCTGTGAGAAGGTAAGCCAAGGACCCTGAGCAGGATCCACTTCACCTTTTGGTGGAGAGGGATCTCGTGCTCCCATCTTCCTCTTAACTCCTCCCTTCACACCAGTGCTCTACTACAGTCGCTGACTTAAGCATCGGAGGGTCTTCCCCGGGGATTCATCCCTGGGCACCTCTGACTTGTTTCCCTTCTTGCAGTTCATACTTAAAGGATACGTGGTTATCTTCCTCCCCACTTAGGAGTAGCGCAAGATCGCCCCTCTTCAGGTTCGATAATAATGCCATCAGCTTCCGACTAAGAGCATATGCTACGGCATTACCTTTTCCTAGATGGTACTATATAGAGAAATCAAAATCCTTCAAGTATTTCAGCCACCTTCTTTGTCTCATATTGAGTTCTTTTTGAGAGAATAATACTTGAGGCTCCTGTTGTCGGAATACACAATCAAAGCCTCACCATAGAGATAATGTCACCAAATCTTCAAGGCAAAGACTACAGCCCCCAGTTCTAAGTTATGCACGGGATAATTCTCCTCATGCTTTTTCAATTGCCTTGAGGAATAAGCTATTACCTTGCCATGTTGCATCAATACACAGCCTAAGCCAATTCCGGATGCATCAGTATAAACTTCAAATCCTCCTCCTTCCGTAGGCAACGTGAGTATAGGGGCAGTAGTTGGACAATCTTGTAGAGTCTGAAAGCTTTTCTCACATTCCTTGGACCATATATACTGGGTCTCCTTCCTTGTTAATCTTGTTAAAGATATCGCGATCTTGGAGAAGTCCTTAATAAATCTTCAATAATATCCTACCAATCCCAAGAAGCTACGAATTTCGATCACGCTAGTAGGTCTCTCGCAATTCTTTACAGCTTCGACCTTTGAAGGATCGACCGCAATACCCTTCTGGGAAATTATGTGACCTAGAAAAGAAACTTCTTCTAGCCAAAAATCACACTTGCTAAGCTTAGCATATAGTTTGTGATCTCTTAATAACTGTAAGGCTTTTCTGAGATGTTCTTCATGCTCCATCTTTGACTTGGAATAGATCAAAATGTCGTCAATAAAGACCACAACAAATTGATCAAGGTATGGCCAGAATACATTGTTCATCAATTGTATAAATGCGACAGGCGCATTGGTTAGGCCAAAAGGCATAACAGTGAACTCATAGTGTCCATACCTACTCCTGAATGTCGTTTTATGAATATCCCCTTCCTTGATCTTCAATTGATGATAACCAGATCTGAGATCAAGTTTTGAAAAATATCGAGCTCCTGAATCTGGTCAAATAGTTCATCAATCCTCGACAATGGATATTTATTCTTGATTGTGAGTTGGTTCAATTGTCGGTAGTCAACACACAATCTCATTGACCCATCCTTCTTTTTGACAAATAAGACAGGGGCTCCCCATGGTGAAGTACATGGTCAGATGAATCCCTTCTCCAATAACTCCATCAATTATTCTTTTAACTCCTTCATTTTGATAGGGGACATCCGATACGAAGCCTTAGAAATAGGTGCAGCTCCCGAAATTAAATCAATAGAGAAGACCACTTCTCTCTCCGGAAGAATACAAGGCAACTCGTCCGAGAATACATCAGAATAATCTCAAAAAATAGGAATATCCTCTAGATTGGGTTCCTTTTGCTTGGCCATAGTCATAGAAACTAAGATAACCGCACAACCCTTCTTCAATAATTTATCAACTTTAAGGGCCGAAATAAGGGATAGGTGTCTACAATGCCTGACATCAGAAAATAAGAGGTTGGGATACCCACTAAAGGTCACTGTACCTAATTTGCATTTAACACTAGCACCATATGTAGATAACCAGTCAGCTCCCAAAATAATATCATATCCTTCCATCTCCGTGCATACTAAGTCAGCCAGTAGGTTGTAACTGTTGACTCAAACTTCACTAGTAGGGTAGAAATATTTAATCTCCGATCCCACTCCAATAGGAGTATTAATAGTAAGTTTGTGTTTTAACGGGACAGACATCATCAGCAAAGTATCAAAAAAGCTCTTAGATATAAATGAATGTGTGGCTTCAGTGTCAAATAAAACAGAGGTTGACTTTGAGCAAATAGAAAGAGTACCTTCCACAACGCCTACTTCTTCGGTAAGTTCTACATCCCTAAGAGTTTGAAGTCTACCTTGCTTTTTGATAGCAACTGAAAGTTTTTTCGGTGGAGCTTGCTCGTTGAGGAGTGGACAATTCGGGATTCTATGATCCCGACTCCCACAGCGAAGACAGTGACCAAATCTTCTCCAGCACTCTTCCGCCTTATGTCCGGGCTTTTCACAATGTTTGCATAGTTCCTTTGATGGGGTAACAAAAGGGACAAATTATTTCTCATTCCATCTTGGCATCTTGTCCTTTTGGAAGTTACGCCCATCTTTAAGGGAATTACGCCCATCATTGGGCCTCTTCTTCTCGAAGGAGGGCTTGAAGTTACCAGAGCTAGTTACTGGCTCCTTCTTGGCATCTCTTCCCCGGATGCGATCAGACATCTCCATTGCATCTTCCAGGAGTTGGGCTCTTCTCACCGCATCAGCATATACATGGATATCCATCGGGGCGAGTTGAGTAATATTCTGGGGCTTCAAGCCATTTAAGAATCTCCTCGCCTTCATCTTTTCGGTACCCACAAGGTGTGGTGCGTACCAAGATAATCTTGCGAATTGAGCTTCGTACTCCGCCACCGTCAAACTCCTTTCTTCTAAGGAAGCAAATTTGGCAGCTTTCCTCTCTTGAACTCGGTCGCAGAAGTACTTGTTGTTGAAGTGTTCCACAAACTCTCCCCACAATACTTGGTCGTGCGGTAGAGTTACTTCGACCGACTCCCACCAAGTACGGGCATCTCTTTCTAGCTTAAAGGTAGCGAGTAGGACCTTCTCCTCATCAGCACATTGCATGACTCGAAAAATCCTCTCGATTTCCTTCACCCAGTGTTCTGCCTCATCCGGGTCTGTGGACCCATCGAACTTGGGAGGGTTCATACTTTTGAAGTTCCTATGTAAATCCCCTGCTCCACGGTTAGCTCCTCATTGAGCTATTTATTGTAGCGCTTGGGTTAGTCCTTGGACCATCCTTTGCATCTCGCACCATTGAGCTCTCTCGATAGCCATTGGAAAAATTAAGGCTGCAACCACAACTACCAAACTTAAGTGTTTTGTGTATTTTCTTGATTTATCCTACTTAAAGTTTAGCCCATGGCTCTACCCAATCTCACCGGAAAGGTTTAAGGCTCCATCTGAAATTCTATATCAACATTTAGAACCTATATCAAGGGAAACCTAGGGTTTATGAAACCTAGGCTCTGATACCACAAAGACTGTCACGCCCCGACGTGGAATATCAAGGCGCGACGAGTCGTAAACATTCGTGTCGATCAAGAGCCTGTATAATAGGGTCCAACCATAATGGGACATAAGAAGAAAATGATACTTTTATTTCATCAAAATAAAATCTTACAACATTCTTAAGCCTTAAGAGGCATAATACAACTTCCAATTACATAATTCTAGCAAGTGTAACACTCATAAACCTAGGTAAGTAAGATGAACTTGATCCCTCGTTTCACTCTTGCCCATCCCCATATGTTTGGGGTTCATCGTCGGAACTACCTGCAATATTAACCAAAAACGTAGGGTGAGCGAAACACTCAGTAGGATTTATATCTCTATACCAGTCAACTTAAAGTAATTAACACTTTTGGATAAAGGTATGTGCTATGCCGAGAAACGTAAATAAAACATGGAACAAGAATAGGAGAGAGAGTAAAGTAATGCAAGTAATTGGAATCACAAGTAGACAAGATATGAAGAGTTAAGTTCAAGTAGATAATGATCATGTAGCAAGTATTGTCATGGAATTGGCCATTTCACGCAAGTATGTACAAGTCAAGTATTTCACGTAATTCAAGTACTTCATGTATTCAAGCAAGTCAAGTGTTTCACGAATTGTGGAATGTCATAAATGAATCTAGCAAGTCAAGTACTTCGGTGCAATGCCACACCAGGTCAATAATAACTCCCATGGGCACAAGTACTTTCGGACGCTCCCCCCAGGACCAGACCGGGCCCCATTAATGCCAGGCATTGTAGTTATGGATCATTGATCCCAAGTATTTATTTAGACATCCACATAATACATGGACAAAGAATTTCAAGGCAAAGCTCATAAAATAAAGTACAAATCTAGCAAAATTTTTCATTTAAGGAACTAGTACAAGAAGCTCAAGTAGTTGTAAGAGAAGTTCAAGGATGATTGAAGGCATCATGTTTAACGACATTAAAATAATGAGGAAAAAGAGTTGCTGAACATGGCATGATCAACTCTTTTAGAAATTCGTATAAAGTAGTTTTAGATCGAGTTCTCCTTAGTCGGTGTTTAGCGAGAACACCAAGAATTCACGGCCAGGTAAGAGGTGGGACAGTGGGAGGTTCTCCTTGCATTCGCAAGGGTCTAATTAAATAACCACGTATCCACTTAAAGTGTTTGCCCATAGACCTCTCACCTTAGACACCGGTCTTTCTTGATAATCTTGCTAGCTACACGACTTTGTCGGAAACTCGAAACACATAATTCGAACAGAAATCATTCTTGTATATTCTAACATGTTCATTTGTAAAATAATTTCAATGAAGGAAAAGACATTGAAAAAAGTTGTCAAGCTTTCGATAGAGCTTAGATCAAAATGGACATGGTCAATCATGTATAGGAATTTTACGAAAATTGGAGCATAGTTGTTTAAACCTTTAACGATTGTCTTACGAGTTCATTTACGTAGTCATTTCTTTCTTGATAGTCTTTTTAAGGTTAGAACATGATTTTAAATTTTAAATTTTAAGTTTTGAAATAACACATAAACGAGGTAATCATACATGGTTACCACGTTCAAATCACGGTCCATGTGTGATCCGCGCTCTTAGATAGAAAATCGAAACTCGTTCTTACAATGAAAACTCTATTTTTTGGACTTTAAATCTCAAAATAAGTCACAAATATATTATCATGAAAAATTTCATAGAATCAAAATACTCATGCAAAGGAACATATATGAAGATCTAATTAAGTTTTTCTTGAGAGAAAACCTACCTAGTGGAAGATCGAAGAGGAAGAACAACAAGACCGAAGAATACTTCAAACACTCCTCCAAACTTTAAGATTTCCTCCTCTCTACAACCAGCACTTCCCCAATGGATTTGTGTTTTGAGTAGGAAAGATCTCAGCCCTATTTATAGTCCAAGTCCAATGATTATTTTATTACTAATTTAATTCAATTTTCCACCTAATTTCCTATTTCATCCACCCATGTTACTATTACACCAACTTATGTTGGCAATAATTTTCAACATGTGGATGTTGAAATAAATCTCCCTTCATGACATAATCAATTACCTCATTTATTCAATGATGTTTTATTGCTAATTTAATTCTAAGTCAATTTTCCACCCAATTTTCCTATTTCACTAACTCATGTTACTATTACACCAACTTATGTTGACATTAATTTTCAACATGTAAATATTAAAATAAATCCCCCTTTATGACATAATATATGACCTCATTTGTTCAATTAGGTACGAAATTACATCATCCACTAATTCGGATTTAATTAGAGCTAATAATTCTCTCTTAAATCGGATGCTACAATACCGACGTCTTCGCCTTCTCAGAATCGTGCTGCGAATCTCGCCATTCGTGTTAACACGTGGGATAGGATTCGCGTTTATATATTCTACACTTTAAAGACATAAAGAAAAATATTTATCATTTATTTTATTTTCATCTTTCATTATTTTATTTCGTATATAAATGCATATATAAAATTTTGAGTTGCAACATCCTCCCCCACTTAAAAGTATTTAATCGTCCAAATTCACATCGCGTAATAGTAATTTAAAAATTCAAATAGAGGGTTCAAAATTCTAACCTGAGATCAAATCTGGATACTTCTTCTTGATTGACTCTTCTAATTCCCAAGTAGCCTCCTCGAATCCACGCTTACTCCATTGGACTTTTATCATTGGTATAGCCCTATTCCTTAGTTGGTGTAATTTCTGATCTAAGATTTTGATCGATCTTTCTTCATAAGATAAATCCTTATGTAGCTTCAAGTCATCGAATTGAATCACATGCGAAGGATCATACACATATTTCCTTAGCATGGATACATGAAATACATCATGGACACCAGCCAATTGTAGAGGCAAAGCCAGCTTGTATGCCACTTCACCAATTCTTTCTAGAATCTCAAAAGGGCTAATAAATGTTGAACTCAGTTTTCCTTTGATACCGAACCTTTTGATTCCTCGTGTAGGTGAGATCTTCAAGAAGACATGCTCCCCCACTTAGAATTCGAGGTCTCTTCTTCTATGGTCGGCATAACTCTTTTGCCATGATTGAGCAACTTTTAACCTTTCTCGGATCAATTGGATATTGTGAGTTGTATCTTGAATAATATCAGGACCCATCGATCCCTTCTCTCCAACCTCACTCCAGCATAGAGGTGATCTACAACTCTTGCCATACAGTGCTTCAAAAGGTGCCATCTGAATGTTAGACTGATAACTGTTATTATATACAAATTCAATCAATGGCAAGTGTTCATGCCAACTTCCCCCAAAATCTATCATACAAGCTCCCAACATATCTTAGATAGTCTAATTCGTCCTCTCGGTTTGTCCATCTGTCTGAGGGTGGAAAATCATGCTAAAATTCAGCCTAGTTCCCAAAGATGATTACAAACCTTTCCATAAATGAGAGGTGAATCTCGGATCTCTATCCAAAATAATAGAAGTTGGGATGCCGTGTAGCCTTACGACGTCCTTGATATATAGGGCAGCTAGAACATCCACAGTCCATTTGGTCTTGATGGGAAAGAAGTGAGCGGACTAAGTTAATCGGTCCACAATCACCCATATAGTATCAAATCCACTTCGGGTCTTCGGCAATCCAATAATAAAATCCATGGCAATACTATCCCATTTTCATTCCGATATTTTGAGAGGTTTTAGCTTACCAGCCGACTGTTGACACCCGTTTTTTGCCTCTGAGTTGGGTCATTCTTCTTACCTTGATTTTTGATGCCTCAGGTTGTCCATTACTTATTGGGCCATTTTCAGACATGTCTTTGGGCTGATTTTATAGGTGTTTCCTCCCTGGCTGGACTTGCTCTCGATTTTCCTTGGATTTCAGGTTTGATGGGCTTTGATTTCACTTGGTCTTTGGGGTAAATGGGCCTATTTATCCCATTTTATTAACTTCCACCACCCAGCCTAACCGCGGTCTAGCCAGAGACCATTTAGGATGTTGGGTGGTCATTTTCAAGACCGTTTATATCGTTCAGAGTCCTACACCTGTTTGCCTTTGGATTAATTAGCTAGTTTCTAATTTTCCATCGACAACCTAATAAACGGTCTTGCATTAGGCCGTTTACTCAAGTTGGGCGGTCCATTGAACGACCATTTAGTGGCCCGATTCCTAAATGGGTCAGTTTTTTGGATAAATATCTATTTTTTATTGATTTACCACTGACACCGTATAAACGGTCTGGCAATGGGCCGTTTGACTCATGGGGTGATCTATCGATGGACCGTTTGCCAATCCAGAGTCCTACACCGGATCAGTCGGTCTATTCTTTGGATAAATGATTTATTTATCTTATTATTTATTTTCCACCGACACCATGTAGGCAGTCTCACATTGGACCATTTATATGGGTGGGCGGCACATCGTTCGACTGTGTTTATGGCCGAAATCCTGGATTCAGTTGGCTTTTCTCTCTCCGCCCGTGGTTAAACCTCTTGGTTATTCAACTTTTTTCTCTGGGGATGCTCAGCCAAATCAGGTTCCGTTTGATCCTGGTAAAAGATGGGAATATTATCCACGATTTATCCAATGGAATCCAGGTCTAATTCTCACTGGAAACCCCTCAATTTTGAGTGGACTTTCAAGGGTCTATAAATAGCACCCTTAGTCCAAGCTCGCGAAAGGGGGGAGATCCGGAATTGGCGTCGAAGTGCTGCTGCATTCTTGAGTGAATTCCAGCCAGGGAGGAAGGCTTTCCACGTCCATTAAGCCTTCGGTTCAGGGAGTAGTCGTTGTGTTTGTGTTTCTTTGAGTCTTAGTTAGCCATTTTCATCGTTTGCCCATCATTACACGTTCATTTTTCCTTTACTTCTACCTGCATTTTTCACTGGCATTCTACCATTCTTTCTCCTTCCTACTATTTTCTGCGCCCCATAGGGGTTTAAAAAACCCAATCCCCAGGTACATCCCCTTCCATTTATGCATATTATTCACCGTTCATTTTCATAGATATTGCACTTCATAAACTAATCTGGGTCACTTTTCTGGTCATTTGTTGTATTTTACAGGTCAACAGGAGTTTTAGCACGTGGCCCATCCTCTCTGGCCGGTCGGAAGGGGTGGAGGATTAAGTTCCTCAGCTTGGAATCTGGCGACTTCGCGCGGTTCATCTCCAACCGTAGAGAGGGGTTAGCGGTCTTCTTCAGACCGTTCAGCACCCTCCTGCGGCCTGATTCAGACCGCTTAGTCCCCAGCCAGGTCTTCTTCCCGCGTCACTCTTCAGTGCGGCACGCGGTCTGTCGTTCGGCCGTCTACATCCTTCAGCGGTCTCCATAGGACCGTCTTCATCATGTTCCAGCGATGCATCATTGGGCGAGTGTCCTCATCCATCTCCCCTTTCCAAGGTATGTGGTGCCCTCTCCTTGCACTTAATACCTTGGTGGCGATCACAACTTGTCCATGCCTGTGAGTGATTCATTGCTTGCATCGTTTATCTTTTTCATGCTATTAACTCACACACACACATTCACTCTTTTCCCCCTTTAGCACATTTCATATTTTGAGTTAGGGAGGGAAAGAACACCGACTTGAGATGTTCGGCTTTAATTTGTTGGCAAACCAACCATCGGCTCACGAACTCGATTGCCTCTCTTTTCATGTTAGGCCACCAAAAGGTTCTTTTGAGATCTTGATACATTTTTGTGGCATCAGGATGAATAGTGTACCTTGATCGATGTGCCTCCTCCAAGATTTTGCTCTTGATGGTAGAACAATCGGGCACACAGGTTCTTCCTCGGAAAAGTAACCTTCCATCATCCTCCAAAATGAAATCTAGCCGTTGATCTAATTTCTATTTAATTTCAATAATCAACGGATCATCATCTTGTAACTCTTTAATTTCTGAGTGTAACTTGGGTTGAAGTCTAATATTTGCAATCAAGACTCCTTCTCCCTTCTCCTCCACATTGAGGTCTAAGTTTACCATTTGCTCTAACAATTGTCATTCTTTAATCATTAGGTTCGATAATAATGCCATCGGCTTCCGACTAAGAGTATCTACTATGGCATTACCTTTTCCTGGATAGTACTATATAGAGAAATCAAAATCCTTCAAGTATTCCAGCCACCTTCTTTGTCTCATATTGAGTTCTTTTTGAGAGAATAATACTTGAGGCTCCTTTCGTCGGAATACACAATCAAAGCCTCACCATAGAGATAATGTCACCAAATCTTTAAGGCAAAGACTACAGCCCCCAGTTCTAAGTCATGAACGGGATAATTCTCCTCGTGCTTTTTCAATTGCCTTGAGGAATAAGCAATTACCTTGCCATGTTGCATCAATACACTGCCTAAGTGCATTTCGGATGCATCAGTATAAACCTCAAATCCTTCTCCTTCCGTAAGCAACGTGAGTATAGGGGCAGTAGTTGGACAATCTTGTAGAGTCTGAAAGCTTTTCTCACATTCCTTGGACCATATATACGGGGTCTCCTTCCTTGTTAATCTTGTTAAAGATATTGTGATCTTGGAGAAGTCCTTAATAAATCTTCTAAATATCCTACCAATCCCAAGAAGCTTCAAATTTCGATCACGCTAGTAGGTCTCTCGCAATTCTTTATAGCTTCGACCTTTGAAGGATCGACCGTAATACCCTTCTGGGAAATTATGTGACCTAAAAAAGAAACTTCTTCTAGCCAGAAATCACACTTGCTAAGCTTAGCATATAGTTTGTGATCTCTTAATAACTGCAAGGCTTTCTTGAGATGTTCTTCATGCTCTATCTTTGACTTGGAATAGATCAAAATGTCGTCAATAAAGACCACAACAAATTGATCAAGGTATGGCCTGAATACCTTGTTCATCAATTGCATAAATGCGACAGGCGCATTGGTTAGGCCAAAAGGCATAATAGTGAACTCATAGTGTCCATACCTACTCCTGAATGTCGTTTTATGAATATCCCCTTCCTTGATCTTCAATTGATGATAACCAGATCTGAGATCAAGTTTTGAAAAATATCGAGCTTCCGAAATCTGGTCAAATAGTTCATCAATCCTCGACAATGGATATTTATTCTTGATTGTGAGTTGGTTCAATTGTCGGTAGTCAACACACAATCTCATTGACCCATCCTTCTTTTTGACAAATAAGATAGGGGCTCCCCATGGTGAAGTACATGGTCGGATGAATCCCTTCTCCAATAACTCCATCAATTGTTCTTTTAACTCCTTCATTTTGATAGGGGACATCCGATACGAAGCCTTAGAAATAGGTGCAGCTCCCGGAATTAAATCAATAGAGAAGACCACTTCTCTCTCCGGAAGAATACAAGGCAACTCGTCCGGGAATACATTAGAATAATCTCAAAAAATAGGAATATCCTCTAGGTTGGGTTCCTTATGCTTGGCCATAGTCATACAAACTAAGATAATCGCACAACCCTTCTTCAATAATTTATCGACTTTAAGAGCCGAAATAAGGGATAGGTGTCTAGAATGCCTGACACCAGAAAATAAGAGGTTGGGATACCCACTAAAGGTCACCGAACCCAATTTACAGTTAACACTAGCACCATATGTAGATAACCAGTTAGCTCCCAAAATAATATCATATTCTTCCATCTCCATGCATACTAAGTCAGCCAGTAGGTTGTAACCGTTGACTCGAACTTCACTAGTAGGGTAGAAATATTTAATCTCCGATCCCGCTCTAATAGGAGTAGTAATAGTAAGTTTGTGCTTTAACGTGACAGACCTCATCAGCAAAGTATCAACAAAGCTCTTAGATATAAATTAATGCGTGGCTCTAGTGTCAAATAAAACATAGGTTGGCTTTGAGCAAATAGAAAGAGCACCTTCCACAACGCCTCCTTCTTCGGTAAGTTCTGCATCCCTAAGAGCTTGAAGTCTACCTTGCTTTTTGATAGCAACTTGAAGTTTTTCCGGAGGAGCTTGCTCATTGAGGAGTGGACAATTTGGGATTCTATGATCCTGACTCCCACAGCGAAGACAGGCACCAAGTCTTCTCCAGCACTCTTCCGCCTTATGTCCAGGCTTTTCACAATGCTTGTATAGTTCATTTGATGGGGTAACAAAAGAGACAAATTATTTATCATTACATCTTGGCTTCTTGTCCTTTTGGAAGTTATGCCCATCTTTAAGGGAGTTACGCCCATCATTGGGCCTCTTCTTCTCGAAGGAGGGCTTGAAGTTACCAGAGCTAGTTACTGGCTCCTTCTTGGCATCTCTTCCCTGGATGCGATCAGACATCTCCATTGCATCTTCCAAGAGTTGGGATCTTCTCACCGCATCGGCATATACTTGGATATCCATCGGGGCGAGTTGAGTAATATTCTGGTGCTTCAAGCCATTTAAGAATCTCCTCGCCTTCATCTTTTCGATAGCCACAAGGTGTGGTGCGTACCAAGATAATCTTGAGAATTGAGCTTCGTACTCCGCCACCGTCAAACTCCTTTGTTCTAAGGAAGCAAATTCGGCAGCTTTCCTCTCTTGAACTCGGTCGGAGAAGTACTTGTTGTTGAAGTGTTCTACAAACTCTTCCCACAACACTTGATCATGCGGTAGAGTTGCTTCGATCGACTCCCACCAAGTACGGGCATCTCTTTCTAGCTGAAAGGTAGCGAATAGGACCTTCTCCTCATCAGCACATTGCATGACTCGAAAAATCCTCTCGATTTCTTTCACCCAGTGTTCTGCCTCATCCGGGTCTGTGGACCCAACGAACTTGGGAGGGTTCATACTTTTGAAGTTCCTATGTAAATCCCCCGCTCCACGGTTAGCTCCTCATTGAGCTATTTGTTGTAGCGCTTGGGTTAGTCCTTGGACCGTCCTTTGCATCTCGCGCCATTGAGCTCTCTCGGCAGCCATTCAAAAAATTAAGGCTGCAACCACAACTACTAAACTTAAGTGTTTTGTGTATTTCCTTGATTTATCCTACTTAAAGTTTAGCCCATGGCTCTACCCAATCTCACCGGAATGGTTTAAGACTCCATCTAAAATTCTATATCAACATTTAGAACCTATATCAAGGGAAACCTAGGGTTTATGAAACCTAGGCTCTGATACCACAAAGACTGTCACGCCCCTACGTGGAATATCGAGGCGCGACGAGTCGTAAACATTCGTGTCGATCAAGAGCATGTATAATAGGGTCCAACCATAATGGGACACAAGAAGAAAATGATACTTTTATTTCATCGAAATAAAATCTTACAACATTCTTAAGCCTTAAAAGGCATAATACAACTTCCAATTACATAATTCTAGCAAGAGTAACACTCATAAACCTAGGTAACTAAGATGAACTTGATCCCTCGTTTCACTCTTGCCCATCCCCATATGTTTGGGGTTCATCGTCGGAACTACCTACAATATTAATCGAAAACATAGGGTGAGCGAAACACTCAGTAGGATTTATATCTCTATACCAGTCAACTTAAAGTAATTAATATTTTTGGATAAAGGTATGTGCTATGCCGAGAAACCTAAATAAAACATGGAACAAGAATAGGAGAGAGAGTAAAGTAATGCAAGTAATTGGAATCACAAGTCGACAAGATATCAAGAGTTAAGTTCAAGTAGATAATGATCATGTAGCAAGTATTATCATGGAATTGGCCATTTCACGCAAGTATGTACAAGTCAAGTATTTCACGTAATTCAAGTACTTCATGTATTCATGCAAGTCAAGTGTTTCACGAATTGTGGAATGTCATAAATGAATCTAGCAAGTCAAGTACTTTGGTGCAATGTTACACCATGTCAATAATAGCTCCCATGGGCACAAGTACTTTCGGGCACTCCCCCCAGGACCAGACCGGGCCCCATTAATGCAGGCATTATAGTTATGGATCATTGATCCCAAGTATTTATTTAGACATCCACATAATACATAGCCAAAGAATTTCAAGGCAAAGCTCATAAAATAAAGTACAGATCTAGCAAAATTTTTCATTCAAGGAACTAGTACAAGAAGCTCAATTAGTTGTAAGAGAAGTTCAAGGATGATTGAAGGCATCACGTTTAACGACATTAAAATAATGAGAAAAAAGAGTTGCTGAACAGGGCATGATCAACTCTTTCAGAAATTCGTATAAGGTAGTTTTAGATCGAGTTCTCCTCAGTCGGTGTTTAGCGAGAACACCAAGAATTCAAGGCCAGGTTAGAGGTGGGGCAGTGGGAGGTTCTCCTTGCATTCGCAAGGGCCTAATTAAATAACCACGTATCCACTTAAAGCGTTTGTCCGTGGACCTCTCGCCTTAGACACTGATCTTTCTTGATAATATTGCTAGCTACACGACTTTGTCTGAAACCCGAAACACATAATTCGAACGGAAATCATTCTTGCACATTCTAACATGTTCATTTGTAAAATAATTTCAATGAAGGAAAAGACATTGAAAAAAGATGTTAAGTGTTCGATAGAGCTTAGATCAAAATGGACAGGGTCAATCATGTATAGGAATTTTATGAAAATTCAACCATAGTTGTTTAAACCTTTAAGTTCATTTACGTAGTCATTTCTTTCTCGATAGTCTTTTTAAGGTAAGAACATGATTTTAACATTTAAAATTTAAGTTTTGAAATAACACATAAATGAGGTAAATCAGACATGGTTACCACGTTCAAATCACGGTCCATGTGTGATCCGCATTCTTAGATAGAAAATTGAAACTCGTTCTTATAATGAAAACTTCAATTTTTGGACTTTAAATCTGAAAATAAGCCACAAATACATGATCATGATAAATTGCATAGAATCAAAATACTCATGCAAAGGAACATATATGAAGATCTAATTAAGTTTTTCCTGAGAGAAAACCTACCTAGTGGAAGATCGAAGAGGAAGAACAACAAGACCGAAGAATACTTCAAACACTCCTCCAAACTTTAAGATTTCCTCCTCTCTACAACCAGCACTTCCCCAATGGATTTGTGCTTTGAGTAGGGAAGATCCCAGCCCTATTTATAGGCCAAGTCCCATGATTGTTTTATTACTAATTTAATTCAATTTTTCACCTAATTTCCTATTTCATCCACCCATGTTACTATTACACCAACTTATGTTGGCAATAATTTTCAACATGTGGATGTTGAAATAAATTTCCTTCACGACATAATCAATTACCTCATTTATTCAATGATGTTTTATTACTAATTTAATTCTAAGTCAATTTTCCACCCAATTTTTCTATTTCACTAACTCATGTTACTATTACACCAACTTGTGTTGACATTAATTTCCAACATGTAAATATTGAAATAAATCTCCATTTATGACATAATCCATGACCTCATTTATTCAATTAGGTAAGAAATTACATCCTCCACTAATTAGGATTTAATTAAAGCTAATAATTCTCCCTTAAATCGGATGCTACAGTACTGCTATGGTACTGATGTCTTCATCTTCTCAGAATCGTACTGCGAATCTTGCCATTCGTGTTAACACGTGGGATAGGATTGGCGTTTATATATTCTACACTTTAAAGATATAAAGAAAAATATTTATCATTTATTTTATTTTCATCTTTTATTGTTTTTTTCGCATATAAATGCATATATAAAATTTCGAGTTGCTACAGTAGGTCAGCCTGATCCAGGCTCTGCATATCTAGCTGGGAACATTATTGTTCCAGCTATCTACAGTTTTGTAAATGGACTGTGTTTCATTAAGTAACCAAACTAGATTGGCTAAGTTTTTAACTGGGCATTCTCTTAAGGGATCTATTCAACCCCCCCCCCCCCTTCTTGATCCGGTTGCACCCAAGGGACCCAACAATTGGTATCAGAGCTAAGCTCTGTCATACTCTGAACCAACGATCTGCAGAGGAAGATCTCAATGCATTTGATTTAATGGATTTCTCCGTTGATCAGGTTTCAATGATTTCCCCGCCTATATTTGATGGTTCTAATTTTACCATGTGGCTAGGAAAGATGTTTGCTTTTGTTAACTCTATTGATGCAAGATTATGGAATCTCATATACCATGGTCCTCATAAGCTGCCATCAGATACATCTAAATGGTCTGCTGAGCACAGGACCAAAAATGTTGATAATCTTACTGCTCTCAAATTGATGAAAGCTGCAGTAGATGTCACCAAGTTTCCTTTTGTTTCCAGATACAGCACTGTCAAGGAGATACTAAATGGATTGGCTAAGATCCATGAAGAAGGAAAAAGGCATGACTGCCTAATGGCCGACAACCCAGATCATCCGAGTGATCCATCGTCGTCTCAGGTAAGCTCTGACTCAGAAGACATTACATTTGAAGAACTTATGAATGCATATGATGAGCTAGCCAAGTAATATAAGAAAATGAAATCTAAAAATAAAAAATTGAGAAAGGAACTCAAGAAAAACTCTCATGATGAGAACTCTTTCTGTAATAATTGTCCAGCTTTTGAAGAGCTAAATGATTCTCTAATGAATGATGTGGACTTGCATAAAGAACAAATAGGCTTTCTAAGGGACGAAAATGGAACCCTTCAAAATGAAATCTCTGAGCTCAATCTGAAATTGCAGTCAATGTCTAATGATCAAACAATGCTTGATGGGTTAATCCATGATGAGAGGTTGATTGAAGAGAATAAAAATTTGAAAGAACAAAATGACATGTTGCTTGAAAAGCTAGCTACCTTTGAGAAAGGTAAAAATGTAGTTGATGATTGTTCTGAAAAAATGCATGCCTTAGAATAAGAAATTGAAAACTATAAAAGTGTGAATGTCATGCTCAATGAGAAACTTGCTGCATGTGAGGAGGACCTCGCTGATTCTGAATTGCAAATCTCTTTGTTAGAAGATGAAGTTAAGGACTTAAATGACTCTCTATCTAAGTTTGTTCAGGGCAGAGAGAACCTAGACAGAATCTTGGGAACTAAAGTTAACTTTTAGAGAGAGGATTTGAGGTATGCTCCTGTGAATAAAAAGTACTTTGGTAACAAGCTATATACCTCCTTTGTCTCTGGCTCAAATGAAGCCAGTACCTTTGGTGCATGTTCCCTCAAAATCACCTGCAGCTCAGAAAACTCAGAAGCAAAACAAAAATCAGAAAAAGAAAACCCCTAAGCAAAAATAGAAAAACAATTTTGTTTCTGTTGATATGCATGATAGGGAATCCAATGCTAAGCACTAAGTTTTCGTAAAATGAATGTTCATTGTTTCTATTATGGACAGCCTGGTCATGTTGTGCATGAGTGCTTTATCTTGAAAAATGATGAGTTAAAAGCATGCAAGAACAGAATGAAAAATGGAAAAGACAAGGGCAAGGAACAGGTTGACGCTGGGAGAAAGTGTGCTCAGTACACTCTCGTTCAGAAGCCTGGGAATGGCCTGATGCGTCGACGCAGTCCTCAGGGCAGGTCGACGCACCCTAAGGCCAGTCAATGATCCACAAAGAAAATGGATTGGGCAGGTCGACCTGGGGCTCCCAATATGTTCAAAACACCCTTGCTCCTTGGAAACAACATTGGAATGAAAAGCCACATGTTTCAAATAACTCTTATGTTTTTGAGTATCCAAAGTCATGCTGTCATTATTGTGGTAAATATGGGCATATCATGCATGATTGCTTCCTGATGAAGAATGATGATTTGAATGCCATCAGAAAGTGGAAACCACGTGCTAATGGTAATGCTAACCATCAAGGACCCAAGAAAACTTAGGTACCTAAAAATTTCAAATAATATTTTTGGGTGCAGGGTGCCTTGGAGCTGCTGAACAAAGGATCGGCAGGAAATAAAGCTCAAGGCACAGGTTTGTGAATAAAGTTTTGGCTTATGTTAATCTTGCATGTTACGTTTCTTTTAGTTATTACAGTTTAGCTCCTTCCTTGCTTACAATAAATCTTGCACAAGTCTGAAACCTCCTCTATGAATTGCTGAAAATTCCCCATGGTGAAATTTGAATATCTGAACTGGATCATATGACTGATGTCCTATGTGAGCCTTCTGGTATATCAAAAGGTGTATGTTGGAATGATGGGCTAAGCCTATCAAAAAGACAACACTTTGCGTGAGGTGATCTTCAGATCTACGCTCTCCGCCTTGTACCAAAAGGTAGATACTTCAGCTGCTCAATTCATGTAGAATCTATTATGCTGATGGAATTGAAATGTTGATGAGTTGCTGTTAATAATTTACAAGTTTGTGGTTTATCCTGTTGCTACTCCCAATTTAGTAGGCATATGAATTTCCTATTTATCATTGTTAATCATTGCTTTTGATAATGTCTGTCCTGGCTGTATTTAATCCAACTCATCATTCATGTGGACATTTAACTTTTTGTTTGATTGTCCTAGCTTCCATAAGCATTGGACTAAGGGGGAGTCTGAGGGTTTGCACCTTCATTTTAGAATGCATTGCAAATGTCTTGAGTCTGCATGTATTGTAGATGTTGAAGCATCATCTTGTGGTCTCATGCATATCATGCTAAAGGAAATTTGAAAAATATGTTCTACAAGTTAGCATGTACTGCATTTTCAATGTACCATCATATCATGACCCCTTGGTATATGGAATAGTGATTTGTAGAAGGTTGGATTAAATCCATCTGGAAACTATCATTATGCATGAGAGGATCTTCAGATCAAGTTCTCCGCCCAGTACTATGGGTCAAATGTTCATGCAAGCCTTAGGTTGCATACCCCCATGTTGATTCTTGTGAAGGCATTCTGAAGCCCATGCACAAGTTAAAGGGGAGTCAACATAAAAGTCTAGTATGCATCCTTGCATACCTGGTTGACATATGAATTGATTGCACACTCTCAGGGGGAGCTTGATTCATCTAGATAAATTGCTCATGATTGAATTTGTATAATTCCTTTCATGTCACTTTAAAGTAAAAAATAAAAAAAACATGTTTGAAATTGCCTTATTAATGTATAGACATGGTCTCGAATGTTTTGATTGCAAAATGAATCATCTGCCATGTATAATGTCTAAATTAAAAAAAATGTTGGCTGAAAGACATGCTCCTTTTGGATAATCAGAATGTTGTCTGCCTACTGCATCGATGCACAGAACTTGCAATGTCTACCCAACAGTTGATTCTTCCATAAACATGCCCTCTATCTGTGCATTGTGCGTCGACCCCCTGACATACCTACGTCGATGCACCAGTTCCCCTGATGCTCTTGTTCACTTCCTTCAATTCACATCTTCAGATTGAACAATGATCACTCTTGTCTAATGAGCATCACCTACCCTTGTTCCCCTTGCAACATCTTGTGAGTCACTCCTTGATGGGGAGAGTTCACTGCCTACCATGAGCATCACCTACCCTTGTTCCCCTTACATCATCTGTTTGCTCAAATATCTGGCTGTCTACCCCAAATTCCTTGAATGCTTTGAACTCTTTGGAGAATTCCTACCTGTTGCTGAATTCATTTATCAGAGTAAACCTTAAAAGAGGAATCTTCTTTTATGGAGTTCTATGATTGCCCAAGACATGAAAACTGTTGGTTTAAATTTAATGATTACTTGAGCTTTAAAGTCAAATGGTCTTGAAAGTGGCTGTATTCAGACTTAATGGACCTAAACCAGTCTTTCATGTTCTGACATGTAATGCCTTCTTAAATCTGAAAGTTTACTTTAAGTACAAAGGCATCTTTGTTTGAGGAACTTCTTTTTAGTATTATTTTTAAACATCAATCAAATCTGAAAACTCCAAAAAGGGCTACACCTAATTAAAATAATGATTTACACTGAGTAACTAGGGATATTGGCGTCTAATAAACGTATATCCTCACGTAAAAAGGTGTGTACTGAATTTAGTGTTTGAAGGTAGAGAAATGGCAATAGACTCACTGAGAAACCGAGTCCCTTCACCAATGAAGTGGAGTGGACAAAGTCATGAAGTGCCTTGCTACCTCTGTTCTAATTGAAGTAGAATGCTGAGCTACACTGAGTAACTGGGGGTGCTGGCGTCTAATCAACGTGCATCCTCACGTCAAAAGGTGCATGCCACACCTGAATGCTCTTGAAAAATGAAAAACAGTAACAATTTGTATCAAGAGAAAAATAATTGGCATCAAGAGAAAAATTTGAAAATGGTAGCGCCCCATAGATAAAATCAGAAACTTCAAAGTGTTTAACTTCAATACTAATTATAGTTACTCTCAAAGGGGCTAAAGGAATTGAATGAGTAGGATGAAAGGAGGTTAACCTGGTCTTTTTATGTAGTATTGGTTTATTTCTATTAATTTTGAATGCAGAAATTTTCAAGCGCTCATAATTGAGAAACTCAGAAGTCATCAAATTTAAACCAATCTAAAGATAAGGGCTTTATCATTGGAATTCTATAACTGTAGATTCTAAAAAATCTCTAACTCTACATCTATGAACTTTTGCTTCAGTCTGAAATCTCTCAGCCATTTGATATCAGGACAATTCCTTGCTTATATCTGAAAATCGCCTCTCTTCAGGTTTGCTTGCTTATTGCCACTTGATATCTGAAAAGAATATGCAATCTTAACAATTGGTATTAGTTGACAAGTGGTATCAGTCCTTTTATCAGCTGCTCAAACCTCGTCTCCAGTGCTCTTGTATATTGCTGCTCCAGATTTCATAGCATGTAACAAAAAGGAGGGACCCAACAATTGGGACCCAACAAAAAGGGGGACCCAACCAGCCTGTTACTGAATTGGTCTCTAATTATGCCCTATCTATTACTGACCATGGCTGCATTCAATTTGATTGTTCACTGCTCATTGATTTCCAATCTCTGAATTTTTATGTTGTCTGCCTCACACTGAACTGCCTTATCTATTGAGATGTTTTGATGCCAAACTTTTATCTATGCTCATCTCCTACTTCTATATTTGGTATCGAACTATGTCCTCTTTGCTGATGGCAAAGGGGGAGATGTTTTGATGAGTCATGATTGAGTTGACTCATAATGACTCATAGTTGCCATCATCAAAAGGGGGGAGAATGGGGTGCCTCTGGTTTTGATGATGACTATGACTCATTGATGAGTCTAATATGCATTTGATGATGTCAACATGTATGTAGTTCAGGTCAATGTCAGCACTGGCAAGTGTATGGCCTCATGAAGATGAGCAGTGTGAAAATATTATGCAATGGTGTCATGTGATATGGTGCTTTAAAGCCAAGGGCATGAAACAATGGAGCCCCAATCCAAGAGATCAACCAAGGTGCAAAGATTTGGGGAGAACATCAAAGAACAAGGAGCTATGGACTTGATCAAAGAAAGTTGAAAAATACTTAGTGAAGCCCAAGGTGCAAACTGCTAAGATCTTTGAATGCATAGAAACCAAGCAAGGGTTGGTAAAAGAAGCTAAAAAATCAAGAGAACAAAAGGCTGCGTCGACCCCAAAGTCAAGCTGCGTCGACTCCAGACAGTCTCATGAAGTAGATTCAAGCTTACAGTCTTAACTGCGTCGACCTCATGCTCAAGGCAGCGTCAACCCCATGGCTCAACATCCAAGGGTGTCTTCGAAGGCTGCGTCGACCCTAGAATGAAGATGTGTCGATGCCTTTGCTCACAAAGGAAGAGAAGCCAAAACGGGTGTTAGGCTGCGTCGACCCCTTGGCATAGCTGCGTCAACCCCATCACTTCCACCAGCAACTGACAGGCAATCAGCGCAAGATGCGACGACCCCATAGTCTCAGGGCGTCGAGGCAAGGGCCTCCCAGAAAGTGTTATAAACGCATTTCTACAAGGCTGCATCGACACACTCTTCTTATTGCATCGACTCCATGAATATCCAGCATGCTAGCTATTCAAGATTCTATGAAGCTGCGTCGACGTAATGAACTTGCTGCATCGACGCACCAGAAGCACCTCAAGCCCATTTCTATCAAAACCGCATTTGTTTCAGAAATCATCCAGAGAATAAAATATACCGACGTAAACCTCCAAAAACACACTTTTTGAGGTTTGGAAAAGGATCCTAGGACAGAGATCCTACCTTTCCATGATTAGGAAGTTGGTACACCTTTTTGGAGGCAGATGTTCAGGCATCAGATCTGGGAAAAGGTCTATCTTATAGTACTCATGCCTTTTGGTCACAGCCAATCAGGTTCCAGTCCATAAAAGCACCTAGGATAGAGCATGTCCTTCTCTATCAATAGGCTAATGAATTAGCAGATTTCAAAGAAGCATATCTCAGTCAAACATCTCTTCTGCTATAGGGCCAATCAAGATACAGATTTGGTAGTGCTCCTTATCCAAGAAGCATCATGACTACTCCAACCAATCAAAGCTCAGATCTGAATAAGGCTGAAGAAAAAGAAATCTCCATTTTCCTTCCAGGCCAATTAGATTGAAGTCTGGATATATATTGTGATCCTGCTATCAGAATTGGTGGACCAATCAAGAGAAAAGGTCAGTGGTCAAAGAAGCCTTTTGTATTCCAGCCAATCGTATTGCAGGATTCTGGAGGGAAATTTTCTACCAAGCTCTTCTATATATGAAGCTCCTGCTTATAGAAGACTTGTTGATGCTGCCCTTGAAGAGAGCCAACGTCCCTTGAGCCTTCAGCATAAAATCTGTGAGAAATAGAAGAAGGGACTGTGAGCAGCCCAGCATCTGGCCGTCCCAGTCCAATGCTGTAAAAGAGAAGAGGAGAAAAAGGGAGTGTGAGTAGCCCGGCAACTGGACGACCCAGTCCAGTGCTGTAAAAGAAAAGAGAGAAGAAGAGAAGCCTTGAGAGAGAGCAGCCCTGCAGAATATTGAGCTGAAGGAAGATCCTTGAGATGAGAGCAGTCCAATTTTACAACTTCATGATCTATATCTAAAGCTACATCTGGTTCTTCCTCTGTCTTCATTTTGTGTTTCTGAAAGCAATCGTTGATGTGTGTCCGGTGCCCTTGTTAGAGACTGGAAGTGTTTTGGCTGGTATAGCGGTTGTATGTGTCTTGGGGAGTTGTCCCTGTGTTTTTCCTGCACTTGCAGCGTATTTCTTTTCTTTGTTTATGTGTGTGTGTGGGGGGGGGGGGCGTCCCCGTGTGGTGCTGCAGGTTTGCAGTGTGTGGTAAAGCCTCATCGGGTTTGGTGAGGGGTGGATGTAGGTCTGCAGGTTTGCAGACTGAACCACCTTAAAAACTCCTTGTGCAGTGGTGTGTTCTTATGTGATTGATCCATCTCCTCTACCCCCACTCACGGGAAGACAAGTATTTTAGTATTACACTTGTACTGTTTTGATTGCACTGCCTTACGTGTTCTGTTCTCACTACACTTGCAGACCCAGTCCCTGCTTGATACACTCGCATACAAGTACTTGTATTCCATCCTATTTGGTATAAGCTACCTTCTGCATTGCGTGCTGTGATTATCTAGTTTGTAGGTAATCCTGATTCGGACTCTGCATATCTAGCTGGGAACATTATTGTTCCAGCTATCTACAGTTTTGTAAATGACCAGACTATGTTTCATTAAGTAACCAAACTAAATTGGCTAAGTTTTTAACTGGGCATTCTCTTAAGGGATCTATTCAACCCCCCCTTCTAAATCCGGTTGCACCCAAAGGACCCAACACACTCGGTGGAGGGGAAGCTAGTCGACCAGACTGACGATCCCCCAACTCCCACGGCTGCTCTTGGGGGTGCACCTGAGGTCCCAGACCGAGCTTCAACTGATGTTGCAGAGGAGGCGAGCTCCTAAAGGGGTGCTCTCCATTTCTTGTATCACATACTTTCTTTTCTCTTTCTGTTAGGGTGCATTCGGGCGGACGCAACCCCTCTTCTCTGTAAACTTTTTTTTTCGTAATGATAACTTACTTTTTCTTCCCAACTGTTGACCGTCTGGAGCTTTCGGTACTTTCCACATAACCTGGTTGCTTTCTTTTCTCCATCTTAAATTCTCCTCGGGATATGAAATAGTGGCCAATGTTACATTGAAGGATGTGAGAAGGCGCGATCTTTGGAGTCTGTCGCTTCGAATCCCACCGAGTTAGGAAGGTGCAAAGACTCCTTTACCATTTCTGGGGACTTCGTCTCCTTCCTATAAATGGCCACCCTGGGGTGAACCCTAAGGTCATCCCAGGTTCTCTCAGCGGTTGGACGCGCAGGCTTGAGGATGTCTTCAGAGAAATCAAGTTCTTTGGAGGAGGAGGGGCCCCCCTACAAGAGGTTATGCTTTCGGCACCAGATCTGTCGGCAGGGGAAGGCAGCAGCGACGTCTCTAAAGAGTACAAGCAGGGGTGTAACGACTGAGAATTTTTCTAAAAAAAATTTTGAATTTAAAAAGTAATTATAAAGCATTTAATGGGCTATAAATGAATTGTTGTTTATTTGAATCTAATTATTTAAGCCCTACATTTGATCCAAGATGATTATGGTGCAGACATGTGCCACTATACATACCGGTGGACGAGGACATGGCGGGACCCGGATAGCTCGCGGAGGACGTGGACGCATCGGCCGAGCCTTCACCTTTATTTCATAATTGTTTGGCCTTGTTGGGCCCTATTTGGAGTTTGTGGACAATTAATGGGTTGTAATAAGGCTAATGGGCCTAAGGTCTTGTAATGGGCTTGACTAATGGGCCTTTAAATGGGCCAAGCCCATGGTCTAGGTATGAATGGGTCAAATGGGTTAACCAATGTGAATGTGCCAAGGTGTGAAAAGGTCCATGAGTCTAGTGGCTATGTGTGAAAAGGGGTTCATGTGAACAAAGCCAAGGGTTAGGTGTGCTATATGTGAAAGGGCTTAAAGGATTGGAGGCTGGTGGCTAGTGGAAGGGGGCGCCCCCCCCCCCCCCCTCCTTGGTCAAGGTTAGGCAGCCACCCTCCAACCTTGTCTCCCCTCCCCTTTGAATTTAGGTAAGTCTATGTCCCCTTGTCCCCCTCTCTCCCCCTCTCATTGTCAAAGGGGCACAGCCCCCTCTCCCTCCCCTTAATCCCACGCAGGTCCCAACCCCTACCCCTTGCCAATTCCGATATAAACATGTGTATAGTGTTAGGGGAGAAGCTAATGAAAGATTTGTGAGAGAAAATTGCATTAAGAGAGTGATTCTCTTGTTTTTCCCTTGGGTGTGATGCCCTGCCAAATCCTGTGATGGGATTTACCTTGGGCGTGTAACTCGCCCCTCTATCCTCCACCTCCCCTTTGTATCTAGCTCCACCAAAATTCTCAGAGAAGCTTCTGCAAGTCTGGAAGAATTTGGAGGTGGTTTCGTGTCGATCGGAATTCTGCATCATCGGCAACAATTCATCTCGTGACGGCGCGCAGATCTGCCCGAGCTTGCTGTCCAGATCTGGAGTTTACTGATCCTAAATTTCTCTAGATCTCCTCTCAATCCTTCTGGATCTGATTTCCTGAGTGATTGAAGGATTTTTAGTCCTCTTCGCCCTTCCGTCGATTTCGTCTCGATCTGATATCTGTGCTGATCGTGGCGATAATTTTCGTGGGATCACGCAAGCTGATCTGTGTAGACCTGACTCAGCACCAGAGCTGCCTTCCTGAAGCTGCCCTGCCTCCTCCCTTACAGATCTGTGCAAGCTCTTCAGTCTGTGTCTTCCTCTGGACGTCGCCGACAAGCTCCCACAAACGGCGCCTCGTTCCGACATCGGCAACCAATTTTCTCATAATTATTTGTCTTCCTGTTCAGTTCTGAGTGCACAAAACCAGAAGTTGAGAAGAGTTGCTGCTGCGCCCAGATCTGAAAAGATCTAATCACGCCCTTCGAATCAGATGATCTTCGTCCTGTCGCCGATGGTCTCCAAGAAACGGAACCCCTATCCGGCATCGGATCTTGGCGCACCGGCCTTCGTAAGTTTGCTACGCAGGGTGACCAGCGCGGGCAGAACCAAGTTGGCTTCCAATCGGCTCGCCCGATCGGCTCCGACTCGCTTCCCTCGCCTCCTGCGAGTGCGGCCCATCAACCCAGACTTCAGCTACCCCAAAATTGATGTTTGTAGCCCATTACCTCCCTGCGTGGAGTGGGCATCAGGTTCTGAAATTGTTAATTTAACAATTGTGTGTATTAGGGTTGCTTGGATTCGGCCGAGAATTCTTCCCCACGCCTAGTCATGGAGGTACGTGCTCGTTCCTCTCTCACATTGCTGGTTTAGTATATGGTCTATTATGTTGCGTTTGTGAGATTAGGGTTGTTAGCAAGTTTCAATTACCGCGATTGTGTGTGAGTGAGAGCCGTTCCTTAGCTCCAGTCGAGCACCGAGCTCGGACTACACCACCCTAGGCGACAGTGGTTCCTTAACCGCTGCGATCCCCATGTTTCCCTCGAAAGGGATGATCGTCGGGCTAGTTAGAGTGCTGTTGAGAGATGTCTCCACCCAGAGAACGCCACGGTGGTCAGCCGCTCGGCTTGACTTTAGCGTGCTAGTGCTGGCCGCAATCCAAGTCTATCGTACGTCTTAGCCTGGTCGCGTCATCCGTCCCGCATCAAATTGGTATCAGAGCATCGGTTGAAGTCTAGGGTCATCTAAGTCCAAGGTTGCATTACATTCCAATATTCGGTATATCAAAAGGTGTCACCCGACCGTTAGGTTATGTCTATCGGGGAGGTGATTCACTCGCATGAGAGGATCTTCGGATCCCCGGACTCCGCTAGGTACTGGATATCGATTTAAGTCTAGGTTCCTAGTTAGTGCATTCCAACCTTTGTGTCTTTGCATGCCCACCCGGCGTGGTACCCAATACCATCACCCCGCATCTATGGCTAACCCATGGGATGCCGCCTCTGGAGACTTCCACTCCTTGCATGAGGTGATGATGGCCATTATGGCTCGGTTGGACCAGTCTGAAACTACCTTTCGAAACTTCTCTGATAATATGGATGGTCACCTTAGAGCCATGGAGGGACGCATGGAGACCTCTGACATGTCTGTCCAAGATCTAGTTGGACGATTAGATAGAATGTCACACGGGGACCCTCCTAGAGCGGCCCAAGGCCCACCCGCACCACCTCCCGCGGTGGTCCAAGTCCAACCCGCTCCCGTAGCCCAAGTCCAGCCTGCTCCCGTGGCCCAAAACCAGCCCGCACCCACTCCTCAGCCCGATCCTCACCGAGCCATTGAACCACCACATCGTGACCTTGGTCTAGAGGACTATGGGTCCGATAATGCGTATGGGGGGTACGGCCGACGCCGTCATGGCTTTCATCAGCCAAGAGATGAAGAGGACGATAGAGTCCTTAGGACAGTGCGAGCAGACCCTCCCACTTTCAACGGGTCTTTGGACCCAAAAGTCTATCTTGATTGGGAGGCCGGCATGGACAGGTACTTCGAGTGGTTCGAAATGACGGACCTCCGGAGAGTCAGGTTTGCAAAAATGAAGTTGTTAGGGCAAGCGCAAACTTATTGGCGCAATGTGGAGAGCTTGCTCTATCAGCGTCGAGAGCCCCCGGTTGAGTCTTGGGATGAGATGAAAGATAGACTTAGAACTAAGTATCTTCCCACCTCGTATCGTCAACGGCTCATTGATCGGTGGCAGAACCTCACCCAAGGTGATAGGTCTGTGTCCGAGTACATCGCAGAGTTTGATGAATGTTTTTTGTGATGTGACATCTTGAAAAAGAGCACGATGCATGTTTCCCGCTTCCGTCGTGGTCTGCAGCCCCACTATTAGTATGAACTCCTTCGCCGTAATGTAACCACCCTGGAGGCCGCATATCAGGTTGCTCTCGAGTTAGAGCAATTTGAGTCGGAGTTCGCTCCCGTCCAGCAACCGGGGACCATCCATCAGCGTGGGTCCGACTCTCAAACCACACCTAGTTACTATAGCCGATTTCCGGTGGTACGTCCTCCGGAACCCCCTCGCCAGGACCCCACTACCCTCGGGCCTCACCCTCTCCCTCCATGAGAACCTCTCCCTCGCCCACAGGCACCAATCCCCACCCCACACCCCCAGCAGCCCACATTGCCTGCCCGACCCCAGCTCCCATCACCCCCGGCCCGTCGAGAAGACAAGGGAAAGGGGCCGATGACCGGTGGAACCTCTTCTAGCATGGGGCCACGTGACCAGTGCTATAGGTGTGGTGGAATTGGCCACTTTGTGACCAAGTGTCCCACTCGAGAATCATTGGCTATCTCGGACACTCCAGTCCGTGACCCCACACCGGAGCTAGTGACGGTCCACTATGAGGCGGATCCCGAACTCGAGAAGGAGTTCTTTGATGAGCTTTTAGAAGAGCCTGCTACTCAGTCCCAGGGTGATGTGCACTTGGGTGTGATCCTCCCAAACCTCTGAATCCCCATTTAGAAGTCAGTAGGTTCATGTTAGATGTCTAAGAGTCCCCAACTTTGGGTTACATTGTTTGTTTGGTGTCTAGGTTTGTCTAAGGTCATGTGTGTGTCTGTTTGTTTCTATAGTTTATTTTTTTTCATGCATATGATTTGCATTAAGTCGTGTCCGAATAAAAGGCTAGCCATGCACGTATAAGGAGTTAGCTGATGCATGCTACATGCCCGTGAGTTCAAAAGGGAGAGTACGTCAAGATCAGGGTCATACCTGAACGGTTTCCTCTTGGGGGGCCGTAAAGCAACTCTAGGTCCGCGATACCTACCCTTTCTGGGTCAAGAAACAAGTGGGTTCGAATGCGTACGTTATTGAACTACCAGGCGACTATGGTGTCAGTTCGACGTTCAATGTTTCTGATCTGGTAGCATATCGAAACCCGCAGTGATCCCTAGTGAGTTTCGGGCTTTCTCCTCCTGTTGTGAGTGACACACCACCCGAGAGTCCACCTCTTCCAGCCCCAACGCACGCATATAGATTGTATACTAGATGAGCAGGTGATCACCACCAGGAACGGAGCCTACCAACACTTCATAGTGCGTTGGCGAGGATGACCCACGATGAACAATGCCTTGATCACATGCAGAGAGCTCAAGCCTCGGGACCCTTACTCGACGGGGTCGAGTTCCTCCCACCTGGGGAGAATTGGTGCGGACACGTGCCACTATACATGCCGGTGGACGAGGACATGGCGGGACCCGGATAGTTCGCGGAGGACGTGGACGCATCGGCCGAGCCTTCACCTTTATTTCATAATTGTTTGGCCTTGTTGGGCCCTATTTGGAGTTTGTGGACAATTAATGGGTTGTAATAAGGCTAATGGGCCTAAGGTCTTGTAATGGGCTAGAATAGTATTGGGCTTGACTAATGGGCCAAGCCCATGGGCTAGGTATGAATGGGTCAAATGGGTTAACCAATGTGAATGGGCCAAGGTGTGAAAAGGTCCATGAGTCTAGTGGCTATGTGTGAAAAGGGGTTCATGTGAACAAAGCCAAGGGTTAGGTGTGCTATATGTGAAAGGGCTCAAAGGATTGGAGGCTGGTAGCTAGTGGAAGGGCCCCCCCCTCCTTAGTCAAGGTTAGGCAGCCACCCTCCAGCCTTGTCTCCCCTCCCCTTTGAATTTCAAAGGTAGGTAAGTCTATGTCCCCTTGTCCCCCTCTCTCCCCCTCTCATTGTCAAAGGGGCACAGCCCCCTCTCCCTCCCCTTAATCCCACGCAGGACCCAACCCCTACCCCTTGCCAATTCCTATATAAACATGTGTATAGTGTTAGGGGAGAAGTTAATGAAAGATTTGTGAGAGAAAATTGCATTAAGAGAGTGATTCTCTTATTTTCCCCTTGGGTGTGATGCCCTGCCAAATCCTGTGACAGGATTTACCTTGGGCGTGTGACTCACCCCTCTATCCTCCACATCCCCTTCGTATCTAGCTCCACCAAAATTCTCAGAGAAGCTTCTGCGAGTCTGGAAGAATTTGGAGGTGGTTTCGTGTCGATCAGAGTTCTGGATCGTCAGCAACAATTCATCTCGTGACGGAGCGCAGATCTGCCCGAGCTTGCTGTCCAGATCTGGAGTTTACTGATCCCGAATTTCTCCAGATCTCCTCTCAAGCTCTCTGGATCTGATTTCTTGTGTGATTGAAGGATTTTTAGTCCTCTTCGCACTGCCGCCGATCTAATCTCGATCCGAGATCTGTGCTGATCGTGGCGACGATTTTCGTGGGATCGCGCAAGCTGATCTGTGCAGACCCGACTCAGCACCAGAGCCGACTTCCCAAAGCTGCCCCGCCTCCTCCCTTGCAGATCTGTGCAAGCTCTTTAGTCTGCGTCTTCCTCTGGACGTCGCCGACAAGCTCCCATAAACGGCGCCTCGTTCCGACATCGGCAACCAATTTTCCCATAATTATTTGTCTTCATGTGCAGTTCTGAGTGCACAAAACCAGAAGCTGAGAAGAGTTGCTACTGCGCCCAAATCTGATCACGCCCTTCGGAGTAGATGATCTTCGTTCTGTCACCGACGTTCTCCAACAAACGGAACCCCGATCCGGCATCGGATCTTGGCGCACCGGCCTTCGCAAGTTTGCTACGCAGGGTGACCAATGCAGGTAGAACTAAGTCGGCTTCCAATCGGCTCGCCCGATCAGCTTCGACTCGCTTCCCTCGCCTCCTGCAAGTGCAGCCCGTCAACCTAGACTTCAGCAACCCCAAAATTGATGTTTGTAGCCCGTTACCTCCCTGCGTGGAGTGGGCATCAGGTTCTGAAATTATAAATTTAACAATTGTGTGTATTGGGGTTGTTTGGATTCGGCCGGGAATTCTTCCCCACGCCTAGTCGTGGAGGTACGTGCTCGTTCCTCTCTCACATTGCTGGTTTAGTATATGGTCTATTATGTTGCGTTTGTGAGATTAGTTAGGGCTGTTAGCTAGTTTCAATTACCGTGATTGTGTGTGAGTGAGAGCCGTTCCTTAGCTCCAGTCGAGCACCGAGCTCGGACTACACCACCCTAGGTGACAGTGGTTCCTTAACCACTATGATCCCCATGTTTCCCTCGCAAGGGACGATCATCGGGCTAGTTAGAGTGCTGTTGAGAGACGTCTCCACCCGGAGAACACCACGGTGGTCAGCCGCCTGGCTTGCCTTTAACGTGCTAGTGCCGACTGCAATCCAAGTCTGTCGTACGTCTTAGCCCGGTCGCGTCATCTGTCCCGCATCAGATTAGGCCCATATAATAAACCCAATAGGCCCAAAAATGTTGTTTTTAGACTTTAGCCCATATTCTAGAAGCTAGGAATGGGTGAAGTCATGGAATTAAGGGATAATGACTCTTTAGGAAGATAAGTAAATGGATAAGATTGGGGATAATATCAAAAGAGTTTGATGTATTTCAAATTCGGAGCCCAATAGAGAAAACGGTCTATCGCAAGATCGCTAAGGGATGATTGGCTATCCAGTCCTAGACCGCTAAGGCACTGCAGTCCCATGAGAGAAGGAAAACGTGAAAAGGTTGGATTTTTCATGTCTAAATCATCTAGGATCGACCCTATCAACTAATTATGTAAGTCTAGAAGGATTGTAGATCGAATTGAAAGTCTAATTGGGACTCTAAGTTCGTTCTAATCCTCAAAATCCTAAGCTAACCCTATAAATAGATTCTAGATTTGGCATGTGCGACCCTTACTTTTGGCACGCGTGAAACTCAGGTAAGGAGGATGAATTATAGGTAAGTTTCTTCTAGGAATTTATTTATTATAGTTAGAACTAACTACTCTCCAATTTTCATTCTAGGAGATCAAGCCTACAGGGAGTTGGAGTCTTCCAAAGTTGCTAATTCTACATTAAGAACTCAGGAATTAGTGCATCCGACCCAGATTGATCAAGGAATTCAGAGCCCTAAACAAGGTATTTAGCAAAAGTATCTTTAGATCTTTATGTTACACTTCATATCTCCTATCTACTCTCAAAATTTCACATCATTAGGACAAGGGAATCAAGAGATAGAAGGACGTGAAGTTGTTGATCTAGTTCAGGATGAGCAGAGAACTAGGGTTGACTTGCAGCCTTAAATTCGAGGATTAAAGCCCAAGACAGGGGTAGGTTATCTCATGGATGGCTTAAACTTTATGTCATGAATAAAAGCCCTCTGATTTCATTCGTTTTCATGCATGGTACTTTGAGAATTTCATGTGTTACTTAGGACTATGCATTTACTTTAGTCTTCATGCATAATACTTAGCCTAATGAAGAGAAAATGGAATTCCTTGTCGTTTATACAAACCTATGTATACTGTTGGCCTATATACGATCTATCATGATTATGGAAGTTTATATATGTTGATTTCCATACATGATGTGTCTTAGATTAGCATTTTGTATTATTTTCATTAAACTCGATTTTATGCAGGAGGAGACGATCTTCCTGTAGACCGCTAAGGAATCTAGCGGTCGTACGATAGATCGCTAACCGTAAGCGACGGTCTTGTATTAGACCGTTTTCTGTGTTTGATTTTGTAATATTGGTAAACCGAACCATATTGTAGAATTACCCATACTTATTATATAGTAAGTCTAGTTAACTAAGTTTTAAGCCTGATTCAAGTACTGGTTTTATATACTTAGTTGATCTCATTGTTTATCATAATAGATTTCACGCTTGTAAGCATATTTGGTATTATTTTAACTTATGATAATTTGTGACCAAAATGGTATACTTTGTAATAAATACATGTTCCAAATGATAGATGATTCATGATTTAACTTGATCACTGTTTTATTACGATTCTCTCTTTTCTAAGCGTCATTTTCTTAAGTACATGGCACATATTCCGGTATGCTGTCATTAGTTACACTTTTTATAGATTAGGAACACAATCTTGGACATGATGACCTCTCCTTTGGATATTCCTTCCAACATACTAGGAAATCTTGTTTCAAGGCCTCCGTAAGACTCCGCGAGCCTGGGATTCCCACTAGGACGCCGAGCTGGTTATACCATTAAAGCCCAATTGTCTAGAAAGCACTTATACCGATGTTTTATATTCTGGACCCTTAGCGGCCATCTGGTTGACCGCCAGAGTCTGCCAGCAGCCATTCGCTAGATCGCTAATAGATCCTAAACGGTTCTCCACTAGACCGCTAAAGACTCCAGATGTCCTATTTTCAAATTATCAAACTGTCTTAGTTAACGGTCTTGAACTAGACCGCCATGATCAAGAAACGGTCCGATAAACGACCGCTAATGACATGAGTTTGATTAACCCGGGGTTTGACTCAAGGGTTGATTTTCCTATGTTTCTAGATAGTCCAATTGATTATCTAGAACATGTCACATTATTCTAAAGATACCTGAGTAATTTTGAGAGTTAAGAATGTACCGTTATGCTGCCGATTTATTTCTATGGCATAACCTAGTTATTAACTGCATTTATTGAAATCTCTTATTCTCAATAGAAGCATTCTTATTTTTGGTTACAGTATCATGGATCTATAGTTGAAATTGTACGTTCTTGGCCATATTATTGTTATAAACGTGGAAGTAGCTTGATTTATACTTGAAGGTGTAGTTCGAGCACTGATTGTGTTCAAGGGCTCTATGCTAGTCCCCTCGGCTGATTGTCGGAAACGTACTGTAAACCATGGGGTATGATGCTACTGGTGTCGCATTGCGTTGGGAGTACTTTCTTTATAAATAAGTGAAATATCCATGGAGTGATCCACATAAATTCACGAAGTACTTGCTACTAAGTGAAGAGTACATTCTTACATGTTACATGACATTCTAGTGCATAACCTTCATGGTTATGAATAGTACATTCTTGTTACATTCTTGGAAGGCCAAATTTATATTCTTGTTATATACTTGTTCAAATCATATTCTTGTATCTCAAATTTGATCGTGTCTTCTTATTTTGGCTTTATTCACATTGTTTCATCGTATTTGCATGATTTATCTTATTCTTTAGAGCTAAAACATTAATTACTTTAACATTGCCAATCATGTTGATACGAAGATACCTACTGGGCAAGTGTGCTCAGTATCCTACTTTCCAATCTTTTTCAGAAAATTCTAGTGGGTCAGATTCGGATTACTGAAGTGAAGGATCCAAGAGCGATTGAAGGATAAAGACTCGAGAGGAGCCTTAGTTATTCATGTCTAGTCAAGTCATAATGTAATTTTAATTTTCTTGAGTCTAGCAATGAGAATCAATGCTCTTATGTAATTTGGGATTATTTTATGAAGGAATAAAGATTAAAAGTTTTGGTGAATTACATTGTGCAATTACTTTGTGTGATTATTCTTGCGCTCTGATTATATTACTTGCTCGAGACGTACTAGCCGACTGTTCACATTCCCGATTGTTTCCGCTACATAATCTCGGGATGTGACAGTGAAAGTGGTATCAGAGCATAGGACTAGAAGTCCTAGAGAAAAATCATGTCATAGGTTAAGTCCAAGATTTAAGGACCCATACCTATGAAACTTGGAAAGAAATTTCCAACCTATTAGAGAAATTGGGTAGGACCTGAAATGAGATAGTCATTAGAAATAACTCTAAGATCAACCCTACCCATTCCATTATAATTAAAAATTTTATTACTCTTCTCAGGTACCTCATTCTCAAGATGGCTCATCGCGTAGACTGGAACGGTATGTAAGAGACCGTTGCGGGTCTTACTCAAGCATTACAAACTATGGTTCAAGCCGGTGCAGGGGCAAGAGAGGGAGATTTACATCGCAATTTTTGGAGTTTAAATCCTCCTCGATTTTCGGGTTCCTCTAATCTTGATGAAGCTGAAAATTGGATAGATGAGATGAACCGCATCTTCGAAGTTATGCAGTGTGCGGATCAAGAGAAGGTCCGCACATGGTGGATATATGTTCCTGCACCACCAGTTGATGCACCTCATACATGGGAAGGTTTTCTTACGCTCTTCCGATCTAAGTACTTTTTCGAGCATGTCAAGGAGCGGAAGGCCATGGAATTTTCTTCGTTACGCCAGGGCATGATGTCAGTGGCAGAATATGAACTTCAGTTTTCCAGGCTAGCACCCTATGCTCCTCACTTGATTAGCACTGATTTATTAAAGGCTAATTGATTTATGGACGGTTTAAGGCCCGATTATATTCAACAACTTGGGACTCAGAATATACGTACTTACACGGAGATGGTCCAACGGGCGCTTCTATGCGAGAGGACCTTAGAGAAGGTCGAGAAATTAAAAGGCAAGGGCGAGGAGCCAAGTCGAAGATCAGATCGGCATAAGAAGAAAGAGAAGTTCAGTATCACGGAACCCTATAAATACCGTGATAGCAAGAAGAGATCCCGGAATGGGAGTGGTAGTGGTAACCACAAAAATAAGAAAGTCAAGGAAGAAGATAAACAAGTCGCCACGGCTTGTACTTTCTATGAGAAATTCGGTCATTCGGCCGAAGAGAGTTGGAAGTGCCTCGGCGCTTGTTTACGTTGTGGCAGTCGGGAGCACCGCATGTCGGATTGCCCGCTTATGAAGGAACTATCTTCCAATGGTAGACGCAAGCGTCAGGCCCATTTAAATGCAATTCTGGAAGAGGAAGAAGCGCCCAAAGATGGTGGGCTAATGGAAGGTACTATCCAAATCTATTCCCATCGTGCATTCATACTATTCGATACTGGTGCTTCTCATTCCTTTATATCTACTTCTTTCGCAAAAACTTTACCTATTTCATCAGTTCCTTTACCTTCAGACCTTGCTATTACTACACCTTTAGGTCCCGGAACCAAACTTACAAACTATTATCCTGATAGTGAGGTAGTGGTAGAAGGTCACAATCTTCCTGCAAACCTCGTATGCCTTGACATGGAGGGCTACGATGCTATCTTAGGTGTTGATTGGCTAGTAGACCATGACGCCTATATAAATTGTCGCAATCGGATTATCTCTTTTCAGAAACCTGGTCTTCCAAGGTTTTCCTTCCTTGGTATCAAATATAGGAAGCATTCTACCATACTTACATCTCTGCACACCTGCAAACTAATTTTGCAAGGATGTGTAGCTTTTCTTGCTTTCGTAATCATTACTGAATCCAAGGAGATCGTCTTAGATGACATTCTTATTGTGAATAAGTTTCCAGATATATTTCCATCGGATTTACCCGATTTACCACCCGAAAGGGAAGTAAACTTCTTTATTGAACTCATTCCTGGAGCAGCACCTATTTCAATAGCCCCCTATAGGATGTCCCCCAAAAAATTCAAGGAATCTAAGAAATAGCTTCAGGAGTTATTAGACAAGGGTTTCATTCGACCTAGCACATCCCCTTGGGGTGCGCCAGTTCTATTCATCAAAAAGAAAGATGGATCTCTTAGTCTATGTATCGATTACCGGCGACTGAATCAGCTTACTATCAAGAATAAGTATATGTTGCTGCGTATCGATGAACTCTTTGATCAGATTTCTGGAGCATAATATTTTTCTAAGATAGACCTCAGGTCAGGTTACCATCAGCTCAGGATCAAAGATGAAGACAGTTTACAAAACTACTTTTCAGAGCAGATATGGCCACTATGAATTTATGGTAATGCCGTTCGGGTTAACCAATGCCCCGGCAGCTTTTATGCAACTTATGAATAACATCTTCAGGCCTTATCTTGACCAGTTTATAGTCGTCTTCATTGACCATATTCTTATTTATTCCAAGACTAAGGAAGAACATGAAGAGCACTTAAGGATAGCCTTGCAAATGCTAAGAGAGCACAAACTCTATGCGAAGCTTAGTAAGTGCGAGTTCTGACTTAAGGAGGTTTCTTTCCTTGGCGATATTATCTCAAAGGAAGGTATCGATGTAGATCCTTCTAAAGTTGAGGCTATTAAGAACTGGAGCCGGCCAACGACCGTGTCAGAAGTTAGAATTTTTATGGGTCTGGCTAGTTACTATAGGCGATTTATTAAAGATTTCTAGAAGATCGTCGTTCCTTTGACTCGACTCACAAGAAAGGAAAATCCTTGTATATGGTCAAAGGACTGCGAGAAGAGTTTTCAAACTCTTAAAGAACACCATACCACTACACCTATATTGACATTGCCCGCTGAGGGTGGTGGTTTTGAAGTCTATACGGATGCCTCTAGCGTTGGCCTAGGATGCGTTCTTATGCAAAATGCAAAGGTGATTTGTTATTCCTCAAGACAGCTGAAGCGTCATGAAGAAAATTACTCTGTGCATGATCTAGAATTAGCTGCGGTTATATTCGCATTGATGATTTGGCGACATTACCTTTATGGGGAAAAATTAATTATATTTTCAGATCATAAAAGTTTGAAATATCTTTTCACCCAGAAGGAGTTGAACATGCGATAACGCAGATGGTTGGAGTATCTCAAAGACTTCGACTTTACTATTCAATATCATCCAGGGAAAGCAAATGCAGTAGCTGATGCTCTTAGCAAAAAACCAATGGCAACTCTAGCAAGCCTCCGGAAAGGTATAACTTCTCTTATTAAAGATTTTTATCATTTAAATCTTGATATTAACAGAGAAGGAGAAGGAGGAATGATTGCCAATATAAGGTCTCAACCTACATTGATCGAGGACTTAGTCCAATTGCAAGAAAATGACCCTATGTTGATGGAAATCACTGATAACTTGATCAAACACCAGAATTCTCTATCTCACATGATGGACGATTGTTATTTAAGGATAGAATTTGTGTGCCGAATCATGATGACACTAAGAAACTGATCATGGAAGAAGCTCACAAATCGAGATATAATATTCACCCTGGTGCTACCAAGATGTATCAAGACTTGAAAAGAAACTTTTGGTGGCCCAATATGAAAAGAGAATGTTGGGTTCGTGGTGCTCCCTCTTTGCCCTTGGTGATGGTTTTGATGATAACAATATATTGTGTGTAGGTATTGTGGAAATCGTTTCAATGATAAATGAGCTCATATGTCAATATCTTGCTTTGCAGGGTCTTTCATGGATGAATGGGTTGAAGCCGCTTCAATGTGCATCGACCCATAGAAACATGCTTAGACTTTAGCATTAATATGCTCAGACCTTGGCTGAACTTGCATCAATCTTGGTCTTTCATATGCATAGACTTGATTCTTAAACATGGACTGACATGATCTTGTGTTTCAAGATATTGCAAATTCAATATGTAAATTGCTCTCATCAATGGTAAGAATCTAGATTGAATGATGGTTTTGAGTCTTCCAAATGCCTTGATTGACTCGGAGTTCTTGAATGGCTTCCTTAAATCACATTGCACATGTGAACTTATGATGGTTTTGATTTGAGTTTCTCACATGGGTTTTTGCTGTCCAAATACATGAATATGCATATTGAACAAGCTTAGGGAGAATGCTTTGTTGAACTCATTTGTTAAGTATTAAGTCTTATTAATTGGATATTTGGTAAAGTCTAATTGAAATGAACTTTGATTTTTGGACTAACTTTGTATTCATGAGAGGTTTGACAGTATTCAGCTAGTAAATGGAGTTTCCATGCTTGAACTTGTTATGGATCAAGAGGTTGTGATTTGATGGGCTGGTTATGTGAGGATCACCCCCATATATGAATGCATTTCAATTTATTCCAATGCAGGTTGAAATCAGCCTTCAAATCTTGTGAAGCTTTGGTAAGCATTGCATAGAAGTCTTGCATTTATGCTCATTGCTAGTTCAGAAGAATTGGGTTTGCATGAGTCTCATGCATGCTCTTCTTAATTGTCATGAGATTGTCTTTTGATCATTTTGCTTCCAATATTCCTTAATGGTACCCTAGTTTGATTGGTGTTTTAATTCCTTGAATACCTTTATTTTTCTGGTCTGGAGTTGCAAGAGTCGACTCCTACAGTCCTGGGGACTATTTTTGGTAAAATAGAACCCTAGGTGAAATGTGTCGACTCAAGGAGTCGACACTTTCACCCTGGGTGTTGATAAAAAGTGCACCGACCAAAACTTGCACCGACCTCATCTTCTACAGATGTGCACCGTGCTATCTTTCCACTTCATAATATGCACCGACCCTTCCTTGTTGTTTTACGAATGTGCACTGACCTTCACAACATGCACCGACCCATCCTCTTGCTTGATATAAGATGCACCGACCTTGTTTTTGTGTTTTACATAATGTGCACCGACCCATCTTACTATTTCATAGATGTGCACCGACTGTCCCTATCATTATTCAAACATGCACCGACCCATCCTCTTGCTTGATATAAAGTGCACCGACCCTTCCTTCTTATGCTCAGACCCTGTGCTACATGCACAGACTCTGACCTATACTTGCACCGACGTAATCTTTGTCACATGCACAGACCTTGTGCATGCCTTGCACTGACTCTGTAAAACCTGCACCGACCCTGTCTATAGGCTTCAAAGAGTGTGCACCGACCTTGTTTTCGTGCTTTACATATTGTGCACAGACTTTGGCCTTTTATGCACAGACACCTTCGCCTGTGTGTTGCATTTTGTTCTTTGACAGAACACTCGTGAACAAGAGTCGACTCTAAGAGTCGACACTTGTCCCGGGCTTCCTAAGTGGGTTTGCCAGTTTTGGATTCGAACCCAGGTTTTCTTGATCCGATTGGGTTAATGTTTTACCATATTACCCTTAGGGTTTCTCCCATCTTTTGGGTGTGTTTTTAAAGGGGTTTTGAGAAGCGCTTTGTGGTCTTTTGTTCTATATTCTAGCCCTATTTATATCCTGCGATCTCCATCGAAAAAGATATCTCTCTGTCGCTAATCTTTTCTATTCTTTGCAGGAGAAAGAAGAACATGGAGGAAGTGTTGCGCACCTTGAAGGAGAAGGAAGAAGGGGAGACGGCCATCTACGAGAAAACTTGCCGATCTGATTTCAATCTGAAGTGCGGTAGCTCCAGATTCCACTTGGGCATCTCCATCGGTCTTAGACGGCTTCCTCTCTGTGATTGGATATCCTCAGCGCACTCATACGTCTCGTCTATGAGCTTTCATTACAGATTTGAGGGGGAATATTTCTTCTCTCATCTCTACTCTTTTATTTCAGAATAGATTGAAAGTTTGGGCATTCATTGTATATCTTTTTATTTTGTCAAACTCAGAAGATTACTGTGTGTGGGCGGAGCTGCGTCTCCGAGTGTGTGGTTTCATTGCGGGGCGAGTTTCCCCGAGTCCATGTGTGAAGACGGAGCTGCGTCTCCGTGTGGTTTTCGAGTCTGGAGTGTGTTCCCCGACGTTTTATGTGTGTGTGCTGCAGTGACGGCGTTCTGGGGCCAGGCCCCGTGTGTGCATTGCTGCGGAAGCAGCGTGTGTGGTGTTGGGGTTCGTCCCCGTGTTGCTACGTAAGTAGCGTGTAGTGAAGCCTCACCGAGTTTCGATGAGGGGTGGACGTATGGAGCCCGTCGTGGTCCCGAACCACCTAAAAATCTCTGTGTCTTGTGTGATTGCATGTGTGATTGTCCTTTTCTTCTATCTCCATTCACAGGCCATTTTATAGGTTTTTATTCATTGCATCATCGCACATTGCTTCATCTGCTATCTGTGTTAGGATTTATTTCTACCATCTATTGCATAGTTTATTCAGGTGAGATCGGAATGCTTGAGAGAACATTTTGATCTCACGTCTGTTTAGGCTAATCAGCGTACATAACTTTAATTCCGATGTGATTAGTGTAGAAAGTTTTTAAAATCCGCCATCTCGGCAAGGGGACAATTCAACCCCCCTTCTTGTCTGCCATCTAGTCTGGGCCAACAATTGGTATCAGAGCCTAGTCTCTGATTTTTATTCATGGACCTCACGGTCTTGGAGAAAAGATCTTTTCATGATGGCTGGTTTAAATTCAATTCCTATCTTTGATGGTTTTGATTATGATTCATGGCTTGAAAACTGTGTGTTTGGATTGTTAAAATTGATCTGATGCTTGTGAACTTAATCACACATGGTCCTCATATTCTACCAAAAAATGAGTCAAGATGGACCAATGAGCATAAGAAAATGAATTCTGATAATCTTTTTGTTCTGAATGTTCTTTTTAAAAGTGATCACTGAAGTACTTCCTTCTATTTCCTCTTGTAGGTCAGCCAAAGAAATTTGGGATGGGTTGAACAAAGCTCAGAGAAGGAAAGACAATGTAGAATGTCTCAAGGCGAGCAGCAGTGGGAGACGAAACAAGGAAAATTCTGAGGTATCCTCTAGTTCTGATTCTGATGATGAAGATGAGCTTAGCTATGATGAATTGATGGATGCTTACAATGAGCTGTGTGATAGATATAAAATAATGAAATCTAAAAATCAAAAATTGAAAAAGAAAATTGAAAATACTTGTGTTGATAATTCCTCATGTAAGAAATGTTCTGAACTTAGGAATTTGAATGAAAATTTATTGCATGATGTTGATATGCACTAAGAAACTATTTCAATTCTGAAAATTGAAACAGAAACCTTAATGGCTAAAATTTCAGAATTTGAAAATATTGAAAGACAACCCAGAGGTAATTTGAGCTGTTCAGATAGTGATCAGATTTTGCTTAATGAACTTATTCAGAATGAAAAGCTTGCAGAAGAAATAGAAAATCTCAAGGATCAAAATAATGTGCTGATTGAAAAACTCAATTCACTTGAAAAAGGAAAAAGTATAGTTGTTGATGACTTTGAAAATGTTCATGCTATGGAACAAGAAATTGTAAGTTATAAAACTATCAATTCCCTCATGAATGATAAACTTGCATTGTGTGAAGAAGATATCGCTAATTGCGAACTACACATTTTGTCATTGGAAAATGAAATTAAGAGTTTAAATGAGTTTTTGTCCATGTGTGATAAAGAGAATCAAAAATTGAAAAATGCTGATGATTACTCTTGTGTGCATGCAAAATCCCAAACTATTAAACATAATCACGCATCAAGGAAAAGAAGGAATGTCTTTTGTGACTGTTGTGACAAATTTGGCCATGAGATGTATGATTGCTTCTTGATGAAATTTGATGATGATGAAGCATTAAAGTCAATAATGAAAAATGTTGATGGTCCCAAAAGTCATAAAAAAATTCATAGAGAAGAACCTCAACGATCATTGCTTCTACTGTGGCTTACATGGTCATGGTTTTAAAAATTATTTCACAAAGAAAAATGATGATGAATGGTCTCTCAAAAAGAATTTTTCATGTTATTATTGTGGTGAACATGGACACATGATGAATAATTACTTTTTAATGAAAAATGATGAAAAATGATCCATGATAAGAAAACTTTCTTATTGTCATTATTGTGGTGAGAATGGTAAGTTAATCGATGACTGTGCCACAATGAGATTTGATGATGATCGTTGTGTTAGGAAATACAAGAATCCATCTGTTCCTGCTAGAACTAACCCCTCGGGACCTAAGATGGCTTGGGTACCCAAATCTCTAAAATGAGAATTTATTTTGCAGGGACGACTTGAGGCCAAGGAAAGTCAATAAATAAAGGACTCTCAAGACGAGAAAGAAAATGGTTTGATTTTGAGAACTCACTCTGCTTAGGTTTTCTTTGAAAAATCTAAAAAGGTAAATTTTGAGTTTGGAGAAAAATTTTGCAATTAAACAGTTGAATTTCTATTTCATTGATTTTAGCAACTTCTGAAATGTTGAGAATTTCTGAGTTCCATGATTAGATGACTTGAACACTTCTCTTTGCACATATAAGGTCCTTCATACACACTTTCTCTTTCGATTTGCAAATAACAATTCAGTCTTGAATGCTTTGGTCTGTGAATAGAGTTTTTCACACTTTCACTCACAATTTGCAAATACTGGTTCATTTTTGCATACATAGAACACATACTTATTTGCATGATACACACTACACATATCATACACATCTTTACATACTTGTAAATAAGGATATACTTCAATCATTTTCCATTTACTTGCATATACTTGCATATATACTCGACATGTTTATGTGCTTGAATGTCATGATTATCCGATATATCAAATGGCGATTGTGGAAGGTTGGAGTATGTCCAACTGGAAGTCTTCACGCGTGATGGTGGTCTTCGGACTTACACTCTCCGCCACGTACCGAAAATCACCTTGTTTGAAAATTTAGAAAGGTCCTTGCTTGATTGCATGTATATACTTTATAAAACTATTTCTTGAAAATCTTCTAAGACCTCACCTCCTTGATATATAAATCACAATGTTCTTGATCTTTTGTGAACCATGACATATACAAAGGAGGAGGATTTATTTCTAACTGTGCATACATTTAGGGGGAGTCATAACCATGTCTAGGCAAATTCATTTTCTACATACAAAGCAATTACCCACATGCCTTGTTCAAAAATGATGCATATGACTTTGATTGATAAGGATTTCAAAAATTCATTTTAACACTTTAAGGTAAATAAATTTCTACATGGAAATTAAGATAATCGTGAGGAAAAAGCTGCCTACCCCACCAGCTTCTATAAGTGGAATGTCAAACCGAGTAGCCTGGAATTCCCAATGAAATAAATGAGGAAACTCGCGTTGAAAGGTGAAACAAAAATCCACATTGCGCGATGAATCCTAGTAGCCAGGAAACCCTATTGAGACACATGAGGTGACTCACGTCGAACGGTGAAATCTAATAAAAGAAGAGCAAACAAAAAGGGGTTGTGTGAAGCTACCAATAGTCGAGGATCGAAATGGAAGTGTAGGAAGGAAATAACCCTCTAGTGTTTTCTAGAAATTCTGTTCATATCCATATAATTTTGAAGTTCATTTCTCATTTACACAAATTTCAATTTTGGATATTATTGTGATGACTGTATATCTTGATTTTGTTCTTATCATGGCTTATGCAATACCTTTAGCATATGCATGCACTACCTTTTTTGATTATGCTTCATGTCTCACATTTTGATTTTGAATGAACTGTTCTGTCGTTATCCTCCTAACCCACTGAGGGGAAGTACTAGAGCTACTTGCTTGATTGGCTTCTATGCTTGCTTGCTTGTTTGCTTGCATGCATACTTCATTTCATATTTCTACTCATATTAATACATCTCTAAATTATACATGTAAATAACATGTTAAATAATCCCATTGTCAGTCGATTTTTGTTCATGACAATAGGGGGAGAATAATGTGCTCTTTAGCATAACATTTGCATATATTTCAGTTTGGTCATACGCTTTGTCCATAGTTTGGTCATACATTTTGAAAATAATTCAAAAACTTGAGCATCTGGACATATTTCAAACATCTTGCATATTGCACAACAAATTCAATTTTTCGTGCTTTGTGCTCATGGTTTATATACCTTCTTTTAATGCTAGGTCGATTGTTGGGTTCGTGCGCCATTCTTGTTAAAATTTCATATTTGGTTGTTCCTCTAAGTCCCCCCACTTTTTGATAATGCCAAAGGGGGAGAGAGAGTTCTGGATGGCCACAATATATTGTTGAAGAGGGGCGATCTCGCGCTACTCCTGAGCGGGGAGGAAGATAACCACGTATCCTTGAAGTATGAACTGCAAGAAGGGAAACAAGTCAGAGGTGCCCAGGGATGAATCCCCAGGGAAGACCCTCTGATGTTTAAGTCAGCGACTGTAGTAGAGCACTGGTGCGAAGGGAGGAGTTAGGAGAAAGATGGGAGTGCGAGATCCCTCTCCACCAAAAGGTGAAGTGGTTCCTGCTCAGGGTTCTTAGCTTACCTTCTCACAGGAGGGTTCTTCCAGTTTAAATAATGGCTCGTTGAGTGAATGATCCTAGTGAGCTGAGGAGTTTCGGAGGGGGTTATGTCCTCCTTGCGGGCTCTTTATAGCACGCGGACTCCTGATCTCCCATATCCCCTTGAGCTCCCAGCTTTTAAGGGACACGTAAGGGCCATACAGATAAGCTTCCATCAGTTGGCCCAAGCATGAGGCACTGGCTCAGGAGATGTCTTCCCGAGCGATGAGTGCGTGGTCTGGGCAGAGAATACGGGGCTCCGATGGAGCTCTCCCGATCGAACTGATGCTCGAACTTTCCAACCCGAAGGCCGCCTAGGAAGTGCTTGTTCCGAGTGAGTTATTAGGCTTATCTTTAGTGGGACCGGGGGTTACCACTTCAAGGAGCTGGGCCTCGTTGGGTCGGGTCGGACCTCGTTTGGCCTCTCCGTATGGGCGATTAGATTTCCCCTCTCCACTTGTCCCCCTCCTACTCCGGAGCCAAAATTAGGCTCGGTTGAGTAGCATTTGGGCGGGACTTTTTGTGGCTCTAGTTGGGTGGAGATCTCTCTCTTGCAGGGGCCACATGATGCGACTTGTCCTGAGAATATGCCCGTCATGATGAGTAAAAGAAGGCCCCTCCTCGGGAGATCGGAACGCCGCACCGCCTCCGGCTTGGGGTTATAAGCATGGCGTGTTATTTGCGTCCCTTTATCTCTGGGGTTTAGGGTTTTGACATCCTTTTCATTTATATAGGGGGGCTCATGCGCCGTGAGAGCAGTTCCGAGGAGCGGAGAATCGCAGCGGCTTTCGCGGAGCTAGAAGAGATTACCGCGGTGGCGATCCGTCAACTTCCTTCTCCTCCGGAGTCCTCTGATCCAGAGCTTTCCCCTTCTTCTTCCAGTTCCTCCATCTGTTCAATGGCGGACCAAAATCTTGAGGCCGAGGGGTGGCAGAAAGAACAGACCCCAAGGGTTTTCTTGGTACAGTCCGAGCCTCTCCGCAGCGAGTTGGGGGGGGGGTTGAGGTGAGGCGACTGTAGAATGTATAGACTTAGTTAGTTCAGGCTATTAACATGAATGTATATACTTCAGTAACACAACTGATTAAGTGTGTACATCGTGAGAGAGTGTACAGACTTAATAAGTAAGGCGCATGTGAAAGCAGTGTATAGACATGTGAACAATGCATATGAAGGTAGTGTATAGACTTATAAAGAACAGAGCAAACAAGCCTTACTAATGTGTACACTTTACATAGCTTCAGCCACTGTATAGACTTCACGATGCCTAGACAGTGTATAGACTTGGAAATCTTCATGCGTGCTCAGTGCATATACTTGCTGAAGGGTGCATTATCATAACAGAAGAGTGTGTAGACTAAGGCCTTCTGTTCAAGACAAAAGCCAGTGTACAGACTTCATGTTGTACAGACTTGATGTTGATCAAGACACCTTTGGACATCAGCCCAAGGCGTCAACGCATCCAACGTGCAGCGTCACCTCATCTCCTCAAGTGAGATGCTCAGGCCCTTGGCAACTAGCCAATGCGTCAACGCATCCAGTGTCAGCGTCGACGCAGTGAACAAGGCAGGTGATGAATAATGCATGCACTAGCTTTACCAATGTGTAGACTTCATGAGATGCAATGCAAACTCTGTACAGACTTGGTCGTGTAAGGCGATGCAAGCAATGGCTGTATAGACTTTATTCAATGTATGGACTTCACATAAGAAGCCAACGGTTGTACAGACTTAGGCAACCTTCAACTCACTGTGATGAACAGACTCTGAAGAACAGCAGCCAATGTATGGACTTGTGAAGGCTTCAACGTTGTACAGGCTTGGTGAGGCTCAAGTGAATGTATAGACTTGATGAACCATTGTGGATGTGTGGACTTGAGCAAATGAAGCCAATGTACATACTTGCCTAAGACGCAGCATGCAATGTACACACTTAGTGATGTACAGACTTGGCCAGGAAAGCGTAGGGAAATGTTGAGTGTATTGACTTGGCCAAGCGTAGGAGCAGATGAGGAGTGTACAGACTTGGTGAGACACAGTCCAGTGAATAGACTTAGAGAACTGTTCAATGTGTTGAGTTGGCGTTGTATAGACTTTACTTTGAACGCTTGGGCTGAAAGTAATGTGCAGACTAAGCGATGTATAGACTTTGCCCAAGGAACCGAATGTATAGACTTTGCCACAGTCTAATGTACATACCTTGCAGAAGTGAACGAGCCAATGTGTAGACTTCAAAAGAAGCAGTCCGATGTACAGACTTCAAGAAGTCTTGACAACGGACGCTGTTCAGACTTTGCAAACAAGACACTGGGCGATGTATAGACTTACACTTTCGGATGTGTAGACTTTATGGACAAATCAGCAGCCAGTGTATAGACATGAAACTTGACACTCCAATGTATAGAGTTGAAGGTTGGAAGGATGTATAGGGTTGAGCTGAACTGACTTTGACAATGTGCAGACTTACTTGGTCGGGCAGTGTACAGACTTAGAATTTTAATACCATTGTGTAGACTTCAGTTAGAAGGTGCCCGATGTACAGACTTGAAGAAGTTATGCCAAAGTACAGACTCAAGAGACCAAGCTAGTGTATAGACTTGGTACCCAGACAAACAATGTATAGATGAGTCGACGCATCAGCGAGGGTGGGTCGACCCACTGCTGTCTATACTAACTAGGCAGAGTGTAGATAGAAGCATGATAGCATGCTTATCTGACAACCAAATGAACTGTACTTTCTCACATGATGAAACAGCATTAATCTAGAGATGGAAGATTGATTTATGGTGTGAGACATCATCAAAACCATAGGGATGCAACAATCTCTCCCTTTTTGATGATGACAACACTATGAATCAAGCAATATCAAGTTTCAACAAGAAGTTAATACCAGCTGTAACAAGCAGAATAAATTCAAGACATGCTCATGCAAAAGAATTAAACATTCCCTACTACACACTCTCATCTCCCCCACAACTCATGACCATATCTTCCACGAAGCAACATGACTCCCCCAATGCTCAAGACAAATCCAAGACTCGCTGATACTCACTGATATTGCAGAACTTCTCACTGATATTGCAAACTTCTCTCCCCCTTTGACATCAGCAAAAAGAACTACATAATGTATGACAGTACTGGAAACATGAGGACTAAGGGCAGTAACTGCTTAGTGCAGAAAGTCACAAGTAGGTCTTAAGAGAATAAGTGAGTTTCTATTCTCAAGAGAAGATTCTTTATACTCCAGTACACAATAGAGAAGTAGAATTGACAAGTTTATCAGCATACATAGTGGATGATTTAGAGCAGGAGTTCACAAGTATGGCCAGATATAGCTGATCATTCAACTATCTCACAAGACAGCAAGCGACATAATCAAAGAGGTGATCTCAAGGTATTGAGGACAAGCAATCCATTAGTTGCATAACAATAAGGAATTTTTGTTGGAGATGATTTTCAAGAAGATCAATGAGTAAGTTGGTAGTTCACTCCTTTGACATTAGAGAGACACCTTGATTAGAGGCCTGAATCCCCAGTTACTCAGAGTGAGTACCTCATTACTTCCTCCCTTTTTTTTAATTAAGGAACATATTTAGTAACTATAGTTTTTGACATGAGGAAACACCTTGATTAGAGGCCAGAGTCCCCAGTTACTCACCAACAAGCCACCATTGCTCTGTCATGTCTTTTCATTCATTTTAAGCATTTGACACCTCATGACATGGGAGAAAAATTCATTTCATTGATGAAGCTCCCAGTTTCTCAGTGATCAAGTTAAGCCCTTGAGTTAAAGAGATAGAATGATTGAAAATAATATCAAAAGGACTATTTCTTGAATTGAGTCTTGAAGTCTAGATTTCAAGCTGATTGGGTCAGATATCAAGACATACATATTTTTGGCCTGAACCAGAATCAATGACAATGTAGGAAGATATACTTTATGCAATTAGTCCAAATCTCTGAAGGAGTACTAATAGGAAAGATTCTAACTGGAGATTTAGAGTTACTGACTTGTAGACTTAAGAGATAAGTGACACTCTACTGTCTGAGAGAACCACTCTAGATCAGTCATGTAAGACCAGCAAAGTTACACATCTGGACAGCCCTTTTGAATCTGTCAAAGAACTTCTCTTCGCACATGACAACTTAGCTCCCCCTAAAACATAGCATTTTCTGAAAGCCAACCAGTAAGCATTCTGAACTCCCCCTTAAACCAGCAAGAAAGAAGGCTAAATATCAGACAAACACAACTCCCCCTCACAACAAGAACAGGCTTCATAATTAAGATAATTTGTATAAGCCTAATTCTCTTCTCAATGTGGTGAATTTTTCATTATCTAGAGGTTTTGTGAATATGTCAGCAATCTGATTATCTGTGCCTACATGAATCAGTTCAAAATTATTTTTAGACACCTCATCTCTTATAAAATGATGTCTTATCTCTATGTGTTTGGTTCGTGAATGCAAAACAAGATTTTTAGCAAGATTGATGCCACTAGTATTATCACAGTAAATTGGTGTGAACCCCAGGTCTACTTGGTAGTCCTGAAGCTGGTGTTTAATCCATATTACTTGTGTTCCACAACTCTCTGCAGCCACATATTCAGCTTCTGCAGTGGAGAGGGCCACAGAATGTTGTTTCTTGGAGCCCCAAGACACTAAACACCCACCCAAGAATTCACAATGGCCACTAGTGCTTTTCCTGTCTAGTTTACAGCCTGCATAATCAGCATCTGTGTATGCTACTAAGTTAAATGTGTGAGATGCAGGAAACCATAAACCAAGAGAATGACTAGCTGACAAATATCTGAAGATTCTTTTAACTGCAGCTAAGTGTAATTCAGTAGGTCTAGACTGATACCTTGCACACATTCCTACACTGAATTGTATATCAGGTCTAGAGGATGTCAAGTAAAGTAGTGATCCAATCATACCTCGATAAAGTTTGGCATTTACTTCTTTATCTGTCTCATCTGCATCCAATGAAGTATTGGTGCCCATGGGTGTAGTTATGTGCTGTAAGTTTTCCATGCCAAACCTTTTGAACAGTTCCATTGTGTATTTGGTTTGGTTGATAAAGCACCCATCTTCTAGCTGCTGTACCTGTAATCCAAGAAAATATTTTAGTTCACCAACCAAGCTCATTTCAAATTCAGCAGACATCATGGTAGAAAATTCATCACATAGTTCATGCTTTGTTGATCCAAATACAATGTCATCTACATATACCTGAACTATGATGAGATCTCTGTTTATGCCTTTGGTGAATAAAGTTTGATCAACTTTACCTCTTTTGTAGCCTTTGCTGATCAGAAATTCAGACAATCTTTCATACCAAGCTCTTGGAGCCTGCTTTAGACCATACAAGGCTTTGTTTAACCTGAAAACTTGGTTAGGTTGAGGAGAGTATTGAAATCCAGGAGGTTGTTCAACGAAAACTTCTTCTTTAATGACTCCATTTAAAAAGGCACTTTTAACATCCATTTGTTGGAGTTTTATATTCTTTGAGCATGCAAATGCAAGCAACAATCTTATAGCTTCCATCCTAGCAACAGGTGCATATGATTCATCAAAGTCTACACCGAATTCCTGACAGTAGCCTTTGGCTACTAATCTGGCCTTATTCCTTGAGATAATTCCATCTTCATTCATTTTATTTTTGAACACCCACTTGGTTCCTATGATGTTAATACCATCTGGTCTTGGGACAAGCTCCCAGACATTATTCTTTTCAAACTGACCTAATTCCTCACTCATAACATTGACCCAAGCTTGATCAGCTAAGGCCTCTTCTACTGTTTTGGGTTCAATTTGTGAGACTAAAGCAATTAAGTCATCATTATTCACATTTCTAAAATGAGACCTAGTCCGAAGAGGATCTTCAGGATTGCCTATGACTTTATCTAAAGGATGGTCTTTAAGAAGTCTAATATTTGTTGAAGACTCACCTGTTTCTCTTGGTCCTTCCTGATTGGGGGAATTTGTTTCTCCACTCAGCTGAGTCTTCTCTTCCTCCTGTTGGTCTTCTAGAAAATCTCCACTATGATTGGAATTCCTGTCAAGATTTTTAACATTAGAAACATCTTTATTTTCACTCAAAAGGATGTGTGGAGACTCTTCCACTTTCTGATCTGATATGTTAAATACCCTATATGCCCTTGACACTTCAGAATAACCCAAGAAGATTCCAGGTGTGCTTTTGGCTTCAAACTTGTCTAAATCTTTCTTATCATTGTTATGAATAAAACATTTTGCTCCAAAAATTCTGAAATGAAACAAGTTTGGTTTCTTACCTTTTAGAAGCTCATAGGGTGTTTTCTTGTGTATGGGTCTTACCATGGCCCTGTTGATTATGTAGGTTGTTGTATTGGCCGCTTCTGCCCAAAACCTTCTAGGTAGTTTACTTTCAATCAACATGGTTCGGGCCATTTCCACCACTGTTCTATTTCTTCTCTCCACAATCCCATTTTGTTCAGGTGTCCTGGGAGAAGAAAACCTGTGAGTTAGTCCTTCTTTGTCACAAAGCTCAGTAAACATGGAGTTTTCAAACTCACCTCCATGGTCAGATTGAATAGAACAAACCTTGTAGTTCCCTTCTTGTTTGACCATATTAAAAAACAGATTAAACTTTTGAAATGCATCACTCTTATTTGCTAAGAAAAATATCCATGAATATCTAGAGAAGTCATCTATGATGACATAGCCAAACCTGTTTCCAATGAGACTCTGAGTTCTAGTAGGGCCGAAAAGGTCCATATGAAGAAGTTCCATTGGTCTAGAAGACAATGGCTCAGATCTTAATTTGAAGGAATTTCTGGTCTGTTTGCCTAGAGCACAGGCATCACATGCTTTTGATATTGAATTGAATTTAATTCTAGGCATGCCTCTAACTAAATCATGCTTGACCAGATTATTTAAAGTTGAAAAGCTAGCATGACCTAGACGTCTATGCCATTCAAAGGCATTATTTTCAGAATTGGCAGATAAGCAAATAGTAGATTCAGATTTCTCATCTAAGTCTACAATGTAGACATTATTAATCCTGTTGGCTACAAATTTAACCATGTCAAAATTTGTTTCAAGGATTTTGCATGAACTATCATCAAATACAACCCTGTGACCCCTGTCACATAATTGACTAATGCTAATCAGGTTGTGTTGAAGCCCTTCCACAAGTAATACTTTTTCAATGGAATTTGTGGAAGACTTACCTACTGCCAACTTCAATTATTTTACCTTTATTCTTTCCTCCAAACTTGACCAGACCCCCTGACTTCATCTCTATCTTGCTGAACTTGGATCGGTCTCCTGTCATATGCCTGGAGCAGCCACTGTCGAGGTATCACTTGTTGTCTTCAGCTGCCAGGCTGACATACACAAATATATCAAGCAGAGTGATTTGGAACCCAAGATGAGTTGGGTCCAAGGACATTGTTCAAATCTCTGATCAAGTGTTTAGGTATCCAGATTTGTTTCAGCATGGTTTTCTCTGGCACCTTCCCCTCTGGTTTATTAAAGTTGAATCCAGCTGAACTGGAAAAATGAGTTCTATTCCATTCATTAGTCTTCCTATTCCTAGGAAATTTCCTGTAGGCTTGTTGATTGACATATTTTTGACCATGAAAGTTATTTCTCCAGTAGGTCCTGTTTGGACCCATCTGATTATTGTAATTCCAGCTTTTATTCTGATTTACTTTCTTGGTCCATCTACCATTTGTGTTCTGGTGAGTGGACTTGGTGTTAATCTTTATAAAATTCATTCTCATCTTGAATGGTTGTCCAGTACTGGTTTTTGTATTTTCTTTAGGACATTGAATTTCCTTAGAGCTGTTTGAGCTGGATGGTGTGTCCAGCTTTTCTTTTCCCTTCTCTGGGCAGAAGGTGGTGGTCTTGAATTGCAAGGGTCTCTTGTTGGTTGGGTCATAGCCTAGACCTTCCTTATTGAAATTGACCCTAGTCCCTAGTATAGCATCTAGGCTAGTCTTTCCTTGGATAAATTTTTCTAAGACTTTCTGTTTGTCTTCCAGCTCCTTTTTAAGAGACTCAGAATTCTTTAGGAGTTCAGCATTTACTTTCTTCACAGCTTCATATTTCTCTGAATTCATTCTAATTTCATTCATGCCTTCTTCAATTTTAGTTTTGAATTCATTGAGCTATTTTTGACTTTCTTGAATTTCTGCCTTAAGCTTATCATTCTCTTTCCTTAGTGAGGTCATTTCTTCTAGTTGTTCTTTTAGCTTTTCATTTTCCTCACAGACCAAAGTTTGTTCTTTAACATTTGTGTTAAATTTTCTTTTCAGAACTCTGTGCTCTTTGCTAAGAGAATTAAATTTATCTAGCAAGTCACCATAAGCATCCTCCCAGTCATCAATTGAGAAATTTTCAAAAACGTTTATTACCTCCTCTTCACTGTTTGCCATAAGGCAAATTCCATCTTCATATTCTTCTGAGGAAGCATCTTCGGGGTCTTCTTCTTCCTCGCTCCATGTGCAGACCATCGCCTGTGGCTTCTTCTTCTTCTGCACCTTTATGTTCTTCTTCTGAAGATAGGGACCCTTCTTCTGGAGGTCTGGGCATTCGCCTTTCATATGTCCCTGTTTGTTACAATTAAAGCAAGTCAGTCTCTTAGGATTTCTATCCCTATTACCAGTAAATTCAGCACTCTTGTTGAAAGAGTGTGGTTTCTTCTTCCTAAAGCTCTTTCCCTTTTTCTTCAAAAATTTTCTGAACTGTCTAGTGAGCATAGCCTGCTCCTCCTGGTCGAGATTTGACAAACCTTCAAGCTCAGACTCAGACTCGGGGCTACTGCTGCTGCTCCCACTGTTGCTACCCTTGTTGCGGGAAGCTCTTAGAGCTACATTTTTACCCTTCCTCTCACTTCCTTCTCCACCTCCTTGGAAATTCATCTCATAGGTCATAAGGGATCCTATGAGTTCATTCACAGTCAAGACAGTCAAATCTTTTGACTCCTCAATCACAATGGCCTTAGTGTGCCATGCCGGGGATAAAGATCTAAGGATTTTCCTGACTATATCTACCTCAGCAAGATCCTTCCCTAGCCCTTTAAGAGTATTTGTGATTAAAGACAACCTGGCATACATCTCAGTTATATTCTCGTCTGCATTCATCTTAAACATTTCATACTTAGAAGTGTAGAGATTTACCTTCGAGGCTTTCACTTGAGCTGTACCTTCATAGATCAATTGCAGCTCATCCCACATTCGCTTGGCAGTCTTGTAGGCAGAGATACGGGCATACTCCTCTGGATTAACAGCACACTGGATGATATTCAGCGCCATCCAGTTGAGTGAGGAGAGCTTGACATGGTCATCTGTCCAAGCGTCCTCGTTTGGCGGCAGATCATATGGCCCCACCGTGATTACTCTCCACAGTTTATGGCTCTGAGCCATGATGAACACTTCCATCCTGTTCTTCCAAAACAGATAGTTAGTACCATCAAAATAAGGAGGGCGACTAATGGATTGACCTTCGGCCATGAAAGTTCTAGGACCACCAGCATTTCCTTGACCGTTCGTCCACATGGCGTAAACCTGCTCTGATACCAATTGTTAGCGCAGCAAGAGTGATATAGAAGGGGGGGATGAATAGATCACTCCCAATTTGTAGCAACTTAGGCAGAAAATAAATTCTACTGGTAACGCCCCTTCTTAGTCTGCACACAGAGAGATGCAAGTGCAGTCACCAATCAAGGCAGTATAAGTAAATGAGAATAGAGAACCGATCACATGAAGGCAAAGAGACAAGCAGATGAAGAGCACAGAAATCAATAGCAAACCACAGAGGAGGCACTCTGTTTTTAGGTGGTTCGATTGCAGTCCGCAATCTACATCCACCCCTCACTCCAACTAGAGTGAGGATTCCACTAGACAATGCTAGATCACAGCAGACTCAGTCTGCGTACAACATGCTGCCACACAGCTTGAACACCCAAGGGAAATAAATCCCTCAACCAAGCTCTGCTACCCACAGAACTTGAAAACTGTTCTAGCTCCCAGCTAGAACACAACCGGAGAATCCTCTCCCTTCCTCCACACACGGAGGGAAACTGTTAATGACAACCTGTCACTAACAACACCAGAGATCACCGATCTCTCTTCTCTGCAACTCAGAGGGAAACTAGAGTAATACTCCCTTCCTCCACACACCGGAGGGGAACCAATTCAAATCAGAAGGATGAACAAAATGAAACGAAAACAAAGTAGAAACGAAAAACCAATGAAGAAGAAATCGGTTCTGAAACCCAATACAAATGTAGCTTCAAATGAAGCAATTCATCACTCCATACACACTGCTCTCTCTCACGAACAAACTCCTCTCAGATCTGGAACTCTCTGCTCTTTTTCTTTTCTGGATCGTGCAGACTCTCACCAATGGCTTCTGCTTTTTCTTTTCACGATCAAGCTTCTACTGAAGGATGAAGCTCTCTATTTATAGCAGATATTGGCGTGTGGCTGCCAGGCTCCCGCCCATGCACTTTTGGCCAGATCATTTGAATTTTGACCACATGGCAGCATCCTGACTAGGTTGCCATCCACGTGTCATGCGCCTGTTGTCTTGGATCACGTGCCAGGTGCCAACCTCGGTTCACGTGCCCAATCATTAGCCTGAATCGCCTGCAGACAGACAGATGGAATGTATAGACTTAGTTAGTTCAGGCTATTAACATGAATGTATATACTTCAGTAACACAACTGATTAAGTGTGTACATCGTGAGAGAGTGTACAGACTTAATAAGTAAGGCGCATGTGAAAGCAGTGTATAGACATGTGAACAATGCATATGAAGGCAGTGTATAGACTTATGAAGAACAGAGCAAACAAGCCTTACTAATGTGTACACTTTACATAGCTTCAGCCACTGTATAGACTTCACGATGCCTAGACAGTGTATAGACTTGGAAATCTTCATGCGTGCTCAGTGCATATACTTGCTGAAGGGTGCATTATCATAACAGAAGAGTGTGTAGACTAAGGCCTTCTGTTCAAGACAAAAGCCAGTGTACAGACTTCATGATGTACAGACTTGATGTTGATCAAGACACCTTTGGACATCAGCCCAAGGCGTCAACGCATCCAACGTGCAGCGTCGCCTCATCTCCTCAAGTGAGATGCTCAAGCCCTTGGCAACTGGCCAATGCGTCAACGCATCCAGTGTCAGCGTCGACGCAGTGAACAAGGCAGGTGATGAACAATGCATGCACTAGCTTTACCAATGTGTAGACTTCATGAGATGCAATGCAAACTCTGTACAGACATGGTCATGTAAGGCGATGCAAGCAATGGTTGTATAGACTTTACTCAATGTATGGACTTCACATAAGAAGCCAACGGCTGTACAGACTTAGGCAACCTTCAACTCACTGCGATGAACAGACTCTGAAGAACAGCAGCCAATGTATGGACTTGTGAAGGCTTCAACGTTGTACAGGCTTAGTGAGGCTCAAGTGAATGTATAGACTTGATGAACCACTGTGGATGTGTGGACTTGAGCGAATGAAGCCAATGTACAGACTTGCCTAAGACGCAGCATGCAATGTACACACTTAGTGATGTACAGACTTGGCCAGGAAAGCGTAGGGAAATGTTGAGTGTATTGACTTGGCCAAGCGTAGGAGCAGATGAGGAGTGTACAGACTTGGTGAGACACAGTCCAGTGAATAGACTTAGAGAACTGTTCAATGTGTTGAGTTGGCGTTGTATAGACTTTGCTTTGAACGCTTGGGCTGAAAGCAATGTGCAGACTAAGCGATGTATAGACTTTGCCCAAGGAACCGAATGTATAGACTTTGCCACAGTCTAATGTACATACCTTGCAGAAGTGAACGAGCCAATGTGTAGACTTCAAAAGAAGCAGTCCGATGTACAGACTTCAAGAAGTCTTGACAACGGACGCTGTTCAGACTTTGCAAACAAGACACTGGGCGATGTATAGACTTACACTTTCGGATGTGTAGACTTTATGGACAAATCAGTAGCCAGTGTATAGACATTAAACTTGACACTCCAATGTATAGAGTTGAAGGTTGGAAGGATGTATAGGGTGGAGCTGAACTGACTTTGGCAATGTGCAGACTTAGTTGGTCGGGCAGTGTACAGACTTAGAATTTTAATACCATTGTGTAGACTTCAGTTAGAAGGTACCCGATGTACAGACTTGAAGAAGTTATGCCAAAGTACAGACTCAAGAGACCAAGCTAGTGTATAGACTTGGTACCCAGACAAACAATGTACAGATGAGTCGACGCATCAGCGAGGGTGGGTCGACCCACTGCTGTCTATACTAACTAGGCAGAGTGTAGATAGAAGCATGATAGCATGCTTATCTGACAACCAAATGAACTGTACTTTCTCACATGATGAAACAGCATTAATCTAGAGATAGAAGATTGATTTATAGTGTGAGACATCATCAAAACCATAGGGATGCAACAGGCCCCGCTTTGGGCACAGGTGTAGTCGAGCCAGGAGGAGGCTAGGTCGTTGGTGGAGCAGCTGGCCCAGGCCCGTCGTATGGTCGATCAAAAGAATGAGCTCCTGGATGCGGAGCGCAGGATTCAGGTCGAGCGCAGCTAGCAATGGAAGGCCGAGCAAGAGGGGCTCGCGGACCGAGTCCGGGGGGCCGAGGATGCACGGGCCGAGGTCGAGAGGAGGTTGTCCGAGTCAGAACAGAGGATAGCCGAGCTTGAGAGGAAGGCGGAGCTGGCGGGGGTAGAAGCTCTCGAGCAACATAGATGCTCAGAGGCCTACCACGCTGCTCTTCTTCAGGCTGCCTTCTCTTACTATGAGTCGGGCTACCGTCGGGGCCTTCGAAAGGGCTTCTCCCAGGGCTTCAATCGGGCCATCATAGAGGCTGAGGCCCAAGCAAATGGGCTCATTTTTTCTTCCAGGCAACGCTATGACTCGGACTGGGGTTCCACCGACTCTTCCCATTATACGTCAAGCGAAGAGGGAGGTCGGGAGTCCTCGAGCTCATCCGAGGGATAGCCAAATCCAGCAGCCTCGGGAGAGCATGCGACCGAGACAGTTCTCACGTAGGTGGGGTCAATGCATGGGTCGGCCGTTGTCGAGAATACTGGGGGCAGATCGTCTGGTGCTGAGGGGGCCTTGTCTACCGAGCCTGGAGATGGGCCCAAGGCCTGATGTACAAGCTTTTCCTTTCTTTCCCTTTTGTAGCCGTGTAAGACCTTTTTATTTTTTGGAAAGTATAGTAGCGGCAATATTAAGTGCTGAATTGATTATTTCTTACCGCTTTTGGTGTGATTCAACTACCATATCCGTAGTCGTCGATTTTCTCTGCAGATATCACGCGTGCCGATCTGTCAGATAACTGACATGGCACTGGCACCTTTCCGCTTTTCCATGCCGCCATAAATGACTTGCCGCTTCGCGCATCCCGCTGGGGGGGAATGTTGGGAAATGAGGTAACCGTCTCAGGGAAGGCTCCTTTTAGCGTGTTTTTAAGGGGAGAGTAATTTAAGGCAATCAGCTCCCCTTTCGGCCTATAAAAGGTCCGAGGGGCATCTCCTCCTTCTTCCATCGCTTAAGGCCATCCTTGACGGTTTCTCCTTCTTCCCTTTCCGCGAAGCGTTGTGCTGTCGATCTAAGCAGAGCATGGAGAGCGCTTCAGAAGACAATGATGCAGACGACAGTAGGAGGGGTGCTATTCTAGTTTGGAAGAGGGTTCGACAGTCAGGGGTCAGTTTGGGAGAGGGTTCGACATGCGGGAGCATGTCGCCTTCCTGTCCTTGTCCCGCCGACGCCATCCTAATCGGGAGGGGGAGTTTTTCAAGCTCCTTTCTCGCCTCAGCCTCCCCCTCCCTCCTCTTTCACTCTTTGGAGGATGCCTGCACCACTAGAGGGTGCTTGCTCTCTGTTCGGCTTCCGTCCTCCTTCCAAAGAGTCGGCAGAGGAGGCCTTCTCTTGTTTTTCCTTTATCTTCTCTCCTTTTTTTGTTGTCTTTCCAATCCCTCTGGCACCTTTCCTCCAAGCTTCTCGAGCTAACGGGGCCGACTATCCTTTATCTGAGCCAGTTTCCGCACGAGGCAGAGTCAGTGGCTGGACGTAGGAGTGCCTACCGGGTTGGCCGAGCGTTTCGCTCACGTCATAGTACCTGTGGATGTAATTTTTTGTTGTACATGCATATTGTATTGGCTGCGGCCTACTTGATGTACACCAGAGTTTAATGAAAAGAGAAGAATATTTTTTCCACTTTGCTTACATGTGTGTGCTTGCCAAAAGATCAAAAGTAGAATTTACGAAGTGTGGTCGCATTCCATGTCCGAGGGATGGGTGTTCCTTCGATGGTGGACAGTCGATACGCCCCTTTCTCGAGCGTCTCGACCACTCGGTAGGGGCCTTCCCAGGTAGGGGCTAGCTTCCCCGCCGCCTCCAGTGATCGAGAGGCTTCGGCCTTTCTCAGGACGAAGTCCCATGGCTAGAAGTGTATGTCTCAGACTCTGGAGTTGTAGTATCGAGTGATGCACCGTTGGTATTCCATTGCTCGGATCTTTGTAATCTCTCGGATCTCGTTCGCTAAGTCGAGGTTTTCTAGCAGTTTCTGCTCGTTCACCTTGGGTTCGAAGTGGACGACTCGGAGTAGTTCGGTGCAACCATAGTACGCTCGGTAGTTCCTCGAGCCAGCTTCCCTTGGCCTTGCCGAGCCTGGTTTTGATGCCTTTTAAGATAGTTTTGTTGGCATTCTGGACCAGTCTGTTGGCCTGAGGGTGGGCTACCGAAGTGAAGTGGTTGCGAATGTTTAGGTCGGCACATTTGTCTCTGAAATAATGAGAATCAAATTACCGACCGTTATCGCTCACTATCACTCGGGGGACACCGTAACGACAAATGATCGACTTCCAAACAAAACTCCATACGACTGACTCGGTGATCCTGGTGGTGGCCTCGACTTCGATCCATTCGGTGAAGTAGTCGATGGCGACGATGATGAACTTCTTCTGAGCTTGAGCCATGGGAAACGGCCCGAGAATATCTATTCCCCACCGAGCGAAGGGGTATGGCTCGGCAAGGGTGATGAGCTCCGTGGCGGGCTGGTGGATTAGATGGTCAAAGCGCTGACATCGGTCACACTTCTACACATAGGTCATGCAGTCGCACTGGAGAGTGGGCCACCAGTAACCCTGCCGAAGCAAGATCTTGGCGAGCGATCTTCCTCCCTGGTGCGTGCCGTAGATGCCTTCGTGTACTTCCTGAACCGCTCGGCTGGCTTTGTTGGCGCTGATGCACTTGAGGAGGGGACCGGAGAAAGATCTGCGGTACAAGTCATCATCCAGCATGATGAAATGCCGAGCTTGATACTTGAGTTTTTGAGCCTCCCGAGGGTCGGGGGGCTCTTGAGAATCCTAAAGCCAGGATATATAGGGGGTCCGCCAGTCGCTCGGGGGCGCCGGGTCAATGGTCATAAGCTCGGATTCGATGCTCGGTCGCTCGAGCTCTTCGAGGAAGACCGATCGTGTACCTTCGGGGTCGAGGGTGGAGGCCAGGTGAGAGAGGGCGTCCGAGCGGGAGTTTTCCTCCCGGGCTATCCGAACTACCTCAAAGCTCTCGAAGAGTTGGGCCATCCTCTTGACCACCTGGAGGTACTTGATCATTTATCCATCCCGAGCTTTGTAATCACCGTTAACCTGGCTAGCGACCAGTTGGGAGTTGATGTGGATCCTAACTCGCTCGGCTCCCAATCGTCGAGCCATCCTGGCCCCTGAGATAAGGACTTCGTACTCGGAGGCGTTGTTGGACGCCTGGAAGTTGAATTTCAAGACATATCGCAGCTCCGCTCCTTCGGGGGACTTGAGAAGGATACCGGCACCGCTTCCAGCTGAGTTGGAGGACCCGTCGACTAACAGGTCCCAGGTGGGACTATGCGCAGGTGGAAGTGCTTCCTCAATCGGGATGGTACTTTCGGTGATGAAGTCCGCGAGGGCCTGTCCCTTGATGGCCGAGCGGGGGCGATACGAGATGTCGTAGGCCCCGAGCATGATGGCCCATTTGATGAGACGTCTCGAGGCTTCAGGGTGAAAGAGAATCTTCTTCAGGGGTTCGCTGATCAATACGATGATGGAGTGCCCTTGAAAGTAGGGTCGGAGGCGCTTGGCTGAGATAACCAATGCTAGCACGAGTTTCTCGATTGCGGGGTACCTTCTTTCAGCCTCATAAAGCACCTTGCTAGTTTAGTAAACCGGTCTCTCGATCCATACGGCGTTCCTGACTAGGACCGAGCTCACTATGGAAGGGGTCGCTGAGAGATAAAGGTGTAGAGCTTCACCCGGGGTTTGCTTGGACAGCACCGGGGGCAAGGCCAAGAATTCCTTGAGTTCGGCAAACACCTTTTGACATTCCTCATCCTAGGCGAACGTAGCAGATGCCATTTTGGGTCCCCTCAACAATTTGAAGAAGGGTAGACATCGTTCGGCCGCCCGGCAGAGGAAGCAGTTGAGCGCAGCAATGCGCCCCGTAAGGCGTTGAACGTCCTTGATGCAGGTGGGCGGCCGCATGTCCAAGATGGCCAGAACCTTGTCGGGGTTGGCCTCGATCCCACGCTGAGTTACTAGAAGCCTAGGAACTTCCCGGATCTGACTCCGAAGGCGCATTTAGCAGGGTTGAGCTTCATGTTGAACCTTTGGAGGGTGTCGAAGGTCTCGGCTAAGTCGGCAAGATGGTCTTTGGCCTTTGACGTTTTGAAGAGCATGTCATCAATGTAGGCCTCGATGTTCCGACCGAGCTATCCCTCGAAGATGTGGTTGATCAGTCTCTGATGTGTTGCTCCAGCGTTCTTCAACCCGAACGACATTCGGGTGTAGCAGTGTACGCCGAAGTTAGTGATGAAGGCGGTCTTCTCGATGTCCCTCGGGTCCATCCTGATCTGATGGTAACCGGAGTAGGCGTCCAGGAAGCTGAGCAACTCCTTGCTAGAGGTTGAATCGACCAGTTGATCGATGCTCGACAGCGGGTAGCAATCTTTCGGGGTAGCCTGGTTGAGGTCGGTGAAGTCCACGCACATTCGTCATTTCCCCGAAGCCTTCGATACCAGGACGACGGTGGCGAGTCATGTAGGGTACAGGACCGGACGAAAGAGGCCAGTCTTCTGTCCCTTGATGACTTGCTCTTTGATGACTACTTGCTTCTCCGAGGCATGCTTTCTCCTGCGTTGCTGGACATGCTTCACCGTTGGGTCGAGGTTGAGCTTGTGTGTCACCATGTCTCCCGGGATCCCGGGATGGTGCTCGTCAGACCATGCAAAGACTTGAATGTACTGGGCAAGGAAATCTTTATATTTTTCTTGTTCCTCAAGTGGTAGATCGGCTCCGATCTTGACTCCTAGAGTTGGGTCACCGGCTAGGAAGATTGTTAGCAACTCGCCGCTAGGCTCAGATGTTGTTGGTCCCTCCTCGGCTCCCTTTACTCCTTTGTTTTTCCCTTCCGGCCTAGTGGCTTCAACCGAGATTATATAGCACCGTCTAGATAATGCCTGGTTACCCCGGACCTCCCCCACGCCATACTTGGTAGGGAACTTCATTTTTTGGTGAAAGGTAGAGGGCACCGCTTTTATTCGGCTGAGGATACCTCGGCCGAAGATGGCGTTATATGCCGTTATCCCCTTAATTATGATGAAGTCCACTATAACCGTAACGGTTTTGGGCGGGATGCCGATAATAACTGGCAGGCTCAGTGCTCCCTCGGGATAAGTTGCCTGGCCGTTGAACCCACAGAGGGAGGTTCGGATCGGGCAGAGTTTAGATGGATTCTCTCCCATCTTGAGGAAACATTCATAGGATAATACATCAGGGGCACTACCATTGTCAACTAAGATCCTATCTACGTTACAATGGTTTATTGTAGCCGATACAACGAGAGCGTCGTCATGCGGGGTGGTTAACCTTCCAGGTCTTGGTCAGAGAATACCAGGGCCTGCAGTTCACTCGCCTGCGGGGCCGTAGGGTGCTCTACAGAGGCTCGGCTCGCCCGCTCGGCATGACGCTTTCTTCCTCGGCTACTATCTCCGCCTGATGCCGCGCCGCCCGCGATGCCGTTGATGTGGACTCCGCGGGGGGCATTGTCGATTTCTTCGAGGGCGCCTCGGTCTTCTTTCTGCCCGGCCACGTATCAGGATAGGTGTCCCTGGTGGACGAGGCGCTCGATCTCATCTTGAAGTTGATGGCAATCGCTGGTGTGATGCCTGTGATCGCTGTGGAACAGGCAATGCTTGTTGTGATTGTGGTGCTTATCCTTCATAGGCTCGGGCTGGTGGAGGAGACCCGAGCCTTTGATGTCTTCGTAGATTTTGTAGATGGGAGCGGTAAGGGGGGTATACAGCTCATACTTCTGAGACGGCTCTTTGCGGTCTCCGTCCTGATTCCACCTTTTTCCTTGGCCCATCCCTTGCTCAGACGGTCGCTTCTTCTCCCCCTCCCGACCCGAGCCTGTCATGCCTCGGAAGGCACTGAGGACTTCCTCACACTCTGTGTGGCACAGTGCCAGGGTCACTAGCTCGGCGAGGGAGGTGGGAGGATGAAGCACTAGCTCGCGCGGCAGGTTCTCGTCACGGGTACCCCCGGTCAATGCGGTGATGGCCGAGGCAACATCCAGGCGGGGGATGCACAGGGCTTTGATTTAAATCAGTTGATATAAGCCCGCAACTTCTCCCCATGTTCCTGCTTGAGGGCCAGTAATCCCGCTACTGACCGGGGTGGACCGCTGCCGGCTAAGCTTTCCTTGAACAGTTGCCCGAACTGCTTGAAGTTGTGAATGCTGCCGGGGGCGAGGGCCCTGAACCATGCCTGTGCACCCTAGACCAGAGTGGTCACGAACGCTCGGCACTTGATCACGTCTGACGCCCCATGCAAAGTCATCAGGGCATCGAAGCTGTCGTAATGATTGGCCGGGTCTCCCTGGCCGTCATACGACTTGAAGGTCGGAAGTGAGATCCTGGGGGAGATCTCGGCCTTTAAGATATAGTCAGAGAATGGGGATCGCTCCTCGTTCTCCGCAGGAGAGGTCTTCTGTAAGGCGCGGAGGGTGAGCTCTTGCTCTGTGAAAACGCCTCTCAAAGTCTCGCAGTCGGAGGGACAGTTCCGGTTGTCGCTGGCCCGAAGGGCTGGGGGGGCGCACTTGCATGCTGTCCCGGTGCTCCTCAGGGACCTCGATCTCCGGGAACTGTCGGTGTGCTCCGGACTTCTCCCTCCTCGGGGTAGAGGAGGCTTCCTACTCCAGTGGAAGGGCATGCGATGGTCCTCCCGACAGGTTACGGATGAGCTGCCGCCACCGGAGGGTAAAACGGCCTCCAGTGGTTTGCTGGGAGGCGTCTCCGCGGGGAGGGCTCTTCTGGGGGAGATGCGACTTCTTCTCCCTGGCCGCCTGGGCCCTCATGAGATCCACGAGGACATCCAGTTTTACGTTGAGGGTTTGGAGGGCATCGGTACTCCCGCCGGGAAGCTGTTCCCCCGCCACCGATGGAGGTATTTCATTGGCGTGGTTGCCTGACGGGGAATTCTCTGTGGGGAGGGAAGGTGCACATTCTTCCATCGCCATGGCTTTTTTCTTGTTGCCGGCAGTCCTCCTGCCAGAACTCCTTCGCACCATGATGGCTCTTTGTTCTTTTCCCACAGACGGCGCCAGATGAAGAGGGGCGATCTCGCGCTACTCCTAAGCGGGGAGGAAGATAACCACGTATCCTTGAAGTATGAACTGTAAGAAGGGAAACAAGTCAGAGGTGCCCAGGGATGAATCCCCGGGGAAGACCCTCTGATGCTTAAGTCAGCGACTGTAGTAGAGCACTGGTGTGAAGGGAGGAGTTAGGAGGAAGATGGGAGCGCGAGATCCCTCTCCACCAAAAGGTGAAGTGGTTCCTGCTCATGGTTCTTGGCTTACCTTCTCACAGGAGGGTTCTTCCAGTTTAAATAATGGCTCGTTGAGTGAATGATCTCAGTAAGCTGAGGAGTTTCGGGGGGGGTTATGTCCTCCTTGCGGGCTCTTTATAGCACGCAGACTCCTGATCTCCCCTATCCCCTTGAGCTCCCAGCTTTTAAGGGACACGTAACGACCGTAAAAATAAGCTTCCATTAGTTGGCCCGAGCATGAGGCACTGGCTCAGGAGATGTCTTCCCGAGCGATGAGTGCGTGCTCTGGGCAGAGAATACAGGGCTCCGATGGAGCTCTCCTGATCGAACTGATGCTCGGACTTCCCAACCCGAAGGCCGCCTAGGAAGTGCTTGTACCGAGTGAGTTATTAGGCTTAGGCCTGGGGGCTACCACTTCAAGGAGCTGGGCCTCGTTGGGTTGGGTCGGACCTCGTTGGGCCTCTCCATATGGGTAGTTAGATTTCCCCTCTCCAATTGTCATCATCAAAAAGGGGGAGATTATTGGGTTCGTGGCGCTCCCTCTTTGCCCTTGGTGATGGTATTGATGATAACAATATATTGTGTGTAGGTATTATGGAAATCGTTTCAATGATAAATGAGCTCATATGTCAATATCTTGCTTTGCAGGGTCTTTCATGGATGAATGGGTTGAAGCTGCCTCAATGTGCATCGACCCATAGAAACATGCTTAGACTTTAGCATTAATATGCTCAGACCTTGGCTGAACTTGCATCAATCTTGGTCTTTCATATGCATAGACTTGATTCTTAAACATGGACTGACATGATCTTGTGTTTCAAGATATTGCAGATTCAATATGTAAATTGCTCTCATCAATGGTAAGAATCTTAGATTGAATGATGGTTTTGAGTCTTCCAAATGCCTTGATTGACTCAGAGTTCTTGAATGGCTTCCTTGAATCACATTGCACATGTGAACTTATGATGGTTTTGATTTGAGTTTCTGACATGGGTTTTTGCTGTCCAAATACATGAATATGCATATTGAACAAGCTTAGAGAGAATGCTTTGTTGAACTCATTTGTTAAGTATTAAGTCTTATTAATTGGATATTTGGTAAAGTCTAATTGAAATGAACTTTGATTTTTGGACTGACTTTGTATTCATGAGAGGTTTGACAGTATTCAGCTCGTAAATGGAGTTTCCATGCTTGAACTTGTTATGGATCGAGAGGTTGTGGTTTGATGGGCTGGTTATGTGAGGATCACCCCCATATATGAATGCATTTCAATTTATTCCAATGTAGGTTGAAATCAGCCTTCAAATCTTGTGAAGCTTTGGTAAGCATTGCATAGAACTCTTGCATTTATGCTCATTGCTAGTTCAGAAGAATTGGGTTCCCATGAGTCTCATGCATGCTCTTTTTAATTGTCATGAGATTGTCTTTTGATCATTTTGCTTCCAATATTCCTTAATGGTACCCTAGTTTGATTGGTGTTTTAATTCCTTGAATACCTTTATTTTTCTGGTCTGGAGTTGCAAGAGTCGACTCTCAGAGTCGACTCCTGCAGTCCTGGGGACTATTTTTGGTAAAACAGAACCCCAGGTGAAATGTGTCGACTCAAGTAGTCGACACTTTCACCCTGGGTGTTGATAAAAAGTGCACCGACCTCATCTTCTACAGATGTGCACCGTGCTATCTTTCCACTTCATAATATGCACCGACCCTATAAAACTTGCACCGACCCTTCCTTGTTGTTTTACGAATGTGCACTGACCTTCACAACATGCACCGACCCATCCTCTTGCTTGATATAAGATGCACCGACCTTGTTTTTGTGTTTTACACAATGTGCACCGACCCATCTTACTATTTCATAGATGTGCACCGACTGTCCCTATCATTATTCAAACATGCACCGACCCATCCTCTTGCTTGATATAAAGTGCACCGACCCTTCCTTCTTATGCTCAGACCCTGTGCTACATGCACAGACTCTGACCTATACTTGCACCGACGTAATCTTTGTCACATGCACAGACCTTGTGCATGCCTTGCACTGACTCTGTAAAACCTGCACCAACCCTGTCTATAGGCTTCAAAGAGTGTGCACCGACCTTGTTTTCGTGCTTTACATATTGTGCACAGACTTTGGCCTTTTATGCACAGACACCTTCGCCTGTGTGTTGCATTTTGTTCTTTGACATAACACTCATGAACAAGAGTCGACTCTAAGAGTCGACACTTGTCCCGGGCTTCCTAAATGGGTTTGCCGGTTTTGGATTCGAACCCAGGTTTTCTTGATCCGATTGGGTTAATGTTTTACCATATTACCCTTAGGGTTTCTCCCATCTTTTGGGTGTGTTTTTAAAGGGGTTTTGAGAAGGGCTTCGTGGTCTTTTGTTCTATATTCTAGCCCTATTTATATCCTACGATCTCCATCGAAGGAGATATCTCTTTGGCGCTAATCTTTTCTATTCTTTGCAGGAGAAAGAAGAACGTGGAGGAAGTGTTGTGCACCTTGATGGAGAAGGAAGAAGGGGAGACGGCCATCTATGATAAAACCTGCCAATCTGATTTCAATCTGAAGCGCGGTAGCTCCAGATTTCACATGGGCATCTCCATCAGTCTTAGACGGCTTCCTCTCCGTGATTGGATATCCTCAGCGCACTCATTCGTCTCGTCTACGAGCTTTCATTGCAGATTTGAGGGGGGATCTTTCTTCTCTCATCTCTACTCTTTTATTTCAGAATAGATTGAAAGCTTGGGCGTTCATTGTATATCTTTTTATTTTGTCGAACTCAGAAGATTGTTGTGTGTGGGCGGAGCTGCATCTCCGAGTGTGTGGTTTCATTGCGGGGCGAGTTTCCCCGAGTCCGTGTGCAAAGACGGAGCTGCGTCTCTGTGTGGTTTTTGAGTCCGGGGTGTGTTCCCCGACATTGTATATGTGTGTGCTGTAGTGGCAACGTTCTGGAACCAGGCCCCGTGTGTGCATTACTGCGGAAGCAGCGTGTGTGGTGTTGGGGTTCATCCCCGTGTTGCTACATAATTAGCGTGTAGTGAAGCCTCACCGGGTTTCGATGAGGGGTGGACGTAGGGAGCCCGTCGTGGTCCCGAACCAGCTAAAAATCTCTGTGTCTTGTGTGATTGCATGTGTGATTGTCCTTTTCTTCTATCTCCGTTCACATGCCATTTTATAGGTTTTTATTCACTGCATCATCGCACATTGCTTCATCCGCTATCCGTGTTAGGATTTATTTCTACCATCTATTGCATAGTTTATTCGGGTGAGATCGGAAAGCTTGAGAGAACATTTTAATCTCACGTCTGTTTAGGCTAATCAACGTACATAACTTTAATTCCGCTGTGATTAGGTTAGAAAGTTTTTAAAATCCGCCTTCTCGGTAAGGGGATAATTCAACCCCCCTTCTTGTCTGCCATCTAGTGTGGGCCAATAGAGAAGTAGCGGAATTTGTGTCTTGCTGCCTCACTTGTCAGTAGGTAAAGGCAGAACATTTAAAACCCGCTGGAAAACTACAACCCTTAAATATTCTCGAATGGAAATGGAAAAGTATATGGATGGATTTTATCATGGGTTTACCTAAGACAAGAGGATGACATGATGGTATATGGGTGATCATAGACCGGTTGACTAAATCTGCATATTTTCTACCAATCAAGAGTCGATGGTCTTTAGATGTACTAGCAGCATTATACATGAAGGAGATTGTTAAATTGCACGGTGTCCCAGTCACCATCATATATGACCGAGATCCTTGGTTTACATCACGATTCTGGAAGGGTCTACAACATTCTTTAGGGACCCGACTGAACTTTAGCATTGTATTCCATCCACAAACTGATGGTCAAACTGAAAGGGCAAATCAAGTGGTGGAAGATATGCTCAGGGCTATGCTATCGACTTTGGAGGAAGTTGGCATGATCATTTATCTTTAGTGGAATTAGCATACAATAATAGCTATCAAGCAAGTATACAAATGGCACCATTTGAAGCTTTATATGGCAGAAGTTGTCGTTCGCCTATTTGTTGGAATGAAGTAGGAGAAAGGCAATTTCTTGGTCCCGACATCATTAGGGATACTACCAAAAAGATAAAGTTTATTTGGGAGAGACTTCATATGGCTCAAAACAGATAGAAGTCATATGCTGATAATTGAAGGCGCGACCTGGAATTTCAAGTAGGAGACCATGTGTTCCTTAAAATTTCTCCAGGTCGAGGTATTTGAAGATTTGGTATTAAGGGCAAGCTTACTCCAAGATTCATTGGCCCCTTTGAGATTCTCGAAAGGGTTGGTTAAGTTGCATATCGAATTGCTTTACCCCCTCAACTTTCTTAAGTCCATGATGTATTTCACGTCTCAATACTCAAGAAGTATGTACTGGATCCTTTCCATGTCATCACTTATGACAATCTGGAGATTAAGAAGGATTTGACATATGAGCAAAAGTCAATCAAGATCATTGAACGAGAGGTACGTCAACTTCGAAATAAAACTATTCCTATGGTCAAGATCCAATGGACCAAGTTATGGCCGCATGAAGCAACATGAGAAATCGAAGAAGCCATGCGCAAAAGATTTTCAGAACTATTTGAATGTAAGTACACTCTCCATAAATCCATGCAGTGAATTTGGGGACAAATTCTTTTTAAGTGGGGGAGGGTGTAACGCCCGAAAATTTTTCTAAAGAATTTTTTTAATTTAAAAAGTAATTATAAAGCATTTAATGGGCTATAAATGAATTTTTATTTATTTGAATCCAATTATTTAAGCCCTACATTTGATCCAAGAGGATTAGGCCCATATAATAAACCCAATAGGCCCAAAAAGGTTGTTTTTAGACTTTAGCCCATATTCTAGAAGCTAGGAATGGGTGAAGTCACGGAATTAAGGGATAATGACTCTTTAGGAAGATAAGTAAATGGATAAAATTGGGGATAATATCAAAAGAGTTTGATGTATTTCAAATTCGGAGCCCAATAGAGAAAACGGTCTATCGCGAGATCGCTAAGGGACGATTGGCCGTCCAGTCCTAGACCGCTAAGGCACTGCAGTCCCGTGAGAGAAGGAAAACGTGAAAAGGTTAGATTTTTCATGTCTAAATCATCTAGGATTGACCCTATCAGCTAATTATGTAAGTCTAGAAGGATTGTAGATCGAATTGAAAGTCTAATTGGGACTCTAAGTTCGTTCTAATCCTCAAAACCCTAAGCTAACCCTATAAATAGATTCCAGATTTGACGTGTGCGACCCTTACTTTTGGCACGCGTGAAACTCAGGTAAGGAGGAGGAATTATAGGTAAGCTTCTTCTAAGAATTTGTTTATTATAGTTAGAACTAACTACTCTCCAATTTTCGTTGTAGGAGATCAAGCCTACAGGGAGTTGGAGTCTCCCAAAGTTGCTGATTCTACATTAAGAACTCAGGAATTAGTGCATCCGACCCAGATTGATCAAGGAATTCGGAGCCCTAAACAAGATATTTAGCGAAAGTGTCTTTAGAACTTTATGTTACTCTTCATATCTTCTTTCTACCCTCAAAATTTCACGTCATTAGAACAAGGGAATCAAGAGATAGAAGGACGTGAAGTTGCTGATCTAGTTCAGGACGAGCAGAGAACTAGGGTTGACGTGCAACCTTAAATTCGAGGATTAAAGCCCAAGACAGGGGTAGGTTATCTCATGGATGACTTAAACTTTATGTCAGGAATAAAAGCCCTCTGATTTCATTCGTTTTCATGCATGGTACTTTGAGAATTTCATGTGTTACTTAGGACTATGCATTTAGTTTAGTCTTCATGCATAATACTTAGCCTAATGAAGAGAAAATGGAATTCCTTGTTGTTTATACAAACCTATGCATACTGTTGGCCTATATACGATCTATCATGATTATGGAAGTTTATATATGTTAATTTCCATACATGATGTGTCTTATTTTGTATTGTTTCATTAAACTCGATTTTATGTAGGAAGAGACGGTCTTCCTGTAGACCGCCAGGGAATCTCGTGGTTGTACGATAGACCGCTAACCGCAAGCGACGGTCCTGTATTAGACCGTTTTCTGTGTTTGATTTTATAATATTGGTAAACCGAATCATATTGCAGAATTACCCATAGTTATTATATAGTAAGCCTAGTTAACTAAGTTTTAAGCCTGATTCAAGTACTGGTTTTATATACTTAGTTGATCTCATTGTTTATCATAATATATTTCACGCTTGTAAGCATATTTGGTATTATTTTAAATTATGGTAATTTGTGACCAAAATGGTATACTTTGTAATAAATGCATGTTCCAAATAATAGATGATTCATGATTTAACTTGATCACTATTTTATTACGATTCTCTCTTTTCTAAGCGTCATTTTCTTAAGTACATGGCACATATCCCGGTATGTTGTCATTAGTTACACTTTTTGCACATTAGGAACACAATCTTGGACATGATGACCTCTCCTTTGGATATTCCTTCCAACAGACTAGGAAATCTTGTTTCAAGGCCTCCGTAAGACTCCGCGAGTCTGGGATTCCCACTAGGACGCCGAGCTAGTTGTACCATTAAAGCCCAATTGTGTAGAAAGCACTTATACCGATGTTTTTATTCTGGACCCTTAGCGGCCATCTGGTTGACCGCCAGAGTCTGCTAGCGGCCATTCGCTAGACCGCTAACGGATCCTAAACGGTTCTCCACTAGACCGCTAAAGACTCCAGATGTCATGTTTTCAAAATATCGAACTGTCTTAGTTAACGGTCTTGAACTAGACCGTCATGATCAAGAAACGGTTCGGTAAACGACCGCTAATGACATGAGTTTAATTAACTCGGGGTTTGACTCAATGGTTGATTTTCCTATGTTCCTAGATGGTCCAATTGATTATCTAGAACCTGTCACATTATTCCAAAGATACCTAAGTAATTTTGAGAGTTAAGAATGTACCGTTATGCTGCCGATTTATTTCCATGGCATAACCTAGTTATTAACTACATTTATTGAAATCTCTTATTCTCAATAGAAGCATTCTTATTTTTGGTTACCTTATCATGGAACTATAGTTGAAATTGTACGTTCTTGGCCATATTATTATTATAAACGTGGAAGTAGCTTGATTTATACTTGAAGATACAGTTCGAGGATTGATTATGTTCAAGGACTCTATGCTAGTCCCCTCGGCTGATTGTCGGAAACGTATTGTAAACCATGGGATATGATGCTACTGGCGTCGCATTGCGCTGGGAGTACTTTCTTTATAAATAAGTGAAATATCTACAGAGTGAACCACGTAAATTCACGAAGTACTTGCTACTAAGTGAAGAGTACATTCTTGCTTGTTACATGACATTCTAGTGCATAACCTTCATGGGTATGAATAGTACATTCTTGTTACATTCTTGAATGGCCAAATTTATATTCTTATTATATACTTGTTCAAATCATATTCTTGTATCTCAAATTTGTTCGTGTCTTGTTATTTTTGTTTTATTCGCATTATTTCATCGTATTTGCATGATTTATCTTATTCTTTAGAGCTAAAATATTAATTAATTTAACATTACCAATCATGTTGATACGAAGATACCTATTGGGCAAGTGTGCTCATTACCCTACTTTCCAATCTTTTTTAGGAAATTCTAATGGGTCAGATTTGGATTACTCAAGTGAAGGATCCGAGAGCGATTGAAGGATAAAGACTCGAGAGGAGCCTTAGTTATTCATGTCTAGTCGAGTCAGAATATAATTTTAATTTTCTTGAGTCTAGCAATGAGATTCAAAGCTCTTATGTAATTTGGGATTATTTTATGAAGGAATAAAGATTAAAAGTTTTGGTGAATTACATTGTGCAATTACTTTGTGTGATTATTCTTGCGCTCTGATTATATTGCTTGCTCGAGGCGTACTAGCCGACTGTTCACATTCCCGATTGTTTCCGCTGCATAATCTCGGGACGTGACAAGGGGTACCTGCAGGGGTGGGCAGATGCCTTAATGAATGTGAACCGCATGTACTGTAACAAGGGGGTGCTCAACCTCCGGCCTGACAGGTTCCGTCCCAAGGAGGACGAGTAACCTTTTTGTACTCCCCCCGCTTCTCAATAAAATCTTCTTCTTTGCAATTTTTCCTCGCATGGTGGTGTGTGCTTACTGTTCGTGCGATGCGCTTGTTGTTTAATGAGCCCAAACCTTCCTTTGATGCATGTGTGAAAGGAAGGACACCTTCCGTCACTGGTGTTTGCCCCCGAGGTTATGATGAGTGGAGCAATGAGTTTTGATGATTAATGAATGCAATGTGCGATCATGGTTTTGAGTGAACTGGTTTGTACTCTTATGAACACCACATCTATTTAATCATGCAATGGAGATTACTGGTTAATACTCCAATGGTCTTTGAATGGACAATTCAATAAATGAGCAAGCAATTGAAGACCGAAGGTGATTTCAGGTAAAATAATGAGAGAAATATTGATATGTAGTTTGATATGGATTTTTTCATTCCTCCCAGCTCCGTTACTCTTGGAACAACAAATGGAAATGGCATTGAATAAGCCTACCTTGTTAACATCTTTTTAAGTTCCCTCACTTCCATTGAAACAAGTTGAAATGAATGGTTATTTTGTGAGCTCTATGATGTTGTATCAATCTGACGAATACTTGGTGTTTTTACAGGTTGGAAGACCTCCTAGCAATCTCCTTTTATCATGCCATCATCCTTGGAGGAGTTAATGCTTCATTTCTAAGCTTTTTGGGCCTTTAAGCATTCTAGCAGGGCAATAGTCGACACCAGGTGTCGACACCCTGTTCCAGAACCTTTTTCCAGCAGCCAGTCCAGGAGGTGTCGACACCTACCTGTTGTGACCCTGGCAGCAAGCCAGAACACCAGGTGTCGACACCAGGTGTCGACACCAGGTGTCGACACCAGGTGTCGACACCCAGCGTCCAGGGACTCTGTTTGGTGTTTTTGCTCCTTGTAATGTCCAAGGTGTCGGCACCAGGTGTCGACACCTACACGGAGCCGTGATTTAGGACTTTTGCATCCTCGAACCTTTTGTCCAACTACCCACATCCATCCACCTTGTTTTCCTCCAGATTTCATGGATCTTGTCTTAATGGTGTCCCTTGACCGTCCTAGAAGGATATAACCTTCTCTTTGGGTCGAAAACCCTAAGGAGGTAGGAAGATCTAGAGTTGGTTTTCTAGTTCTAACCTTGGGGAGTGCAGGTTCGAAGCAGCAGCTCAAAGCCCTTCTTTCACCTTGTTCTGAACCTGAAAGTGAAGGGAAGAAGCTTAAATCAAGCCTCAATATCAACCCCAACAACAAGCTGCGTGGGTTATCAAAGCCGAAACCTCATTTGGTTGACAAAGCTTCATTCTTCATCAAGGATCGATCTTCCTCCTGCAGAAGCATTCAATTACATTCAAAGAAGTGAAAGGGGGAGATCCAACCACGATAAATCATTCTTCAACCTCTACTCTCAGATTTACTTTATGTCTACTTAAGCATTTGATGTAAAACTTGATTCAGATCTGTGTGTGTTGTTCGTGTTCGAAAACACGAACGTGTGTATGTGTGTGTGTGTGTGTGTGTGTGTGTGGTAGCCCAGATCGGGTGTCGCATGTGTGTGTTTGCTGTTCTACACAGCGTTTGTGTGTGGCTCACTTCATAGTGAAGTTTTGATCCTCACGAGTGAGGGGTGGACGTAGGGGACACGGTAGTGTACCCGAACCACCTAAAAATTCAGTGTGTCACTTGTGGTTTGTTCTTCTGCTTCCATAATCGAGTGGGCTTCACGGTGAGTTGAGCGTACACCTATTTCATTGTCAAACACCTACCAATATCCACATGCATTCACAAGTGTGTTCATGCTCGAGTGAGATCTAGTGCTTGTATGATTAATTATCTTATTCCACTCCCAAAGAATTTTAATTGGCCAATCAATTCATCCCTCCCCTCTTGATTGCCACCTTTCGGGAGTCAACAATTGGTATCAGAGCTTTGGTCTCTATTTCACTCGACCACACGGTCGTAGAGCATATCCCTTATTATGGTAAACAAGGGGATGATGCCCGAAGGGTAATCGATCCAAAGACCCCCGTTCTTTGATGGATCAAACTACCCTTATTGGAAAAATAGAATGTATGTTTTTCTACGAGCCCAAGACTATGACGTATGGCGCGTCATTAGCAAGGGTCCGTATACTCTGTCTCAAAATGAGGATGAGTGGGATGATGAGGATATAAAGAAGTGTTCAGCAAACTTTAAAGCCATGAATATAATACAATGTGCCATTCATCCTAATGAATACTCACGTATTTCCATGTGTTCTTCTACGCCGGAGATGTGGAACAAGCTGCGGTTGATCTATGAAGGAACATCGGAAGTAAAGGAAACCAAGGCGAATCTGTTGGTCCGGGATTATGAGTTATTTATAATGAAACCAGAGGAGTCCATTTCTGATATGTTTGCAAGATTGATGGAAATCACGAATGGATTAAAGGGTCTTGGTAAAGAGTATTCCGACAAGGAACTCGTCAGAAAGGTACTGAGATCCTTGTCATCACAATGGCACACAAAGGCCACTGTAATCAAGGACTCAAAGGATCTCATCACTTTGAAATTGGACGAGCTAATAGGCTCCTTGATGACTTACGAAATCAATATCAAGAGGAGCGAGGAGGACCACAAAAAGAAGAAGGTAGTCACACCTTTGGCCCTAAAAGTGAATCCACAAGATTCAGAGGGCAGTGACAATGATTCAACCGGCAACACTGAAGATGAAGAGCTGGTTGCCATGATCACAAGAAGAGCAAGAAGATTCGTCAAAGGAACAAGAAAGTTCGGTGGCCAATTCAGAAAAGGACCAAGGAAGCAAGGTCCCAACAAAGGTGAAAGTAGCAAGAAGGATGAAGTTATTTGCTATGAATGCAAAAACCCAGGCCATATGCGGGGTGAGTGCCCCGATCTAATGAGAAAGTTCAAGAAAGGAAAATTCAAGAAGCCCAAGGCCATGGTGGCCACTTGGAGCGATGAAGATGAGGAAGAGTCTGGGAATGAAGATGGACTAGATGAGCTGGTCCAGAACCTATACTTCATGGTCAATGAAGACGATGGAAATGAGGTAGATTCTGAAACTGAAACTCTTACTTGTGAACAATGGCAAATAGCATATGAGTCGTTATATGAAAAATGTAAAAAATTCAGATCTGAGAATAGACATTTGAAAAAGAAAATTGAGCATCTTGTGCATGCTGAAAACTCATGTGAAAATTGCCATGTATTGAAATCTGAAACTGAGAAATTGATAATCAAGAAAGAAATTCTTGTGTCAAAAAATGAATTGCTTGAAGAAGAGATTTCATGCATGAGAGAGGAGCAATTCACTCTAAGTAAAATGCATGATGATTTGAAAAATAATCTGGAACAAGAAAAGCTTGAAAGCATGGCATGCAATCAAGCAAAAGAAAAGGCCGAAAATCAAGTCCATTCTCTAATGCATGAAAACCATGAGTTGAAGGATGCTATTGCCATTTTTGAAAAAGGAAAAACTTTACAATCTGAAACACATTCAACTCATATGCCTCCCAGAAGTTCATCTCCATCCACGTCACAAAATCATGTGCATAGTTCCTTCTTGAATAAAGGAAGGAGAAGAAATAGGGATAGAGCCGTTACATGCTTTTATTGTGGAAGGTTGGGCCATGACATGTATGATTGCAGAACTCTGAAATTTGATGATGAAAGCTTTGCAAGAATGAGAAATAGATCATACACATCTCATGGTTCTAACCATCATGGACCCAAGCTTGCTTGGGTACCAAAATCTGCATAAGTACGGTTGTTGTGATTGCAGGTCTGCTTGAGAGCTCAATGGAATCGGTGGTATCTGGACAGTGGATGCTTCGGCACATGACGGGAAATGAAGAATTGTTTGCGGACCTGCATGAAAAGGATGGTGGAACAGTGGCATTTGGTGGTAAGGATAAAGGTAAAATCATCTGAGAAGGTAAGATAGGTAAGAATCAAAATCATGCAATTGAGAATGTCTTGCTAGTGAAAGGGTTGCACCACAGTCTTCTAAGTATAAGTCAATTGTGTGACAAAGGATGCAACGTGATTTTTGATTCTAACCACTGCACTATTGTGAATAAAAACACTCATGAGATAAAGTTCATTGGTTTTAGGCATTACAATGTATATATGATTGATTTGGATGAACCATCTCATAAAAATCTGTGTTTGGTTGCAAGGAATAATGATGATGTTTGGCTTTGGCATCGCCGACTTGGGCATGCTAGTTTCAATGTTTTGCTAAAACTCTCTTGAAATGAATTGGTAGTTGGATTGCCTAAGCTGAAGGTTACCGATGAAGGAGTCTGTGGGGCGTACAGCATGGGTAAGCAAACAAGGACATCATTCAAGTGCAAGAATGATGTAACTACATCAAGGCCCCTTGAATTAATCCACATTGATTTTTTTGGACCAAGCAGAACACATAGCTTGGGTGGTAAACTTTATGGTTTTATAATTGTGGATGATTTCTCAAGATTCTGTTGGGTATATTTCCTTACCCATAAAAATGATGCCCTGATAGAGTTTGAAGCATTTTGCAAGGCAGTTCAAAATGAAAAGGGGTGCTGCATTAAAGCCGTGTGGAGCGATCATGGTAGAGAATTTGATAATAATGAGTTCAGTAAATTTTGTAGGGCTCAAGGCTATATGCATGACTTCTCCGCACCAAGAACCCCTGAATAGAGCGGAGTTGTTGAAAGGAAGAACATGACACTGATTGAGATGGCAAGAACCATACTAAATGAGAATAACTTGTCGAGGTACTTTTGGGCTGAAGCAGTGAACACTGCCTACTACATAGTCAACCGTGCCATGGATGAAGAGTTAGATGTTGGTGATACCGGGAAGATGAAAGGAAAAACTAAGAAACAAGAAGTAGAAGAACCACAAGAAGATGATGCAAATCAGGAAGATCAACCTGAACAGCAGCTACCAAGGCAATGGACATTTGTAAAGGACCATCCGCCGGAAAATGTGGTGGGCAATGTAGATGAAGGAATACGGACACGAGCCTCCTTCAGGGAAGTTGAAAATATGGATTACATAGCCTTACTTTCCCAGTTTGAACCTCACTCCATAGAAGAGGCCTTGCAAGATGAGTCATGGATCATGGCTATGCAAGAAGAATTACACCAGTTCCAAAGGAACAAAGTGTGGTTCCTTGTGCCATGTCCTAGAAATCACTCAGTGATCGGAACAAAGTGAGTTTTTCGTAACAAAACAAACGATCAAGGAGTGGTAACTAGGAACAAGGCCAGGCTTGTAGCCAAAGGCTATAGCCAAGAGTTTGGGAATGACTTTGATGAGTCTTTTGCTCCTGTAGCAAGACTCGAGGCAGTGAGGATTCTATTGGCATATGCATGCTGTAATAACATAAAATTGTTTCAAATGGATGTTAAGAGTGCATTTCTGAATGGCTATATCTAGGAGGACGCATATGTGGAGCAACCACCAGGGTCTGAAGATACGGAGCATCCAGACCATGTGTACAAGCTGGATAAAGCCCTCTATGGTCTGAAACAAGCACCCCGAGTATGGTATGAACGGTTGAGTGATTTCCTTATTCAAAATAGATTCAAACGAGGTAATGTTGAACAAACTCTTTTTACATAATTGAATGGTAAGGAAATTCTAATCGTTCAAGTGTATGTAGATGATATCATTTTTAGCTCCACTAAGGATGCTCTTAGTAAAGACTTTACTGAATTGATGCAAAGTGAGTTCGAAATGAGTCTTATGGGAGAGCTAACATTTTTCTTGGGATTGCAGGTAACTCAGACTGCTGATGGTTTGTTCATAAACCAGAAGAAATATGCTATGGACCTTCTAAAGAAATTCAATTTGACAACAACCAAACCTCAACCAACTCCCATGTCCACATCATTGAAACTTGATCAAGATAACCAAGGTAAATCCGTCAACCAAACCATTTTCAGGAGCATGATAGGATCCTTGTTATATTTGATTGCCAGCAGGCCCGATATACAATTTGCAGTATGTTTGTGTGCTAGGTTTCAATCGAATTCTAAAGAGTCTCACATGTCGGCCGTGAAGCGTATTTTTAGATACATTACTGGTACTTGTGAATTGGGTTTGCGGTTTCCACGTACTTCAGTTCTTGATTTAATCGGTTATTCTGATGTTGATTACGCGGGTTGCAAAATAGACCGAAAGAGCACAAGTGGGTATTGCCAGTTCCTTGGAGGTTGCTTGATTTCATGGGCCTCCAAGAAACAAAATTCTGTGGCATTATCAACTGCCGAAGCCGAATATGTGGCCACAGGTAGCTGTGTTGCCCAAGTACTCTGGATACAACAACAATTGATTGATTTTGGCATTACACTAGGAAACACAGCCATTCTTTGTGATAACACATCTGCAATAAATTTATCAAAGAATCCAGTGCATCATTCTCGCACAAAGCATATTGAGGTTAGGCATCACTTTCTGCGTGATCATATTAGCAAGGGGGATGTTGAAATAAAATTTGTTGATACAAATAATCAAATTGTCGATATCTTCACTAAACCTCTCAATGAAGACAATTTCACTTCTTTTAGAAGAGAGTTAGGCATTTGTCGTCTAGACAGTCAGGTGAGTGTCTTGTTCTTGTTTAGTTTGTTTTATGCATTTACATCTGCATTTCACCACTAGATTTTTAGTTTGTGTAATCTTCTTGGATCATGCATATGCATCATGATTGTAATGAGTGTTGCATTTTGCATGCTTGTATGAGAAATCTAAATGCTTGTTGTGTGTGAATATATATACCTTATTGAAAAAACCCAAACATTTTTAGCCTCCCTTGATTTTCTATGACTATATATTCCTTGGATAATAATGCATTGCCACTAGAAGTTCGGGATGAATCATGTTCGGGAAATCGGTTATGGAGTTAGGCTCTATGTGATTTACTTTGGCTCAGAACTACCCCAAATTGACATTCCCACAAAATATCCCTTTTGCATTGATCAAATTATTCCTATAGTCATTTGGGGCTCAAGCTTTGCTCATTGGAATTCCACATCTCTGCTAAAACTTCTTTTTTCCTTGGATAACAGGAAGGTGTCGACACCTAAAGTCGACACCTAGCCCTGTGTGTTCTTTTTTTGGGGGGCAGAACTGGGCGAAGCAAGGTGTCGACACCCAGTGTCGACACCTGCCGGTCGTGAGTTTTTGCAAACCGGTTCGCAAGGGTTTTAAACCCTTCTCCAACCCCTTGAACCCACTCCTCCTCACGCCCTAAGGCCCCTACGCAACTAGTGCTGCTCTCTTTCATCCCCAAATCCCTTTCTTGCTCAACCCTCCATACCTTCCAGCCCTAGAACACGGGGATGCAACCGCGGCACCCCTACCCTCTCCTTGGACGAGCATCCACGGCCTCTCCTTCAACTGTTTGTTCCCTGGAGCGTGGATGATCCGTGGAGATTCTTCCCTTCCGCGGTAAGGGCTACATTGTCACCCCAAATCAACTCCTCATCTCCTCTTTCGTCTTCGCACAAGATTATTTCCCGCATGGCACCCAAACGACGTGCGCTGGGCAAGGAACCCGCTGAGGAATCCGGCCGAAAGAGGGAAGCTCGGGCTAAGTGCAAAGAGCATGAAGCCATTCTGGAGAAGCCCACTCCCGCGTAATTCAAAAATGATGGATCGGAAGGTTCTCCGACCGCGAGCAGTTGATTTCGGCGATCTTCACCAAGGACTCCCTGAGTTGCTCCCTTTGGTAAAAAATCAACCGAACCTTCTTTCGTTTATGGTTGATCACCGGAAGATATATCATTCTCTTGTCCTTCAATACTATGGAAATATGTTTTTCAAGAACAACAAATACATGACAGTGGTGAATGGACAAATTATTGGTACCTCTGAAGAACAATTAGCTAATGCTTTTAAGATGCCTCTTACTGGCGAACTTCATGGGGAGGCAATGATTGATGAAGATGTGGCATATGAACTCCTGACCGGGGATGAAATGCAAGATAGAACCGTCAGTGGCTTAAACGCCAATCATTTTCCCCCATTGTAGCGCATTCTCCATCATATGGTGACCACTATTTTGCTTCCAAAGGCAGAAGGAAGGGAAAAAGTCACAGATATTCAGACTTTTATTATTGCTAATCTACTGCAAGGGCAGCAGATCAATTTCCCTGCACTTTTCGTTGGTCATATCACTGCCTGTCTTCATAATCGGAATCGCACTCTTCCATTTGCCGCCGTCTTAACTGCTATTTTCCGTAAGGCTGCCATTGATTTGAGCAAGGAACCTTGTCAAACCTTGAGAGAAGGTCATATCTACACCATTCATTCAGTTTGCAAGAATATGGGCTATGAGAGAAATGCTCACGGTCATTTGGTTCGGCATCTAAAATCTATGAAAGAGAAAGAACCTGTAGTTGATTCTGATGAGGAAGAAGAAGAAGCCGACGATCAGCCTGTACATGGCGGGACATCCAGCACTTCAGCCGCCTCCAAGGATGTTCATGGGATACAATTGACTGTGGAGACCTTGAGTGGTGATGTGAGTGAGCTAAGGGAGACAGTGGATACTCTTACTCAGGATGTGGCCGAATTGAAGCTTAATCATACCACATATCTCCAGGAATTCCAGTCCATCAACACATCCCTTGACTGTCTCAAAATCGCCATGGATGCTCAAACCGAATAGTTCCAAGCCATCGTGGATTATATTCACCGACCTCCTCCTCCGCCATCCTCCGGGTCTGATTGAGTCTTGGTACTTCGTGTTGGCACTTGCTACTTGTACTCCCGGCTCCCCTTGTTTTTGTTGATGGCAAAGGGGGAGAGTTATCTAGTTATATGCTATGTTCTGTTGCTTTCATGTTATTGTGTGTTGCATGCGTTGGTGTGTTACGTTGGTGTGTTGCCTATATGGTCTCATGTTGTCGGAGTCTTAAGTCTTAAGTTTAGTCAGTCTTGTTTCTTGAGTCCTTGCAGCAGTCATTGCATGAGCATAGTTGTTTGTGTGGTGGCATTTTGTATCATGTAAACAAAAACACAAAAATTAATGAGGCTTTTAAGTGTGGCTGTGGGAATCCTCTTGTGGTTGTGAATGTCATTCCGATCAATTAATATTTATGTTTGTGGTTATGCTTGGGATTCATCGCATGAATACCATTTACATGAAATGGATGTTTGCATATTGCACCAAAACCCTCACTCTAGTCACTTTGTATAAATCGTAGCACATAGCATTATTGTCATCATCAAAAAGGGGGAGATTGTTTGCCCCCGAGGTTATAATGAGTGGAGCAATGAGTTTTGATGATTAATGAATGCAATGTGCGATCATGGTTTTGAGTGAATCGGTTTGTACTCTTATGAACACCACATCTATTTAATCATGCAATGGAGATTACTGGTTAATACTCCAATGGTCTTTGAATGGAAAATTCAACAAACGAGCAAGCAATTGAGGACCGAAGGTGATTTCAGGTAAAATGAAGAGGGAAATATTGATATGTAGTTTGATATGGATTTTTTCATTCCTCCCTGCTCCGTTACTCTTGGAACAACAAATGGAAATGGCTTTGAATAAGCCTACCTTGTTAACATCTTTTTAAGTTCCCTCACTTCCATTGAAACAAGTTGAAATGAATGGTTATTTTGTGAGCTCTATGATGTTGTATCAATCTGACGAATACTTGGTGTTTTTACAGGTTGGAAGACCTCCTAGCAATCTCATTTTATCATGCCATCATTCTTGGAGGAGTTAATGCTTCATTTCTTAGCTTTTTGGGCCTTTAAGCATTCTGGCAGGGCAAAAGTCGACACCAGGTGTCGACACCCTGTTCCAGAACCTTTTTCCAGCAGCTGACCCTGGCAGCAAGCCAGAACACCAGGTGTCCACACCCAACGTCCAGGGACTCTGTTTGGTGTTTTTGCTCCTTGTAAGGCCCAAGGTGTCGACACCAGGTGTCGACACCTACACGGAGCCGTGATTTAGGACTTTTGCATCCTCGAACCTTTTGTCCAACTACCCACGTACATCCGCCTTGTTTTCCTCCAGATTTCATGGATCTTGTCTTAATGGTGTCCCTTGACTGTCCTAGAAGGATATAACCTTCTCTTTGGGTCGAAAACCCTAAGGAGGTAGGAAGATCTAGAGTTGGTTTTCTAGTTCTAACCTTGGGGAGTGCAAGTTCGAACCAGCAGCTCAAAGCCCTTCTTCCACCTTATTCTGAACCTGAAAGTGAAGGGAAGAAGCTTAAATCAAGCCTCAATATCAACCCCAACAACAAGCTGCATGGGTTATCAAAGCTGAAACCTCATTTGGTCGACAAAGCTTCATTCTTCCTCAAGGATCGATCTTCCTCCTATAGAAGCATTCAATTACATTCAAAGAAGTGAAAGGGGGAGCTCCAACCATGATAAATCATTCTTCAATCTCTACTCTCAGATTTACTTTATGTCTACTTAAGCATTTGATGTAAAACTTGATTCAGATCTGTGTGTGTTGTTCGTGTTCGAAAACACGAACGTGTGTGCGTGTGTGTGTATGTGTGTGGTAGCCCAGATCGGGTGCCACGTGTGTGTGTTTGTTGTTCTACACAGCGTTTGTGTGTGGCTCACTTCATAGTGAAGTCTTGATCCTCACGAGTGAGGGGTGGACGTAGGGGACATGGCAGTGTACCTGAACCACCTAAAAATTCAGTGTGTCACTTGTGGTTTGTTCTTCTGCTTCCATAATCGAGTGGGCTTCACGGTGAGTTGAGCATACACCTATTTCATTGTCAAACACCTACCAATATCCACACGCATTCACAAGTGTGTTCATGCTCGAGTGAGATCTAGTGCTTGTATGATTAATTATCTTGTTCCACTCCCAAAGAATTTTAATTGGCCAATCAATTCACCCCTCCCCTCTTGATTGCCACCTTTCGCGACTCAACAACTGGTAAGGGAAGAGAGGATACACTCTTGTTCTATAAATAGCAGGGTCTGTAGATCGAACTGAGGTGTCGCCTACCTCTGTCTTCCTTGGTCAGTGCCGTCACTCTGGCACAGTACTCCCCCAGGTCCTAGGCTAAGGAGGAGAAGATCCTTGGTGTCCCTGTTGCTGCTACGCCGAGGGTGGACGACGTTCTAGCAAAGTCAACGTTGCCTGCCGTTGTCGCACCCAGAGAGGAAGTCACCATCAAGCCCGCACCAGTTGTCGCCCAGGAACTGCTTGACTTGAGTAGTGATTTTGAACAGGGCTAGATGGTCGGTTATATTGACAGTACCAATGCTGCCATGGCCTTGGTTTGTCCCACTCATTTTCCTGGCGGTCCACGCTGGCCACATGAATGTGTTGTACTAGAGTTTGGTTCCTTGCATCATGAATAAAAGTATGGGTTTCTCTACATCACTCCCTTACGCTTTCGTTGTATGTGTTTTTGGCAAAGATCTTCGTTCGTAAGTGTAGGCAAGATCATCGCTCAAATCCATCCTTGGTACTCATGGACCGAGTGTATGTCCCGTTGTGGACGTCAAAAAAAGAGAAGAAAAAGAATGTTCCTGCGGTACGGACGTCTCGACATCTCAAGAGCAACTCACAGACGGGAAGGCCAAATAAAACCATGTACCTCCTCCAAGCAGGACGAATATATATCCGATGCTCTGCCACCCAACAAAGAAGCCCCTCGGGCAGAAGAGACAGCCCCGGTTCCCCAGTCGGTGGTGCCGAAGGCCGAATCAAAAGAAACTCGGGAATTCAAACACATGTTCGGCATGCGTCGAAAATCACTCAAAGTTTCGAATCGGGATTCAGAGGCCCTGAACTAAACACCCCGGAGGCGGTGCATTACAACTAAAGCAACACGGGAGGACAAGCGTCCATCCGAATATCCGCGACTCCGAGACGAAGTCTAAACCGGCGCGGCCTGCACTTAAACCGACGTGCCCTTGCTTGGGCCTTAAACTGGCGCGCCCCTCCAACAGGCCTTAAACCGGCGCGCCCTCCTTCCTACGGTTATCCGGCACACTAATTGTAGGTGGGATAAACCGGCGCCCCCCCTGGCCGCGCCGATTTAACCCAACATCATCACCCCCGCGCCATTTAACCAAGGCTGCCATCCCATCTGAATTCTGGCACTCTGTTCTCCTGTCAACTTCGGGCGCAGAGTCGAGAGAGTAGGGCATTCAATGCCGCAAGCCCTGTCTCCACCTCCGTTCGACAGCGCAGTGGCGAGGCAGGCATCGACGGTGGAAGCAACAGAAGATCTTCCGGCAAATCCGTGAATGTCCCGTCTTCGAACGAATGCCGGTGTACTCCACGAACCAGCAGAAGCCAGCGCAATGGGTTATCTCCCGATGTCGTTGCAGACATGGCAGAGGTGGCGGGAATTCTCTCCCCCACTGTCCGTTCTATAAAAGGCATGCTCCACTGGAGAAGCAAAAGGGAGAGGCTGTCCATTGAAAAAAAGACGAAGAGAAGAGAAGCTCCATTCCCCTGCACCTGTGAGGTGAAGAAGAAGAGAGTGAGTGTGAGAGAAGCGAGGTGAGCCTGGAGGGGGAGGTTTGTGCTCCATTCCCCTCCCCCACCGATGTATCTCTTTCTTCTTTCTTTCTTCGATGTATTTTTCCTTGCTTTGGGGTAAATTTCCCTCTGTATCTCGTCTCCCCTCCTTTTGCGGATGAATAAAAGAAAAGCCCCTTTCGCAATATATGGTGTTCTATTTCCCTCTCTTTCTCTCTGCCTTCTCCTCATCCAGGGCCCTTCGAAACTCGCTTCTGGATAGCTTGGCCTTCGAAGGGGTCCATTAGGGGATGAACATTCATAGCCTCCCATGGCGAATATCTGTCCCATTGAGGCTCCTACGAAGTTGTTGCCCATGAGTCGTGAGAGCTCTTGAAGGCTAGTCCTCGAGCTTTTCCACACTCACATCTGGGTTATCGGACCGCCGTGAGGTCTGCATTTTGAGGTTCACCCCGGAGCAATCCGTTTGGTGTTCCTCTATTTGTCTCTGGCAAGCGTCAGTCCAGGGGAGATGCTGCCCAATTTTCGCTAGGAATATGAACGATAAGAACTAAGAACGAATGCACATAGGAATAAATGAAAAAATAGGTCCCTTCATGCCGAGAACTGCTCAACTCAGAAAGCCCCTCTTTGAATCAAACACAACTTGGGCCTGAACTCCTGAGTCTCTGAAACCCTGCATGATAAGCCCTTCCAATAAAACATTCAAACCCTCATGCTAATTCACCTTAACAAACGATTAAAATACTTAAACTTCCTCTCCATAAACTTAATCCACCAATTCGGTGAACAAACCAATCAACGAATTAACTTGCAGTTGAAAGAAAGAAGAAACAGAGCCAACAAGAATGAAAGAAAACCTCATAGAAGCTATCTCGGCACGCTCCTAATCCGGCGTGGGCTAATCCGGCCCGGTACCCCCCCCCCACGTCGGTTTAGCTTCACACTCAAAAACACCCTCATTTTTTTGGCACCCCCTTTAACCGGTGCGCCCCCTTGCACCCCTATTCCAGTGCGCCCTCATGGGCTCCCATTAACCGGCTCCCCCCCCCTGATCCCCTTAACCGGCGTGCCCTATTACACTCTCTAAACCGGCGCGCCCTATCCTCTCTTGGTATCTCCTTAAACCGGTGTGCCTAAAAGAGAACGAATGATTAACCAACAAGAGAAAAGACTTTAAGCTAATGGATAAAACAAATGAAAGAAATATGAAGCCAATAATCAAAATATCACCCCTATCATAATCAAAATTTTCTTCCGGGGGCGCTGCCCCCCGAAACCCCCGCAAGGGGCGCTGCCCCCTTGACCCCCGCGACCTGACCGCGCAGGTCGATCAGCGTGCAAGGGCGCACGTTGGCGAGTTTGGGCTCCACACTTAACAATTAGCTTCCCCGGACTGTGCGTGAAGAGAAAAGCAACGATGCCCCATGGTATCAGATGTGGACCTCGGAATCCCCGACATGGCCATAGTCTGAAACTGTCTCGGGCCAATAGTCCATTAACTTGAACACTTCTATCGAGATCCGATCCCGCAATCCCATTAAACTTGTCGTACTCATGGCAGACATTCGTACGGTTTATCGTCATCTTCGATGCTTCAAATGCGGACTCTCATCCGAACAATGAATGATCCGTTAGTGACCGACATATATATATCGGGATCTAATCCTGGTATTGAATTAAACTTGTCGTACTTGTGACAGACATTTGTACGGTTTGTCACCGTCCTTTACGCTACAAATGCGGACTTCCGTCCGAACAAGAAATGGTCCGCCAGTGACCGACATGCACGCATACCTTGGGACTTTCGTTTCCACAGACTGTGTGTGAAGAGAAAATCAATGACGCCCCATGGCATTGGACGTGGACCTTGGGAATCATCCTGATATGGCCGTAATCCAGCGTTGCTCTGGGCTGATAATTCATCAAATCGGACTCGTTCCCATTGGGATTCGTTTCCACTCTTTCATTAAAATCGCCGTAAATTCAAGCATACATTTGTACGGGTTTATTTCCGTTTACGTCGTGCCTTCAATACGGATCTTTGTCCGAACATAAAGTGGTCCATGAATGACCAACAAAATCTGAATGGAACGAGACGGCTCTCATCTTCCCCGAACCCTACGTGTGGGAATATCAATAAGACCTTCATGAGTCACATCTGGACCTCGGGTTTGCCCCAACCATGGTCATTGCCTGACCCAAATCCTAGGCCTATAGCCAGCTATCTCTGTACACGTCTTTGTTTTGGAATCTAGTCCCGGGACACTTTCCCGCTGCCCTTCGGCACCAAAAATATTGACGATGCCCACACAAGCCTCGTTTGGACTGCGGGAGGCGCCCCCGGAATGGTCCTGACTCGATCTCGCACCGGGCCAATAAACTTGCTGATTCCCGACCACTCTACCCAGGATTCAACCGAATGTCTCTTATCCCTTTGAATAATAAATTTGTCGTACCCTGGCATACATATGCTCCGGTTTTTCTAGTGACGATCACGATTTTTTTTGAAGTCGAACGCTCGTCCGAATATCAAAATGGTCCCTTGAGTGACCGACATATTTCTAATGCTTGCTTCCCTAGACATCGGGCTTTCCGACTGATTTGAGACCGCTATGGGCTTGTTTCTCTCGATATAGTTTCCTGGCCATGAGGCCCTGATTCCCGGCGATTAATCAAGGGTGTTCCCCCGTATGGGGGATGTAAATAACGTTGTGGCCTTTATGGCACAGCGGGTTTTGGTCCCGACACGAACTACACAATTGTCTGATTAGTCAGATCGAGCGCACAATAAATCATCACCTTGGTGACTGGCACGCCCACGCACTTAATAAACCCAATAAATAAATAAACAACGATCTTAATAAAAAGTGCGTCCACACCCGTTTCCCAAGGAGATTAGGACTCTTACTCACACAGGGGGGGCTGCCCCAATCGCACTATGATCGTGGGCAAGTGTACGTCATTTTTCTTGAAGAGGGGAGGGCTCTTACTCACCTTTAGACTAGCTGTACGTCCCGTCTCCCAAGGAGACAAGGACTCTTACCTGCTTTTCAGTGGCCTGGAAGCCACCTCTCACAGCGCATGTCCTCTCTTGAGAGGGAAGTGTCGCTTGCCTTGGGAGACTTAAGTCACCTTTTGTTTCTGAGGGAGTAAGGGTGCTTGTGACGACCCGGACTCCGGATACCGGATATACCCGATAGGACTACCGAGTAGACCCGATACCACTTGGAACCCGTGAAGCCTCCCAAGAGCTGTAAAGCTCCCAAGGGATAAAAGGACTGTCGTGGAGTACATTGAAGTCGCAGATATAACAGTAAGTAATTAAATTTCATTAATCGAGTTTGCTAAAGTAGCAGAAATAAAATTACTTTTTAATTAACAGTTAAAATTAACAATTATACCAGAGTCCAGTCCAAAGGAAAGATAAGTACAGTCGGACAGAAAGAAAGACGTACACTGACGTCGGGGGAAGCCCGACGCAGGTACCGCTGGCAACTACAAACTCGCCACACCAGGAACCGCAAAGGAAGCAGAGACGACCACACCTGAAAAGCAGGTGTGAGCCTCATGTCACTGGCCCAGTAGGGGTCATGCGGATCCCCACTGAAAAACACACAGTAACACAGAACAACAGCCAAAACAACAGTAGTAGTAAAGCACAAAAAGCTAAACTACAACTAGAAAGCTGTAAAAGAAAATCGGAACAGCGGGAGTAGAACAGATAAAAGCAAAGGGAAAAGCAAAGCCATGGAAAGACCGGAACATGGTCTCTGAGAGAAGCTTGGCTCCCTAAGCTACCCCAACAACGAAAGAAAGGCGAACCATGATCTCACAAAGTCAGGAGTTACCGATCCGTCGGTAGGCACAAGCCCCAAGGCCTACTAAAATAGGCAAAAAGCCTAGAAAAGACCTAGATAGACAACAGACTCTGATGCATACATGACTAGAACCTCGCGTGTTCGACACCGAGTTATCCTCGACAGAGCCGAGAATGGACTAACTCGGAAGGGGAAGCTGAACTCGGATGAAGCCAAGGTCAGGCTAACTCGGAAGGGGAAAACAGACTCCGAGAAATGTGAGAGTCACGTGTCACGTGATTGGAGCACCTCCTCACTAGGAGAACAGCCAGATGCGTCCACTGACGTCTTACACTGCACCGCAAGTATCTCGCTACGGACGTCGAGAATGACGGAGATTGAGATACTCTCTGAACCACAATAGTAACGAGTGACTAGTCAGGGTCACGCCCGTCGGCGTCAGTCCTAAACGCCCCTAACCACGTGTGCATATACCGACTCTTGCCTAGAGCTAGGCCTCTAGCTAGTTTTCCCCCCCAGCAGGACGCTACTGTTAAGCAGGGGCCCACGGAAACTAGCATACAAACCGTAAAATGTGATGGGAATCGACGCCGAGCACTGACTTTTTATTTTACATTTGAGTCCTTTTATTTGTATTTATATCCTTGGGAAAACATGTATGCAATTGTAAGGCTTTATAAGCCAATGTGTCATTCCCTAATGATCTTTGGGTTTTTGTGTAAAAGTCCAGTAGGACCAGCAGGGGGCCCCCATCTCCTTTCCTATTGGTCCACCTAAGTCTTAGGGCCCATGTGGGGCCAGTCAAAGGTCCAAGGTGGGCTTCTAGATGGCTTGACCATTCAAGGGGACAATTGGATTAAAAAGTCCAATATTCCAACTCTTAGCCTCACTTTGATATATGGTTAGTCCTGGGTTAGTCATAGTTTAGCCTAGGTTTAATTATTTTTGAAGTCCAAATTACTTTGATACTTAAACCTGGACTAAACCGGGAGGATGAGTATTAAACCCGGAGTAACCCTGGACTTCGAAATCCACCTCCAGAGGTGGATTTAGAAGGGTTAACCCAACAATAAATGCGCAATAAATGCACCCCCTCTCTCTCTCTCAATATTTTATTTATAATTATTATTGGGTTAACCCACTAACTATCAAATCATAATAGATTCAAACTAGGTTAGCCCACCTATTTATTTCTGAGTTAATACTCTTGCTATCAAATCAAAAATAGGTTAACTATGGACTAACCTAAGTAGTTTAATTTAACCCAAATCCCCTACCAAACTGAGGCTTATAGTCCAAGATGCTTCCCCTTTATAATATAGTTTATCCCATGTTGTATTTTTTATTTAATTTGGTCATTTGACCACATGGGGAAGAAAATCCCCTCTCTCCCACGAAATTCCCAACCCCCCACCCCTTACCATTCTCTATATAAGCCTATGTATAGTGTAATTAGAGAAATTAATGAAGAATTAAGCATTTTTGCCAAGAGCAAGCCCAAGGGCACCTCTTATGTCTCTCCTCCCCTCTTGCAGATGGATTTCTGCCATTCTAGGGTGTGAAGCCCTCCTCTTTGTGTGACTCCAAGATCTCCACCTCCGCTAGATGCGACTTCCGGCCACCGCCTTCCGTTCGTGCCGCCAACGTGCCGCCACCGCCGCTTCGCCGGAGTTCTATCTCCATCAGGATAGAACCCCAATCCCAAAATTCTAGTTATTTATCTTGTTGTCAGGTCGAGCCCTAATTTTGAGAGTTTGTTCTGCTCGTCTCCCCTAACATCCAGTTCAAATTTTGTGACATTTGGACACCATTTGGTATTTTTCCCACATTTATTGTTCATCCCCCTGTAATCTGCCATTCTACAAATTTACGGGACAGAGTCACCTTGTTGTATTTTGCCCACCCACTTATAACTTTCCAAAAAAATCACAAAAACTCTGAGGTGTTCCTCACATCCTACCCTGTCTCCCATAATTTTTTTCTCCCCTGGAAAAATCATTTACCCCTCGGTCTAAGGTCAGTCTCAGGAAAAACACAATCTGCCATGTGTGTCTGTCAGTCCGGGTCAGAAAATAAAACAGTGTTACAGTCATTCTCATCTTCAATCCGTTCGATGGATGGAGCTGTGAAAAATATATGTTGTATTTCTGTGAGTGCTCTTTCCAACGGTACCAGCCACACCTCGATCGACCTCCAGATCTGAGCACCATAATTCTTTCCGGCGAGGCGCGCAATTCTGTTCCCTGTGCAGATCAGAAAAATCAGTCCGGGAATAATTCGTGCAAAAATACCAAAAGTCAACTTCTGGAACCGCCACTTCAGGGAGTCGATCAGGGACATCCCGCCATCGTCCCAGCCAAGCGGCGCCTTCAGAAGACCTCAGGAGGGCATCGTTCCTTTGGAATCCGCACCTTGCTGTCCAGCGAGTCATAACCGAGTCGGCACAGTACCGAGTCGGCGCAGGACCGAGTCGGACCAGCAGGCCGAGTTCGTGCCGTACCACCTCTAGATTGCTGCCCGTCAACCCAGGATCGGTCCTCCCGGGCCCCACTTGTAGTCCTTTACCTCCTTGTGTGGAGTGGGCAATAAAATTCACTGTTGTAATTAAGTTTTTACCATTGTACCGGGAGTTACCGTAACTGGCCGGGGTCGTCTTCCCCACGCCCGGAGCGTGGAGGTATCGTGTTCTCTCTCTTACTCGGTTTTACTTTACTCGTATGTATTCGTATATGCCACTGCATGTGATAGGTTATTAGCCCATTATATCAATTGTATCACCGCTACGAGAGAGTGAGTGTAACCCATCCCGTGACTCGACCCGAGTTAACGCGGAAAGCTGATACCCGAGACTCACTGTCGGTTTCTCAACTGCGCACGGTCCCAAGTCTTCCCTCGCTTAGGGACGATCGCAAGCTAGAGTCCCAGGTCACGTGTCCGTCCCGCATCAATTTTGGTATCAGAGCGCCAGTTGAGTCTAGGGTAGTCATTTGCAAAACTCCAAAAAAAAAGAGTCGTTTAAGTCGAGTCTAAGTCTAAGTCGGTCTAAGTGTCACATTTGCATACCATTAATCGGTATATCAAAAGGTGTTGTCCGAACGTTAGGCTACGCCTATCGGGAAGGCCGCACACTTGCACGAGTGATCTTCAGATCGATTATCTCCGCCACGTACCGAGTCTTGATTTAAGTCTAGGGTACTTAGTGTGCATTAGTTAGTGCATCTCAACTTTGCATCGCATTTTGAGTCATGTCTAGGTGCTTGTATTAGTTTGCACAAATTTTCCCTATAAAAAAAAATGCCCTTGCATGTCCATTCCTAGGGATCCATTCCCATCTTTTGGCAACTATGACCAACCAATGCCGACCCGTCCAAGGTGATAGGTCCGTGTCCGAGTACATTCGGGACTATGATAAGCACCGGGTGGAATATGGAGTTGGAGAGGAGAGCACCACGATTGCCTTTCAGTTCCGGAGAGGTTTACGGCTTCACTTCCAAAATGAATGTCTTATCCGCGACGCATTCTCTCTGGCGCAGTCCTATAAGGTTGCTCTAGAGGTCAAACCATTTGAATCCCGATTTTCTCGGTTTAAAGGTGCCCTTCAGCAAGCATCTACCTCCCAGCCGAGTCCCGATCCAGTCGGACCGCCTACACTACAGCCTTCCCCACCTCAGTCAGGGAACCCCTTCCCTAGAGCTCCATTGCCATCTACTTCCGATCTTTATTCGGAACCATCTCATTTGGAGCCACTTCATCCCGAGCCACCCGTGTTTCTAACGGGTATGCTTTCCATAGCCGAGTCGCTTCTTAGTTGGCTCAAGGATGGCTTGGTCCCACCTCTGTATCCACCCATGGACCCCACCTTACCGCTAGTGCCTGTCAACTCCTTCCACACTACATTCTGGTCTAGTCAACATGTTGATACATTGGATGACCTTATTGTGGGATTAGACTCGCAATGGAAGATGACGCACTCATTGGCCCGAGGCTTCGACCAACCCACTAGTCTTACCTTCACCCATCCGACCTTAGGGTCCATTACCTCCGTGTGCACCGTGGGTAGTGTCACCACGGAGATTCTCTTATTCCTCCCCATGTCGGCCGAACCCGACTTCATACCCTTTTGTCTGAGGGAGGAACCATACTTCCTACCTATGATCACTGTCCCACCCGCCACAATTCATGAAGGTGACCATCTACACCTTCAAGACTTCCATACATGGGACCGTGACTTGTGAGAACCCACCACAAGGGGTCATATCTTCTTTGATCCATTTGACCCATTCCCTAGTGGGCCCCTTGACCCACCATATATACTTCATTTCTTCGAGGGAGTCCACTACCACACCCCTACCCCACGGGCCAGGTCATCTATACCCACCAAGCCCAATCTCGATACACCCACACCCGGCTCGTCCACACCCGGCTCTCCTAGCCCTCTCAAGTCTCCCAAATCCAAAGGGCCGTTCACGCATGACTGGGTCATACTTGGGCGTCTAGGTGTTTCCCATACCACCAACCTTCGGGTACATAAGATGCATGCATGGCACATATTTGGATGCCCTGGTCCGCCGTCACCCATGTACAGGTCGGACTAACATTAGGTTTGTTTAGGGTCCTTGTGAGTCTTTGTTTCGTTTGTCTGTCGTGTGTCTGTGCATACATCGAGTCAAGTCGGTCTTTGTACGCTCGTGATGTTAGTCCCTTTCGAGTTCGAGACTTGTCAGACTTTGGGATCGGTTCTACTTCATATCGGATCTAGTCACATAAGGGACAAGCAGTGATTCCTAGTGAGTCTTCGAGCCGCCTTCCCTCCTTTGAGAATGACCCCACCCCGAAGTGTCCACCTCTAGCCTCATTCCCCAGCAGCGTGTGCATATCGAATCTATACGGTTACTTGGAGTGGAGCGTACTCCGCGCTTCCAGGTTCGGTGACGGATCCGCCGGAGCTACTAGAGAAGCCGCACCCCTTACTCGACGGGGTCGAGTTCTTCCCACCCGGGGAGAGTTGATGGGAATCGACGGCGAGCACTGACTTTTTATTTTGCATTTGAGTCCTTTTATTTATATTTATATCCTTGGGAAAACATGTATGTAATTGTAAGGCTTTATAAGCCAATATGTCATTCCCTAAGGATCTTTAGGTTTTTGTGCAAAAGTCTAGTAGGACCAGCAAGGGGCCCCCATCTCATTTCCTATTTGTCCACCTAAGCCTTAGGGCCCATGTGGGGCCAGTCAAAGATCCAAGGTGGGCTTCTAGATAGCTTGACCATTCAAGGGGACAATTGGCTTAAAAGGTCCAATATTCCAACCCTTAGCCTCACTTTGGTAGGGGATTTGGGTTAAATTAAACTACTTAGGTTAGTCCATAGTTAGCCTATTTTTGATTTGATAGCAAGAGTATTAACTCGGAAATAAGTAGGTGGGCTAACCTAGTTTGAATCTATTGTGATTTGGTAGTTAGTGGGTTAACCCAATAATATTTATAAGTAAAATATTGAGAGAGAGAGAGAGTGTGTGTGCATTTATTACGCATTTATTGTTGGGTTAACCCTTCTAAATCCACCTCTGGAGGTGGATTTCGAAGTCCAGGGTTACTCCGGATTTAATATTCATCCTCCCGATTTAGTCTAGATTTAAGTATCAAAGTAATTTAGACTTCAAAAATAGTTAAACCTAGACTAAACTATGACTAACCCAGGACTAACCATATATCAAAGTGAGGCTTAAAGTCCAAGATGCTTCCCCCTTATAATATAGTTTATCCCATGTTGTATTTTTTATTTAATTTGGTCATTTGACCACATGGGGAAGAAAATCCCCTCTCTCCCACGAAATTCCCAGCCCCCCACCCCTTGCCATTCTCTATATAAGCCTATGTATAGTGTCATTAGAGAAATTAATGAAGAATTAAGCATTTTTGCCAAGAGCAAGCCCAAGGGCACCCCTTGTGTCTCTCCTCCCCTCTTGCAGATGGATTTCTGCCATTCTAGGGTGTGAAGCCCTCCTCTTGGTGTGACTCCAAGATCTCCACCTCCTCTGGATGCGACTTCCGACCATCGCCTTCCGTTCGTGCCGCCAACGCGCCGCCACCGCTGCTTCGCCGGAGTTCTGTCTCCATCAGCATAGAACCCCAATCCCGAAATTCTAGTTATTTCTCTTATTGTCAGGTCGAGCCTTAATTGTTAGAGTTTGTTCTGATCGTCTCCCCTAACCTCCGATTCAAATTTTGTGTCATTTGGACACCATTTTGTATTTTTCCCACATTTATTGTTCTTCCCCCTGTAATCTGTCATTCTACAGATCTACGGGACAGAGTCACCTTGTTGTATTTTTCCCACCCACGTAGAACTTCTCAAAAAAATCACACAAATTCTCAGGTGTTCCTCACGTCCTACCCTATCTCCCATAATTTTTTTCACCCTTGGAAAAATCATTTACCCCTCGGTCTAATGTCAGTCTCAGGAAAAACATAGTCTGCCCTGTGTGTCTGTTAGTCCGGGTCAGAAAACAAAACAGTGTTACAGTCATTCTCATCTTCAATCCGTTCAATGGATGGACCTGTGAAAAATATATGTTGTATTTCTGTGAGTGCTCTTTCCAACGGTACCAGCCACGCCTCGATCGGCCTCCGGATCTGAGCACCATAATTCTTGACGTCGAGACGCGCAATTTTTTTCCCTGTGCAGATCAGAAAAATCAGTCCGAGAATAATTCGTGCAAAATAACAAAAGTCAACTTCTGGAACCGCCACTTCAGGGAGTCGATCAGGGACATCCCGCCATCGTCCCAGCCAAGCAGCGCCTTCAGAAGACCTCAGGAGGGCACTGTTCCTTTGGAATCCGCGCCTTGCTATCCAGCGAGTCAGAACCGAGTCGGCGCAGTACCTAGTCGGCGCAGGACCGAGTCGGACCAGCAGGCCGAGTTCGTGCCGTACGCACCTCCAGATTGCTGCCCGTCAACCCAGGGTCGGTCCTCCCGGGCCCCACTTGTAGCCCTTTACCGCCCTGCGTGGAGTGGGCAATAAAATTCATTGTTGTAATTAAGTTTTTACCATTGTACCGGGAGTTACCGTAACTGGCCGGGGTCATCTTCCCCACGCCCGGAGCGTGGAGGTATCGTGTTCGCTCTCTTACTTGACTTTGCTTTACTCGTATTTATTCGTATATGCCGCTACATGTGATAGGTTATTAGCCCGTTATATCAATTGTATCACCGCTGCGAGAGAGTGCGTGTAACCCGTCCCGTGACTCGACCCGAGTTAACGCGGAAAGCCGATACTCGAGACTCACTGCCGGTTTCTCAACCGCGCACGGTCTCACGTCTTCCCTCGCTTAGGAACGATCGCGAGCTAGAGTCCCAGGTCGCGTGTCCGTCCCGCATCAAAACGGGACTACCCAGCCACCTCTCCCAGGCGGGATCGATGCTAAACGTCGTCGGGCTACGACTAGTGGAGGCTCACTAGACACATAGACTCGGAAACACGAGTGCTGGAGTACAAACAGGCCAAGAAAGCACTATCGCACGTACTACGAGGCACAAAGGTAGTACACCAACTGCCAACAGACTTAGGACAGGGTAACTAGACCTACCAACGCAATGATCCTTGAGTCTCACGACTCGGAGCCAAGATCGTCGCATGACGGTAATGACGAACTGCCAATCAGCCTAATCCTAAGCCATAGGAAACGACAATGGATCATCGGATCCACATAACCGTATAAAATGACTCACGGAGACCTGAGGGAGCATCAAGACCCTCCAAGCACTTGGACACGTAAATCGAGATAAGATAGTACCTCTAGGCATCCAGAACCACTGTCTCGGGCTATTCAGAATAGTCAAGACACACGTAAGGTTACTTGTCAACCACTAGGTCACACCGGGTTGACCAGAACCTAAATAATGACTCTGAAGCGATACAGAAACCTACCCAATAGTAGGGTACGCCTGGCTATCTGATAATATGGTTATAGCCCTCATAGGACATCAAAAGGCGTCCACGGGATAATGGGCAAACCACGAGGTCAAGTCGAGACACTTGGAAACCAACACATTGGGAAACGACACACAGGAATTAAGCGGAGAAACATACGCTAGCGATTATAGAATGGGCCGCTAGGTGACTGTAGCGGTCAAGGATTAGGTTGCTAAACCTAGTCAACCCTGAACCGACCTATTCAGTCAGACCACCAAAGCAGTCTAATATAGAACCGCCACACGGACTAGGCGGTCCAAGAGACAACCGCCACACTAACCGCCCTAAAACATTGACCAAAGTCAAAATGTGTAACACCCCGGATAAAAATAAGGAATAAATAGATTCTAAACAAATTAAAGTTGTATAAAGAAGGCCAAATAAAAATTATGGGTCGTAATAAATTGATTATCGTTTCCCGTTAGAAATAAAAATAAATGAGGCCCAAACAATATAACTCATATATGCACATTAATGGGCCTAAAACACATATTAGATATTTTATTCTGACATTAATACAATTACTAAATAAAGCCTAAACCACCTATATATATATATGAAGCCCAAAAATGAATAACACCGCACACATACGTATATACCCCATATGACCCACGTAACCCCTATATGTGTATTTTTATACTTAAACCAAATGACCAAATTCCACTAAAAATCAAAGGCAAGCCCACGTGAGCCAAAAACCCAACCCAAATGCCATATACGTTCCACGCATGGGTTTAAGCTCTCAGGGTTTTAGACCAAACTACTAATTAAAAATATATATAAACCCACAAACCATGTGTATATACGTCTAAACCCAAACCTAATATACCAAGCCTTTTCTTCTAAAAACTAAAACTCAAACAAGCCCACAGCAAGCCCATGTTAACCCAAATAACCCAAACCCATCTCACGTCTCTCACAAACCAATCCCATGTGCGTCCACACATTTAAACCCAACCACCCACTATAGCCCAAACCGACACGACCGCTCATGCAAGCTCGGACGTGCATGGTGATAGTTTTAGGGTTTTTGAAACGAAGCTTGGCCGACGGCTCTTAACTGGGATGGGAGAAAATGATTTATAGTAGGTTTTAACCCTTGCCTATTGTGATCGAAACCCTTGCCATCGTTGATGGAGAAGCCTCAAGAACCCTGCATCGCTATAAAACCCCCATGCCCGTCGAACCACCAATTTTTCTTCCTCTCCATCGCGCTGCTGCCGTCCGCGTCTTCTTCCTCTTGCGAGCGTGGTCTGCATCCTTTTCTCATCTACCCAGTGATCCCTTCGTCCTACTGTGCTGAACGTGGAACATCATCTTCCATCTACCTCCTGCTACTGTGGTTGATGCTTGCGCCTGCTTCCTCCATCTTCTTCTTCTTCCTGCGATTTGCTCTGTTCGAACAGAGCGCCGTAGCAGCAACCTAGTTCTTCACTGTTCATCCGTTTAATCGTCCAAAAAGTAGGTGTTCTCTCTGACAGCTAAACTCAATTAACAAAGATAATACATGTTTTTACGATCATAAACAACATGCTTATATCTTGTGTTTGAGTTCATAGTCTCTAATTTTTCGTAGGTGATCTCTCTCAAGCCTAAACCTGTTAATATTGCATGCAGTTAACATGGTTTCTATGTAAGAATAATTTTCATGTATGAATTTTGTAACGTTTTCATGCCTTTATGTGGTGTAATAACTAGTACCATTAACTAGTTAAACAATTTAATATATTTTATCAAGATACTTGACAAAATCACGGTATTTACTATAGTGTGATAGTTATGGATTTTTACTTTGTCGACTTGGTCGTGCACGTCGGAGTGACCTTTGGTCATGAAATTTTATGGGCGTGTTATTGGAGTGGAGACCGAAGTAGTGAGAGTGGTTGCATCATTTTTCGTGTCCCCTATCTCAAGATCTCCCATCTCTCAACGAAAAATTATTTTGAACGTCCAGTTAGGTAGAGTTTTTCGAGCCCGTCATTTCGATATATAGAACGCGTGATTCCGACGTGTGTACGTCGAGAACAGGAGGCCTGAAATTTGACACTTTTATTGAAATGACGACCATCTCAATGGCGTCAAATCCTTTTGACGACATAATGTAAAGTCGTCAAATTATTTATATATATATATATATATATATATATATATCTTGTAAGTATATCTTTGAAAATTCATATCTATTAAAATATGCAACGAAAAATTATAAAAATTATATATTTGGAATCCTTGCATTTTTCTCCTAATTATCATATATTTTATTTCTCTAAATTATTTTAAATAAATAAATATATCTTTGAATGTATATTTTTGAAATTATTCAATTAAATAGATATTGAGGTGAATTCTTGTTAAATAAATTAAGTTAAAAATCATAGAATTAACATCCCTCCAAGTGGACGCTAATTAATAAATGACACTACTCACGGATGTCAATTAAAATAAGTTTATTTAATTATAGTTAATTATAGAATTGGATTGACGTGAATTCTATAATTAACGCATTCATGTTCTCACCGTTTTCTTCCGGTTTTGACCCATACCTCGGGTCTTTTGGCACTCTCGTCTCACGTCCGTAGATGGAGCCCTTTTTCATGATTGGTTCACGTTATGCACCTCAACTCTCGGTGACATACGAGTCCTCCGTTGGACATTCCGTTCCTTCGGACTGGCAAGTTAGTCATTGAGACCTCCGTAAGTCTCCGCTAGCCTTGGATTCCCTCAAGGCAGCCGAGCTGGTTGTACCCTAAAAACCCCGGGATTCGATCCGTGTCACTTTGGTTTTCTGTTAGTCTTGACACTCTACTCCTTTTGGAATCTTCTTGTCATCAATTCGAGAACATAACCCCTTTGACTCTGTATTTGGCCAAATCTGATTCTAAAACATTAAGGGCTGTGGGTCCGCGACTTTTCAGTGCCAGGTAGGACGGAAGTCCAATACTGTAAACCATGAGAATTCTGGGTGTGGCATTGCACCAAAGTCTGTACATCTGTTATATTCTGGTATTCTGTTATATCTGTCATTATGCAAATTCTGTTAATTCTAGAAGTTCTATTATTCTGATATTTTGTTGTTCGGTTATTCTGATAATTTAGATATTCTGCTAGATTGTTTAATTCTGCTTATATTTATTGAAACTCTATTATATTCTGGCCAATTCTGAAGTTATGTTCATCCGAGTAACTGTCATTGTTATATTCTGATAGCTTGTCCTTGACTCTGCATGAGAATTCATCCCTATTTCTCTTGAGCTCGTAACTGCCTTTGACTTTAATACTCATCTTTCCTGTTAGATTGATCGTCATGATTTTCTAGTTCCATGCCTTGCATCTTCATGAACATGTTAATTGGCTAATCACTTATATTCTGCTTGATGAGAGATGTAATTCCTACTGAGCGTTTCGCTCACTAGCCTATCTTTAACGTTTTTCAGGTAACGATATTGAAGATAGTCCAACAGATGGGGAAGGGCAAGAGTGATGAGCAAAATGGAGAATCGTGTCGGTGTCTTTCTTTGAGTCTCGTCCTGTTATTTGAGTCCTTTCTCTTTATTAGAGTGTAATAGTGAGTCCTTTCTTCACTTATGTAAGTTGAGTCAAGGTATGTAATTCGAATATTTGAACATCAATAAAGGTTAAATTGGCCCACATTGTCCAGGTTGTAATTTCATGTCTTATGTTCGCTCTGATTATTCACGACTGTATCACTGCCACGTTCCTAACTACACGTTCCGTTGTTATCGGTTCGGGGCGTGACAGTTTGTGGTATCAAAGCCTAGGTTTATTAAACCCTAGGTCTTGACTAAAGGTTGCTATAAGTTATAATTTTAAACCCCATTATTGCCCGGTGAGATTGGGTAGAACCTTGGGTTAAGAGCTAAAAAGGAAATTAAAATACTAATAAGATTAGTTTATGAAGATAGTTTAGTAAAATTTCACGAGAATTACTTGATAATCTTACATGAATTATTTGTGTCTTGTAGAACTAGATAGATAACAATGGCCGCTGAGCGTGCCCAATGGCGTGAAATGCAAAGGACAGTACAAGGTTTGACCCAGGCTCTTCAGCGGGTAGCCGAGGGTGGAGCCAATCGTGGAGCTGGAGAGTTACATCGTGAGTTTCGAAGCCTCAATCCCCCTAAGTTTAGTGGGACCCCTGATCCTGATGTGGCGGAAGATTGGACTAAGGAGATGGAGAGAATCTTCCGCGTAATGCAATGCTCGGATCAAGATAAGGTCCTTTTAGCAACATTTCAACTAGAGAAGGATTCAAGGGCTTGGTGGGAGTCCGTAGAAGCCACTCTGCCAAACATTCAAGTAACTTGGGTAGAATTTTTAGAACACTTCAACGAGAAGTATTTCTCGGAGAGAATTCGGGAGACAAAGGCGGGAGAGTTCGCTTCACTTAAACAAAGAAGTATGTCCATAGCCGAATATGAGGCTCAGTTCTCGAGGTTGTCACGTTATGCGTCTCATTTGATCCTAACGGAGAAGATGAAAGCTAGGAGATTCTTAAATGGATTAAGACTACAATATATACCCCAATTGGTACCAATGGATATTCAATCATATGCTGAGATGGTGAAGAGGGCACAATTATTAGAAGACGCTATGGAATTGTCCGACAAGGTGAAAGCAAGAATGGAAAAGAAGAACCTGGTTAATGGAAACAAGAGACCCAATAATGGGAATGGAGTTTCGAATGGCAAGAAGCCTAAAGAAGCGAAGTGCAAGTATTGTGGCAATGAAGGTCATCAATCCGAGAAATGCCGCTGGAAGAATGGAGCTTGTTTTCGTTGTGGAAGCCAAGAACATAAGGTAGTCGACTGCCCCCTTCCCAAGGATCAACCTCAGCAGGCAAATGATCACAAGGAAGCACGGCATTAGGGACAATTACAAGCAATAAGACAAATCGAACCTACTGATGATGAAGTAACTAGAGGTACCCCTTAACTTGGCCTAGTTCCTTGGGTTGTTCATTAGCATGCCTAGATGATTTATCCTTATAAATGGAAACTAGAACTTGATACCCCATTGATATAGATCGGAGATGAATTTCAGTTGAATTTGGGGACCAAATTCTTTTAAGTGGGGGAGGGTGGAACACCCCGGATAAAAATAAGGAATAAATAGATTCTAAACAAATTAAAGTTGTATAAAGAAGGCCAAATAAAAATTATGGGTCATAATAAATTGATTATCTTTTCCCGTTAGAAATAAAAATAAATGAGGCCCAAACAATATAACTCATATATGCACATTAATGGGCCTAAAACACATATTAGATATTTTATTCTGCCATTAATACAATTACTAAATAAAGCCTAAACCACATATATATATATATATGAAGCCCAAAAATGAATAAAACGGCACACATGCGTATATACCCCATATGACCCACGTAACCCCTATATATGTGTATTTTTATACATAAACCAAATGACCAAATTCCACTAAAAACCCAAGGCAAGCCCATGTGAGCCAAAAACCCAATCCAAATGACATATACGTTCGACGCATGGGTTTAAGCTCTCAGGGTTTTAGACCAAACTGCTAATTAAAAATATATATAAACCCACAAACCATGTGTATATACGTCTAAACCCAAACCTAATATACCAAGCCTTTTCTTCTAAAAACTAAAACTCAAACAAGCCCACAGCAAGCCCCTGTTAACCCAAATAACCCAAACCCATCTCACGTCTCTCACAAACCAATCCCATGTGCGTCCACACATTTAAACCCAACCACCCACTGTAGCCCAAACCGACCCGACCGCTCATGCAAGCTCGGGCGTGCATGGTGATAGTTTTAGGGTTTTTGAAACGAAGCTTGGCCGGCGGCTCTTAACTGGGATGGGAGAAAACGATTTATAGTAGGTTTTAACCTTTGCCTATTGTGATCGAAAACCTTGCCATCCTTGATGGAGAAGCCTCTAGAACCCTGCATCGCTATAAAACCCCCATGCCCGTCGAACCACCAATTTTTCTTCCTCTCCATCGCGCTGCTGCCATCCGCGTCTTCTTCCTCCTGCGAGCGTGGTCTGCATCCTTTTCTCGTCTACCCAGTGATCCCTTCGTCCTACTGTGTTGAACGTGGAACATCATCTTCCATCTACCTACTGCTGCTGTGGTTGATGCTTGCGCCTGCTTCCTCCATCTTCTTCTTCTTCCTGCGATTTGCTCTGTTCGAACGGAGCGCCGTAGCAGCAACCTAGTTCTTCACTGTTCATCCGTTTAATCGTCCAAAAAGTAGGTATTCTCTCTGACAGCTAAACTCAATTAACAAAGATAATACATGTTTTTACGACCATAAACAGCATGCTTATATCTTGTGTTTGAGTTCATAGTCTCTAATTTTCCGTAGGTGATCTCTCTCTAGCCTAAACCTGTTAATATTGCATGCAGTTAACATGGTTTCTATGTAAGAATAATTTTCATGTATGAATTTTGTAACGTTTTCATGCCTTTATGTGGTGTAATAACTAGTACCATTAACTAGTTAAACAATTTAATATGTTTTATCAAGATACTTGATGAAATCACGGTATTTACTATAGTGTGATAGTTATGGATTTTTACTTTGTCGACTTGTTCGTGCATGTCGGAGTGACCTTTGGTCATGAAATTTTATGGGCATATTATTGGAGTGGAGACCGAAGTAGTGAGAGTGGTTGCATCATTTTTCGTGTCCCCTATCTCAAGATCCCCCATCTCTCAATGAAAAATTATTTTGAACGTCCAGTTATGTAGAGTTTTTCGAGCCCGTCATTTCGATATATAGAACGCGTGATTCCGACGTATGTACATCGAGAACAGGAGGCCTGAAATTTGACACTTTTATTGAAATGACGACCATCTCAATGGCGTCAAATCCTTTTGACGACATAATGTAAAGTCGTCAATATATATATATATATATATATATATCTTGTAAGTATATCTTTAAAAATTCATATCTATTAAAATATGCAACGAAAAATTATAAAAATTATATATTTGGAATCCTTGTATTTTTCTCCTAATTATCATATATTTTATTTCCATAAATTATTTTAAATAAATAAATATGTATTTGAATGTATATTTTTGAAATTATTTAATTAAATAGATATTGAGGTGAATTCTTGTTAAATAAATTAAGTTAAAAATCATAGAATTAACGTCCCTCCAAGTGGACGCTAATTAATAAATGATAATACTCACGGACGTCAATTAAAATAAGTTTATTTAATTATAGTTAATTGTAGAATTGGATTGACGTGAATTCTATAATTAACGCATTCATGTTCTCACCGTTTTCTTCCGATTTTGACCCATATCTCGGGTCTTTTGGCACTCTCATCTCACGTCCGTAGATGGAGCCATTTTTCATGATTGGTTCACGTTATGCACCTCAAATCTCGGTGACATACGAGTCCTCCGTTGGACATTCTGTTCCTTCGGACTGGCAAGTTAGTCATTGAGACCTCCGTAAGTCTCCGCTAGCCTTGGATTCCCTCAAGGCAGCCGAGCTGGTTGTACCCTAAAAACCACGGGATCCGATCCGTGTCACTTTGGTTTTCCATTAGTCTTGACACTCTACTCCTTTTGGAATCTTCTTGTCATCAATTCGAGAACATAACCCCTTTGACTCTGTATTTGGCCAAATCTGATTCTGAAACATTAAGGGCTGTGGGTCCGCGACTTTTCAGTGCCAAGTAGGACGGAAGTCCAATTCTGTAAACCATGGGAATTCTGGGTGTGGCATTGCACCAAAGTCTGTACATCTGTTATCTTCTGGTATTCTGTTATATCTATCATTATGCAAATTCTATTAATTCTAGAAGTTCTGTTATTCTGATATTTTGTTGTTCGGTTATTCTGATAATTTAGATATTCTGCTAGATTGTTTAATTCTGCTTATATTTATTGAAACTCTATTATATTCTGGCCAATTCTGAAGTTATGTTCATCCGAGTAACTGTCCTTGTTATATTCTGATAGCTTGTCCTTGACTCTACATGGGAATTCATCCCTATTTCTCTTGAGCTCGTAACTGCCTTTGACTTTAATATTCATCTTTCCTATTAGATTGATCGTCATGATTTTCTAGTTTCATGCCTTGCATCTTCATGAACATGTTAATTGGCTAATCACTTATATTCTGCTTGATGAGAGATGTAATTCCTACTGAGCGTTTCGCTCACCAGCCTATCTTTAACGTTTTTCAGGTAACGATATTGAAGATAGTCCAACAGATGGGGAAGGGCAAGAGTGATGAGTGAAATGGAGAATCGTGTCGGTGTCTTTCTTTGAGTCTCGTCCTGTTATTTGAGTCCTTTCTCTTTATTAGAGTGTAATAGTGAGTCCTTTCTTCACTTATGTAAGTTGAGTCAAGGTATGTAATTCGAATATTTGAACATCAATAAAGGTTAAATTGGCCCACATTGTCCAGGTTGTAATTTCATGTCTTATGTTCACTCTGATTATTCACGACTGTATCACTGCCACGTTCCGAACTACACGTTCCGCTGTTATCGGTTCGGGGCGTGACAAAACGACTTGTAGCGGCCTAAGAAAGGGGCGCTACAGTGAAGAAACACATGAAGGTTGGGCCGCCAAGGCCAACCGACTTAAAATCTTGACAAGGTCTAAAACCATGGTAACACGAATACCGAGACAGACCACAAGCCGCCGAGACCATCCCCTCAAACGGGAACTCAAGGGAGGCCACTCACATGCGGGGGAACCCCACCGCACTCGCACCAATACACGGTGACTCGATCGAATGTAACATAAAGCCCGAAACACACATGCCTATAGGCATGCTAATCGAGGTAACACTGCACCTCCCGACACCCCAGAAACACAGACATGGAACTCACAGGGTGTCCGGGACACTTGCGAGGCCATAGGTCGGTCATTGGGTCTCAACCGGACCGACCAGGACTCAAAACGAACAAAAATACAACATTCCGGTCGACCTGGCCCTTGGGGTCGGTCGACCTGACAGGGTCGGTCGACCAGCCCATGGTGGTCGGTCGACCGGACCAACGGTCGGACCAACACGGTCCTACGGGCAACCGCCGATCGACCAGCCCATCCGCTCCGGTCGACCAGTTACAGCGGAAAATCGGCCGAACCGAGCCCTAACGCCCGAGTCCACACCCCGTTCGATTCCGATCGAAGGGGGAAACAACTATAATGATAATACTGACCTTCCACACTCCGGAAGGGGTCAAAACAACGCAAAAACGGCTTCAAATGGACAATTCCACCGAATTGACCCTAATTGAGTCACCGGGGTTCCCGGGCTCGTACCGGTCCCAAATGACAACCAATCAACACGAAATCAGCAGATCTGGAACGCTGACATTCTAGGGGTTCAATTGATACCAACTGATCTAAAAATCGTCATCGTTTTCCAGCGAACCCTGCGAACACCCCAAAAGCATAATTTTACCCCAACAAGCAAAACCCACTCGTATGCTCACCGTTTGGCATGAAACTTCGAGGGAACGTAGAAGAGAAGTAGGTGATCCATTTCCCTACCTCCACCGACGATTCCGTGCGCCAAAGTGACTAAACCAAGCCGAAAACTGCCAAAACAACGAACCGCGCCGGCTTTGAATCCACCGAGGGATCGCGCCGCGCCGCGCTCAATCCGTCGCCCCATCACGCGTCCCGATCACTCCATCGCGTCCTCGCCTCAGCCAGCTCGCCAACGGTGTGCACCCCGCGTCGAGAGGAGCAGAGGGGAGAGAGAATGAGAGAGAGGAAGGAACGTGAGAAATGAGGGAGGAGAGAGGGTGAAGAAGGTTAAATAGAAAGGAAATTAGGAAATTTTCCTAATTTCCGAAATTTGAATTTTTGTGCCGAAAATCCCCTAATTCAGAAAAATACGCAAAAATAGCCGAAACGATCCTCTCAACGAGTGCATTGCAACTGTAGCGTCATCGAGTCGATGAACTGAGAAATCAACTCTCCACTGGGTTCCGTAACTTGTACGAGAGAAAAATCCACGTGGATCGTAAAACTCAACTCAAGACCCACGAAAGCAATCCGAAAGCACTCCGATAAGGATCCGAAAGATCTGATAAGAATCTAGGGTATTACTGATGGGGACATCCCCAGTCACTCCATCTTTTTCGAGACTCCGGTTGCTCGCCATCGGTGCATCATCATCTCCATCACTTAATTTTGAGTAGTAGCATGTAATTTTCATCTTATTTGAGTCATAGATGTGTAATCTTTCTTTATTTGAGTCAGTTAATAGGTTAATGGGTCAGTTTGATAGTCATTTGGGCCCAACTAGTGGGCTTGGCCCAGGGGCACCCTCCCTTGGACTACTTTGGTCATTAGTTGTTTAGTCATGGTCATTTTAGTCCTAGGAAAATATGAGTGCCTATAAATAGGCCACCCCACTCCCTCATATGTAATCTTTTGGTCAATCAAAAATTGAGTGTTCTAGTGCAATTGGAGTGGATTCTCCATCTCTCTCTCCCTCTCTCTTTCTAAGAGGTGGATTCCCCTCTCTCTCACTCTCTCTCTCTAAGGGGTCCCCCCTCTCTCTCTCTCTTCCCTACCCCAAATTTTGAAAGTCCTTCTCTCTCCTCCCATTCACTCTTCATTAATATTCCCCCCTTCCCCATACCCTCATTCAAGTCCCCCCCAACCCCCAAGATAGAACCCGCCAATCTCTAAGCCACCCTCCAACCCCCAACCACCCACTACCCTTTCCTAAGCACCCTTCCATCTCCCCAAGGCTGAAGGGGCTCAAACCCTAGGCCAAATTTGAATTTCCCTCCCCTTTCTAACTGCTCCCCTCCCCTCTCCATCACCCCCCACCACCTGGGTCGCACCCACAGCCAGCCATCAGCCCTCCTTCCCCATTCTCCCCTCTCTTACCTCCACCCCCTACCAGACCCTATTCTGGTTCGCAAGCAGCAGACCACCCGCAGATTGCAGAGAGTTCCACGGCGTCATAGTGAGGCTTCAGGAGGTGTACCATATACCTTTGGAATCGTCGTCCAGTCAGCTTCGCATCTGAGGTGGTTTCGTCTTCATCCGAGCATCGAGCTGCCCGTGGGAGCGTTTCTTCCTCGATTGCGCAGAACCACTCAGGTAGAGGACCAGAGCTGCAGATCCGGTTCGACCACAGACTCTCCCTTGTAGATCTTGGCGCAAGACTTGGGTGACAGCTTCCCTCTCAAGTCCCCTTTCATCCCCAAGAAGCAGAGCCAAGTTTGGACATCGGCATCAAGAGTTATAAATTTTCTACTCCAAGTGTGTCAGGTCAGTTTTTGGGAGCCAGAACTGATACATCTCTACTGTTCAGGGATTCACGATCATCTCCGACATTGGCCGACAACGCTGCTGGTACCAACAAAAAGAGGACTCGAGCACGATCGCATCGGTACCAGCCACGCTCAAATTGGAGTTCAGGAACATCCGTGGTGTTCTCTTCTTCCTGCTGCTGTGGTGCTCCAGCCACCAGAGACAGAGATCAAAGGCCCTGTTTGCAGTCCTGCTCCGACCAGCACTGGTGACCAAAGAAATCAAAAAAATTCAGACGACATCCTGACCCAGCTATGAAGAATCTCAAACTTGTTTCGTAATCGGCAAAATTCTGGAGTGGCCGCAGCGTTCAGAGAACCAACTGCCTATCCTGAAGCGCAGATAGTGGACAGAATCGGCATCGGCTACCATTCTTTGTTTCTAGCCCGATTTTCCCCCTTTTTTGCTTGGCCGGCTGAAGGCCCCTCCTTGTGTGGAGATAGTTTTGGATGTATTAATAGTTAACCCCCACCCCAAGATCCCCCTCCTGCGACAGGCGTAGTGTTGTAATCACTTAAACAGGGTCAAGCGGCATTAGCGCGGCGTGCGGGTGCGTATCCACGCCTCCCCGCTCGCCCTCATCTTTCGGCCGGGATCGGTGTTCTCACACCGATCAGGTGAGCTCCGGGATACTTCCCTCGCTAGTTTATTCATGCTTATTTAGTATTGTCTTTAGCTCCGTCGGACGGTAAGTGAGTGCTTGATCCAAATTTCCCTTCAATTGAGTGGCCACCGCGGAGTGAGGTAAGAGCGACCCTACAACCCATGCCTTGGGCATGCTGACCCCCCACTAAATTGGGTATCCCAGCCCCTTAGGGGGTCAGCCATAGTGAAGCCTAGCCTCGGAACGTCAAGGTCCCACTTTGGACCCTCCCCACCATTGCCAATTTGCCCACGGGCAATAGTGTCCGCTAAGCGAGTGAGCTCGCCCGAGTAACTTCATCATCCAAGTTGTTTGCTTGCAATTATAGGTCCAAGGGCATTCGGTCTTGTGACTATCACCCCAAGGTGGTGTCACATCAAGTGGTATCAGAGCAAGTTCACAACTTGTCTCTATCAAGTTGGTCCTAGGGCGTGTTTATACATTTAGAGTCCCCGGTTGCATCTCTTTTGTCCACTAGCATGGCCACCTCTTACCGACCTTACCCATCAGCCCTCTCCATGAGTCTAAACCCCCAAGGGATGCCTACCACTAACACACATGACCTCCCTGGCCATGTCAACTATCTCATGAAGGCCTTTACCTATGCCAATGAGCGGCTTGATAACCTCTCGGGTCGACTTGACCAACTAGGAGAAAATGGGCCCACCCCAAGGGCGGATGATGGTAGGGCTCCTCCCCCACCTCCCATCTTTGATGGAACTCATCCTATTGACTATTTAGATTGGGAAGTCTCAATGGACCATTACTTCACTTGGTATCCCATGTCCGAGGATGAGAAAGTCCGATTTGCCAAATTGCAACTTACCAAACGGGCCCAAACTCATTGGTTGAACATTGAAGGCTTAAGGATAATTAGAAGGGAAGCTCCCCTCACAACATGGGGGGACATGAAGAAACAACTTAGGGCTAGATATATTTTCCCCTCACATTCCGAACACTGAAGCCCAAAGAGCATTTCAACTCCTTCATTTCCCTTTGGCCAACCCAAGACCCTAATCACCCAATCCCTACCACTTCCCACCTCTCCCACCACTACATCTACACCCTACCTCCAAGTCCACACCACAACCATAGCTCCACCGGCCCAAGTGGACTCCGTGTCCACTCCTCCACCGAAGCCCATGATGGCCACCACCCCCCAACCCAAAATCCCTCACCAAACCCATACCCCACAAACCCCCTTAGCCCCCACCACTACCCCTCCTTCACCCCCTAAAAGGGACACACCTCCCAAAACCAATCAAACCAAGCCTCCACACCCACCCCACCTTCCTCTTCCAACCCCAATCTTACCCCAACCTAGGCCACCGCTACTTCCACTTCCAACCCCAATCCAAGTCCGACCTCGTTCACCACCCCGGATGCACCATGCGCCAATCATCATCACCCCACCCACAAAGTACCTACCCACCTCCTTGGTAGAAGAACCCATAATCCTGACACCCGACCCCATAGTGGTGAACACCCCAGATCCAACCCCCACTTTGAAAGAAACACATGCCCAAGATGAGGACAAAGCCTTGCATTAGGATCTTCACTCTATGCCCTCTCCTCTAGTAGGGAGTGAGCTTATCATAAGTGGGTCCTTGGCTAGATGGTTAAAAGAGAGCCCAGCTCACCCGATCATGGCCTACCCTTCCTTGGAGCGACACCTACCCATAGTGCTCTTCAACTCCTATCGCACCACCATCCAATCATCTTATCAAGTGGAGACACTAGGGGACCTTCTCAAGGGCTTAGCATGGCAATTAGAGTTGACTGGCATGTTGACCCCCATGACCGAACAACCTAGGAGCCTTGACCTCCTACACCTATGTGTTGGGTCTATCACATCAATGTGCACCATTGGTTGCTACACTAGTGACCTTTTATTATTCCTCCCCACACCCGATGAGCCTGACCTTCCCCTCAAATTGGAGCTTCTTATCTCGGGTAGAAAGCCAAGCCCTCCCCTCATGGTCGATCTACCTCCCAAGAACTTCGGCCCAATTACTTCATTAGAGGAGGATGACCCACCTTGTATGGACCTTGTGAACATAGAGTTCCTTCCTCTAGGAAGCCCAATCCATGACCCCTTTGATCCCTTCCAATGGGAGCCTAGTTACCCATGTGACCCACCCACCTTACCCACAACCCACCTTTCTCTACCCCAACCAACCATGTTGGACCAAGACCACCTCTTCCAAGACTCGGGCCCCACAAAGGGAACCATCGCCATAAACAACATATGCCTAGGAAACAAGGAAGAGCTCCTCTCCATAATGCCCACCTTCTTAGATCCCTTCGACCCATTCACATGGAAGTTCAAAAGTCATCCCACATTTATGCACATGGAAGTCACCTTTGGGATAAACATGCATGTGTCTAGGCTTACCACACCATTTGACATGATTCATAAGTCGGGTACATTCATTCACATCACCCACATGTCAAGTAGGAAGCATAAGTGGACCGTATTCGGATGTATTGGCCCACCTTCATGCATCATGAGTCTTAAGCATGAGAGGAGCATACATGGATGTCCGGGTCCCCCGACATTTGTCACACCCATGCATAAAAGGTTCATCTATGGATGTCCCGGCCCTCCTAAGTCTGTCATAGTCTTCATGGCATCAAAGTATGATCGGTCTACATTTGGCTGCCCCGGTCCACCTTTGCACACCATACTTTCCACACCAACATCGCATCGTAGTGCATGGCATATGCATTCTCGCAAGCACCTAGCAACGAGCGGTGAGGATCACAAAAGGCGGGCAATAGCTTGTAAGTGGCACTTGGGATTCCAAGTAGACAACTTGGTAATGGTGACATTGAAGTGGCTCTACCCTAGGGCTATCTCCAAATCGAGGGCACAAGGACTTGGACCTTCCCGAATTCTGAGTAGCATTGGCAAATATGCTTTTGGTCTGAACTTTCCAAAGGATTCTGGAACACACCCGACTTTTCGTGTGGTAGATCTAGCACCCTATAAGGGTCCCGCGGTGGAACCTAGTAAGCATCTTGAGCCTACACTTGCCTTTGTGAGTGACACCACCGGAGAGCCTCCACATATCAGCCCGAGAGCCCGACATGAGCACATGGAGGCAATACTAGATAAGCAAGGTACCATCGCCAGGAAGAGGGTGTGCCCGCGCTATCCTGAGAAGTGGAAGAGCCATCCCTCGGCTACGGAGGCAGGGTTGAGTTGGGAAGACGCTCTACACCCGGATCTGCTTTCGTGTACTGCTACCCCGGAGGACCCACACTCGACGGGGTCGAGTTCTCCCCACCCTGGGGGTATGATGGGGACATCCCCAGTCACTCCATCTTTTTCGAGACTCCGGTTGCTCGCCATCGGTGCATCATCATCTCCATCACTTAATTTTGAGTAGTAGCATGAAATTTTTATCTTATTTGAGTCATAGATGTGTAATCTTTCTTTATTTGAGTCAGTTAATAGGTTAATGGGTCAGTTTGATAGTCATTTGGGCCCAACTAGTGGGCTTGGCCCAGGGGCACCCTCCCTTGGACTACTTTGGTCATTAGTTGTTTAGTCATGGTCATTTTAGTCCTAGGAAAATATGAGTGCCTAAATAGGCCACCCCACTCCCTCATATGTAATCTTTTGGTCAATCAAAAATTGAGTGTTCTAGTGCAATTGGAGTGGATTCTCCATCTCTCTCTCCCTCTCTCTCTCTAAGGGGTGGATTCCCCTTTCTCTCACTCTCTCTCTCTCTCTCTAAGGGGTCCCCCCCCCTCTCTCTCTCTCTCTCTTCTCTACCCCAAATTTCAAATTTCTTCTCTCTCCTCCCATTCACTCTTCATTAATATTCCCCCCTTCCCCATACCCTCATTCAAGTCCCCCCAACCCCCAAGATAGAACCCACCAATCTCTAAGCCACCCTCCAACCCCCAACCACCCACTACCCTTTCCTAAGCACCCTTCCATCTCCCCAAGGCTGAAGGGGCTCAAACCCTAGGCCAAATTTGAATTTCCCTCCCCTTTCTAACTGCTCCCCTCCCCTCCCCATCACCCCCCACCACCTGGGTCGCACCCACAGCCAGCCATCAGCCCTCCTTCCCCATTCTCCCCTCTCTTACCTCCACCCCCTACCAGGCCCTATTCTGGTTCGCAAGCAGCAGACCACCCGTAGATTGCAGAGAGTTCCACGGCATCATAGTGAGGCTTCAGGAGGTGTACTATATACTTTTGGAATCGTCGTCCAGTCAGCTTCGCATCCGAGGTGGTTTCGTCTTCATCCGAGCACCGAGCTGCCCGTGGGAGCATTTCTTCCTCGACTGCGCAGAACCACTCAGGTAGAGGACCAGAGCTGTAGATCCGGTTCGACCACAGCCTCTCCCTTGCAGATCTTGGCGCAAGACTTGGCTGATAGCTTCCCTCTCAAGTCCCCTTTCATCCCCAAGAAGCAGAGCCAAGTTTGGACATCGGCATCAAGAGTTATAAATTTTCTACTCCAAGTGTGTCAGGTCAGTTTTTGGGAGCCAGAACTGATACATCTCTACTGTTCAGGGATTCACGATCATCTCCGACATTGGCCGACAACGCTGCTGGTACCAACGGAAAGAGGACTCGAGCACGATCGCATCGGTACCAGCCACGCTCAAATTGGAGTTCAGGAACATCCGTGGTGTTCTCTTCTTCCTGCTGCTGTGGTGCTCCAGCCACCAGAGACAGAGATCAAAGGCCTTGTTTGCAGTCCTGCTCCGACCAGCACCGGTGACCAAAGAAATCAAAAAAATTCAGACGACATCCTGACCCAGCTATGAAGAATCTCAAACTGGTTTCGTAATCGGCAAAATTGTGGAGTGGCCGCAGCGTTCAGAGAACCAACTGCCTATCCTGAAGTGCAGATAGTGGACAGAATCGGCATCGGCTACCATTCTTTGTTTCTAGCCCGATTTTCCCCCTTTTTTGCTTGGCCGGCTAAAGGCCCCTCCCTGTGTGGAGGTAGTTTTGGATGTATTAATAGTTAACCCCCACCCCAAGATCCCCCTCCTGCGAGAGGCGTAGTGTTGTAATCACTTAAACAGGGTCAAGCGGCATCGGCGCGGCGTGCGGGTGCGTATCCACGCCTCCCCGCTCGCCCTCATCTTTCGGCCGGGATCGGTGTTCTCACACCGATCAGGTGAGCTCCGGGATACTTCCCTCGCTGGTTTATTCATGCTTATTTAGTATTGTCTTTAGCTCCGTCGGACGGTAAGTGAGTGCTTGATCCAAATTTCCCTTCAATTGAGTGGCCACCGCAGAGTGAGGTAAGAGCGACCCTACAACCCATGCCTTGGGCATGCTGACCCCCCACTAAATTGGGTATCCCAGACCCTTAGGGGGTCAGCCATAGTGAAGCCTAGCCTCGGAACGTCAAGGTCCCACTTTGGACCCTCCCCACCATTGCCAATTTGCCCACGGGCAATAGTGTCCGCTAAGCGAGTGAGCTCGCCCGAGTAACTTCATCGTCCAAGTTGTTTGCTTGCAATTATAGGTCCAAGGGCATTCGATCTTGTGACTATCACCCCAAGGTGGTGTCACATCAATTATAGTGCTCGCCTCTTGGGAGCTCGGAAGCCACCATTGTTACTGAGGGAGCATGAGTGCTCGCCTCTTGGCAACTCGGATGCTGCCATCGTTTCTGAGGAGCATGAGTGCTCACCTCTTGGGAGCTCGAGAGCCACCAGTGTTTCTGAGGGAGCATGAGTGCATGTCTCTTGGGAGCTCGGGAGCCACCAGCGTTTCTGAGGGAGCATGAGTGCATGTCTCTTGGGAGCTCGGAAGCTACCATCATTTCTGAGGGAGCACGAGTGCTCGCCTCTTGGGAGCTCAGAAGCTACCATCGTTGGGCTCATCTGTATTGACAATCCCTTGGTTGGGGTGCTGAGATGACAAAGAAATGTGCCAATGCTCTTTTATTGATAAAATGTTCTGAGGTTTACACAATTCCACGTTCTTGGCACCTCCTGTCCATCCAACGCTGTTAGCCTCTACGCTCCCTTGCCGAGCACTTCTGCTACGCGATACGGGCCTTCCCAGTTTGGGGCCAGTTTCCCTGTAGTTGCCCTGGGGTCCGCCACACTGGCTCGCCGCAGCACAAGGTCTCCAAGGAGGAAGTGGCGCTCTCTGACGCAAGCATTGTAGTATTAAGCCAATTTCTGCTGATAAGCTACGAGTCTCAGTTGAGCGCGCTCTCTGTCTTCTTCGAGCAAGTCCAGGTTCTCTCACATCACCTGGTTATTTCTCGCTTCGTCAAACTGGCTGACTCGTAGTTGTTGAGTAGTGGATTGGATAGCAGATCTAGAAGGGAGGGGTGAATAGATCCACCCCTCTTTTCGCAATGCAACTCTCTTTATAGCTAGTTAAAAGGAATTACAGCGGAATACAACTAGCTTAGCGAAGGACACTACGATTCGCTTGGTAATATGAGCAAATAAGATAACGATTCAAACCTAAGCATGCATCTAGGATGAAACAATCACATAAACAAACCACGACACAATAGATTTTTAAGGTGGTTCGGACTGAATCCCCAGTCCTACTTCCACCCCTCACCAAACCCGGTGAGGCTTCACTAGTGCAGCACACCAAACCGTAAATCGGAGAATCACCAACTGCCTTCCTACTAACCACCGGTAGGGGTGATATCACTGTAGATTGGAACACCTTCCAACTGCCTTCCTACTAACCGCGGTAGGGACAATTCTCAATTTCAGTTCTTGAACAAAATGATAAGAGAACAAATATGAAAATGCTCAGACAAGAAATGGAAATATGATCAAGGCTAGGAGCAAATGAAATCTTGTCTGAGATGCGATGTTGATCAGTAACAAGTGCTTCTTCTCTCTTGCAAAGACTCCTCTTGATTCAGCAACAAAGGTTTCTTCTTCCTTGCAAACCGATCTGCCTTGAATCACCTTCTTTGAATCCCCTTTGAGTTGATGGAGGAGATAATGGATGCAGCTTTGAACCTTGATTGCTTCTACACCTTCTTAGAGGTTGATGGCTTCAGAAATCAGCTTGAAAGCATCTTGGATGGATGAAGAACTCTAGCCCGAAGCACTGTTCACGGAGGTGCTACAGTACCGTGGATCTCCTCCTCTAGCCTCCCTTGGTATCTCCTTGTTCCTCTTGAAGCATTAGGGTTTCTAACCCCTCATGTGTTTATTTTATACCATTTGAATTGTCCTTGGACATCCTCCAGACCAGATCCACGTTTTGTGGATGATTGGGTGACTTTAGGATTAAAGAAATCCATGGAGAATGGCTCTTCTCGAAGAGAAAAATAAAGTCAACAATTGTTGGCTCGGGGCTGGCGGTCGACCGCTATTGAGAAACCCTGTAGAGATTTGGTCCCTGGAAATTTCGATCGACCACCCCTGGGCCAGCGGTCGACCGCTGGCTGGGGAAATTCCGAGTTTCCCCGGTCCAATCCGTTAACCCCTTCAATAGCCCATTCATGTCTGTGGCATCAACCTTGATAGTCTTGAAGGTGTCAACTGAGTCTTTGACCTTGGGTTCTCTTGGTTATGCTTCTTTGTGCATCGACCTTGGCTATGTGAAGTGCCGACTCATTTCGTGCTAAGTGTTGACTCCACATGAAGCTAGCTTGATCTTCTGTTAGCTGTCCAACCTATTGCTTCTTGAAAGGAGTTTCATTCTTGGAGTTTCATTCATGCTTGGGCGTGATCCATTCATTGGCTTATCTGTCATGAATAAAACATCATGTATGTCAGTCATATGAGAGTGGAAAACAACATTGACTTATAGTGTTTAACCATTATCAAAATCATAAGATGCAAATGACCACAGGGGCACAACATTCTTCCCCTTTTTGATGATGGCAACACTGTGAGTCATTATATGGCAGTAATGTGCAAGATGGCAAATTTTATAACATATGCAGCTCAAGATCCATGATAATGAAAGCATATGAATGCGGATATGTATGCATGGATGATCAACATGGATGATCAAAGCATGGAAATGCTAATATGTATGCATGATCACAAAGAGATTTCTCCCCCTTTGACTCCCCCTTTGACACTCACAATCACAAAGGATATGTATGCATGGACAATCACAAAGGATATTCCCCCATAGACAACTCACAAAGGTAACTCACAAAATTCTCCCCCTTTGACAACAGCAAAAAGGAGGGGTATGGTAGAGTTGGTGACAAAAGTCTTAGTGACAGAGCGGAATTGGAGCGAAGAGCAAGCCATTATATGCAAACCTGAAACATGCCATGAGCAATATACATGGTTCAAAGCTAATGAAATCCGAGAGCATCAACAGAGTTCGAAAATCAGCTACATCCATGTTTTAATAGAAATGAATCAGAAGTGCATATCATGGCAGTGGGGAACCTTCCTTGGTCGTATACATTCATATTCAATAACTTCATTGGGAATAGCACAAACTAGTATTGAGGTTAAACAAGCATGACTAAAGCATGGAATTTTATGATTTCAGCACTGTTTTGTATGATCTTTTGCATTTGAAGGCACAAGACTCATATGTTACGAGCAATCGAGTCTAGTACATGCCTCCTAGCCGTAAGAATACACGTTGTTTAGACGCCAGTATTCCTAAGTATTTGATAAGACTGACTGTTATGCTTCAGAATGAACAGAGATTGTAAAGTCACGTCATGACATATCTGATCTCATTTCTTTGATGAGAAGACATATTTCTCAGCAATTATGTCAGTACTCTGCCTAGAGTCCAAATTAATTAAGACAGATATAACAGGGGCACATCATGACATATCATTCATCACTTGTTGATGAGGGCATCACCCACGATTCCCTCTGGCTCGGGACCTCCCTCCCCCTCGACGAGGTCCAGACTTGAGCTCCATGGCATACAGTTCACTACAGTACTCTGGTGGATCACCTTTTGTGCACTTATTGTCTTTATCTTGAGTCATTTTGATGTAATTTACCTTTTATTTAAGTCCAGTATCTAGGTTATGTGTTTATTTCCCTATGTCTTGTGGTCATCATGTAGGTTCGGGCCCAAACACTTGGGCTTGGCCCACTTGCCCCCCCCCTTCTTCCCTAGTCATGTGTCATTAGTCTATTTTGCAGGGACTTTTTGTAAATTGGGGATTCCCTATAAATAGGGCCCCAAACCCTCCATTTCAAGGTAATGAAGCATTGAGTAAAATTTGAGCCACTAGCATTGTCTTCCCTCTCTCTCTCTAGCTCTCTCTCTCTCTCTCTCTCTCTCTCTCTCTCTCTACAGGGGGGCGAACCCCTCTCTCTCCTCTTCTCTCTCTCTCTCTCCCTTGGGCGAACCTGCCCCTTCACCTCCCCCCCCCCCTTGCCACCTCATCAGCCACCTCACTCCCCCACCCTTTCACCTCCCCAAGAACCATAACTCCCATTAACACCTCCATATTCCCAAGCAGCCCTTCCCATTCCCCATACACCCTTTCAACCTCCAAGGCACCCTTCCCTCTCCCCCAAACATCCTTTCCACTCCCCCACACACCCATTTACATCCCTAAGGGGAATTGAATCCCATTCCCCCCCCCCCCACTAGCTGCAACCCCATCAAGCCCATCCCCTCCCCATTGCCTTGGCCGACCCCCACCACCAACACCCTCCTAGTTGCGCCCCTTTCACCCCACTTCCCTCTTAGACCTCCTAATCCCCTGCTCCACCCCACTCACCATCTCTGAAACATTCCTCCCCCATCAACCATCAACACCTCCACCACCACCATTGCTAACCCTCCACTTACATCAACCTAGTTCCACCACCATTCTCTTCACATTGATCAGCCTACAGGTGACAGAAGAAAGGGTCATCTTGCAGAAGTAACCACGGAGTCATACGGCAATATCTGAAGGCGTACCATACATTGCTGGAAAGGTCGCCCCATCAGCTTTGCAGGCGAGGTGATCCCGTCCCATTCGCGGCCCGGGGTTGTCCGGGAGGGCCGATCTCCCCCGACTGCGCAGAGCTGCCCCTGCAGAGTATCTGAACCAGAATAGAAGCTGCACCACGACGAACCACGGAGGAATCCGGCCACGAGCTCTTCTACAAAGTTCTCCCTCGTCCAGTCTACTTTCAGAATCAAGAAGCGGAACTTCGTTCGGCGTCCGTGGGTCAAAGTTACCATTTTTCTCCCTTTGGCTACGCGGGTCTGCTTCCCACAATCTGCATCGACATGCCTCCACTATTCAGAGTCCCCCAGTCCTCTCCGACATCACACGGCTTCCTCGTCAGTTTTTCTGTGAAGGGAACTCATCCACGGTCCCAACAACTCCAGCGGTTCGTGATTCGGAGTCCGGGAGGCAGCGGGACCATCTCTGCAACCTGCTGTCAGAAACCTGAAGCTGCCTCGCCCAGATTCTGTCACTCTATTCGGACCTCCACCCGGACCCGCATCAGCATCAGAAGAATTCCACAAAATTCAGAGGCATTCTAGTTCCAGATACGAAGAGCTCCCTGCTGGTCTCGTCATCAGCAAAATTCCAGATTGGGACCTACGGCCTCAAAACCGACTGTCAGTCATCCATCACAGAGAGCAGGCAGATCCGGCATCGGCTTCCCCTCTCGTGTTTTCAGCAAATCTCCCCTCCCCGCCTGGCCGGCTTACCGCCCCTCCCTGCGTGGAGGTAGTGTTTGTGTGTAAATCAATCATCCCCACCCCAAGTCCACCCTCCTGCGAGAGGTGTAGTGAGTGTAATTATCTAAACAGGGTTCAAGCTTCACCGGCGCAGTGTGCGGGGAACCCACACTTCCCCGCTCGCCCATCGTCTCCGACCGGGGTTGGTTTCTTCAAACCAACCAGGTGAGCTTCTGCCCTTGCTCCCCCTAATATCTGTCTATTTAATATCCGCCAAGCTAGTCCGCTGACTAGTAAGAGAGTGCCCGTTCCCGGAGCCACCATCTTGAGTGGTCATCGTGGATAATCGTGAGTGAGTGACCTAGTGCCCCCAAGGCACCCAGCCGCCCTTGATTGTGGGCATCATACCTTTGGGAGGGTGAACCTTAGTTGTGCTGGCCCTCTACCAGCAAGGGTCTTTCTCCACCACCTCAACTCGACATCATCGAGTCACCACGGGTAACGGGTGCGCACGGTGAGACGGCGTCTTCCAAGTTTGCTCGAATCTTGTGTGCTCGAATCTTGTGATTGTGTTTGCGAATTAAGTCCAAGGGACCTTAGCCACTTGCTGCATCATTGTGTCACATCAATTGGTATCAGAGCAAGTTTTAGACTTATCTCTACAAGCCTAGGTCCTAGGGTCTTTGCATTACCTTCATCTGTGTGTCGGTCTCCTCCTCTTTGTGCATGTCCACTCGTAGTGGTACCTTGTACCGGGCCGACCCCTCTACCTCGGTTCTTCCTATGAATCCCAATTCCCAAGGTGTCCAAGACATCCCTAGGGAGGCTCCCCAAGCTCCGATGGATAGAATTGAGGCTGCCGTCCAAACCCTCACGGAGCAGTTAAATGGTTTTTCCGTCCGTCTGGAGAGACTCGAGGAAGCTAGGGCCCCCCCTAGGAACCATGCCCAAAGAGCTCCTCCTCCACGAGTTGAACTTGATAGGGAGGACTTAGAGAATGACTTCTACCATGAGAATGAGAGGCCCTGCCCACCTAGACATTTTGAGAGGCAACCACGGGGGGACCCGGATGATTATCTCTTGAGGATGATTAAGGTTGAGGCTCCTAACTTTGATGGGTCCCATAACCCACATGTCTACCTAGAATGGGAAAGTGCCATGGACCAATACTTTGATTGGTACCCTATGACGGAAGATAGGAGAGTTAGGATTGCAAAAATGCACCTTACCAAACTTGCCAAGACCTACTGGTTGAGTGTGGAAAGTAGGAGGAGGATTAGGTGGGAAGAACCAATTCATACCTGGGAAGACATGAAAGCCCAACTTAGGTTCAAATACCTCCCCAACTCCTACACCCAAACTCTCTTAGATGAATGGCAATGTCTCACCCAAGAGGGAAAAACCGTGGTAGAATACATTGAAGTGTTTGACTCCTACCTTTTAAAGTGTGGAGTACACGAAGAATTGGCCGTCACTCTATCACGATTTAGGAATGGTCTCCACCCACACATCAAGAGAGAGCTAATTATGAGGGATGTGGATTCCCTTGAAATGGATTATCAAATAGCCCGTGATACGGAGAGATTTTCTAGGAATCCTAAGTTTGCCTCTCCCCGCCCAACTGAACCCAAAAATATGGGTCTCCGACCCAACCTTCCACCCCTATTGAAGACCCCTATCCCCAGTGGAGGAACCCCTACTCGGCCTTACCAACAACCAACCAATTCCACTCCTACAAGGGCCACTCCACCCAACCCTCCTCCCCGAAGGGAGGAACCCCCCAAAAGAACAACCCCAGGGAGTAGCACGGTGAAATGCTTTCAGTGTCATGGTTATGGCCACATCGCCTCCCAATGTCCTTCCAAAGGATTGTCCAGCCTTATCATTGAGGGAGGGCCTACCCCGCTCCAAGGGGAGCATGAGAGTCTGGTTGAGGAGTATGAGGCTGCCTTAAGTTGGGAAGAGGAGTATGAACAACTCTATGAAGAAGGATTGGACCACGACCCTCCTCCTACCAACTCCCACCTAGGTGTCATTAGGTGCACCCTCACACAACCACAAGAGGAAGATTGGCGTAGGACATCCATTTTTTTCACCTACATCAAGATGGGGGGCTATGTCAGGAAAGTCATCCTAGACAATGGGAGTTGTGTCAACGCCGTGTCACCTGACACTGTCAAGCTTCTTGGGCTTACTATCACACCCCACCCCAAACCATACCGAGTCTCTTGGATAAACAACCACTCCCTCCCGGTCAACACTTGTTGCCTTGTACCCATCACCTTCTCATCATATCAAGGCCAAGTATGGTGTGACATTATACCTATGGAAGTAGGAAGCATCCTACTAGGGAGGCCGTGGATCTATGATGTCAATGCAACCATACTAGGAAAGCCAAACACTTGCACTTTCGAACATGAGGGAAAAACCATCCGCCTCAACCCATCTCCACCCCGGAAGGAACCACCCTCCAAAGGGATTCTCCCTAAACCATCTCAAAGCCCCGGGGTCTCATCCCCACCAACCCAATCAACTAACCAAGAGTCCACCCCAGAAACACCAACAGGGCTAGTCAAGGGCTTACATCTCATCACAAGAAAAGAACTTGAGGAAGAGGTAGCTCAAGGAACACCCTTGTGTGCGGTAATCATCTGCTTAGGAGAGGCCACTACCTCCAACCCACATCCTGTGGAAATACACCCTCTCCTAGAAGAATTTAAGGATGTCTTCCCTGATGAGCTCCCTGACCAACTTCCACCTATGAGGGATGTTCAACATGCTATTGATCTCGTCCCAGGAGCCACCCTCCTAAACCTTCCCCACTATCGCCTCAACCCCACAGAGCATGCTAAATTGAGGAGGCAAGTGGAGGAACTCATTAGAAAAGGCTTTCTCCGTCTTAGCAAAAGTCCGTGCGTTGTCCCGGCCCTTCTCACACCCAAGAAGGATGGGACATGGCGAATGTGTATCGATAGCAGGGCCATCAACAAGATTACCGTCAAATATAGGTTCCCCATACCTAGGCTTGACGATATGCTCGACATGCTAGCCGGAGCCACCATTTTTTCCAAAATAGATCTTAAGAGTGGCTACCATAAGGTTAGGATAAGGCCAGGAGATGAATGGAAAACGACCTTTAAAACCAAAGATGGACTCTATGAATGGCTTGTGATGCCTTTTGGGCTATCAAATGCCCCAAGCACCTTCATGCGCCTTATGACAGAGGTCCTTAGACCCTACATTGGAGTCTTCCTAGTGCTCTATTTTGACGATATCCCTATCTACAGCCAGTCCAAGGAAGCCCACCTCAATCACCTTAGGCAAATCTGCACTACCCTTAGGAAAGAGAGTCTCTTTGCCAACTTGGGAAAATGTCATTTCATGACCGAATCCATCACTTTCCTTGGGTATGTGGTCTCCACCAAGGGAGTATCCATGGACCCCGAAAAGGTCCAAGCTATCCTTGACTGGCCAGAGCCCCGCACTCTCTATGAGGTCCGGAGTTTCCATGGGTTGGCCACTTTCTATCGGAGATTTATCCGTGGGTTCAGCATGGTCACAGCCCCCATCACAGATTGCCTTAAAAAGGGGACGTTTGTGTGGACCAAGTCTGCTTCTAGGGCCTTCCAAGAGCTCAAAGAAAGGATGACCCGAGCTCCGGTATTATGCCTCCCTGACTTTTCCAAAGTCTTTGAGGTGACTTGTGATGCCTCCGGGGTAGGGATTGGCGGGATCCTCAACCAAGAGGGACATCCAGTGGCCTACTTTAGTGAAAAATTGTGTGATGCTAGGATGAAGTACTCCACCTATGACAAAGAATTCTATGCGGTGGTTCAATCCCTCTGGCATTGGAGACATTATCTCATGCCTAAAGAATTTGTCATCTTCTCTGACCACGAGGCCCTAAAATATCTCAACTCCCAACAGAAACTGAACTCACGTCACGCTCGCTGGGTCGAATACATCCAATCCTACACATTCGTGATTAAGCATAAGGCCGGGAGTGAGAATCGTGCCGCAGATGCACTCAACAGGAGGGTCTCGTTGTTGGCTACCATACAGGTAGAAGTCATAGGATTTGAGAGAATCAAGGATGAGTACCATGATTGTCCGGACTTTGGGCAGATTCATACCACCCTGACCACCCAATCACCTTGGGAATACCAAGGATTCATCCTAGAGGACGGGTTCCTCTTCAAAGGTCATAAGCTGTGTGTACCTAGAACCTCTCTGTGGGATTTCTTAATCCAGGAGTTGCATGCTGGAGGCCTGGCCGGCCATTTTGGGGTGCATAAAACCATTGCCTTGGTTGAGGGTCAGTTCTACTGGCCGAGCCTCAAGAGAGATGTGGCTAAAATTGTGGGTCAGTGTCGCATATGCACAACAGCAAAATAAGTGAAACAGAACACGGGCCTATACACCCCACTCCCTGTCCCTGATCGTCCATGGCAGGATTTGAGCATGGACTTTGTCTTAGGCTTACCTAGAACCCAAAGAAAACATGATTCAATCTTTGTTGTAGTGGACAGGTTTTCCAAAATGGCTCATTTTATCCCTTGTTCAAAAACTTCGGATGCCTCCCACGTGGCCCGCCTATTCTTCGATGAAGTGGTTCGCCTCCATGGTCTGCCCAAGACCATCATTTCTGACCGGGATGTTAAGTTCACCAGCTACTTCTGGAAAACCCTCTGGCACCTAATGGGGACCCTTCTCAAATTTTCCACGGCCTATCACCCCCAAACGGATGGGCAAACCGAGGTCGTCAATCGGAGCCTCGGGAATCTCCTTCGGTGCCTTGTGGCGGATCGCCCAGGGAATTGGGATCTCATTCTGCCTCACGCTGAATTTGCATACAACAATTCAACAAATAAGTCTATAGGCATGAGTCCCTTCGAAGCTGTGCATGGATACAAACCCAGAAAACCTTCAGACCTCATTCCCCTACCCCCACATGCTAGGGTGTCTATCACTGCTGAGTCTTTTGCACAACACCTTAGAGAGTTGCATGAAGACATTCGCAAACACATCAACAAGAGCAACGAGATTTATAAGAAGTCAGCCGATTCCCACCACCGCCACCAGGAATTCCAAGTTGGTGATTTTGTGATGGTGAGAACTGAGAGGCTATTTTCTGGGAATGTCTCAAAGTTGAAGTCACGTGGAGCCGGCCCCTTTTAGGTGTTGAGGTGCCTTGACACAAATGCTTATGTGTTGGACCTCCCCGAAGAGTACGGAGTAAGCCCCACTTTCAATGTGGCTGACCTGGTGCCCTACAAGGGTCCCACGGTGACACCCAGTGAGAAGATCCAGCCTATCCCACCCCTTGAGAGAGCCCCCACACCAACGAGAACTCCATCTGGCCAGAGAAACCAGCGTGATCAAGTGGAGCGGATATTAGATGAATAGATCACCAACACACGGAGCAAGGTGTATGAGCGATATCTGGTTAGGTGGAAGGGATGGCCACCTTCGGATGATGCCTGGGTGAGTCGGGAGGACCTCCAGCGGCTGGACCCCGACCTCTTGGAGCAGTATCACAGCAGGGAGGGCCTCTACTCGACAGAGTCGAGCTCTTCGCGGCCCGGGGGAAATGATGAGGGCATCACCCATGATTCCCTCTGGCTCGGGACCTCCCTCCCCCTTGACGAGGTCCAGACTTGAGCTCCATGGCATACAGTTCACTACAGTACTCTGGTGGATCACCTTTTGTGCACTTATTGTCTTTATCTTGAGTCATTTTGATGTAATTTGCCATTTGTTTAAGTCCAATATCTAGGTTATGTGTTTATTTCCCTATGTCTTGTGGTCATCATGTAGGTTCGGGCCCAAACACTTGGGCTTGGCCCACTTGCCCCCCCCCCTTCTTCCCTAGTCATGTGTCATTAGTCTATTTTGCAGGGACTTTTTGTAAATTGGGGATTCCCTATAAATAGGGCCCCAAACCCTCCATTTCAAGGTAATGAAGCATTGAGTAAAATTTTAGCCACTAGTATTGTCTTCCCTCTCTCTCTCTAGCTCTCTCTCTCTCTCTCTCTCTCTCTCTCTCTACAGGGGGGCGAACCCCTCTCTCTCCTCTTCTCTCTCTCTCTCTCCCTTGGGCGAACCTGCCCCTTCACCTCCCCCCCCCCCCTTGCCACCTCATCAGCCACCTCACTCCCCCACCCTTTCACCTCCCCAAGAACCATAACTCCCATTAACACCTCCATATTCCCAAGCAGCCCTTCCCATTCCCCATACACCCTTTCAACCTCCAAGGCACCCTTCCCTCTCCCCCAAACATCCTTTCCACTCCCCCACACACCCATTTACATCCCTAAGGGGAATTGAATCCCATTCCCCCCCCCACTAGCTGCGACCCCATCAAGCCCATCCCCTCCCCATTACCTTGGCCGACCCCCACCACCAACACCCTCCTAGCTGCGCCCCTTTCACCCCACCTCCCTCTTAGACCTCCTAATCCCCTGCTCCACCCCACTCACCATCTCTGAAACATTCCTCCCCCATCAACCATCAACACCTCCACCACCACCATTGCTAACCCTCCACTTACATCAACCTAGTTCCACCACCATTCTCTTCACATTGATCAGCCTGCAGGTGACAGAAGAAAGGGTCGTCTTGCAGAAGCAACCACGGAGTCATACGGCAATATCTGAAGGCGTACCATACATTGCTGGAAAGGTCGCCCCATCAGCTTTGCAGGCGAGGTGATCCCGTCCCATTCGCGGCCCGGGGTTGTCCGGGAGGGCCGATCTCCCCCGACTGCGCAGAGCTGCCCCTGCAGAGTATCTGAACCAGAATAGAAGCTGCACCACGACGAACCACGGAGGAATCCGGCCACGAGCTCTTCTACAAAGTTCTCCCTCGTCCAGTCTACTTTCAGAATCAAGAAGCGAACTTCGTTCGGCGTCCGTGGGTCAAAGTTACCATTTTTCTCCCTTGGCTACGCGGGTCTGCTTCCCACAATCTGCATCGACCTGCCTCCACTATTCAGAGTCCCCCAGTCCTCTCCGACATCACACGGCTTCCCGTCAGTTTTTCTGCGAAGGGGACTCGTCCACGGTTCCAACAACTCCAGCGGTTCGTGATTCGGAGTCCGGGAGGCAGCGGGACCATCTCTGCAACCTGCTGTCAGAAACCTGAAGCTGCCTCGCCCAGATTCTGTCACTCTATTCGGACCTCCACCCGGACCAGCATCGGCATCAGAAGAATTCCACAAAATTCAGAGGCATTCTAGTTCCAGATACGAAGAGCTCCCGCTGGTCTCGTCATCAGCAAAATTCCAGATTGGGACCTACGGCCTCAACACCGACTGTCAGTCATCCATCGCAGAGAGCAGGCAGATCCGGCATCGGCTTCCCCTCTCGTGTTTTCAGCAAATCTCCCCTCCCCGCCTGGCCGGCTTACCGCCCCTCCCTGCGTGGAGGTAGTGTTTGTGTGTAAATCAATCATCCCCACCCCAAGTCCACCCTCCTGCGAGAGGTGTAGTGAGTGTAATTATCTAAACAGGGTTCAAGCTTCACCGGCGCAGTGTGCGGGGAACCTACACTTCCCCGCTCGCCCATCGTCTCCGACCGGGGTTGGTTTCTTCAAACCAACCAGGTGAGCTTCTGCCCTTGCTCCCCCTAATATCTGTCTATTTAATATCCGCCAAGCTAGTCCGCTGACTAGTAAGAGAGTGCCCGTTCCCGGAGCCACCATCTTGAGTGGTCATCATGGATAATCGTGAGTGAGTGACCTAGTGCCCCTAAGGCACCCGGCCGCCCTTGATTGTGGGCATCATACCTTCGGGAGGGTGAACCTTAGTTGTGCTGGCCCTCTACCAGCAAGGGTCTTTCTCCACCACCTCAACTCGACATCATCGAGTCACCACGGGTAACGGGTGCGCACGGTGAGACGACGTCTTCCAAGTTTGCTCGAATCTTGTGATTGTGTTTGCGAATTAAGTCCAAGGGACCTTAGCCACTTGCTGCATCATTGTGTCACATCACTTGTTTTGAGGACGTGACATATTTCTCCATGCAACAATATCATTGCTCTATCAAATTGATTTTCAAGAATTCCAGCCCATCAAAGAGTTTAACAACAATACTAAGATTTAGCATCTCAACCAACGTTGCTATGACGTTTGAATTTTTAGATTTCAGGATAGTCATTCAAGGCACAACATGCAATCTCTAGTTAAGGCCTTTTAAAACCACAGAACATAGATGTTTTCAAAAGATATATCAGAACTTTAAGAAAATCATTAAATCTGGACCATTTTCATTTGATGGACAATCATCAGTTCATATAATAGAAAGCTCTTACACCATAGTTCTGTCTGTCTCATGATCTCATATTCAGACTGCAAGAGAGTAAGAAAAGCAGCAAGACTCCCCCTAAGGATATGCAGTGAGTGCATTCAAGGAGTTATGTTTGCAAGCAAGTTAAATGACAAATGAGGTTGACCTAGTCACTCATGAAGTTGGCAGAAATGAAATACATGACTTGCCCAATAGTTGTACACTTATTAATGGTAACTAAATGAAGATGAAACATATGCATGAATACTTTAAAGAGACAACTCCCCCTTACTATATGGCCTATATGCGACAGTGGCACATGGTACTTGGCGGAGGTGAAACCTCACGCATCTTGAGTGCTTCTAGACAAGGACAACATGCCTTTCCATACATCAACATTTAATATACCATGGCCATGCAAGTATGATGCTACATAAACCATGCAATGTATCGTGAACATGGATTCAACTTAATTGTGCATCATGACTACATGCAATGCTACACCATATGCAAAAAGACATAATTACATATAAACAATGCATGGAAACTAATCTGTAAAAACACTCAACTAAATTGAACAAGATCATCATTTCAATTTTTATTGGCCTGAGGTCGACAAAGACCAAGCTCCCTTCTGAGTGTTGTAAACCTGTCATTACACAAGGGCTTGGTGAAGATGTCAGCAATTTGATTTAGAGTATCAATAAAATGCAGCTCAAAGTTTTGCTTAACGACCTCATCTCTAATGAAGTGATGCATTATCTCAATATGCTTAGTCCTAGAGTGTTGGACTGGATTTTTTGCAAGGTTGATAGCACTAGTGTTATCACACAGAATCAGGACACAACCAAGATCCACTAAGTAGTCTTGGAGTTGTTGTTTAATCCACAACACTTGGGTGCCACAGCTCCCCGCAGCAACATATTCTGCCTCTGCGGTTAAGAGGGCAACCGAGTGTAGTTTCTTGGAGACCCAAGAAACTAAACACCATCCCAGAAACTGACAGTAGCCACTAGTACTCTTGCGATCCAGCTTGCATCCAGCATAGTCCGCATCAGAATAAGATATAAGAGATAAATCACATGATGACGGATACCGCAATCCCAAATCTTGAGTGCCAGCAAGATATCTAAGGATACGTTTGACGGCAGTCAAGTGGGATTCTCTAGGACTAGCTTGAAATCTAGCACAGAGGCAAACACTAAACTGGATATCTGGTCGGGATGCAGTCAAATAAAGCAAAGAGCCGATCATACCTCTATAGATCTTTGCATCCACTAATTTACCATTTTCATCCGAATCCAGTGATGTTGAGGTGCTCATAGGAGTTGTAATTATTTTACTATTTTCCATGTCAAATCTTTTCAGTAGCTCCTTGATGTATTTGGCTTGACTTATGAAGCACCAATCTTCTCCTTGGTTGACCTGTAAACCGAGAAAAAATTAGAGTTCTCCCATTAGGCTCATCTCGAATTCGCTAGTCATGAGGTTAGCAAATTACTCACACATTTCAGATTTAGTAGAACCAAATACAATATCATCAACATAAATTTGAACAATCAAGATGCTCTTACCTTGCTTCTTGGTGAAAAATGTTTGATCTACCTTACCTCGTGTGTACCATTTCTCAATAAGGAACGAGCTTAGTCTCTCATACCAAGCTCTTGGTGCTTGCTTCAATCCATAAAGCGCCCTGTCTAATTTGTATACAAAATCTATATGGTTAGAGTTTTCAAAGTCAGGGGGTTGCTCAACATAGACTTCTTCTTTGATCAATCTATTCAAGAAAGTACTTTTTACATCTATTTGATACAGCTTTATTCTAAGGGAGCATGCAAAGGTAAGTAAGATTCTGATGGCTTTAAGTCTAGCAACTGGGGCATAAGATTCCTCAAAGTCTACCCAAAACTCTTGATTATACCCTTGAGTCACCAATCTAGTCTTATTTCTTATAATCTTGCCATCCTCACTAAGTTTGTTCCTAAAGACCCATTTAGTACCTATAACAGATTGTGATGATGGTCTAGGAACAAGATGCCAAACTTTATTTCTTTCAAACTGGTTTAACTCCTCTTGCATTGAATTTATCCAGTTTTCATCTTTTAATGCATCATCAACATTCTTGGGTTCAATCTGGGAGACAAGAGCAAGATGATCTAATTCTTCCATAATTCTGAAGTGTGACCTGGTTTTACGTGGGTCATTCAAGCTTCCAATGACATTTTCTAAAGGATGATCCTTAAGAATTCTAATGTATGTAGCATCATTATCTTCTACTGGAGCTTGATCCCTTACATTGCTTGATTCAGCTAGGTCACCATCTTCTTTTATTTCTTCTTGTGGAGAATTATTCTTTTCCTTCATGCTTAGGAAGTCCACGTCTTCATCATTTTTCCTGCAAGAGTTATCATTGTTAGAATCATCATGATATTCATCAAAGGAAACATGGGGTGATTCTTCCATAGTTTGTCTCTTAATGTTATAAATTCTATAAGCCCTAGATCTATCAGAATATTCAAGGAATATACCTTCATCGCTTTTGGGCTCGAATTTGTCTAAGTCTCTTTTGTCATTATTATGGATAAAGCATTTTGACCCGAACACTTTCATATGTGAGAGAGAGGGTTTTTTACCTTTCAGCAACTCATAAGGAGTCTTTTTGATGTGTGGCCTTACCATAGAGCGGTTGATAATGTAACATGCCGAGTTTACCGCTGCAGCCCAAAACTTCCTTGGGAGTTGCCGTTCGGCAACCATTGTTCTTGCCATCTCTATGAGCGTTCGGTTCCTTCTTTCAACTACACCATTTTGCTCTGGTGTTCTTGGTGAAGAAAATCGGTGTGAAATACCTTCAGCCCTGCAAAGATTATAGAAATCAGTATTTTCAAATTCACCACCATGATCAGATTGAATGTTGGAGATTTTGACCTCACCGTCTTGCTTTATCTTCATATAGAGTGTCTGAAACTCATCAAAAGCATCATTTTTATGTGTGAGAAAGAAAACCCATGTGAACCTAGAGTAATCATCCACCAAGATATATCCATATCTTCTACCACTTAAACTAGCAGTTCTGGTTGGACCAAATAAGTCCATATGAATCAACTCACGTGGTTTAGATGACATGTTTGCAGATCTAGCCTTGAAGGATTTTCTTGTTTGCTTACCTAGGGCACATGCATCACACAATTTATTTTCTTGTTTAAAAGATAGTTCAGGCAACCCTTTCACCATTGAATACTTTAACAATTTATGTAAGACATTGTATCTAGCATGTCCTAGTCTACGATGCCATAACCATGCAAGTTCAGATTTTGGTACAGCAAGACAAAGGTTTATGTGAGCAGGATCATCTAAGTCAATCATGTAAACATTGTTGACTCTTTTACCAGAAAATTTTACCTTGTCAGATTTTGATTCAAGGATTTTACATTCATGAGAGTCAAACAGCACTTTGTGACCTTTATCACACAATTGACTTATGTTGAGCAAATTATATTTTAAACCTTCAACTAACAGCACATTTCCAATGGAGTTAGAGAGGTTCTTACCTACATTACCTGTTCCAATGATTCGTCCTTTGTTGTTCCCTCCAAATGTGACGTGTCCTCCTTCCTTTTCCTCCATGAGATAAAATTTTATTTTGTCTCCAGTCATGTGTCTTGAACAGCTGCTATCAAGGTACCACCTGTTATGCATGGCTGCAAGATATTCCTACACAAGCAATTAAGCAATGGTGTTTGGAACCCAACCACATTTGGGTCCCATCAAACTCTTCATATTTTCAAAACATGAAACCATTTCTTTTGGAATCCAAACCTTCCTAGCATTCATTTTCTGTTTGCTTAGAGCAGGGATTTGATTTTTCTTTTCAACTTTGACATTCATTTTCTGTTTGGAGGCTCTTTGTTGGAATTTGTGGAAATTTGAGGAAGTTTGCTTCTTAAACCATTGAGGCCGTTGGTTAGTTTTGGGTTAAAAGTGATTGTTTTGCCACCTAGGAGATTGAAACTTATAGGGTTGGTGAACACAAGAATCACACTTTCCCCAAAAGCAGGGTGGTGTTGGCCTATATGAATGTGCAACACAATTATAGTGACATCTGGTAGGCTGAGCAGGTAATGGCCAATGAAGTGTTGACCTATGCTGCTGAGAAGGTTGACCTTTCTTAGGCTTTTGGACAATCTTTTTGGAAATGTCAGTGGCTTCCTCTTCAACCTTTTCTTTTCCTTTGGATGTTATTTTTGAGGTAGAAGCATCAGAAGAGGAAACAAATGTGACAGTCTTTAACCCAATTGGTCTTTTGTTTGTTAGTTCAAAACCCAACCCTTCCTTGTTGAAGTTCATTCTAGTACCTAGCAGTGCATCTAGGTTTTCTCTTCCATCCACAAACTTTTCTAAAGATTGTTGTTTATCCTTCAACTCTTTTTGTAGGTTTTCAATGTTTTGAAGAAGTTGAGTGTTGACTTGTTTGACAGCTTCATACTTCTCATTACTCAATTTGCTATCCTTTTCATAGCTTTGTATTTTTAGCTTCATGCTATCAATCTCATTTCTTAAGTCTTTATTTTCAGTTTTCAAGTCAGGCATTTCTTTTCTTCCCTCTTCCAAATCCTTAATCATTTTCTTAAGATCTTCAATTTCAGTTTCAAGTAAAGCAGTCTTATCATTCATGTCATGATCATGCACAAACAAGTTAATTTTCTTTTTCAATGATTTATTCTCCTTTTTGTACGTGTCATATTTTTCCATGAGCTGTATATATGCTTCCTCCCAATCATCAATTGTGTAATTTTCAAATGGAGAGTTTACCTCAGTTTCTTCATCACCTCTGGCCATGAGATAAAGATCTTCTTTTTCCTTGTCCGAGGAGCTAGTTCCACCATCACTTTCTTCCTCGTCACTCCATGTGAACACCATGGCCTTGTTCTTCTTCTTGCCCTTCCATTTGTCAGCTTTTCTAAATCTGTCAGGACAATCAGTCTTGAAATGCCCTGGTTTGTTGCAAGAATAACAAATGATTTTGTCAGATTTCTTAAAATTTTTAGAATTAGATTTGAAACCATTTCTTACCTTTGACCTTCCTCTCATGAAACTCTTACCTTCCTTTCTCAGAAATTTTCTGAACTTACGTGTGAGCATGGCTACATCATCCTCATCTCGCTCACTTGTAGAAGCCTCACATCCATCAGAAGTGCTTTGACTGATGGGTCCTACTTTAAGAGCTATAGAATTTTTCTTAGGCACCTCAGCCTCTTTGTTCTTAAGGTTGATCTCATAGGTCATCAATGACCCAATGAGTTCATCTACCTTAGTAGTTGCGAGATCTCTCGATTCTTCAACCACGGTAGCCTTCGTGAGCCATGCGAGAGTCAGTGATCTGAGAATCTTCCTCACAATTTCATGTTCTGAATATTTCTTTCCCAAATCTGTTAGACTATTAGTAAGCACAGTTAAGCGAGCATACATGTCTTGAATTGACTCATCAGGCCTTATCCTGAACATTTCATATTCAAAAACTAAAATGTTGGCTTTTGTTTCTCGTACCTGAGAGGTTCCTTCGTAAATTACATCTAACTTGTCACACATTTATTTTACAGTTGTGCAGGTAGCCACTCTTGAGAATTCTACTGGATGGAGTGAGCATGGCATGATGTGTTTAGCACTCCAGTTGACAGTGGATTTTCTTATTTGTTCTTTGGTCCACAAGTCCTCATCATCCGTAAGCTCATACGGACCTTTCCTGATCACTCGCCAAAGTTCGTAGTCTTGGGCGCGAATGAACACCTGCATGCGATGTTTCTAATAAGGATAATTAGTTCCAATAAAATAAGGAGGCCTATTTACAAAATGTCTTTCAGGTAAAAAAACCCTTGGACGCTAATCCACCATTTCTCTCAAGGTCGTTGGACCCCATAATGAGATATTAGGCTCCGATACCACTTGTTGAGTAGTGGAAAGCAGATCTAGAGGGGAGGGGTGAATAGATCTGCCCCTCTTTTCGCAATGCAACCCTCTTTATAGTTAGTTTAAAGGAATTACAGCGGAATACAACTAGCTTAGCGAAGGACACTACGATTCGCTTGGCAAAATGAGCAAATAATATAACGATTCGAACCTAAGCATGCATCTAGGATGAAATAATCACACAAACAAACCACGACACAATGGATTTTTAAGGTGGTTCGGACTGAATCCCCGGTCCTACGTCCACCCCTCACCAAACCCGGTGAGGCTTCACTAGTGCAGCACACCAAACCGTAAATCGGAGAACCACTGACTGCCTTCCTACTAACCATCAGTAGGGGCGATATCACTGCAGATTGGAACACCTTCCAACTGCCTTCCTACTAACCGTGGTAGGGATGATTCTCAATTTCAGTTCTTGAACAAAATGATAAGAGAACAAATATGAAAATGATCAGACAAGAAATGGAAATATGATCAAGGCTAGGAGCAAATGAAATCTTGTTTGAGATGCGATGTTGATCAGCAACAAGGGCTTCTTCTCTCTTGCAAAGACTCTTCTTGATTCAAAAACAAGGGTTCCTTCTTCCTTGCAAACCGATCTTCCTTTAATCTCCTTCTTTGAATCCCCTTTGAGTTGATGGAGGAGATAATGGATGCAGCCTTGAACCTTGATTGCTTCTACACCTTCTTGGAGGTTGATGGCTTCAGAAATCAACTTGAAAGCACCTTGGATGGATGAAGAACTCCAGCCCAAAGCACTGTTCACGGAGGTGCTACAATACCCGTTGATCTCCTCCTCTAGCCTCCCTTGGTATCTCCATGTTCCCCTTAAATCTATAGGGTTTCTAACCCCTCATGTGTTTTTTTATACCATTTGAATGGTCCTGGGACATCCTCCAGACCAGATCCACGTTTTATGGGTGATTGGGTGACTTTAGCTATAAAGAAATCCATGGAGAATGGCTCTTCTCGAAGAGAAAAATAAAGTCAACAATTGTTGGCTCGGGGCTGGCGGTCGACCGGAGTCTACTGGTGTCACGCCCCGAGCGCGGAAGATTACCCGGAGGCGTGACGCGTCTATAAAGATCGTGTCAATCTTGTAAATATCAGAGTGCGCAAATAACTAAGATTTAACTCAAAGCTAATACAATTAGGATGAGCTGATAATTGATACAACTAACCCAATGACAATTACATACATATCCAAGTCCAACTACTAGGCTTCAAGCCCTTATTACAATTATTGGACTAACACAGCTGACGTCTGACATAACTTGATATGACTGACATAAATGAAATTACAATAACACCATTTACACAAGCACAATTTACAAGATAACAAGATAATTCTATTTTTACACTCATCACTCCGACTCATTCCCTTCCGAGTTCTGGCTGATATCTGAATTTCCTGGAAAGGTTAGAAAACAACTAGATGAGCGAATTGCTTAGTAGGATTTACATCTCAAATTTTAACATGCTTTAAGTGAATTACACATTCATTTAATGTACGTAACCTATGCATGCAGACAGATAGATATCAAAGAATTGTAAAATCGACGGGAGTAGAAAGTGAGAGTATATAGATTTCACAATTTCAAGCAGCAGTGGCAAGTGATAGTAATTGATGTCAAGTCAGTGATAACTGAATAGCAACATGTTATTCAAGCTAGTAACTGAGTAGAAACATGTTATTCAAGCTAGCAATAGTAAGCAAAGTAGTTTCAAGTATGTATAACTGGAATTGGCTATTTATAATGCATTCAAGTAAGCACTTTTACCCTTTTGCGGGTCTCAAGTCAATCAATCAAGTAATATCATGAGAATGAGTGGAATGTCTAAAGTCTAGCAAGCAAGTACTTCGGTGCAATGCCAAACACCGTGGTCAATAAACTCCCATGGGCACAAGTACCTTCGGGTGCTCCCCCCAGGACCAGACCGGGCCCTATATGCACAGCATTCATCATGTATGTTGACATCCACTCTCATTTATAGCCAATATGGAATTTCAAGGTTTGACCAGTATGATATATAAGGTGGAATTATGGAATGGAATCCAAGGGCGCATTGATGTGTAGGGATGAACTAGGAGTGGAAACTAGTAACGCTTGATACACGGAAAAACTAGATAAGAGAGGTGCCTTATAGGCCACCTGACAATTTTAGAAATGACACCCTCACTGTGGGATGCCCTTCCTGGGAATTATACAGGGTTCAGAGGACCCTGTCAGGAGTTAAAATCACCTCTCCGGCTGTCATCTGTCAGTGGAGATGGAAAAAGTGAAAGCCTAATGATCACGTTAACGTAATGAGCTAGCTGGGTCGACTCAATAGTCCATCGCGTCAACTCATTAGTTTATCGCGTCAACTCATCAGTTCATCGCGTCAACCCATCAGTTCACAGCGTCAACGCAGTGAACAGACAGGGTCGACCCTGTCAACAGGCAGGGTCACTGCGTCGACCCTGTCAACAGGCTGCGTCGACCCTGTCAACAGGCAGGGTCGACTCATCAGTTCATCGCGTCAACGCGATAAACTGGCAGGGTCGACTCATCAGTTCATCGCGTCAACGCGATGAACTGGCAGGGTCGACTCATCAGTTCATCGCGTCAACGCGATGAACTGGCAGGGTCGATACTTTCTTTTGTTTCCCAGTTTTCATGCCCTTTCAATCCTCTTTTCACTCTGAGTTCTTCACAAAAGTTCTTCTTCTCTTATAGATGTAGATTTTATTCTTCTACCATGACCTCCAATTTTTCTTAGTTTTTAAGTTATAATTAATTTTCTAAGGTTCTATTTTTTTACTCAGTAACTGTTCACATATGCCTATAGATCTCGGTTTTTCACATTTTTCACCTTCTTCCTCTCATTTTCTCTCTCTGCACTCTTCATAAAACTTCTTTCTAACATTCCAATCTACGATTTTCTCTTCTATCATGTACTCTCATTCTCTCTAGATTCTTCGTTATTCTCCTTCTTAGAACCCCCCCTATTTTCAATATAATTTCTTGGTCTTTTTCAACTTGGTCTCTTTTTAACTTGGCCTCTTTCAACTTGGTCTCTTTTCCACATTTTTCATCCTCTTGACTACAATTTCTCCTTTCACTATTTCAGGTTTTAGTTTCACAGAAATTGACATAATGACAGGCCCTTTACTAAAGCATGAACTATATCAAATATAGATACTAGCTACTACATGCTAATCATCTCAGATTTAAGCCAACATATGTTAATCATTCTAGATATGATACTAATACTTGCTAATTCTTCTGGGTATAAAGTTAATACATGCTAATTATCTTAGGTATGAAGTTAATATATGCTAATCATCCTAGATTTAAGCCAATACATGTTAATCATTCTAGATATGAGACTAATACTTGCTAATACTTGCTAATTATTTTCGGTATAAGGCTAATACATGCTAATCATTTCAGATTTAAGCCAACACATGTTAATCATCCTAGATATGACACTAATACTTGTTAATACTTACTAATTATTCTGGGTATAAAGTTAATACATGCTAATTATCTTAGGTATGAAGTTAATATATGCTAATCATCCTAGATTTAAGCCAACACATGCTTTATAAACACTAAACATCGCATGGAAATGAGCCTAATACTAAAGGCCTAGACTAATCATCCTAGATTAGCTACTAATTTAGTTAAGAGTTGAGAACACCTACCTCTGTGAAGTTCGTAGCAGCAGACCCCTTCTAGCAGAGCTTTGCCCCAACCTTTAGCTAAGCTAGAATGGGAATGGGGTAGCAAAAGGGGATGTTATAGGGTCTAGTATGAACGGATAGGGGACAAGATCTGAAATAATGAGTCTTTACAGCTTGCACAGGCTGGAGAGATAAGAGATAGGCTGGAGAGATAAGAGACAACTGTTTGGACATATAACCCATGGCCCAATTCGTAAGTGCAAGATTAGCTTATAACATATAATTATTTGGCAAAAAGGGTAGATACATGGTGGATGCTAGGATTTAAACCCTGGTCATTGGGTTGGAAGGCAAGTCACTTAACCAACTACACTAGGAAGCCACTTGTTAAGTGAATAACCTTTACATAACATAACAGGGTCGACTCATCAGTTCATGTGAACAGTACTGCGTCAACCCTTCCAACAGACAGGGTCGACTCATCAGTTCATGTGAACAGTACTGCGTCAACCCTTCCAACAGGCAGGGTCGACTCATCAGTTCATGTGAACAGTACTGCGTCAACCCTTCCAACTGGCAGGGTCGACTCATCAGTTTATGTGAACAGTACTGCGTCAACCCTTCCAACAGGCAGGGTCGACTCATCAGTTCATGTGAACAGTACTGCGTCAACGCGATGAACAGTACTGCGTCAACGCGGTGAACTGGCAGGGTCGACTCATCAGTTCATTTCCAGTTCACAGGGTTGACTCTACTGTTCATCGCGTCAACGCGATGAACAGTACTGCGTCAACGCGGTGAACTGGCAGGGTCGACTCTGCAGTTCAAATCTGCTCAAAATGGTTTAAGGTATTAATCTTTACATATGATAACTTCGTTTCCACTTCTTACATAAACTTCCTAAAGAGTTTATTTAATTTTTTTTTGTGGCAATTAATAATAATAATAATTTTTTTTTTCATTTTTTTAAAGGGTGCTACACCCTCCCCTACTTAAAAGAATTTGGTCCCCAAATTCACTAGTATAAGGGTAAATTCAACTACATAAGGATACTGTAGAAAGTATAAGATACTTGCCGACTAAAATAGTTCTGGGTATCTTCTCTTCATAGATTCCTCGGTCTCCCAAGTTGCTTCTTGCTCCGAGCATCGATTCCATTGAATTTTTACCATAGGGATCGTCTTGCTCCTTAGAACTCGAACTTCGCGGTCGAGAATCTGCATCGGCCTTTGCTCATAAGTAAGATCCCTTTGAATCACCAATTCAGCATGATTGATGATGTGAGAAGGATCATGCACATATTTCTTTAGCATAGATATATGAAATACATTGTGCACTTCCGAGAGTTGAGGAGGTAAGGCAATGCGGTAAGCCACCTCGCCTACTCTTTCCAGTACTTCAAATGGACCGATAAACCTTGGTGTAAGCTTGCCCTTAACACCGAATCTTCTAATACCTCGGCCGGGAGATACCTTGAGAAATACATGGTCACCCACTTGAAATTCCAAATCTCTCCTTCTATTATCAGCATAAGATTTTTGCCTGCACTGAGCTACCTTGAGTCTCTCTCTGATAAGGTGTATCTTCTCAGTCGAATCTCTAACCATATCTGGGCCTAGAATTTATTTTTCACCGACTTCTTCCCAGCATATTGGAGAACGACAACTCCTGCCATAAAGCGCCTCGAAAGGAGCCATTTGAATACTAGCTTGATAGCTGTTATTATATGCAAATTCGGCTAGTGGTAAGTGGTCATGCCAGCTTCCGCCGAAATCTATAATACATGCCCTTAACATATCTTCAACAACTTGATTTGTCCTTTCAGTCTGACCATCTGTCTGGGGATGGAAAGCAGTGCTGAAATTAAGTTTCGTCCCCAGAGAGTGTTGTAGACCCTTCCAAAAATGAGAGGTGAAGCGTGGGTCTCGGTCAGATACGATCGAGACGGGAACTCCATGCAATCTAACCATCTCCTTAATATACAGGGCAACAAGTACGTCGATTGACCATCGACTTTTGATGGGTAAGAAATGGGCCGATTTAGTTAATCGGTTGATAATTACCCAAATTCCATCATATCCGCCCCTAGTCTTGGGCAAACCCATGATAAAGTCCATGCCAATGTCTTCCCACTTCCACTTGGGAATATCCAGCGGATGTAGCTTTCCGGCGGGTTTTTGATGTTCCGCCTTCACTTGTTGGCATGTGAGGCAACGAGACACAAAGTCTGCTACCTCCCTTTTCATATTAGGCCACCAGAAAGTTCTTTTCAAGTCTTGGTACATCTTAGTGGCTCCAGGGTGGATTGTGTACCTCGATCTATGAGCTTCTTCAAGAATCTTCTTCTTCAATTCGGGACAGACGGGCACACATGTCCGTTCATGAAATAGTAATCTACCATCAGGTGCCAGCTTGAAATCCAGTCTCTCGTCTAGCTTGCTCTTTATCTCCACTAGCGAGGGATCCTCTTCTTGTAACTTCTTGATTTCAGGTAGCAAATCTGGATGTATGCTCATATGAGATAGAGTAATACACATGTTCTTCTCATCTGTGCTGATATCAAGCTCAGAGAATTTCTCCAGCAGTTTCCATTCTTGTATCATGCAGTTGGCCAATATTGTTCTCGGCTTTCGACTAAGGGCATCAGCTACGGAATTACCCTTACCAGGATGGTACTGTATAGTAAAGTCAAAATCCTTGAGATACTCGAGCCAACGCCTTTGCCGCATGTTCAGCTCCTTTTGGGAGAATAAGTACTTGAGGCTTTTATGATCGGAGTACACGGTGAATTGTTCTCCGTAGAGATAGTGCTTCCAGATCTTTAAAGCGAATACTACTGCGGCCAGTTCTAAGTCATGAACTGGGTAGTTCTCTTCATGTTTCTTCAATTGTCGAGAAGAATATGCAATGACCCTTCCATTCTGCATCAATACACATCCGAGGCCAATACCCGAAGCATCGGTATATACTTCATATTTTTCTCCTTCAATAGGTAATGATAAGACTGGAGCAGTGGTCAAGAGATCCTTCAAAGTTTGGAAACTCTTTTCACAGTCTTCCTTCCACTCATAAAGCACTTCCTTGCGGGTTAACCTTGTCAGGGGAACAGTAATTTTGGAGAAGTCCTTGATAAAACGCCGGTAGTAACCAGCTAGACCCAAGAAGCTCCGAATCTCAGTTGCATTTGTGGGTCGTCCCCAGTTCTTCACAGCTTCGACCTTTGATGGGTCAACAGCAATTCCATTCTTTGAAATGATATGGCCTAAGAAGGATACTTCCTCGAGCCAGAACTCGCATTTGCTGAATTTGGCATATAGCTTGTTTTCTCTTAATATCTGTAATGCCTTCTTGAGGTGTTCTTCATGATCCTCTTCGGTCTTTGAATAGATCAGAATATCATCAATAAAGACCACAATAAATTGGTCTAAATAGGGCCTGAATATGTTGTTCATTAACTGCATAAAAGCTGCGGGGGCATTTGTTAGTCCGAAAGGCATAACAGTAAATTCGTAATGCCCATACCTGCTTCGGAATGCAGTTTTATGAATGTCTTCTTCTTTGATCTTCAATTGGTGGTAATCAGAACGAAGATCAATCTTGGAGAAATATAAAGCTCCAGATAGTTGATCGAACAGCTAATCAATCCTTGGTAGTGGATACTTGTTCTTGATTGTAAGGTGATTTAGCTGCCGATAATCTATGCATAATCTCATCGATCCGTCCTTCTTTTTGACGAATAGCACGGGTGCTCCCCATGGGGAAGTACTCGGCCTGATGAAACCCTTTTTCAATAATTCCATTAGCTGCTCTTTTAGTTCCTTCAGCTCAGCAGGGGACATTCTGTATGGTGCCCTGGAAATAGGACCAGCACCAGGGATAAGGTCGATGGTGAATGACACTTCCCTCTCCGGGGGTAAGCCGGTTAAATCTTCTGGAAAAACATCGGGAAAATCCCGAATTACACGGATGTCTTCAAGTTTAACCTTCTTGACTTCCGTGCCAGTCACGAATGCTATGAAAGCCATGCATCCCTTATTCATAAGTTTACTAGCTCGGAGTGCTGATATAAGAAGTGATTTACTCCGAGGGCTATTGTAAACTAGCTCTGGGAAATCTACGAAAGTTACCTTGCCATGCCGGCAATCTACAGTTGCTTGGTATGTGGATAGCCAGTCGGCACCTAGTATGACATCATAACCCTTCATATCTAGGCATATCAGGTCAACAGGTAAATTGCTTCCCTTAATCATCACTTCACAATTTGGATAGTGGTAAGTGATATCAGACTCATTCCCAAGGGGTGTAGATATAACCAAATCTAACAGTTCATGTTTCTTAGAAAATGAAGCAGCAAAGTTCTTGGAAACGAATGAATGAGTTGCTCCGGTATCGAATAAAACTTGAGCAGTTTTTGAACAAATAGTGAGAGTACCTTCCACAATTCCGCCTTCAGTGGGTTCCGTCTCTCGGAGAGCTTGTAGACGGCCTTGTTTCTTTATCGGACGCTTCTCGTCTTTGATGTCCTGCTCCTTCATCAGTGGGCAGTTTGGGATTCGATGCTCTCGGCTCCCACATCGAAGACAAGCTCCTAACTTTCTCCAGCATTCCTCGGTCTTATGACCAGCTTTATCACAATACTTGCAAATCTCCTTTGATGGTGTGGTGGAGGAGAATGGCCTGTCATTCTTCTGAAATTTCTTTATCTTGGAGGACTCCCCTCCCGTGAAGAACCGCTTCTTGTTGAAGGATTGTTTGAATTTTCCCGGGCCAGTGACGGGTTCCTTCTTGTCTCTTCCTCGAATCCTCTCGGATAACTCGGTCGCGTCTTCTAGCAGTTGAGCACGCCGAACCATCTCCGAATAGACTTGGATGTCCATCGGGGCAAGTTGTGTGATATAATGGGGCCGAAGCCCGTTGAGGAATCTTCTCGCCTTCATCTTTTCCGTACACACCAAATGGGGTGCATACCTTGATAATCTGGAGAACTGGGCCTCATACTCGGCCACTTTCAAGCCTCTTTGTTTTAGAACGGCGAATTCCGCAGCCTTCTTTTCCTGGATATGGTCAGAGAAGTACTTGTTGTTGAAATGCTCCGTGAATTCATCCCATGTGACATGGTATCCTGGCAGTGTTGCTTCTATAGATTCCCACCAGCATCGAGCGTCCCGCTCTAGTTGGAAAACGGCCAGTAAAACCTTCTCTTCATCCGAGCATTGCATCACACGAAAGATCCGTTCTATCTCCTTCAGCCAATTCTCGGCATCCTCGGGGTCAGACGAACCCATGAACCTTGGTGGGTTCATGTTACGGAAACTCCGGTGGAGATCTCCCGCTCCACGGTTTGCTCCGCCTTGGGCCACTTGTTGTAGTGCCTCGGTGAGGTTTTGCACGGTGCGCTGCATCTCACGCCATTGTGCTCTTTCCGCAGCCATGATCCTACAAAAGAGTTAAGTATGATAAAGATTGGATTTACTGGTAAGGTCGAAAGTCATTGTAGAACTTAACCCATGGCTCTATCCATCTCACCGGGTAAGGTATATCTATCCTTGAACTCAAGTTTCTTTACTTAGATTTCAATTTCTAACAGTTTATTTATTTTTTTTTCTAGTTCCGTAGGTTTGAAAACCTGGCTCTGATACCACGAAGACTGTCACGCCCCGAGCACGGAAGATTACCCGGAGGCGTGACGCGTCTATAAAGATCGTGTCAATCTTGTAAATATCAGAGTGCGCAAATAACTAAGATTTAACTCGAAGTTAATACAATTAGGATGAGCTGACAATTGATACAACTAACCCAATGACAACTACATACATATCCAAGTCCAACTACTAGGCTTCAAGCCCTTATTACAATTATTGGACTAACACAGCTGACGTCTGACATAACTTGATATGACTGACATAAATGAAATTACAATAACACCATTTACACAAGCACAATTTACAAGATAACAAGATAATTCTATTTTTACACTCATCACTCCGACTCATTCCCTTCCGAGTTCTGGCTGATATCTGAATTTCCTGGAAAGGTTAGAAAACAACTAGATGAGCGAATCGCTCAGTAGGATTTACATCTCAAATTTTAACATGCTTTAAGTGAATTACACATTCATTTAATGTACGTAACCTATGCATGCAGACAGATAGATATCAAAGAATTGTAAAATCGACGGGAGTAGAAAGTGAGAGTATATAGATTTCACAATTTCAAGCAGCAGTGGCAAGTGATAGTAATTGATGTCAAGTCAGTGATAACTGAATAGCAACATGTTATTCAAGCTAGTAACTGAGTAGAAACATGTTATTCAAGCTAGCAATAGTAAGCAAAGTAGTTTCAAGTATGTATAACTGGAATTGGCTATTTATAATGCATTCAAGTAAGCACTTTTACCCTTTTGCGGGTCTCAAGTCAATCAATCAAGTAATATCATGAGAATGAGTGGAATGTCTAAAGTCTAGCAAGCAAGTACTTCGGTGCAATGCCAAACACCGTGGTCAATAAACTCCCATGGGCACAAGTACCTTCGGGTGCTCCCCCCAGGACCAGACCGGGCCCTATATGTACAGCATTCATCATGTATGTTGACATCCACTCTCATTTATAGCCAATATGGAATTTCAAGGTTTGACCAGTATGATATATAAGGTGGAATTATGGAATGGAATCCAAGGGCGCATTGATGTGTAGGGATGAACTAGGAGTGGAAACTAGTAACGTTTGATACACGGAAAAACTAGATAAGAGAGGTGCCTTATAGGCCACCTGACAATTTTGGAAATGACACCCTCACTGTGGGATGCCCTTCCTGGGAATTATACAGAGTTCAGAGGACCCTGTCAGGAGTTAAAATCACCTCTCCGGCTGCCATCTGTCAGTGGAGATGGAAAAAGTGAAAGCCTAATGATCACGTTAACGTAATGAGCTAGCTGGGTCAACTCAATAGTCCATCGCGTCAACTCATTAGTTCATCGCGTCAACTCATCAGTTCATCGCGTCAACCCATCAGTTCACAGCGTCAACGCAGTGAACAGACAGGGTCGACCCTGTCAACAGGCAGGGTCACTGCGTCGACCCTGTCAACAGGCTGCGTCGACCCTGTCAACAGCCAGGGTCGACTCATCAGTTCATCGCATCAACGCGATAAACTGGCAGGGTCGACTCATCAGTTCATCGCGTCAATACGATGAACTGGCAGGGTCGACTCATCAGTTCATCGCGTCAACGCGATGAACTGGCAGGGTCGATACTTTCTTTTGTTTCCCAGTTTTCATGCCCTTTCAATCCTCTTTTCACTCTGAGTTCTTCACAAAAGTTCTTCTTCTCTTATAGATGTAGATTTTATTCTTCTACCATGACCTCCAATTCTTCTTAGTTTTTAAGTTATAATTAATTTTCTAAGGTTCTATTTTTTTACTCAGTAACTGTTCACATATGCCTATAGATCTCGGTTTTTCACATTTTTCACCTTCTTCCTCTCATTTTCTCTCTCTGCACTCTTCATAAAACTTCTTTCTAACATTCCAATCTACGATTTTCTCTTCTATCATGTACTCTCATTCTCTCTAGATTCTTCGTTATTCTCCTTCTTAGAACCCCCCCTATTTTCAATATAATTTCTTGGTCTTTTTCAACTTGGTCTCTTTTCAACTTGGCCTCTTTCAACTTGGTCTCTTTTCCACATTTTTCATCCTCTTGACTATAATTTCTCCTTTCACTATTTCAGGTTTTAGTTTCACAGAAATTGACATAATGACAGGCCCTTTACTAAAGCATGAACTATATCAAATATAGATACTAGCTACTACATGCTAATCATCTCAGATTTAAGCCAACATATGTTAATCATTCTAGATATGATACTAATACTTGCTAATTCTTCTGGGTATAAAGTTAATACATGCTAATTATCTTAGGTATGAAGTTAATATATGCTAATCATCCTAGATTTAAGCCAATACATGTTAATCATTCTAGATATGAGACTAATGCTTGCTAATACTTGCTAATTATTTTCGGTATAAGGCTAATACATGCTAATCATTCCAGATTTAAGCCAACACATGTTAATCATCCTAGATATGACACTAATACTTGTTAATACTTGCTAATTATTCTGGGTATAAAGTTAATACATGCTAATTATCTTAGGTATGAAGTTAATATATGCTAATCATCCTAGATTTAAGCCAACACATGCTTTATAAACACTAAACATCGTATGAAAATGAGCCTAATACTAAAGGCCTAAACTAATCATCCTAGATTAGCTACTAATTTAGTTAAGAGTTGAGAACACCTACCTCTGTGAAGTTCGTAGCAGCAGACCCCTTCTAGCAGAGCTTTGCCCCAACCTTTAGCTAAGCTAGAATGGGAATGGGGTAGCAAAAGGGGATGTTATAGGGTCTAGTATGAACGGATAGGGGACAAGATCTGAAATAATGAGTCTTTACAGCTTGCACAGGCTGGAGAGATAAGAGATAGGCTGGAGAGATAAGAGACAATTGTTTGGACATATAACCCATGGCCCAATTCGTAAGTGCAAGATTAGCTTATAACATATAATTATTTGGCAAAAAGGGTAGATACATGGTGGATGCTAGGATTTGAACCCTGGTCATTGGGTTGGAAGGCAAGTCACTTAACCAACTACACTAGGAAGCCACTTGTTAAGTGAATAACCTTTACATAACATAACAGGGTCGACTCATCAGTTCATGTGAACAGTACTGCGTCAACCCTTCCAACAGACAGGGTCGACTCATCAGTTCATGTGAACAGTACTGCGTCAACCCTTCCAACAGGCAGGGTCGACTCATCAGTTCATGTGAACAGTATTGCGTCAACCCTTCCAACTGGCAGGGTCGACTCATCAGTTTATGTGAACAGTACTGCGTCAACCCTTCCAACAGGCAGGGTCGACTCATCAGTTCATGTGAACAGTACTGCGTCAACGCGATGAACAGTACTGCGTCAACGCGGTGAACTGGCAGGGTCGACTCATCAGTTCATTTCCAGTTCACAGGGTTGACTCATCAGTTCATCGCGTCAACGCGATGAACAGTACTGCGTCAACGCGGTGAACTGGCAGGGTCGACTCTGCAGTTCAAATCTGCTCAAAATGGTTTAAGGTATTAATCTTTACATATGATAACTTCATTTCCACTTCTTACATAAACTTCCTAAAGAGTTTATTTAATTTTTTTTTGTGGCAATTAATAATAATAATAATTTTTTTTCATTTTTTTAAAGGGTGCTACATCTGGCTGTCGACCGCTACTGAGAAACCCTGTAGAGATTTGGTCCCTTGAAATTCTGGTCGACCGCCCCTGGGCCAGTGGCCGACCGCTGGCTGGGGAAATCCTGGGTTTCCCCGGTCCAGTCCGTTAACCCGTTCAACAGCCCGTTCATGTCTGTGGCATCAACCTTGACAGTCTTGAAGGTGTCAACTGAATCTTTGACCTTGAGTTCTCTTGGTTATGCTTCTTTGTGCATCGACCTTGGCTATGTGAAGTGTCGACTCATTTCGTGCTAAGTGTTGAATCTTCATGAAGCTAACTTGATCTTCTCTTAGCTGTCCAGCCTATTGCTTCTTGAAAGGAGTTTCATTCTTAGAGTTTCATTTGTGCTTGGGCGCGATCCATTCATTGGCTTATCTGTCATGAACAAAATATCACGTATGTCAGTCATATGAGAGTGGAAAATAACAATGACTTATAGTGTTTAGCCATTATCAAAATCATAAGATGTAAATGACCATAGGGGCACAACAGTAGTGACGGGTTGGATATCTCAACCGGGATGACCGCTTCTGCTCCATATGCGAGGTGAAACGGTGTCTCTCCCATGGCGATCCGAGCAGTAGTCCAGTGTGCCCACAAGATGCTCGAAATGGAATCTATCCAAGAGTCGTCTGCCTGTTCCAAATGGGTCTTGATGCCATGGAGAAATGTTCTGTTGGCATTTTCAACCAAGTCGTTTGCTTGGGGATGACCCACTAACGTGATGGTTCCAAATCCCCAGTTCCGAGCACTTTTCCTGAAAGACAGTGCTCGCGAATTACCTGCCGTTGTCGGTTGTGAGGATGTGTGGGATCCCAAACCGGCAGACTATGCTTCGTACGACAAACTTCCATGTTGCCTCACTCGTGATTTTCCCCAATGGTTCTGCCTCGACCCATTTGGTGAAGTAATCGATGGCGACGATGAGGAATTTCTTCCTCCCCTGAGCCTCGGGGAAGGGACCCAGTATATCTACTCCCCACCGAGTAAATGGGTGAGGCTCCATTAGAGAATGCAATTGCGTTGCTGGTTGGTGGTGTAGATTCGAAAATCTTTGGCACTGCGGGCATCTTCGGACGTAATCGAGGCAGTCCTGCTGCAGTGTTGGCCACCAATACCGTTGCCGAATGAGGTTTCGTGCGAGTGCTCGCCCCCCCACGTGGCTCCCATAGAGCCCCTCATGCACTTCATGTATCGCTTGCTTGGCTTCCGTGGGGAACAAGCACTTCAACAGTGGGGCCGAGAGTGAGCGCCTAAACAGGCGGTCATCAACGATCATGAAGTGTGTCGCGCGTGCTCGCGTGTGGTGGGCTTCGGCGTAGTCATCGGGGAGTTGCTGCTGTAGGAGGAAATCCAAGATCGGATCCATCCATGAAGGCTCATAGTCGGTGGCATTCACCTGGGGGCCGGCTCTTCGATGCTTGGCCCTGGTAGCTCCTCTATCAAGATAGCTCTTGAGTTTGAGGCAGTTGTTGATGACACCAGGCGAGATAGAGTGTCTGCTCGGACATTCTCTTCCCATGGGATATGCACCATCTCGAAGTGAGGGAACCCTAGGGTGGCGGCCTTGGCCTTTTCGAGGTACTTGATCATCACTGGCTCTCGAGCTTCAAACTCTCCTCTGACCTGGTTAGCGACGAGAATGGAGTCGCTGTAGGCTCGTAAGTTGGTCGCCCCGAGGTGCTTCACCATTCGTAAGCCCGAGAGCAGTGCTTCGTGCTCAGCCACATTATTTGTGGTCGGAAAGTTGAAGCGGAGGGCGTATTGCAACTCTATTCCCTCCAGCGACAGTAAGACGAGTCCCGTACCACTGCCAGCAGCGCAAGATGAACCATCAATGTAGATTTCTCAGACAGGATGTAATGTCCCGAGTTTTTCGGATCTGGATCTGTGGGTTTCGTATCATCTTTCCGTGGATTACGGATTTTGTTCGAGTGAGCTTCGGACTTTTATACCGAATTATCGGACCCGTTGGTGGTGTGCCCGTGAGTTTTCTTGGGTCCGTGGTGTTGTGAGGAGCACGTCGGTATTTTTCTGGATTTTTCAGAGCGCCTATGCGGGTCCCGGGTTGCGTTGTGGGTTTTACGCGTGTTTTCGTCTGTCGGACCTTCGAAACCCCGTACAGGGTGAACAGTTACGTTCTCTAACACCAGGACTTTACCACGGCGATCAGCGTGTTCCGAGGATCGTGGGGGTATATTTTTCTATTTTTTTGTATTTTTTAAAAATTTTGAATTTTTTATATAAACCCCCCCTTTTCTTCTCTCTCCACATCTCTCATTTCTCACTCTCTCCCTCTCTCTTCTCACGCTCTCTCTTCTCTCCCTCTCTCTCCGACGGCCGACGAAGTGGAGCGCGGGCGAGGCGGGGACGGCGCGGGCGAGGCACGGGCGAGGATGGGTGAGGATCGAGGCGGTGGAGGGGCGGTGAAGCTCGGCCGCGGGTTCGTGGAGCGGCGAGGGTTTCGTAGCGATTTCTTCGTGGATCGGCAATCTCGGGGTGCGAAATCTTCGGTGGAGGTAAGGAGATGGACCCCCAGCTCGTGCTCTTCCTTTCCCGCGAGTTTTGTAGGCCGTGGTGAGCCGAGAGGGCCTATTTGAGCTTTTTGGGAAAAATTCATGTTTTGGGGAGTGGTCGCCCGATCTACCGTTTCAAGCCACGATTTCGTATTTGGAGGGTCTAGATGCATGCTAGGGGTCCTAGGGGAGCTTCCCCCTTGTTTCTCCCCTCATCCATGGATGTTTGGGGGCATGGTTTGGATTTTTGGGTGTTTCCCGCCGGCCCATTCTCGGGCTGGTGTGGCGGTCCTTCCAGAGACCGCCAGAGTCTCTGGCGGCCCAGGGTAGGAGCCCCAAACACTGTGGCGGCCCAAGGTGGGTGCGCCACAGGGCACTGTTTTGTCGGCAGGGCGTCCGTCGTCTGGCGACCGCACGATAAATCGCCAGACGGTGTGGCGGCCTAGGGTTAAACCGCTACCTCATTTTGACCGTCGCTTCTCGAGTCACGTGCTTTCTGACTATTGGGAGTCATGTGCCTCTAGCGGCTGTAGGTACGGGCGCCAGAGGGCTTCTAGCGTGCCAAGGCTTGACCGCTAGAGCACTGTGGCGGCCTGGGATGGGTGCGCCAGAGCCAGCGTGGCTTCTTCATCTAGCACTCCTGTGTTGGACCGCTAGAGTCCTGTGGCGGACCAGTGTTGGACCGCCAGAGCCTGTGGCAGCCCAAGGTTGGACCGCTAGACTCTGAGCTGCACCGAGTGGTTTGCAGTCTCGTTTCTCTTCGACCGTGGTTCCCGTGAGTTGCGGTGGGCCTCGTGAGTGTCCCGGACACCCCGTAGGTTCCGTGTTCGTGTTTCTGGGGTGTCTAGAGGTGTTGTGTTACCTTGACTAGCGTGCCCGTAGGTGTGTGTGTTCCAGGCTTTGTGTTACGCTCGATCGAGTCACCGTGTATCGGTATGAGTGCGGTGGGGTTCCCCCGCATGTCGTAGGTTTATGAGGAAGATGGTTCCTGACTGGGCCAAGTGTTTGACCTTGGACTGCGAGTCCAGTTGCCAGCCTGGGGCTGGAGGTTTCCCGCTTTTCCCTGGGATGGGGAATCAGTGTGGCGACTTATGAGCTACCTCGGGAATCGTGCTTTTGTGCTTTCCGCGTGGGCCATGTGTGTGGCCTTAGTCCCTTGAGTTCCTTTTTGAGGGGATGGTCTCGACGACTCGTGAGTTGCCTCGGTATTCATGCTACCGTGGTTTTAGACCTAGGGATTAGGCTAGATTGATGGCCTTGTGCTGTTGCGTACAACGGTCTTGACCCCGAGTCTTGTGACTCAAGGACCGTTGGATTTAGTGAGTATAGAGGACCGTCCAGAGTCCAGTGGCTCGTCGCCACTTGGTCCTTCTTGACTTTCGCGCAGGGTGCGTGCATGTTTCTTGGAGTTTCTTCTTGGAGAGTGGTCACATCGGTGACTCTCCACTAGTCGTAGCTTTCCGACACGCGAGTGGTCCCACCAGGGAGTGGTGGCGAGGCTACCCCGAGAGACGGTTTTTAGGCTGGTTATCGTCGGGCCCCACGTTTGACGCCAGAGTGCGGCTGAGGGGAAAACCAGTCAGAGGGCCAGACCTAGGATGTATGGTCTGTGTGCGCACACGTGGTTGGGGGCTGTAGGACCAGCGCTGACGAGCGCGACCCCAGCCAGTCACTTGTTCTGTGGTTACTAGTACGGTGTCCCCGTTCCACCAGGGGTCGAGGGGGACACCTGAGGCGCGGACTAAGACGTCAGTGGACGCATCCGGCCTTGCTTCTGGTGGGCAGGTACTCCTGTCACGTGAGACGTGACTCTCATGTTTCCGGATTCTGTTTCCCGTCTGCGAGACGTGATTTTATGGACCGTCTGGTGTTTCCGAGTTAGTGGCCAGGGTGCTAGTAGCTTTACCGAGGTTGCGTCTTGTTGGTGCGGTGTCCGCGACCGGGTGGTCGGGGTTGCACCTTAGACAGCGTGTCCAGGTTGGCCTGTTCTGGGAGACAGGCCTCTACGGCGGGGTTGCCGTGGGTTTTTACTTCGGTAAGTGGTACTAGTGTGATTCGGTAGCCCCCGATCGTGAGATCGGGGTGTGTTAATCTGGTACAGTAGGAGTAGCTGTAATGCCAAGTTTTGACCGGCCACCGGTTCGATGTTCCTGCTGTAGTTGTAGCTTTCCTTTCCGCTACCGCCGTTATTTCCGGTTGGGGTTCCGATGGACCCCTGCTGAGTCTCTGTTTGGAGACTCATCCCTGCTTTTCAGGTGCAGCAGTTCTTCTTCGAGGTTTGAGGGTGCAGTGCAGAGGTTCTTAGTTGCCAGCTCGCCGGGCCGAGTGTTCACTTGGTATGTGGTACGTTTTACTGCTTTAGACTGTACTTTCTGTTGGACTGGACTCTGTTGTTTATTTATTTCTGGTAATTGTTGAATTGTCCTGCTTTATTTCCTATTTCTGGTATCCGGATCTTGGGTCATCACACGGGCCCCGAGGATTGCTCGGGGGACTCCTCCTCGGGTAACATGCACTCGGCGACGAAGTCGATGACAGCTTGGGCCTTAATTACGATCCTGGGGCGGAATTTAATATCGAACTCGCCCAGCTCGATGGCCCACTTGATAAGTCTTCCCGAGGCATCTGGGCTCTGGAGGATTTGGCGCAACGGCTAGTCGATGAGAACAGCGGTTGGGTGCGCGAGGAAGTATGGTCGCAGCTTTCGTGCAGCTGTGACCAAGGCTAGGGTGAACTTCTCAGTCCGCAAATAGCGAAACTCTGGTCCTTGTAGTGCTCGACTCACATAGTAGACCGGCTTCATTATCCCATCTTCCTCCCGCGTGAGCACAACGCTTAGAGTGCTCGGGGTTACCGACAGGTATAAGAGTAGTTGCTCTCCTTTCTGTGGCTTGGATAGCACGAGGGGAGACGTCAGATACTGCTTGAGTTCTTTGAATGCTTGTTGTGCCCCTGTGGTTTTGATGTCAGCAAGCACTATGAGTATGAATGATGATTGATTGAGCATCTTATTTGCATGTCATTCCATCGAACAGGTTGTGTGCATATTCATCGTGCGTTGACGCTGTATGGGCATTGCGTTGTGTGTTCTAGCATTATCTCTGTAGAAACACATGCATACTCGGTGCATCTGTGCATTCATCAGTTGCTTCAACTCAAGTCTGTACAACATTCTGTATTGGTACAAGTCCACAAGCCCATGCACGTTTGCTACATAGCATATCTTGAATCAGTGTAGTGTTGTTTTATTCAGTCATAAAGTCTGTGCATGCCTTCATCTGTTCATATCTTGCATTAGTGCAGTGCCTGGTTCAGTGCATATATGCATATTATGCATGCATATAGAGGACAGCTTAGATAGGTCAATGCATAGTTCATTGCTAAGTCTGTACACTCTTTACCATGCACTCAAAGTCTATACCTTCTGTTCGTGCAATTGAATACTATGTCTGCACTCGGTTGCCTTGATGACTGAACAAGTCTGTACATTCTTCGACGGCATGTCTGTACATCTGTTGTACCATGCACTCAAAGTCTGTACATTCTTTGGTGGCAAGTCTGTACAACCGGTGCTGATATGAGCATCAATGTTCGTGCATCATTTCACAAGTCTGTACAACCTCTGATGATTCGAGCGTTTAAGTCCATACATCAGCCCATCAGAGTCTGTACATTATGTATTCATGATTAAACTCAAGGCACAGCAAGTCGATGCATCGTTTGTACATTGCACACAAAGTCTGAACACTCTTTAATGGCGTGTCCGTGCATTCATCTTTAATGTGCATACTTTCCTGCATGCAAACTGCATTATACGCATCAAGTCTGTAGATGCTTAGTTCAATTCTCGAACTAACTCGGTGCGTCTTTCTGTCTTTCCTTTCAGATTAACTCAAACTGATGACAAGTCTGATCTGACAGGACTGCTGGTCGAGGAACTTAAGAAAGGGCACGTGATCCAAGAATGTAGGATGTGCCAGGATCGTGACACGTGTATTGCAGCAGGCCGAAATGCTGCCACGTGGTCAAGGCGCTTGGGCGGGAATCATGGAGGACACACGCCCACCTATCTGCTGCTGCTATATAACAAGAAGACTTCTCCATCTGAAGTGATGATCGTTGCATTGAGATAGAAATCAGATCAAGAAGTGTAGAAGCAGAGAGAGCCTGCACGATCCAAAGAGAAGAGAAAGAGAAGAAAGAGAGAAGAAGAGAAGTAGAGAGTTGAGAGAGAGGAGTCTGAGAGATTTACTCTGAATGTTTGTTCATCAGTCTCTTGGTTCAGATACCAGAACTGATATTGCTCATTGTGAGCTACATTCCCTCTGGGGATTTCTTGTTTTTCGTTTGTTTCTATCTTATTTTCTGAAATCTTGTTTTCAAGCTGTGTGTCAGCAGAGCAAGCTGTAATGCTCAGCGGGCAGAGGAGGATTCCTCTGGACGGGTGAAGCTGTAAGTCCCCAGCGGTTCGCAGAGGAGGATTCCTCTAGACGGCATAAGCTGTAATGCCCAACTGTCTGTAGGGCTGTGACCCCAAAGCTGTGGATCAGCGAAGCTGTGTATCAGCGGTTGAAGTCACATTCTGGTTTGGAGTGTGGGGTGGACGTAGATCTCGGGTTTGAGATCGAACCACCTTAAAAATTTCCTGTCTACTGTGCGTTTGTCTTGCGAATTGTTGTGCCTCTTGATTATATCTTCCATCCGCAGTAGATGCATGTTTAGGATCGTTTAAGTTCAGATCTGCTTGAGTTGGCTTTCTGTGATCGCTTTAGCTTATCTTTCTGCCGTCCAGTAGCAGTTTGTTTTATTTCCGCACTTGAAACTACTGCAGTCAATTTTATTGGGTGATTGATCTATTCACCCCCCTCTAGATTGTTCATAGACTCTCATCAGTTGGTATCAAAGCCTAACTCTTTTTCAGGGACTAACATCCTAAAGAGGAACGGCCATGAACGCTAAGGGAATGACATCAGAAGGACATTCAACCTCTAAGCCTCCATACTTCGACGGCTCTAACTACGCCTACTGGAAGAACAGAATGCAGGTCTTTCTGAGGGCGAAAGACTACTAGATCTGGAGGGTAGTGAGCAAGGGACCGTTCGAACTGCACTAGAATGAAGAGGTTTGGACGAAAGAGGAAATTAGAAAGTCTACTTTGAACTGGAGTGCCGTCAACTCTATCCAGTGTGCACTTCATCCCACGGAATTCTCCAGAGTGTCATCGTGCAAAACCGCCAAGGAGATGTGGGACACATTGGAGGTTATCTACGAAGGGACATCATAGGTGAGAGAGACCAAGGCTAATATGTTGGTCTCTGAATATGAAGCATTCCGGATGAAACCTGGTGAGACCGTGACTGAGATGTAAGCTCGTCTGACGATCATAACTAACGGTCTGAGGAATTTGGGAAAGAGCTATTCCGACTACAAGATTGTAAGGAAGATCTTGCGGTCTCTGACTCCTGTCTGGCACACAAAGGCGACAGTGATCGAGGAGTCAAGAGATCTTCAGACTATGAAAGTTGACGAGTTAATAGGTTCTCTAATGGCATATGAGATGAACCTTCCCAAAATTGAGGAGCTCGAGAATAAGAAGAAACCAATCGCGCTAAACGCTAGTTCCAGCAGAACAAGCAGATCCAGCCACAGTGAATCATCAAGCGAGCAGAGCAATCTATCTGGGTCAGAAATAGATGGAGACCAACTTGCTATGTTGACCAGAGAGTTCAGGCGATTCTTGAGAAAGGAAGGCAAAAATTTCGGCCGAAGACAATTCAGCGGCCGGCGATATAACAGGTATAGGTCTACCCCTGCGAAGAAACCTGATACTAATGTTTGCTATCACTGAAGGAAGGCCGAACATATGAAGGCAGATTGTCCAGAGCTCCAGAGGCAGAAGGAGAAACTAAGGAAGAAAGGAGGAAAAGGAAAAGCCATGATTAGTACTTGGAGCGATGAGGACGAGGACACACTGAGCACCACCTCAGAGGGCGAGGATGAAGAAAAGCCTGTCTGCCTGATGGCCAAAAGTGACAAAGAAGAAGAAGGAGACTCCGATGAGGTATCCTCTCCTTTTGAGCACTATACAATTTCTGATTGGGAGGATGCCTACGGAGACTTGCTAGATAAAGTGGATGATATTAGAAAGGAGAACAGGCATTTGAAGAAGAAAATAAACTCACTTATGAATGATAAAACCATGTCTGATAAAATTGCCTGTCTGCAATCGAAAAATGATAGTTTAACATTTTCATGTGCTGAATATGATGAATTGAAGCATGCTTTAATAGATTCTAGAAAGGAAAATGAATGGTTAAAGAATGTCATCGATGATTTGAAGCTGAGAGTTCAAATGTTTGAAAATAAAGCAAAATTTTCAAATAAGAAATATGAAGCTGTTTTGTGTGTGAATTCTGAATTAAAGAAAATAGTTGAAAATTTAGAAAAAGAAAATGTTGATAAAAGGAAAATTATAGAAAATATGACCCAAGGCACAGATAATCTCAATGCTCTGTTAGGGTCAAAGGTGAATTTCAGAAAAGAAGGTCTTAGATTCAACTCAACTGCCACGAAAAGCCTTGCCATGAAAACCATATCATTTGTGGCAGAGAAAAGGAAGGGACCTCTTATAAAAATGGTTAATGAAAATTCTACTTCAAAAATTGTTAATTTGAAAATGTCCAGTGCCAAGGACAAAGGTAAACAGAAGGTTGGTGAGGCTAGCAGATCTTGCCCTTTACCCAAAAGTAAGTCTCAGGTTCGGGGTCAGCCTCCAAGCAAATTTAAACTCCAGGGCAAGATCACCAAGTCTCCACCACCATCACCTATCTAGAAGAAGACCCAACACAAACCTGTATAGAAGTCTAATGGGTCAAAAATGCAAGGGAGACCTAATGCTACTCGGGGGCAAACCAGCCATACTCACCAGCCCAAGGTCCAGACCTATTACACCTATCCTCAGAAACAGCCACAACCATTCTTATAGGACTGGATGGAATCAAGTCCAGGGGAGGTCTAGATATCAATCTTTTCCCACTCACTGGCATAGACCTCATTTTGCTAGCTGGGTCGGTCAGTCTAGGACATGGGGTCCTATTAGACAGGTCTTCTTTGGTCAGCCTAGGACCACTGCAGGCCGCAATTATCTGAGTACCTATTGGCCTGGGCACTGGCACAAAAATAATCATGCTGCTAATAAAGATGGTGCCAGAACTCAACAAAAACCACAACATCAGAAGAAGAAGGTTCAATCAGTTGGTGCTGAGAAAAAGAAAAATGATGAAAAGAATGTTAGGAATTCCACTAAGCCAACCATGTCTAGACAAATGTGGATTCCTAAACAATTGCTATCTTGCTTAAATTGTTCTGTTTCTGCTTCGGAGCCCAAACAGTTTTGGGTTCCAAAATTCTCTACCTGATTGTGATTGCAGGTATGCCTGGCAGCCAGGAGCAATATGTGGTATCTTGATAGTGGCTGCTCCAGGCATATGACAAGAGACAAGGCCAAATTTTGCATGTTGACTGAGAAGAATGGAGGTCTTGTCACCTTCGGAGGAAATACAAAGGGTAAAATCATCGGGTCATGTAAGATAGGTAAGTGTACTACCTGTTGCATTGAAGAAGTACTGTTGGTTGATGGTCTAGCATATAACTTACTCAGTATCAGCCAGCTCTGTGATAAAGGACACAAGGTAGTATTTGATTCTCATTATTGTAAAATCTTTGAACCTGATTCTGATGTAGTTAAATTCTCAGGAAAAAGGGTGAATAACATTTATTTGGTAGATTTAGATGATTTAGCTCATTCTAATCTCTGCCTTACTGCAAATAAAGATGATTTAGCATTTCTGTGGCATCGTAGATTAGGCCATGCCAGCTATACTGTTTTGCATAAATTGAATAAACATAGCATGGTTAGAGGACTCCCTGAAATTTCTTTCAAGAAGGAAAATAAGGTGTGTGGTGCTTGCACACAGTCCAAGCAGACTAGAAAGTCATTTAAATCAAGAACTGAAAACATGTCCCTTAAACCTTATGAGCTGATACATATGGATCTATTTGGACCCACACGATCAGTCAGCTTGTCAGGGAGGAGATATGGATATGTCCTAGTTGATGACTTCTCTAGGTATACTTGGGTCTTTTTCCTTACAAATAAAAATGATGCATTCATAGAATTTCAGGAGTTCTATTTGAAAATAAAACAGAAAAATGAAAATTCAATTGAAAATATTTTATCTGATCATGGAGGTGAGTTTAAGAATTCACAATTTGATGAATTTTGCAGGGTCAATGGGATTACTCATCAGTTCTCCTCACCAAGGACACCAGAGCAAAATGGAGTGGTGGAGAGGAGGAACCGGACTCTTGTGGAGATGGCCCGAACACTCCTAGTTGAAGGTGGCCTACCAAGAAAATTTTGGGCAGAAGCAGTTAATACTGCATGTCTTGTAATAAATAGAGCCATGGTAAGGCCGTTCACTAAGAAAACACCCTATGAAATCCTCAAGGGTAAGAAACCTTCAATTGCTCACTTTAAGGTTTTTGGATGTAAATATTTTATCCATGTTAATGATAAAAGAGATCTTGATAAGTTTGAACCTAAAAGTGATTCGGGCTTGTTCTTAGGATATTCTGAAACCACTAGAGCATATAGGGTGTACAATTCAAATTCTAAAACGGTTGAAGAATCTCCACATATAGTCTTTGATGAGTCCATGACTAAGTGTGACAATGGTCTGTGCAGGAAAGAAGATGATGGAGAAATATTAAATGAAAGACAATCGGCAGATCAATCAGATCAAGAAGAAGAGCCAGAAGAAAATAATGCAGAAGAGCCTGTTGTTCAGGGGGAGGTAAATGAAGATCAAGGTAACCAAGTTATCAATATCAGATTTTTAAGAGATCATTCAGTAAGTAATGTCATTGGTAACCTAAATGAACCCCCTAGGACTAGAGGCTACTTTAGAGATCAGCATGAATTAAATACATATGCATTGGTTTCTCATGTAGAACCCAAGTCCATTGACAATGCCTTAAAGGATGTGCATTGGATCAACGCCATGCACGAGGAGCTTAATCAGTTTGACAGGAACAAGGTGTGGTACCTAGTCCCACCTCCTGATCATGGGACTGTCATTGGAACTAAATGGGTTTTTAGAAATAAAACTGATGAGCTAGGTAATGTAGTAAAGAATAAAGCCAGACTTGTTGCTCAGGGGTACAACCAGGAATCCGGTATTGACTTTGAAGAGTCATTTGCCCCTGTAGCCAGGATAGAAGCTATCCGAATTTTGTTAGCTTATGCATGCTCCCTTAGAATAACTCTCCAGCAGATGGACGTAAAATCTGCCTTTCTCAATGGGGAAATTAAGGAGGATGTCTATGTCCACCAACCTCCTGGCTTTGAATGCTCAGATTTCCCTTCTTATGTATATAAGTTGAATAAAACTCTCTATGGTTTGAAGCAAGCTCCTAGAGTTTGGTATGACAGGCTCAGCAAATTCCTTACCGAGAAGAAGTTCTCGAGAGGTGAGATTGACCAAATGTTGTTTACAAAGGTAAGTCACCCTGACATACTTATTGTTCAGATTTATATGGATGACATTATTTTTGGTTCAACTAACCCAAAGATGTGTAAGGAATTTTCTGACTTAATGACACAAGAGTTTGAAATGAGCTCAATGGGTGAGCTGAAACTCTTTCTTGGATTGCAGGTGACTCAAACTAAAGATGGAACCTGTATCACCCAGTCCAAATACATTAGGGACCTCCTGAAGAAATACAAGCTCGAAAACCTCAAGGACATTGCAGCTCCTATGGGTACCTCCACAAGTCTTGATCAAGATACAAAAGGTAACCCAGTGGATCAAAAATTGTATAGAGGTATGATCGGATCCCTTTTGTATCTCACTGCATCCGTGCCTGATATACAATTTGTAATTTATTTATGTGCTAGATTTCAGGCTAGTCCTAAGGAGTCTCATTTTAGTGCAGTGAAAAGGATCTTTAGGTATCTGTCAGGCACCCAAGAACTTGGTCTTTGGTACCCTACTAGGTGTGAGTTAGAGCTTATAGCTTACACTGATGTAGACTATGCTGGGTGTCGGATAGATAGGAAGAGCACTAGTGGATATTGCCAATTCCTAGGTGGTTGTCTAGTATCTTGGGCCTCTAAAAAGTAACACACGGTAGCACTCTCCACTGCAGAGGCAGAATATGTTGCTGTAGGGAATTGTGCTGCCCAGATACTATGGATCAAACATCAGCTCTCAGATTATTAGATAATTCTGGGATGCATTCCTATTTTATGTGATAACACTAGTGCCATCTGCCTTACTAAAAATCCTGTTCACCACTCTAGGACTAAGCACGTTGATATTAAACATCATTTTCTTAGAGATGTCATGAGCAAAAGTGAAATTGAATTAGTCTTTGTTGAAACTAAAAAACAAGTTGCTGATATTTTTACAAAACCTCTTGGAAATGAAAGATTTAGATATCTAAGAAGAGAACTAGGGCTTTGTAAATTTCAGCAGGAAAATGACTAATTTTTCTCTTGGGATGTCTTTTAGAGTGCTTGAAATAATTGAGTTTGCCTGTTCTTGAACCTGTGAATAGGGTTGTTCGATGATAGAATAATTACTTGTGGACTGAGTACATAAGTGGCTGCACATCTTGCACATACTATCTCTGAAGTCGATGCATAGTTGGGCATATAGTTGACGGATGGTTGTGCATATAGTCAATCAATTGCCTTGTATAGACTTTATGTCGAAGCACACTCTACACATAGTTGATGCACATTTTCACCGGGGTGCATAAGCTTTCAGCATGAAGTCGATGCATTTGGTGTTTTAAACAGCATGAAGGTCGGTGCATCCTATGTTCATGTTGCATGTAGGTCAGTGCATCTTGCATATCACATATGTCAAAGTCGGTGCATCTTTACACCTTCTGCATATAGAGTCGGTACAACTTGAGTTGATGCATAGCGATGTCTGGGGAAGTGCTGTTAAGTCTGATCTTTAATCAACTTCTCCTAACCTTTCCTCCTTTTTCAGATATAATTATCCTTTGATATCAGTCCATATAATCTTGCAAACCTTTTTGAGCTACTCCTATGCATCATTATCACCTTTTATCAATTAGTATCATTATCACTTGGTATCACTTTGATTAGATAACAATCTTTCTATAGGTTCATTACAGTTAGCTGCAGTTATTGCAACCCTTCCTTTATAAGAATCACGGTTGCTTCTTGACTGAATTGAAGGTTTAACCTGAATAGACTGAAGAGTTCAGAGACTGTCCATCAGAAAATAAGGTGTTCGAAACTGTTTATTGCTCTTAACTTTGTTTTCGCATGGTTAGAATAGAAAGGTCTTCACTGTACCTGAACATAACAGACTTAGTGAAGTCAAGATGCAGAAGATTAGAGTGTGTATTGTCTTTAAACAGTCACTCTAAAAATCATAAGGGCAGCAGAAATAAGATCATAAAAGAAAAAGAAATAAACAAAGTGGCAGAGCAATGACTGAGTTACACTGAGAAACTGAGGCCTCCATCAAAGAAATGGAGAATACCTTAAGTCATGAAGTGATTCAGATTAACTATGTATCCTTGATCAAATCTACATGGGTAGTTTCACTAAGTAACTAGGGGTACTGACCTCTAATCAAGGTGTACCCTTAACGTCAAAGGTGCGAACTGTCTTTGTAAATTTTGACATGAAATAGATCTAGTAGTTTATACCTAGTAACTGGGGGTACCTGCCTCTGATCAAGGTGTACACCTAATGTCAACGGTATAAATGCCACTGATATGTTCACTAAGTTCAGAATCAGAAAAAGGAACTGTTGTAACCCTTAGATAACAAAAGTCATTGAGTGTCAACTGTTTAACTTCAATACTAATTCAAGTGACTTTCCTTGATATTCACTATTTCTGAAATCAATAGGGTACTGTCCTGACCTAGTTTATTATGACTATGTGTTTTAGGTTCATTGCTATAAATGGAGTCTATAGCCCTATTTTTCAGAAGTCAGTTGCTTTGCTACACTTTCTATAATTGTTAAACCTAGATTTAATCAAGCATACACATTGTTGACTCTTATATCCCAAGGGTTGATTTATAACCTGCTCATTTCCTAAACCATTGCATGGAATGTTATTTCATTCATCCTCCCTGGTTTCCTTATCTATTACCTTCCTCCTTTTTGCTGACGTCAAAGGGGGAGAATTAGGGGGAGAGATTATGTAGGGAGAATTAGGGGGAGAGATTATGTCAAAAGGGGGGGTAAAAAAAGCATCTATTCAGGGGGAGTTTCCTTGTCTATGAATCATGCAAATAGTTTGGGTCTGAGTGACTCATAGTGTTGCCATCATCAAAAAGGGGAGATTATTATGCCCCTGTGCTTTTGATGTCAGCAAGCACTATGAGTATGAATGATGATTGATTGAGCATCTTATTTGCATGTCATTCCATCGAGCAGGTTGTGTGCATATTCATCGTGCGTTGATGCTGTATGGGCATTGCGTTGTGTGTTCTAGCATTATCTCTATAGAAACACATGCATACTCGGTGCATCTGTGCATTCATCAGTTGCTTCAACTCAAGTCTGTACAACATTCTGTATTGGTACAAGTCCACAAGCCCATGCACGTTTGCTACATAGCATATCTTGAATCGGTGTAGTGTTGTTTTATTCAGTCATAAAGTCTGTGCATGCCTTCATCTGTTCATATCTTGCATTAGTGCAGTCATATAGTCAGTGCCTAGTTCAGTGCATATATGCATATTATGCTTGCATATAGAGGACAACTTAGATAGGTCAATGCATAGTTCATTGCTAAGTCTGTACACTCTTTACCATGCACTCAAAGTCTATACATTCTGTTCGTGCAATTGAATACTATGTCTGCACTCGGTTGCCTTGATGACTGAACAAGTCTGTACATTCTTCGACGGCATGTCTGTACATCTGTTGTACCATGCACTCAAAGTCTGTACATTCTTTGGTGGCAAGTCTGTACAACCGGTGCTGATATGAGCATCAATGTTCATGCATCATTTCACAAGTCTGTACAACCTCTGATGATTCGAGCGTTTAAGTCCATACATCAGCCCATCAAAGTCTGTACATTATGTATTCATGATTAAACTCTAGGCACAATAAGTCGATGCATCGTTTGTACATCGCACACAAAGTCTGAACACTCTTTAATGGCGTGTCCGTGCATTCATCTTCAATGTGCATACTTTCCTGCATGCAAACTGCATTATACGCATCAAGTCTGTACATGCTTAGTTCAATTCTCAAACTAACTCGATGCGTCTTTCTGTCTTTCCTTTCAGATTAACTCAAACTGATGACAAGTCTGATCTGACAGGACTGCTGGTCGAGGAACTTAAGAAAGGGCACGTGATCCAAGAATGTAGGATGTGCCAGGATCGTGACACGTGTATTGCAGCAGGCCGAAATGCTGCCACGTGGTCAAGGCGCTTGGGCGAGAATCATGGAGGACACACGCCCACCTATCTGCTGCTGCTATATAACAAGAAGACTTCTCCATCTGAAGTGATGATCGTTGCATTGAGATAGAAATCAGATCAAGAAGTGTAGAAGCAGAGAGAGCCTACACGATCCAGAGAGAAGAGAAAGAGAAGAAAGAGAGAAGAAGAGAAGTAGAGAGTTGAGAGAGAGGAGTCTGAGAGATTTACTCTGAATGTTTGTTCATCAGTCTCTTGGTTCAGATACCAGAACTGATATTGCTCATTGTGAGTTACATTCTCTCTGGGGATTTCTTGTTTTTCGTTTGTTTCTATCTTGTTTTCTGAAATCTTGTTTTCAAGCTGTGTGTCAGCAGAGCAAGCTGTAATGCTCAGCGGGCAGAGGAGGATTCCTCTGGACGGGTGAAGCTGTAAGTCCCCAGCGGTTTGCAGAGGAGGATTCCTCTGGACGGCATAAACTGTAATGCCCAGCTGTCTGTAGGGTTGTGACCCCGAAGTTGTGGATCAGCGAAGCTGTGTATCAGCAGTTGAAGCCACATTCTGGTTTGGAGTGTGGGGTGGACGTAGATCTCGGGTTTGAGATTGAACCACCTTAAAAATTTCCTGTCTACTGTGCGTTTGTCTTGCGAATTGTTGTGCCTCTTGATTATATCTTCCATCCGCAGTAGATGCATGTTTAGGATCGTTTAAGTTCAGATCTACTTGAGTTGGCTTTCTGTGATCGCTTTAGCTTATCTGTCTACCGTCCAGCAGCAGTTTGTTTTATTTCCGCACTTGAAACTGCTACAGTCGATTTTATTGGGCGATTGATCAATTCACCCCCCTCTAGATCGTTCATAGACTCTCATCAATGCTTGCTCGCACTCTGGATCCCAATTGATTTACCATTTCTTTTCTGGTGCTTTGTTTGCTTGCTTGATGAGTTGGAAGAAAGGTAGGCATCTTTCCGCCGCGTGAGATAGGAATCGAGTCGGGGCAACGATGCGGCCAGTAAGACACTGTACGTCCCTTACCCACGCTGGTTGTTTCATCTCTAGCACCGCTCGGATTTGGTCAGGATTTGCCTCTATCCCCCTGTGAGTGACGAGGAACCCGAGGAACTTTCCCCACTTGACCCCGAATGCGCACTTGTTTGGGTTGAGCTCCATATTGTATCTCCAGAGCGTGGCGAACGTCTCCGCCAGGTCTCCGAGGTGCTCGGCCACTCTGAGGCTTTTGACAAGCATGTCGTCTATGTAAACTTCTATATTGTGACCGATCTGTGCGTCGAACATATGATTCATCAAACGTTGGTACGTGGCCCCTGCATTCTTCAACTCGAAGGGCATTCGGGTGTAGCAATATAGCCTGTGGTCGGTAACAAAGGATGTCTTATCCTGGTTGGGCCCGTGCATGCTGATCTGGTGGTACCCGGAATAGGCATCCAGAAAGCTCAACATTTCGTGCCGGGCCATAGGGTCGACTAGTTGGTCGATTCATGGTATGGGGAAGCTATCTTTGGGCGTAGCCTTGTTGAGATCGGTGTAATCCACGCACAATCGCCATTTTCCGTTACTTTTGAGAACCAGGACCACATTAGCCACCCAGTCAGGGTACTGGGTAGGCCGTAATAGCCCCGAGTGCAGCTTCTCGCTCACTTGGTCCCTTATGATGGCATGTCGCTCGTGATTGCAGCGCGTCCTGCGCTGTTGTACCGGGCGGCAGCTTGGGTCCAGCTTCAGCCGATGAGTTATGACTTCTGATGGAATTTCGGGGAGCTCATCCTCAGACCAGGCGAATACATCTTGGTTAGCTACCAGGAAGCTTGTGTAAGCCCCCTTCTCTTGCTCAGACAGTGTGGGACCGATTCGAAGCATCCTGCTCGGGTCCTCCCCCACCTGGATGAGATATAGATCCTCAGCTGGGGTACTTGTGCTCGAGCCCGGGTCTTCCAACCTCGCCTTCTTCTTGGACGGGGCCTCCTTGATTTGTCTATCACGTGTGGAGATCAAGTAACACCTCCTTGACTCCCTTTGGTCTCCTCGGACTTCTCTCACCCCGCGAGGAGTGGGGAACTTCAGCTTTTGGTGATAAGTCGTCCTATGATAGCGTTATATCCGGTCATTCTACGTACTACGGTGAAATCTGCTAGGAATGTCACGTCTCTTGGTGCGGTCCCAAACGTGATTGGCAATGAAATACGTCCCTCCGGGAGGACGGTTGTGCCAGAAAAACCATACAGAGGTGTGTGTAGTGACGTTATCCGTGACAAATCTACACCCATACGTATTGCAGATGATATTATTTTCATTGATGAAAGTATTGATGATTTAAATACTAAATTAGAATGTTGGAAACATATTTTGGAGTCTAAATGTTTAATATTAGTAGAAGTAATTCAGAGTTTATGCATTATAATTTTAGTAATAGTGGAGTGGCATAGAAAGATATAGTCCTAATTGATGAACAAAATATTCCTAAAAGTAATAGTTTTGGATATCTAGGGTCTATTATTCAAGAGAATGGGGAGCTCTATGATGACATTATAGGCAGGATTAAGGTAGGTTGGCCAAAATGGAGAAGCGCTTCAGGATTCTCTTTGTGATCGTCCTGTGAAATTTAAATGAAAGTTTTATAGAACGGTCGTGAGACTTGATTTGGTCTATGGTATCGAGTGTTGGGTAGTAAGAGAGGAACACATTCACAAATGTGCAAAGAGAGATGAGGATGTTAAGATGGATGTGTAATAAAAGTAAGAAAGATAAGATTAAGAATGAACCATCCATAAGGACTTGGGTGTAACTTCAATTGATAGTAAAGTGAAGAAAAATAGACTCAGATGGTTTAGACATATACACTGTCTCCTTAACTCAATGCCAGTTAAAAGATGCAACTAAATCTTAATAAATATTAGTAAAAGAACTCCGATAAAAGTCTAAAATAAGATGACGTGATGTTATTAGAAGAGACACTAACTTATTGAGTTTTAAATACAAATTTAACATTGGATAGAATTTTGACAAAACATGATCCATATAGTCGATAGGATAAGTACTTAGTGACGACGCTACTTTATGTCTCCGACTGTTGGATACATCTCAATAGACACCTTAGCCAGCTATTTCACTTTTAAACCTCGAAACTTATAATTCATGGAGCAAAAACATTCAAGATTGATTGATTATTCATGCTCTTTCGCTGATTACTCTACCATAACTTGACGTCTCTTCCAAACTCTTGCTCGTCAGAAGGGAAAACCAAAACAAACTTCAAAATCATTCGTTCCGCGTGGGCGCACGCAGCTGCTGCTCCCCCGCTGCGTCCCAGCTTTTTACCTAAATACGGCTACCTGACTTATCGCGTACCGCCTCTCTCTCTCTCTCCCAACGTCTGTCCTCCCTTACCTCTCCGCCCCCTGCTAAACCCTCAACCCCTCTCTCTATCGCTCTGCTCTGCGTCGCCTAGGGTTCTTCCGCGACCCGTGGCAGCCACCTCGATGGATCGCGGCTGCCAGGTCCCCCTGGAGAGCCTCTCCCTCTGGTTTGTCAACTCCCTCTCCCCCAACCCGGAGCCCCGCCGGCGGGCCGAGGAGGAGCTCTCCCTCGCCGCCGACACCCCCGGCTTCTCCCTCTCCCTCCTCCACCTCGCCTCCTCACCCTCCGCCGACGACCAGGTCCGCCACGCCGCGGCCGTCCACTTCAAGAACCACCTCCGCTCCCGCTGGTCCCCCGCCGTCTCCGACGAGAACCCTAACCCCATCCCCCCCTCCGAGAAGGACCAGATCAAGTCCCTCCTCGTCGGCCTCATGCTCTCCTCCCCACCCCGTGTCCGCAGCCAGCTCGGCGAGGCCCTCGCGGTCGTCAGCGCCCACGACTTCCCCCGGTCCTGGCCGGCCCTCCTCCCCGAGGTCGTCGCTTCCCTCCGCTCCGCCGCCGACTACGCCGCCATCAACGGCCTCCTCGCCGCTGCCAACTCCATCTTTAAGCGCTTCCGCTCGGCCTTCGGCAGCGACAACGCCACCCGCCTTGACCTCAAGTACTGCCTCGACGGCTTCGCCGCCCCCCTCCTCGAGGTCTTCCTTCGCACTGCCCGAGGCATCGAGGCGGCCATGGCCGCCGCCCCTGACCCCGCCCTCCTCCGCCAGATGTTCGAGTCGCAGCGCCTCTGCTGCCGCATCTTCTTCTCCCTCAACTCCGTCGAGCTCCCCGAGTTCTTCGAGGACCACATGAAGGAGTGGATGGCGGAGTTCAAGGCCTACCTCACCACCCCCTACGCCCCCGCCGTGGAGGCTGACGGCACCGTCGATGCCGTCCGCGCCGCCATCTGCGAGAACCTCGAGCTCTACATGAAGAAGAACGAGGAGGAGTTCCAGGGCTACCTCAGCGACTTCGTTTCCGACGTGTACACCCTCCTGATGACCTCCTCCCCCTCCTCCTCCCGCGACCACCTCACTGTCACCGCCATCAAGTTCCTCACCACCGTCAGCACCAGCGTCCACCACGCTCTCTTCGGTAACCCCGAGGTGCTGCCCCAGATCTGCCAGAGCATCGTCTTCCCCAACATCCGGGTGCGGGACGAGGACGAGGAGCTGTTCGAGATGAACTATGTGGAATACATCCGGAGGGACATTGAGGGCAGCGATGCCGACACCAGGAGGAGGATTGCTTGCGAGCTGCTGAAGGGGATCGCTGTGAATTACAAGGAGCGGGTGATGGCGATCACGTCGCAGCAGATTCAGAGGATGCTGGCTGCTTATCAGGCCAACCCGAGTGAGAACTGGAAGGAGAAGGACTGTGCAGTATACCTCGTGATCTCTCTCGCAACGAAGAAGCCTACAGGGGGCATGGAGGCGGCGTACCTCGTCAATGTGGAGAGCTTCTTTGCAACTGCTATCATCCCGGAGCTGCAGAGCCGGGACGTAAATGCCGCTCCAATGCTGAAGGCAGGCGCACTGAAGTTCTTCACTGTGTTCCGGAACCAGATCCCAAAGCAAACTTCAATCATCCTGTTGCCGGAGGTGATACGGTTTCTGGCTTCTGAATCGAATGTGGTGCATTCTTATGCTGCAAACTGCATAGAGAAGATGTTACTCGTGAAGGATGGGGTGCAACTCCGTTATGGTGCTCCAGACATTGCCCCATTCTTACTTGCACTTATGACCAATCTGTTCAATGCACTGCGGCTTCCTGATTCACAGGAGAATCCCTATGTCATGAAGTGTATCATGCGTGTGCTTGGGGTTGCTGAAATTGGCCGCGAGGTGGCAGGCCCCTGCATAGCGGGGCTAGTTTCAGTGCTTGGCGAGGTCTGCAAGAATCCCAAGGACCCAATTTTCAATCACTACTTGTTTGAGGCAATTGCTGCACTGATCAGGAGGTCTTGTGACAAGGACCAGACTCTGGTCAGAATGTTTGAGGAAACCTTATTCCCAGCCCTTCAGAACATCCTTGTCAATGACATTGCTGAGTTCTGGCCATATGCCTTTCAGATATTTGCTCAGCTAGTTGAGATCAATAGGCCACCACTCTCACCAAGTTACATGCAACTCTTCCAGGTTCTTCTTTCTCCAGAGTCTTGGAAAAGACCTGCAAGTGTCCCAGCATTGGTCAGGCTCCTGAGTTCGTACCTGCAAAAGGTGCCTAATGAACTTAATGGGGAGGGAAGGTTGAGCCAAGTGCTTGGGATATTTGAAACCTTAATCAAAGCTTCTAACACCGAAGAGCTGGGGTTCTATGTTCTCAACACAGTTGTAGAGAATCTGCAGTATGAGGTACTGGCACCATATATTGATCAAATATGGAAAGTCCTTTTCACACGTCTGCAAACCCGTCAGACCATGAGACTTTTGAAATCGCTTATATTATTCATGTCATTGGTGCTTGTCAAACATAGCCCCACCATTCTTGTGGACTCAATAAATGCAGTGCAGCCTAATTTATTTACCATGATCCTTGAGAAGGTTTGGATTCCAAATCTGAAGCAAATTACAGGGTTTGCAGAGGTAAAGTTGACAGCCACTGCTTCGACGAGGCTCTTGTGTGAATCTTCGGTCCTTTTGGATAGTTCTGCCACTGAGCTATGTGGAAAAATGCTTGACAGTGTTGTCACTCTTCTTGCAAGGCCGGAGAATGAAAGGGTGGAAGAAGAAGTGGATGTGCCAGATATTGGAGGGACTATAGGCCAATCCTCAGCCTTTGCACGCTTGCACAATGCTGGGAAGAAGGATGGAGATCCATTGGAAAGCATAATAAAGGATCCAAAGCAGTTTTTTGTTACTTCATTGGCTGGGCTTTCATCTGTTTCCCCTGGAAAGTTCCCTGTAGTTATAGAAAAGTACATGGATGCACCTAACAAGGCAGCACTTGATGAGCTTTGCAAGACATACAATTGTTGCATTATCTGAGTAAGAACCAAATGCATTATTGATTTACATCTATATCCATTGCCGCTTTTGTACCGCATGTTCTATTGTATGATCTGCTCTCTTTGATTTGTTTCTTTCGACTGATATGACATAATTTCTTATTTGCTTTCCCTTATGATGTGATTGTTATAAAAACAAGTCTCCTCAAGTACATCATCTTAAAAAAAGATGTTTCCCCGGCTTTTAGTGAAATCTCAGGTGGCCAAAGAATAGAAGTGCATTCCAACTTCTGTAGTTAGCTCAGCATATGATCCCTTAGGAAGTTGGGATCATGGTGTTGAAGCTTTTTCCTTCCTAAAGCAGATCGGCAAGCATTATGAGGCATAAAGCAGGGTGACATCTTAGTTTACTATGAAATTTTCATCTAAAGGTGAAGTCAATGTTTGTTGACTGGTTGGGAGGTGGGAGGCATATGTTGGCTATTGGAGCACAGAAAGATATAAAAAATACATATTTTTCCTGCATGATTTCTCAGGGTGAAGTGTACCATGGTTTTTTTTCTTGGATCCATTTCAACAAATGTGACACATTAATCACACTTTCTTTGCATGATATGCACTATTTGTTTCATAGTGGTTGCTTCCACAAGAAAGAAACGAGCAACACAAGATGAGACCATCCTATTGCTGGATGGTTATTCCATCCACAGAAGGTAGCAAATAGGTGATTCATTGAGGTGACCTGCAGGGAGTAATCTCAATCAGGTTAGTGTACAATATGTTGTTAAAAGCGCGCCTAGGCGTTGAGGCGAGGCGAGGCGCCCCCTGGTCGACTTGCCTCGCCCTGCCTCGCCTCACTCTGACCACAGTTGGTCTCACTCTCTCTCTGTCTCACATAGACACACACATAACGTGGTTTTTGACGGTGGTCTATCTCACTCTCTCTACCTGTAAGATTTATTGTTTTTTTAATTTCTTCTCTTTCAGAATGTGAGAGATTACCTTTTGACTCACCAGAATTTATTTTACGTCAGTTTTATGAATTTATTAGTTTCTTCATTATTGGTATCTTAATAGTTGTAATTTGGTTTGTTAAATTCTATGTGAATTAGTGAGTCATAATAACTTGAATCATAGGATTGAATGAATTTAGGAAATTTATTGACTTTATATAGCCATTTTTGTGATATTTAGACATATAGTTTATTTTATTGAATTAAATATATATATTTAATAAAATTTTGCATCAAACGCCTCAAACGCCTAGGCCACGCCTAGGCGTTTGAGGCATGAGGCGACCCCTTGGTCGCCTCACGCCTCAAACGACATATGTACTGCATATGAGGGGACCACATCTCCCTTTGCCTATGCCATATGGAAGCCACTAAACCTGTGGATGATGTTCCTAATATGGATATTTGTATAAACTTTGATTGCCCATGAGCAGTTCCTGTTCTGTCTGCATAAATCATGTGTGCATGGGATGATGTTCCCTGATTCCATGCAGGTGGAGCTTCTACTGATGTGGCTGGATGTGGCATCTGAATACTGACCACATGGTTTTATTTGCATGCTACAATGTGGGTAATCCATAGTTGTCAAGGTGACAAGACAAACTAAGGCATTCATGGGGAGGCCAAGCACTTTGTGATAAGGCGTCCGTAGGTGACACCTTTGTGCCTTTTTAAAACCCAAAAATCAATGATGACGAACAAAGCCAACAACAAATAGTAAAAGACAGTAAACAATTTACTTAAAAAAACAGAACCAATAATATATTAAAAATTAGGCGGGCGCCTTGTCACCTAGGCGGGCGTCTTGCTCCCTAGGCGGGTTCCTTGCTCGCCTTTATGGGGTGTAGAAAGGCGGGCTGGCGCCTTGGCCCCATACAAGTGCCTGGTCAACTAGGTGCTGCATAGGCGACCGCCTTGACAACTATGGAGTAATCTGAACAGAAGGGGTAGGACATTTTTCGGCAGGGGGCGTGGAGAAGGAAGGGCAAAGGTGGCTATGGAAGGATTGCTACAAGTAGATACATGGCTTTCGGGCCGTGTCAAACCTTTTGAAGCACAGATGTCAGGTGGAGTGTTCTCTAGCTTGAGGAGTATAATGCTTTCTTTTGTATGGTTTGGCAGTTTTAACTCATTGCCTTTCTGGCTAACACAAAATTGAGTGGATTGTATAGGATGGATTCCTCTCTGAAGTGAGCAAAGGTGGAGAGGGAAGGGCAAAGGTGGCTATGGAAGGATTGCCAAAAGTAGATACATGGCTTTTGGGCCATACCTTTGGAAGCACAGATGTCAAGTAGAGGTTCTCTAGCTTGGGGAGTCTAATGCCTTCTTTTGTATGGTTTCACTATTTAACTCATTACCTCTCTGGCTAACACAAGGTTGAGTGTATTGTTTGGGATGGATTCCTCTCTGAAGGGAGCTGCATTGTTTTTTATACTTTTATTCATTTGTTATATAATGATATGGGGTCAATTTTAAGGAAAGAAGAAGAATGTCCTACCCTTGGAATGGCACTGGAAGTTATGGCAATTAGAGGATAAAAATGACAAAATGCATATAAGATACCACCAATGAGAAGGAAAAGTAGGCTGCTAAGATATAAGGTGGCAAATGTGGCGTACTTCGTATGTTCAACTCTTCAATGTGTTAACAATTTCCTTGTACTTTGCTAAAGTCCTTCCAGCATTCTCCATGTCTCTAATCATATTTATTCTGTTGCCCTCCATGACTGTGGGGTAATACAAGGTTAACTTGATTTATTCCGGAGTTAATTTAAAAAGTTAGATGAGACATATTATCTAATTTGGAGTAGATGGAGTTAGAAAGGTGATGACCCAGGTTAATCCTGAGTTTTGTACTTGATGGTCCCTCACGAAATATATCTAACCTAGGGATACTTTTACTTTTGCCATCTTTCTGAAAAGGTGCTTCACTTTCCAAAGCACCTTTATGGGGCAGTTATAGTAATCGATTTGTTCAATGTACTTTGTATTCCATACTTACATCAAAGCACATTTATTTATCCTAAATTAACCTATTAAGTTAACTTCGTAGTTGTTGAAGAGAATTCATAGTTATTCCCAAATATTTTATTCCTCTTAAATAGATCAGGTTTACCTTGACCCCCAATCAAAGAGGGCCTTAATGTACATTAATTCATCTAAATCAGGCTGTCTGCAGGACTTCTGGCAAACAGACCAACCGTATCATCCAACACATTAGGTTGGAGGATAGAAGGACCAGATGCTTGGCCAGATGCTTGTATGAACTTGTAAAGACTCATCCAATCTGATTCATCCACTCTGAATTTTCTCCCGGACAGTGCTTCCGTGCAATGTAGGTCATTTTCTGTTGATTTTGAATGACAGTGATTCATTTTTAGTTGGTCAGATTTTCTCCTGGTAAAATAAAGGAATTAAAAGACCATGCGGAAGGGAACTAGCTGAACTAGATTGAAACTGGCTAGAATCTGCCATGTGGAATGGAACTAGCTGAATGGACTAAAATTGAGTAGTCTCCGCGCCATAATCTTTGAAGCTTTTTTTTTGATAAAAGGGAGAATTAAATTGAACCTTTTGCTACAGGGACAATTCATAATTTTGCATTTTTAAAAATATCCAACCCACTCCACATGAGCGGGAGGAGACTACAGCTTGTTACCCTTTCCATTGCTTGTTGCATGCCTCCAACTGTGCCATCTACCGAAATGGTGCCTCTATCGATCTCTGTGTCATCTCCCCTCTTTTGACAGATGACTTGTTATCACCAAGAAGAGTATGAAGAAGGCAGAGGTGGAGGATGGTTGCTACCAGTTCTTGTGCTCTCCTTTTCCTTAATTCCACTTCCAATACTTTGATTGATATTAATTACATGTGGCCGCTTCAACTTATTATAGTTTTGGATATTTTCTATTCCATATTCTTAATACAGATGGAAGTGTGTACAGTTAATCTAATTGAGAGATATTTGAAGTGGAAAAAAATTGACAGTGGGTTCGATCTACCATTGCACTGATGTGCAAAGTCATGTGTAGTCTCCTAAGAAAGGCAGATGAAGTTGGTGTGGTAGAGGAAAATGGAAACTTATCCCAGTTAGAAAAGTAGTCCATGATAAGATTTATGGACTAGAAACTGTTGTGCCTCCCTAGTAAGTAGACATAATATAAACAGAACACTCTAGTTCTGGAGAAATAGCATGCTCTGCAGAGTGTTATTTTGTGTTTCAGACAACTGAAGCTAGACTTGGTAACACTGTTGGGATCGACCACTTTGGACCGAGCTTGTAGAACATCTGACCTGCATCTGGGAGAAATCCTGCTTAACCCCCGAAATAATAGATAGAGGAAAATGTAACATGGTCTCCTTCTACGGGTTTCTTCTCAAGTGGATTCAAGCAGTCATGAGCTTAGCACATTGTTGGCCACGGAATACATGTATATGTTCTCTCTTGTACATAGAGATATATTCTTTTGTACATAGAGATATGGTGTTCTTTTTGAAAAGAAACATTTTATATGTGAGGGTTTATTTCGTGGGTGCGCATTGTATCAGACGATTTGGGTTCGGGTGTTGGACCTTTCCCCACTGACCGCGGTCAGTGTTGATTTACATCGGCCTAACGTCCGAACATCTTTATTTAACTGTCAAAGAAAACCTTAAAATCCCCTTTACAGGTTCTGATGTTGAGAGCAAGCTCACTTGCATGGCCCACAATTACCTCTTATTCACCACCGAAAGATTGATAGAACTAGGGCTTTACCTAAAGACTCTATTGAGTCCAGGCCAAAAGCCAGATGATTTAAGAAGCATGAATGCATTTTTGTAGAAACTGTAGGCATTTTTGAGGTATCAGGAGGTTTTCTGGACCTCTGGGGTATTTTGACAATTTTACGTTTCAAGGGGTGTTTTGGTACTTTTATCAGGTTAGGGGTGTTTCTGAAATTTCTGGGTTGGAAAGAAGGTAGGGTCCTTGTCTTCCCAAGGCGCTGAGGCCGTTTATGAAGGGTTTTGGGGGCTACTCGATCATTTCTAAGTCATAGGGGTATTTTGGTAATTTTACCAGACCCTCCGTAGACCTAGATCTAAGGTGGCACTCAAGTATGAGATTAAGCTGACACTGTCTCTGAACCAAAGGAGTGACGAAGGGCTTCATAGAAGGCGCACATGCGTCAATTTTGCCAAAGGAGGGGTATATATGCAATTCTCGAAAGTCGGGGGTTTTCTTATACTTTTTTTGATCGGTGTGCAGAGAAAATCTGTAGAATACATCAGATATATTTAAGGCCCAAATGGGTACAAGGGTTGTCGGCGAGTTGTCGACTGTACAAGAAAAAGAGGTCTCCACATTGACGTGGGATGTAGGGGCATAGTCCTAATTACATAAAGTTGCAGAATGGAACTGCGAACCACAGGACTCAAGACCCAGGGGTATTTATACAACATACCCTTGTGGGCCTTTTACAAACAAACAAACTTCGCTGAGCATCCGTAGGTCTTTCTCCGCGTCTGTCAGTCCGTATATCCTTGTGTCCCTCTGTCCTTTGATCTAGAGGGTTATTTATAGAAGTGGGAGGACCCAGGTTGTTAAAAATTAAGGATTTGCCTCAATTTTGACAAAAAAGTGGGTTTTAGCCCCAATTTTGACAAGGTGGGGTGGCCAACCCTCCTTTTTTTTTTTCTTTTCTTCCCTTTTTTTTATGGGAACACGACCTCGGGGGGTCGTTTGACCCAGTGGGGTCAAGTGACCCCGCGGGGTCACGTTGACCCCGCTGGGGTCCAACGGGGTCAATCGGCCCCGCCCGAGGTCGATTGACCCCGCTGGGGGCCCAGCGGGCTGGCGTGACCTTGTGCGGGGCCGGTCGACCCCGCGCGGTTCCAGCGGGGCGGCCGCGACCCCGCCTAGGTCGGTCGGCGCCCCCATGGAGGCCAGCGGGGTCATTTGACCCTGGGGCGGCCCTTTTGGCCCCTGTTCGCGTCCTTTCTGCACTTTTTTGTCGCCCTGGGTGGGAGAGAAGTCGCCGCCCTGCATTTATTGTTCCCCGAGGCCCACTCTTCGCTGCTTGGCAGCAACACGTTGGTGGAGAACCGTGCGGGAGCGAAGGATTGTTTGTTTGCTTGTGCGCCGCTCGCCTAGAGGGGAGTCTTTGCACCCGTCCGTGCCGTGTGATACACAGTTGTTCGGCAACTTTGACAGGTGTGCATGCATAGTCTCTCTTGATTTCCCTTGCTATGACGCCGCTTGCACGTATAAGGTCTGGCCAATAGACCCTAAATCGCTGAGGTACTCCGCGAACCAACGATATCGGCGTTACGTCATATTTTTTGTCGGTTGTTATGAAATAAAATTCTCGAAATATTTCGAGAGAATTACGGGTGCAACACACATGGATGCTAAGTGTTATGTATTGAAAATCCTGGGAGGGTGTGGAGAGCTTGCAAACACATTTGGGCCATGAACCTGACCATCTTTATCAGTACTTCTCGAAGATAAGATGGAAGTGTAGAGAAGTTAATGGTACACCAAAATGGAGAATGTATACTGGTGTGAAAGATGCAGAGAAAATCATACGGGTATTAAACATTTGGCTTTTAGTGGGACCAGAACCATTTCGAGATTCAGTGCCCTGCTGACTATGGTGTTTTGGATCTTTTTACATTAGCCATGATTGGGCATGGTGAGCTCATAGTGTCTTTTGCAGCATACTTTGCCTCGTTATGGTTTGATTTGAGTTGTCGAGTTCACTTCTTGATTTGCTGAAGGTGGACAAATAAAAAGCAAACTGAGATAATGCCTTTCCTTCAAAAAATTGTAGCCCTTGTCTGCCAAGGAGAGGTACCCTGTTTGCATTCCTCAATCTATTGTGGATAACAGCTTTCTAGAACACATTTGAGGGAACACATCCATTTTATCTGTGTTTCTCAGCCTGTAGGGTTAAAGCCCTCTTGAAACACTTGATTTGAGGAAACACATTCACAATAGCCTCCGTGTTAAGCTTTTAAGCTTCTTAATAACACTTCATTTCACTTCTCAATCATTTCTGATTACGGCTAAGAAACTACTTTTATTAGGGTTGCCTGGCAATGGAGCAGCTTACATCTACCAACCATTTTCTGAAAGACTTCTTTTATAAGTGTCTACAGATGCATCATTCCTAGAGCACCTGAAGTAGATCCTCTTCAAAGATAAAGCACTTCTGTCTGACCTGTAAGTTTAGTTCAATTTCCTAGATGGCTGGACTCTGGAGGGATTACAATACCTGATTTTGTATTGGTGTGATCCCGTACTCATAATTGTGTAATGGTGTATTAGTACTTTAGTGTAAATATCTTTTTCGGGGAATGAATCAGAGAAAATCATGCGATGGGATTGAAAAGCTGAAATTCAATATTTTTGCACCACAATTTTTCCATGCTATTGGATGAAAAAAATGTCTTCTTCCAGTAACTAAATTGGAGAATGGTGAATAACTATGAAGGAGGGTATCACATACAACTGTTTTTTGTGTAGGATAAGTTGATGATTAAATGGCAAGTAGATGAAAGGTTGAATGGCTCGTGAGCTTGGAGCATCTGTGTGCAGGCCCTGTTATCTTAAGAATGGTTTGGTGAGATAGATCCGACCACCTGGACTACCTCCTCTCTAGTGAATTTAGAGTTGTGTGTGTTGCTTGGGTATATTACTGCAGCGAGAAGTTTTTGCAATCTTGTATACAGAAATGTTCCGTATTTTGATTTTTTATCAATTGTCATGTGATTCAACCTCCCTCATTCCTGCTATGATTTGGATTTCTACCCGTCAAATACTGGCTTACAGAACAACCGCCAGGAGGAACACCAGCTCTGGTGGATTGGTGTGAGGATGGGAGTGATACCTTACGAGGCATGTGACTAAGACTGCAAGTTGGGCTGGACAAAGTGAACACGCTGAGTCAACCTGCACAACAGGTTGTATTGGACCCAACTTTTTATGGTTTGGGTTGGATTGGGGGCTGCCATGCACTCAACCAGACCAAAACTTGTCTGTTCAGGACCTTAGCATTGCAGAGCAGAAACCTGATTTGTCCCTCCTCTAAATTGCAGCGATCTCATGCCCTATCCCCCGACTAAAAAAATTCCCCCACCCCTTTGTCCACAACATGAATTGTTAACCCCTCTTGAAGCCTCCTATTTCACAATGTCAATGCCCCTGTCATACCTTTCCTTCCCCTCCACTCTTTAATCTGCTCTCCTAACCTCTGCCCGCCTCTTTCAAGGCAAGCAATGAGGGCAGCTCTGTTACCAGTTGCCTCTCCACAGCAGCACTTATGCTGGCCTTGCATTTATCTTCAAGTGCATCTTGAGGGCACAAGGGCATCAAGGCTGCCACCCAGCATGTTATGCTGCCTGGAAGCAAGATATTCATGGAAGGTGTCATCTTCTCCAACCTGTTCTTGCTCCCAAATTTCTTATTTCTATCATCATCCTGGTGCTCTATGATACCAGGCAGTTCTTCATCCATCATTAACGGGCTGAAATTTGAGATCCACGAAGAGGAAGAAAAGCACTTGTGGACATAGAAGCTGAACGTTGTTTAGGGGCTTGCTGTAATGCTCTCTTCTGGTTCTTCATACTCTTTGATTTCCTGCTTTGTTCTGGCTTGTTGAGGACATTCAAGAGGTGCTACAGGGCACAAAGTGAAGGCAGGAAGCCTTTGGTGTAGTGAAATGGAGAAAGTAGTTTAGAAGGAAACTTGTTAGTTATTGGCCTTGTTGCTCCCAACTCTTATGTGGCTGATGATGTTGATATGGGGTTAAGCATTAATATCAAGCCATTGAAGCAGGACTATAATTGAAGGTTTATTGTTCCCTTCACTTTTAATCATGAACATTTCTGAGCATCTCATTTTTCTTGGGTTTGTAGCTGGCTTTTCATCCCGGACTTAGCTCACTGGGGACCAGAAAACACAAGTATGAGTTTGTGGCTTAGGGTTGGTTCTTTCTTGTTTTCTTATTCTAGCCCCATTATTATTCTTTGTTATACTGTGGGCAGATATGTTTTTTATATTGTTATTATTGGGGAGACGGGGTGGAAGAAGGAAAATGAGATGAAGACGTGGGCCAACTTGACCCAACTCTAGACCAATTGAGTTCTAGATGTTTGGTTTGGGTTGACTACCCATTGGATTGAAAGGTAGGCTAGGGTGCATGACCTTGGCCCATGGTTTTTCATCTCGGAAAGGCAGAAGAGAAGAGATCTTGGAGAGATCTAGGAAAAATCTCGGGAGATTGGGTTCGGTGATTTCATATTTTTTTTCATATATATAGTTTATTTCTAAGAAAATCCTATTGTTTTCTACTAACCACTCAATTTCGCATACATATTTATCTAATTGACAACTCAATTTTACAAAATAAAGAGTAATGATAATAACAAATTGTTGGCAGTAATTTTTGACTGCAAATTACCTCGGGACAAACTCCTATCCTTTCTTGAAGTAGGGAGTCACAATATGTGGGGGTGAGATATTGCTTAAGCTCACTACTGCAAAAAGAGTTGGCCAGAACTCCCGGGGTGGGCTTCAAATGGGGTGACTAGACCCCTCCCCCCCCATGTCACAGCAATTATGCTCCTCACGCCCTCTCTCCGGGGTGGATAGCAGCAGCATCAGATCTGCCTGGAATGGCTCCCAGCAGCAGCAGACCCCGCCAGGCTAGATCCCCAGCCACAGTAGAGGCACCCGTCCGGGGTGAAACAGCAAAGGCAGGAACCCTGCCACCCATTAGGGACACCTCCGTGGGGTGAACCACTTGTCCACAGTAGAGGCAGACCTCTCTGGGATGGGCATCAGTAGCAGCTGTCCGGGGTGAGCAGTAGCTTGGGTGAATACCCCTCCGGGGTGAACAGACAGCAGCCCGGGGTGAAACAGCAGCAGGGAGCAGACCTCTCTGGGGTCACCCCATTTTTCTTCCCCCCCCCCGGTGCCCGGTCACCTCCCTGGCCAATAGTGATTATAAGGCGTTTGTCATCTCCCTCTTCATTTGATATGGGATTTCTCCTTGACTCAGGATGGCAGAAAAAGGGAGAAAAGACATGGAGAGGGGCCAAAAGGGGCGCCACGGGTCCATTTGACCCCGCTGGCCTGCGTGCAAGGGCGGCCAACCCGGGGGGGGTCTAGCCCACCCCGCTGGACCCCAGCGGGGTCGAACTGACCCCCGCGGGGTCAGTCCACCCCGCTGGTAGCCAGCGAGGTCATTTTGACCCCCCGAGTCCCGTGTTCAAAAAAAAAGAAAAAAAGGAGAGGGGTGAAAAAGGGTTTAAGCCACTCCACTTTGACAAAAAAGTGATTTTTGAACCCCACCTTGTCAGAATTGGGGCTAAAACTCACTTTTTTGTTAGAATTGAGGCAAATCCTCACGGTTTTATCAGGGTGGGTTCACCACCTTCTATAAATAGACCTCCAAGGGTTCGGACTCAGGCATCCAGAATCTACAACACACGGAGCACCAAGCAACCAGCGCAAGGAGTTTGTTTGTTTGTTTTGACCCGCGAGGGGTAAGTCCCCGGGTCTTGTATTTATGCCCCTAAGGGATATTTTTGTAATTATGCCTCTCAGTGGGCCATGTTTGTAAGTTTTTTACACCCGGGGCAACTAAATTAAGTAGTTCCGCCCACATAACGGGGGAATTACGGACATGTCCTCCCCGGGGTCGTGAGAGACAAAAAGTCCTGTCATTTACTGTCTTACCCTGCAACTTTTGTAATTGGGGCTACGCCCCTACTTCCCGCGTTAGTGCGGATCTTTATACAGTCGACAACTCGCTGACAACTCTTGCACTCATTGGGGCCATAAATTTGTCTGATGTACTCCACAGATTGTCTTCGTACGTCGATCGGGGAGAATTATAAGAAAAATCCCCGACTTTTGGGAATTACATATATACCCCTCCCTTGGCAAAATTGACATATGTGTGTCTTCTATGAAGCCCCTTGCCACTCCTTTGGTTCAAGGACATTGTCAGCTCAGCCCAACACTTGGATGTCACCTAGAACCTAGGTCTATGTAGGGTGTGGTAAGATTACCAAAATGCCCCTGTGACCTAGAGATGGCCTAGTCGCCCCTAAAACCCTCCACAAATGGTCACAACACCTTGGAAAGTCAGGAATCCTATTCTACTGTCATTCCAGCCCAAAAATTTTTAGGAATACCCCTGGTCTGGTAAAATTATCAAAATACCCTTAGGAAGATAAAATTACCAAAATACCATCGGAGTCCAGAAAACCTCCCTCCACTTTAAAAATGCCTATGGCTTTTGCAAAATTACATTTATGCTCTTAAATTCTAGGGTTTTACCCGAACTCAAGAGGCCTTTAATGAAACTCTAATCTAGTTAGTGTGTCAGTGGTAAACGAGTGGTCATCGAGAGTCACCCGAGTGAACCTGCCCTCCACACCTGAACCTATGGGGGAGACTTTGGGATTTCTTTGACAGTTAAACAAAGGTATTCGGACGTTAGGCCGATGTAAATCAACACTGACTGCGGTCAGTGGGGAGAGGTCCAGCACCCGAACCCAAATCGTCTGACATTATATGCACCCACGGAATGAACCCCACATATAAGGGAATGTTTCTTTTCAAAAAGAACATATCTATTTTATCTAATGATAAAATACCGTGGCCGACAGATTGGCACACCCAGTGGGACCTTTCCCGCCTTTCTTCTTTCTGTCAAAGAAAGTCCCCAAACCTTCCTCAAGGTTCTGATCGCCCCTCTTCCTCTTACAGGACGGGAAGAGGAGGGCGCATTCCTTTGCTCGTTTGAGAGCTCTCTGTGCATTTGCACGCCACTGCATTCGTGCTACGCACCACCACCAACAGCAACAACAGCGATGGCCGCCGTTACTTACGGCCCTCAAGTCGTCGCCAACCACACCAGGTTCGGATACCTGGCTACCCCCATCGTCTTCGGCGACTTCCCAGTAATCGTCAGATCGCCCGTCTTCTTGGGCATCATACCTGTGGTTGAAGCCAGTTCAGCCACGCTTGCAACAATCGTCAGGGGTGTTAGGCCCTCGGCCCCAGCAGTTGGCCGGGTCCGCCCGGTCAAGAAGACAATCGTCGGGGGTGTTAGGTCCTCGGCTTCAACAATCGGCCGAGTCTCCTAGGCCAACAGGTCAGCCGTCGGGGGTGTCAGGCCCTCTACTGCAGCAGCCGACCGGGTTCGTCCGGTTAACTCTTTAACTGTTAAGGGTGTCAAGCCTTTCATCCCGATAACTAGCCGAGTTTGCTCGGCTGTCATGACAACGGCCGAAGGTGTCAGGCCTTCTGCCCCAGTAAATGGCCGAGTTTTCTCGGTCAATCAAATTACCATCGGCACTATCCCTGCTCAACGGGGGCAACGCCGTCGCCGTCACGGCCCCAACTCCACCGCGGCCACCCTCAGAGGGGCTGCCCCTGCTCAACGGGGGCAGCGTCGCCGCCGCCACGACGTCGTGCCTACGGTAGGCGTCACCAACACTGCTCCTGCTCAACGGGGGCAACGTCATAGCCGCAAGGGCACAAAACCTGCAACAGCAACATCTCGCTCCGGCAAGACCATAATTGTCGGGGACCTCCGCATCCGACTTGATGGAGGCGAGCCGATTTTGCCCCGGGACCGACACGTCCCAACCATCTCTACCTTCAACCGCTTCGAGCTTCTTCTTCAAGTCCGGGAAGACGGAGCGAAATTGAAGAAGCCTGCCGTACCGGCGGCAAGTCAGGGTCCCATATAGCGACCCAAGCCATTAGCTCCTCGATCAAAGTCGGGGGGTAACCCAATTGAGGAGCGTCAGCTCCACATGAAGAAGATATGGGTCACCAAGGAGGAGGCCCGAATCATCAAACGGGCAAGGGCGGAAGGGCCCTTCAATATGTCGGATCTGCAACAAATGCGGAGTCCGACAAGCGTTGAAACCTCGGCATCCCCGAGGCTTGCAACCCAGCCCCCACGTGGACAGAAGCGCCGAGGACCCGACAGGAAAGTGTGGTTGACCTCTCCGTGGGCCAGTTCAACGCACACGGACGAGGATTGCTCTACCCAGGCCGTCACCTCCCGAGTATCTGTTTTCGACAGAATAGGGATGCCACCCAAGCCTGGCAGACAATCGCCTAGGAAGAAGTAGCTGGTTCAGGTGACTAATGACGCTGTCAAAGTGTTCACCTGTTACGCTACCTCCGCCGACAAGCAGCCGGAGGACACCTCGGGGGAGCTGAACCAGCCTCTTTAGTATCTGAGGAGGTCAAGGCCCGTCTCCCGAGTTCTCGCACAAGTGCAACAGATGCCGGCTACTGGAGCATCTCAGCCTGAGCCGGTGTGCCAGGAAGAACACCAAGAAGACATCCATAGTGTGGATGGGGACATCAACCTCGGACATGAGGAAGACCTTGGGAAACAGGCGCAGACTCTCACGTTGGAAGAGCTCCGACGTGAAAATCAAGAACTGAAGAGCCTCTTGCAATCGCTTTTGCGCGAAAAGGAGGCTCATGTTCAACCTCAAGCGGCGCCCACTGGGATGGAACAACAGCCTTCTCCCGTTCCGGTGCCAGTCACGACCAACGCCTCCGTCACTACTGCGAAACTACCATTGGCTGTGGAGTTCAAAATCCCGCAGCATGAAGCCAACGCACGGTCCTCTACCACTCCTGCTGCGGAAAGCCTCATGGCGCAAAGGCCGATGATTGAGCGGATCGTGGAGGCAAAGTTTGCCCAACATGGTGAGGGTGTGGCTACTGTTGATTTGTACAGCGTGCCCTATCCCCTCCACCATCAATTCAAGAAACTTCCGCCTGACTGCCCAAAGGCCCCGAAACTTTAGAAGTTCAACGGGCAAGGCTCGCCACATGAACACCTGGGCCTACTATATGACGGCCATGGGTGAATTGGTGCTGGAAGAGGCATATTTGCTGCGATACTTCGCCACGTCCCTGACAGGCACTGCATTCCAGTAGTATTCCAGGCTAAAGCCCAATTTAGTGCCTGATTGGGCTGATATGCATAAGAAATTCGTCGACCATTTCCAGACGGCCGAGCGCAAGATCTCCTTGGCAGAACTCTGTGCCCTCCGCCAGAAGAAAGGTGAGACCGCGTTGGACTTCATCAAGCGGTAGAGGGACGTCAGCATGCGCTGCGATAATCCCCCAACGCCTGAAGACGTGATCACCATCTGCCGCAGGGGTCTGTCGGCAGAAGTCAGTGAAAAGCTTCTGGGCTCAAACATCAGAAGCTTCGACCAGCTGAATACGGTGGTGGCGGAGATTGAGGTGTTCTTCGCTGATCACCCGACACAAGCTTCTGCCAAAGGCAAATCCTCCAAAGACCGTCTGGCTAGCGGCAAGAAGGTAAATGTTGTCGACTTCTCCCCGACGAATGGAGACAAGGGGGAAGGAAAATCCAAAGGCAATGGCAAAAAGTCCGACGCCAAGGCGAGTGCGTCTCTCTTAGCAGAGTGCATGAATATGCCTTATTCCTTCAGAAAAGAGCATACCAAGATGCTCTTCGACCTGTGCATGAAAGAAAAGCTCATCACCCTACCGGATCCGCGGAAGCCCTCAGAGGTGGACAAGGCAGATGATCCTACCTATTGTGTGTACCACCGAAGGTTGGGTCACACCGTCGGGGACTGCTATGTTTTCAAAAATATAGTGGAAGAGTTCATTCAAAAGGGCTTGGTGAATATGCTGGGTCATGCAGTCGACCCACCACAGCCTCATGCTTGGAGTCGATCAAATCGGTCGGCCAATGTGATTTACATGGTGGCGACGACTTCGAGCTCCAATGCCTCCGCTGGGCCATCAAATCAACAGTCCAATACTGGTCGCGGAGTCGGCCCTTCCTCACTCCCTGAGTGTTTGGCATTGCGGAGGACTATTCGGAAGATCTGGTGGGAAATTCGACAATTGCAACTGGAACAAAGGCGTTTGCTGCAGTTCTTGGAGAGCATTGATGAGCAGTTGGCCACTTTCCCCTTTGGCCCATTTGCCAGGGGGTTAGCTCCAGCCCACATACGAGAGGCGGGGACGCCATCTACTGCCCGGGCTCTGCTCAGGAATTGGCTCTCCGAGGAATCCTCGGATTCATCTGAAGGCGAGGAGGATTCACCTGAAGGCGAGCAGCCGACGAAATTATACTCCTTCCCTCGCCAGAAGACCCTAAATATCTTCTTCGCGTGCCAGCGAGCGGGGCTGATCAACCCATCACCCAGTGAGCAGGCGTCAGGTGCCGCATTTCATCAGGGCTATTGCCCATACCATGAGGTGATAGGCTACATCATCCACAACTGCCAGTCGTTCAAGGACCTCGTCGAGGACTTAATCTGGCGAGAGAATCTTGGGCAATCTGCCTCAACCACATGTACAGGAGAGCTTTCATTTCTCTGTTAATGTCATACATGCTTCAGCCGCTTTCCAACTTCCGGAGCCGAAGGAGGAGGGAGTTAGTTCCCAACAGTGCAAATCCACACTGTGGTACCCAGGGTGGCGACCCTCTCACCAGTGCTCTTTCCCCAAGGAGGACATTGAGAAGATCTTTGACAAGCTCCTAGAGGAGGGTTGGGTGATGATGCATGATCCGCCGTCTTATTATAATGAGACGGCTAAGAGTCATCCCCGCTACTGCAAGTATCATGCCATGGTGTCTCACCCCACTGGGGAATGCCCGGAAGTCCAAGATTGCATTGAAGTCCTCATCCAGAGAGGGGAGATCGATGCGCAGGGGAACTCTATGGCGAGGCGGCGTCTTAAAGAGGTTGCTAAGAAGATTCTCCGACAGGCTCAACAAGAGCAGACCAAGCCACGAGAGGTCAAGCCCACATCTCAACAAGTCCAACCGGGCAAGTCTACAGACATCGACAAACCTCAACCAGACCCCAAAGGCAAGGCTAGGTGCGAGGGGCCTAAGGCCCAGAGCCCAAAAAGCCAAGCTGTGGGAGGAGGGTCCAAACCCCTTTCCAGGCAGAGTCAACCCGGCATCGTCATAAGGGGAAACCCTCCGCCGGACAATAAAGGCAAAGCTAAGGCGGGGGAGCCAGAAGCAAAGTCTCGTGTCGAGCCAACAAGGTCGTCAATTGTAGAAAGACCTAAACAGCTTGAACAAGTAAAGTCGCCAGTCAAAACAAAATCGGTGGAATTGAAAAGCCTCCAAGGGCCCCACTGTGGATTGGTAGAGTTCCAGGAGCTGCCGCCTGATGTAATTGCTCAGGCGATCAATGCCGGAGGCCAACTGGACTAAAGTTACTCCTAGAAAGAGCAGCGGAACCAAGGCTCCTAAAGAGCCTGCCCGGAGCAGAAAGTAAAATTTCGGGGGCAAACCAGTCCCACCTTCAAAACCAAGCCCACTTTCTTCTTAAGAGGCGGCATGCCAAAAGAAACAAGAGAAGAATCGCAGAAAAAATTTGATGAGGAGGTTGAAGAAGCAAGCTGAGCAAGCAGCAGCTATGGAGGCCCCTATGGAGCCAACTCCTCTGCAACGACTACAAAAGCTCATAGATGAGTTGGAGGAGTACACTCCCTCTCGTCCCACCAGGGTCGTCACATTGGACGAATACATCCCCTGGGACAAGCTTGGGCATAAAGCTCGCCTTCTTCAGTGGCTCCGGGAGATGGTTCACCGTCTTGAAGAAGGTGAGGAATTTTCAATCCCGGAAGAGCTCTCCTTATTTTACAAGGATGAGGAGCTCACCGTTGAAATGCTCGAGGAAATGTTGCAAGAGCTCTCTTGCAATATGGTGACGATCCCGTCGCCCGACAACATTAACTCTCCTTCGACTGATAACACCGGGGGCAAGGCTTCCATGGCGACATATCAACGTCGCCCAGCGAAAAATAGTCGAGGTCGTGGCCGGGGACGAGGACGCGGGCGTGAAGGTTCTCTAACCCTTGACCGGGTCATACTGTTCAGAGGGGAGAAGCCGGTCCTATCTCGGAAACCCAAGTTCGGGGAATCCCTTTTATCCTCGACTCCTCAGAGGGTTCGAGCCTCAGCTCAGAAGCTAAATCAGGTGGCATCCCTTTTATAATCGCCTCTTCTGATGAAGAAGAAGAGCCAGCCAAGCTGGCAGTGCGCGAGGAGGCGTCGGAGCAGGCTGGCCCCTCTGACAAGGTCGAGCCTACAACCCAGACAGGTCCTTCTAATGAGGGCCAACATGATGAGCCTTTGCCGCTCTCGGAGGAGTCTCTGGCACCGTTGTTCCAAGAAATGCGGAAGGCCAGAATGGAGAGGAGCGTCCTTCTAAATGGGAGAAGCCTCGCCAGGCACCGAAGACTCTGGCGGAGATCATCCCGTTTGATAAGACCCGTACTCGGGCGGACCGCAAAATCATCCATCATATGAAGCGGTTCTCAACAAATGTCACAATTTGGGAAGCCATTGCTTGGAGCAAGGATCTCAGGGAGGCTCTTGTCAAAATACTTAAATACCCAGAGGCCTATGAAGCCCATGTTGCAGAGTTGCAAGTCCAGGCATACGAGGCATTTGCAGCCAACATCTCCTTCACGGACAAAGACTTGTTGCTGTCCTTTCCGTGTCACAATCGCCCCTTATATATGTGGGGGACGATTAATGGGCATGATGTGAATCGCATTTTGGTCGACGCCGGAGCGGCCATCAACATCATGTCTCTGAAAACTTTTAAGTCTCTATACTTAGCCCCTTATTTGCAAAAGGTGAACGCAGTCAAGATCTCAGGGTTCAACTAGGATTCCGAGGAGGCGCTTGGTCGGGTTGAAGTCAAGCTAGCCTTGGGCGATTTTGTCACCGAAGTGACATTCTACATTGTCAACGCCAACACATCTTATAAGGTGCTGTTTGGAAGGCCCTGGCTCCACGAGAATTGGGTCGTCCCTTCAACTCTGCACCAATGCATCAAATATGCTAAGGGAGGGGAGCAACTGTCTTTGCAGATCAGGCTCCATTCCACCCAAATGAGTGCCACCTGGTCGACGCTTCCCTATATTTCGGGGAGCCTACTCTAGCAATCCTCGAGCCTGTAAAAGACAAAGGGAAGCAAAAAGTGGACTTTGAAGCTGACAAAGGGCAACTGTTCACCGTCAACCAGGACTTAGTAAGACTGTACAGCCTTAGCCTCAAGGCCGCCTCCAAGCCGACTCAGTCGGAGAGGCGGAACATCGACTTCGAAGCCAACCTCATCAGCCGGGTCATTGACTGGAGCATCTCCTTACCGCCCAAATGTGTTCAACTCTCGTTCCAACGGGAAGAGGACGAGGTGGAGCAGCTGAAGACTTTCACAGTCTCCTATCAGTGGAGAAGAAGGAGCAACAAGGGCGAGAGGGACAAGCCGATTATCTTTTACAAAGGTGATTTAGTCCCACCGGGCCCTCCTGAGGATGATTTCGGCTTGAATACTCCCGCTGACACTGCACCAGAGCTAGTCCAGGAGATGGACGATATGCCAAAGCACATCAGGGAAATGTGCAAACAGCACATCCCGCAGGCTCAGGACCCTGCACGAGCGGCATATTTCCACCAGCTGTGGAACCCTCCGCAGGTCCGAGGGCAACCTCCTTTCTCCCGTAGAGATACGCGGGGACTCGGCTATGACCAAGAGAGAGACTTCGAAGTCCACTATACAGTCAATGCCGTAGGATTGCTACCTCCCCCCTTATGGGCAAGCAGAAGTTGAGCCCAGGATCGATGACTCTGTAAGGGAGTCTGGTGAGTCAATGACACTATCACCCTCAACAGAAGTCAACAATGACCACCTCCCTGAAGGAAGGACAGCTCAGCCTGTTAATCATCAACAAGACGAAGCAAGTCCTTCGACTTCAAGCCAGGAGCAAGAGAGCGTCGAAGAATTTGAAGTCTATGAAGCAAATATTGATGATGAGGGAGACTTTGTCGACCTCCAACTAGCTCCACCGGAGCTCGAAGACAGTGGACGAGTTGATCGAGATCAATCTCGGAAGCAAGGAAGACTATCGGTCAACTTTTGTAAGTGCTCTCCTCAGTGAGAAAGAAAGACAGTCGTATCGGCAACTACTAGAAGAGTTCAGGGATTGTTTCACCTGGACTTATAAAGAAATGCCCGGGCTCGACCCTTCTGTGGCTGAACACGAGCTGGCAATACTTCCAACAGTCAAGTTAGTCAAGCAAGCCCAAAGGCGTATGCGCCACGAGCTGGAGCTGAAAGTCAATGCTGAGGTTGACAAGATGCTCGACATGGACTTCATAGAGCCTTGAAAGTTAATGCTGAGGTTGACAAGATGCTCGACGTGGACTTCATAGAGCCTTGCATGTACCCTATATGACTGGCTAATATAGTCCCCGTCAAGAAGAAGAATGGCCAAGTCCGAGTCTGCATCGACTTCAGGGGTTTGAACAAAGCATGCACAAAGGACGACTTCCCTATCCCGATTACCGAGGCAATGGTTGATATGACCACCGGTCATAAAGCCTTGTCCTTCATGAATGGGTCGTCGGGCTATAATCAGATCCGCATGGCCACCAAAGATAAAGACCATACGGCTTTCCGATCTGCTAAGGGGGTCTTTAACTACAAAAGGATGCCGTTTGGCCCGAAGAATGCCGGTGCAACCTATCAAAGGGCAATGACCAAGATCTTCGACGAGATGTTGCATGACCTCGTTGAATGCTACGTCGATGATCTGGTCGTCAAGACGAAGAAGCGGGAGGATCACTTGACTAACTTGCATCGAGTCGTCGAAAGGATTCGACAGTATCAACTCGAAATGAATCCAATGAAATGTGCCTTTGGCGTCTCCAGTGGCAAGTTCCTTGGCTTTATTTGTCAGGTATCGAGGTATAGAAATCGACCCCGACAAAATCAAGGCCATAAGAGGACTACCTCCGCCCAAGAACTTGATAGAGTTCAGATCTCTGCAAGGAAGACTCGCCTATATTAGGCAGTTCATTTCTAATCCCTCTGGAAGATGCCTGCCTTTCGGCTAACTGATGAAGAAAGGAGCACCCTTAATATGGGACGAAGACTGTCAGAAAGCCTTCGAGCAAATCAAGGAGTATCTATTGACTCCCCTAGTCTCAGGGGCACCCTTCAGAGGGAAGCACCTTATCCTTTATATTGCTGCCATGGATTGGGGGCTCTGCTAGCCCAGATTAATGAAGAGGGCAAGGAGCAGCCACTATACTACCTCAGCCAAAAATTGGTCGGGCCTGAGCATCGGTATGCTCCTATGGAAAGTGTGCCTGGCTTTAGTATTTGCTGTCAAGAAGCTAAGGCACTACTTGCTAGCTCATAGAGTGGAGCTCATCTCAAAATGTGATCCACTCAAATTTCTGCTCAGCCAGCCCGTCCTCTCCGGTAGGCTCGGCAAGTGGGCGCTTATCCTTATGGAGTTCGACATCACCTTCGTCCTGCGCAAGGCGATCAAGGGGCAAGGAATGGTGGAGTTCTTAGTTGCACATCCTATGCCAGAAGATTCGCCACTTAACTTCGAGCTACCCGATGAAGAGGTGTTAGTGCCTTCTCAAGAAACTGGGGAGTATTCTGACAACGTCCCACCACAAATGGAACCGGGCGTCCTCACCCTCGACCTCCCACATTGGGAGTTGTATTTTGATGGCACTTCTCGAACAATCAAAAGGGCTGGTGGCCTCACAGACTTTGTCTCAGGCGCGGGGATAATCTTTGTATCTCTGCAAGGCGGCATTCTCCACAATTCTTGTGCCCTCATGAAGTCGCTGATCAATAATGAGGCAGAGTATGAAGCACTGATTATTGGACTTCAACTGGCACTAGAGATGGACATCAAGTGCATCAAAGTGTACGGGGATTCTCAGCTCGTCATCCGACAAGTATTGGGCGTCTATGACGTCCGGAAGAAGGAGCTTATTCCCTACCATGTAGCTGTCATGAGGCTGAAGGAGAAATTCTACCTCTTTGAAATAGGCCACGTCCCAAGGGGCAGTAACTCCCAGGCGGACGCTTTGGCAAAGTTGGCAGCAGTCTTGAAACTCCCACCTGCGGGAGAATTGAATATTACTGTTAGACACCGAAGGCTCATGCCAAGTGTGTTCGACGAAGAATCTGACCTCACCGTCTATGAGGTCAATAACATTCAAGAGGAGAATGCTTCCGAAGAAGAAGACTGGCGTGAGCCAATCATAAAGATAAAGAACGGCTGACTTCCTTCTGATCGGGCTCAGAGGGTGCAACTGCTACGCAGGGCGACATTCTACCAGCTGATTGACGGCTATGTAGTCTAAGACACTCGCCTAGGCGCGCCTCGCCTCACCCTGTCTCGCCTCACTCTGACCACATTTTTTTAAATTAATTAATTTCTTCATTATTTAATTTCTTCTCTTTCAGAATGCTTATTATATTGTGAAATCTTTATCAGTTTAATGATGTGTCATTTTATTTAGTGAATCATAATAATTTGAATCATAGGATTGAATGAATTTAGGAAATTTATTGACTTTATATAACCATTTTTGTGATATTTAGACATATAGTTTACTTTTTTGAATTACATATATATATTTAATAAAATTTCGCCTCAAACGCCTAGGCCATCGCCTAGGCGTTTGAGGCATGAGGCGACCCCTCCGTCGCCTCGGTCGCCTCACGCCTCAGACTACATAGATTGACGGTCTGCTTTTCAGGCTTGTCCATGAAAAGGACCGATCGGTCCTCCTACCTTGCCTTTCATCCAAGGAAGCAAAGACCGTGATGCACGAGGTCCACTCCGAATTGTATGGGGCCCATCAAGCAGGAGCTAAAATGAAAAATAGCATTAAGCTCAAAGGATTCTACTGGCCCACCATGTACGAAGATTGCAACCAATATGCTCGTACATGTCACCAATGCCAAGCATTCGGGTCAGTGCCTCGGAGGCCGCCTAATCCGCTCCATCTAACTGCGCCTACTTGGCCTTTTGCAGAGTGGGGCATGACATTGTGGGACCATTCCCACCATCATCCCAAGGTCAAGTTTATCTTGGCTGCCACTGATTACTTCTTCAAATGGGCAGAGGCCATCTCGCTACAGGAAGTCACAGGGGAAATAGTTGTCCACTTCGTGAGACACTATATCATATACAGATTCGGCACCCCCAGTCGGATTATATCTGATAATGGCACGCCGTTCAGAAACAAGACTGTTTATGCTTTGGCGTCTAAATTCCATATCGATTGGAGGACATCGTCTGTCTACAATCCCGAAGCCTTCAACAAAACCCTCTGCAAACTGCTGTCCAAAATAGCGGGTGGCCGCAAACGGGATTGGGGTGAGAAGATCCACGAAGTCATATGGGTCTATCAGACTATTTACAAAACCCCTACGGGTTACTCTCCATTCTCTCTAGTCTATGGAGTCGAGGCGGTAGTTCCTGTAGAAATCGAGTTGGCATCTTATCGCGTTGCTGTGCACGCTGGAATGCCAGGTCAGGATCAGCTTGAAATAGAAAGAAGGCTTGAGGAGATGTCCAACCTTGAAGGTGAAAGACTCAAGCCTATAAACACTTATAAGTGTATCAAGTCCGCATGATGCGTGCTTATGATAAGCTCGTTAAACAAAGGGCATTCAAGAAAGGCGACCTCGTCATGGTCAAAGAAAAGGAGGTCCTAGCGGGAAGATCTAGCGGTAAACTTCAGCCTAATTGGCGGGGACCTTACGTCATCCAGAAGGTCTACGAAGGAGGGGCCTATACGCTCGTCGACCACAAAGGAAGCAATCATTTCCCTCCTCTCAACAGCAAACATATGAAGCTCTACCATGCGCTACCGTAAGAGTTTCTACAGCAGTCCTCACAGGACATACCTCTCCCTAGTGAAGGTTGAAAAAAAATAAAAAAAATAAAAAATGGGGTTAAAAACATTGATACCCCGGCGGACTTAGCCTCCCTTCAAGGGTTGGCTAAGGGCAAAAAGGCCACAGACCCGGTTGAGATGAAAACCCGAAAGGGTGCCTCGGGTAAAAATGGGCAACCACTCTATGTGAAAACCCGTAAGGGCGCACCGGAAAAAGTTAAAGGGGGCCAGCCTCGGCGAAAACCCGAAAGGGCGGTGAGGTTGGTAATGTGAAAGAAAAAAATCCTTTTTCAACATACTTTATGGGTGGTTCTAAGACAACAACTCCACCCTATAATGGTGAAGGCATCATACTGATGTTTTGGCCATACCCTCATGTCCTCCTGCGACACCCAGTCCCACCAGGGCGTCCCGACATTGTCATACTCCGTCCCATCAGGATCGCCCATATTTTGGAATTCCTGGGTTTGGATCCTGTGTCTTTCCGGGCTACCCAATCCGTCTTTCCTGTCTCATCGGGCTCGGTCTATGCATGCCCCTTTCGGGCTGTCGACCCACCTCGCCCATCGGCTTCCAAGTTTAAGTTATACGTCTCCTTCAGGCTGTTAAATTCACTTACTCTTTGCCCCACCGGGTTCGGCCTATGCATGTCCCTCTCGGACTGCCAACCCATCTTACCTATTGGCTTTTGGGTTTGACTCTCACGTCTCACTAGGGTTGTCAAATCCATCATTTCCTTTCTCTTGGGCCTGGCTGATGCATGCCCCTTTCGGGCTGCCAACTCACCTTGCCTATCGGCCTTCGGGTTTGACTCTCACGTCCTACTAGGGCTGTCAATTCCATCCTTTTCATCTCTTGGGTTTGGCCTATGTATGTCCCGAAACTTGCGGGCTGCCAACCCACCCTGCCTATTGGCTTTCGGGTTTGACTCTCACGTCCCACTAGGGTTGTCAAATCCATCCTTTCCTTTCTCTTGGGCCTGGCTGATGCATGCCCCTTTCGGACTGCCAACCCACCTTACCTATCGGCCTTCGGGTTTGACTCTCACGTCCCACTAGGACTGTCAAATCCATCCTTTTCATCTCTTGGGTTTGGCCTATGTATGTCCCTTTCGGGCTGCCAACCCACCCTGCCTATTGGCTTTCGGGTTTGACTCTCACGTCCCACTAGGACTGTCAAATCCATCCTTTTCATCTCTTGGGTTTGGCCTATGTATGTCCCTTTCGGGCTGCCAACCCACCCTGCCTATTGGCTTTCGGGTTTGACTCTCACGTCCCACTAGGACTGTCAAATCCATCCTTTCCTTTCTCTTGGGTCTGGCTTATGTATGTCCCTTTCGGGCTGCCAACCCACCTTGCCTATCGACCTTCGGGTTTGACTCTCACGTCCCATTAGGGCTGTCAAATCCATCCTTATCATCTCTTGGGTTTGGCCTATGAATGTCCCTCTCGGGCTGCCAACCCATCACTCTGCCTATCGACTTTCGGGTTTGGCTCTCTCGTCCCACTAGGGCTGTCAAACTCATCCTTTTTTTCTTTTGGGTGGCCTATGCATGCCCCTTTCGGGCTGTCAACCCATCTTGCCTCTTGGCTTCAGACTTGACTCATACATCCCACCGGGATTGTCAAGTTCGTTCTTTTGTCCCCACGGGCTTGGCCTATGTATGCCTCTTCAGGCTGCCAACCCTATTTGCCTATCGGCTTACGGATTTGATTCATATGTCTCACTGGGGCTGTCAAATCTATTCTTTCATCCTTGAGTCTGGCCTATGCATGCCCCTTTCGGGCTGCCAACCCATCTCGCCTATCGGCTCCCAGGTTTAATCCGCATGTTCCTTTCGGACTCTTAAACCTACTCATGTGTTGTCCCAACCGGGCTTGGCCTATGCACGCCCTCCTCCGGTTGCCAGCCCATTCGATCTATCGGTTTTTGGATTTGACTAAGCGCGTCTCGCTAGGGTTGTCAAATCCTCCCACTTGTCCCACCTGTGCGGCACACATGTCCCTCCGGGATTGCCGAACCCTCTCTGCCTCTTGGCATCATTGGTATTCAAAAAAAAAATGGGGTTAAAAATATTGATGCCCCAGCGGACTTGATTGTTTTTGTTAGGGCAGCAATCAAGGGCAAAAAGGCTTTAACTCGGCTAAGGTGAAAATCCGAAAGGGCGCCTTGGGCAAAAATGGGTACCCCTCAGTGTGAAAATCCGCAAGGGCGCACTGGAAAAAGCTAAAGGGGGCCAGTCCTAGCGAAAACCCGAAAGGGCGGTAGGGCTGGTAAAGTGACAAAAAAAATAAAAAAAAGAGCATACATGCAAGAGGATAGAGGCAAAAGCTACTAAGCTCTGTCCTTTATTCATCAATGTCATCAAAAGAAGGATCCCGAGACAAGCTCTCGGGATAACTGAGACATGAATGGGCAAAATATAAAAGCCTTGTGTACAAGAATGTATCAAAGCCCGTCAAGCGCCAGACTCGCTCCTCCTCAGGTCAGCAAGGCGAGTCTCACTCTGAAGAGCTTTCTCCTGGAGCCCCTCAAGCCTACGGCGAAGAGTCTACATCGGCACGCGCAAGACTGCGCTCCTCGGTCTCTCGGACCTCTCACAAAAGCTCCTGGAGCCCCTCAAGCCTACAGCGGAGAGTCTACATCGGCGAGCGCAAGACTATGCTCCTCCTCGGTCTCTCGGACCTCTCGCACGCGCAAGACTGCGCTCCTCCTTGGTCTCTCAGACCTCTCGCAAAAGCTCTTCTACTCTGTAGGAGGCCGCCTACTCACGCTCGTGAGCGTCCTCGACCTTGGCACTCATCTCAGCCTGGGCCGCCCGAAGTCTGCAAAGCTGCTCCTCCTCCTGCTGAATCATCAGCTGAGTACTCTGCCTCCGCTCTTGAATAGCGTGAAGGCGGGCGAACTCCTCCCATAAAGACGCAAGCTCAGTCATCCAGGTGTCCCGAGGGAGACCAAATGCATGCATCTGGCAATGCTACACCAAATTGAGGATCATTCGGCTACTCCATCCCAAGGGACAAGAAACTCTGAGGCAGCTATGAAGCCTCACCAGCTGAAGCTAAAACAAAGAGAGGAGCTCGTGTACGGCCGACATCAACCTAGACCAACATGTCCTAAGGGCTGGTCTACGTCAACTCTGGTTATCACAAGTCAACGATTAGCCAGCTCTAACCTTCGGCTACATACCTCAGCTGTTAGCCGACGTATCTTTGGTGACATCCCAATGGTCAGTCGACACATCAACATGTTCGGCTACACACCTCAATGGTCAGCTGACACATCTTCAATGATACCTCAGCGGCCAGCCAACACAACTACTTTTGGCCAACGCACCCTCAAGGGTCAGCCAATGTCAGTCTCCGACTATCACAACTTAACAGTCAATCGATGATAACTCAGACGGATGTGCCTCGTCGAGGCAGGCCTACATCAACTCTAGGCCAACAAGCCTCGTCGAGGCAGGTCCGCATCAACTCCGGGCCAACAAGCCTCGTCGAGGCAGGTCCGTAGCAACTCTAGGCCAACAAGCCTCATCGAGGCAGGTCTACATCAACTCTAGGCCAACAAGCCTCACCAAGACAGACCTACATCAACTCCAAGCCAACAAGCCTCGCCGAGGCAGGTCTACATCAACTACAGGCCAACAAGTCTCTCCGAGGTAGGCCTGCATCAACTTCAGATCAATATGCCCTAAAGGTCGGTCCGCATCAACTTTGGCTAATGCACACCCAAAGATTGGCTAGCATCCAACTTCAGGCTAACATATCTTAAGGGATGGTATACATTAGCTTTGGCCAATATACCCTAAGGGTTGGTCGACATCAAATTCAGGTCAAAGTGCCTTGTCGAGGAAGGCCTACATTACTTCTAGACTGGTGGGTCTCACTGAGACAAGCCTGCATCAACTCTCAGCTTTCTGGAAAGCAACGAAGCAGTGAGGTGTAGTCCTATAATGATCTCCCCATGTCACGAAGACTCGGGAGAAATAAAAAAAAACGGAGAGCACGGACCGTCCGCCCCCCGGCTTCGACGAACGTTCCGTGGGGGGCATTTGTTGGCAGTAATTTTTGACTGCAAATTACCTCGGGACAAACTCCTATCCTTTCTTGAAGCAGGGAGTCACAATATGTGGGGGTGAGATATTGCTTAAGCTCACCACATCAGAAAGAGTTGACCAGAACTCCCGGGGTGGGCTTCGAATGGGGTGACTATACCCCCCCCCCCCATGTCATAGCAATTCTGCTCCTCACACCACCTCTCCGGGGTGGATAGCAGCAGCAGCAGATCTGCTTGGAATGGCTGCCAGCAGCAGCAAACCCCGCCAGACTAGATCCCCAACCATAGTAGAGGCACCTGTCCGGGGTGAAACAGCAAAGGCAGGAACCCTGCCACCCATTTGGGACACCTCCGCGGGGTGAACCACTTGTCCACAGCAGAGGCAGACCTCTCCGGGATGGGCAGCAGTAGCAACTATCTGGGGTGAGCAACAGCCTGGGTGAATACCCCTCTGAGGTGAACAGACAGGTTGTCCGAGGTGAGTTGCAGCCCCTCTCCAGGATGGGCAGCAGTAGCAGTTGTTCGGGGTGAGCAGCAGCCCGGGTGAATACCCCTCCGGGGTGAACAGACAGCAGCCCGGGGTGAAACAGTAGTAGGGAGCAGACCTCTCTGGGGTGAAACCAGCGGGACAGCAGACATCCGAGCAGCAGCAAGGACCTCCCCGGGGTGAACAAGCCCCCGAGGTATGGTCACCCCATTTTTCTCCTCCTTGGCATAGTGATTATAAGGCGTTTGTCACCTCCCTCTTCATTTGATATGGGATTTCTCTTTGACTCAGGATGGAAGAAAAAGGGAGAAAAGACATGGAGAGGGGCCAAAAGGGGCGCCATCGGTCCATTTGACCCCGCTGGCCTGCGCGCAAGGGCGGCCAACCCGGGGGGGTCGAGCCCACCCCGTTGGACCCCGGCGGGGTCGAACTGACCCCCGCAGGGTCAGTCCACCTCGTTGGTAGCCAGCGGGGTCAATTTGACCCCCCGGGTCCCGTGTTCAAAAAAAAAAGAAAAAAAGGAGGGGTGAAAAAGGGTTTAAGCTACCCTACCTTGACAAAAAAAGTGATGTTTGAACCCCACCTTGTCAGAATTGAGACAAATCCTCACGGTTTTGTCAAGGTACCTTCTATAAATAGGCCCCCAAGGGTCCGAACTCGGCATCCAGAATCTACAACACACGGAGCACCAAGCAACCGGCGCAAGGAGTTTGTTTGTTTGTTTTGACCTGCGAGGGGTAAGTCCCCGGGTCTTGTATTTATGCCCCTAAGAGGTATTTTTGTAATTATGCCCCTCAGTGGGCCATGTTTGTAAGTTTCTACACCCGGAGCGACTAAATTAAGTAGTTCCGCCCACATAATAGGGGAATTACGGGCATGTCCTTCCCGCAATCGTGAGAGACAAAAAATCTTGTTATTTGCAGTCTTACTCTGCAACTTTTGTAATTGGGACTACGCCCTTACTTTCCACGTTAGTGCGGATCTTTGTACAGTCGAAAACTCGCCGACAACTCTTGCACCCATTGAGGCCATAAATTTGTCTGATGTACTCCACAAATTGTCTTCGTACGTCGATCGGGGAGAATTATAAGAAAAACTCCCGACTTTCGGGAATTGCATATATACCCCTCCCTCGGCAAAATTGATATATGTGTGTCTTCTATGAAGCCCCTTGCCACTCCTTTGGTTCAAGGACATTGTCAGCTCAACCCGACACTTGGATGTCGCCTCGAACCTAGGCTTATGTAGGGTGTGATAACAAATGGTCTTAGCGCCTTGGAAAGTCAGGAATCCTATCCTACTGTCATTCCAACCCAAAAATTTTCAGGAATACCCTTGGCCCGGTAAAATTACCAAAATACCATTGGGGTCCAGAAAATCTCCCTCCACTTTAAAAATGCCTATGGCCTTTGCAAAATCACATTTATGCTCTTAAATTCTAGGGTTTTACCCGAACTCAAGAGGCCTTTAATGAAACCCTAATCTAGTTAGTGTGTCGGTGGTAAACGAGTGGTCATCGAGAGTCACTCGAGTGAGCCTGCCCTCCACACCTGAACCTATGGGGGAGACTTTGGGATTTCTTTGACAGGTAAACAAAGGTGTTCGGACGTTAGGTCGATGTAAATCAACACTGACTGCGGTCAGTGGGGAGAGGTCCAGCACCCGAACCCAAATCGTCTGATACTATGCGCACCCACGGAATGAATCCCCACATATAAGGGAAGGTTTCTTTTCAAAAAGAACATATCTATTTTATCTATGATAAAATTCCGTGGTCGACACAAATCTATTCACACGAACCAATATCAATATACATCAAAAGGGACAGAGAGTGAGTGAGGCATGAGAGAGAAGAGAGATATAGAGAGATTGAGGCGGGAGAGAGACAGAAAGAGAGTCACTCTCTCACTGTCCGTCACAGAGAGGGGGGGAGGGAAGGAGGGACGGGGGAGAGATGGAAGTGGCCCGGGAGAGAGCAGAGGAGAGGGGGGCAGGAGAGAGGCAGAGAGACCGAGAGAGAGTGAGAGGTTACCTCGTGGCCGCCGACGAAGATTGACGAGCTCGGAGGTCGTTGACGACGGTCAATGGGGAAGACGAGGTCGTTGGCTGACGTCCTTCGCAATGGCGGCAATGGCCGGCGGTGAATACGCCTCCACGACAGTGATCACGTCGAGGTCTGGCGGAAACTCTAGCTCTCCGGAGAGGAAGGGGGGCATTGAGGGTTGGGGGCGAAGGGTTTGGGATGGGGGGGAAGGGTTGGGGATTGGGGGGATCGGGGGTTTAATTTAAAGGGGATCCGAACTTCCGGGTTTGGGATGGGGGGTGGAAGGGTTTGGGATTGGGGGATCGGGGGTTTAATTTAAAGGGGATCAAAAGTCCAGATCCCCAACGGGTTTCAGTCGGACCCATGGATGGCAGTTTCGGCTGAAATCGAAACGTTTCGGCCGAAATATATGGGTTTCGGACTGGAATGATCTGAAACTAACCGGCCAAAACCGGACGCTCTGTGGTTGGCAAAAAATAATATTTTATTTGATTTCCGAAATCGAAACTGAAACTAAAACGGTTTCGGTTTCAGACCCAGCTGAAACCGATACCGAAACTACCTTCTATGATCGGACCCGCCCGACACGCCTCCGCCTTCCCGCCTGAAGGCCCCGCTTGACCATGAGTGAGAATGGCAAATCTCGTGCGTTTTGTTTCTCGGAGAGCAGCTCGAGACCGAGATCTATACCATGCCTTTGCTTGAGGTTAGGGTTTGGATTGACCCTGACCTAACCCACCTTGCGTATAGGGAGCATCACTATGATATGCTGCCATCCGCTCTGCTAGTTGCTGCCTGGGGGATTGCCATTGAATCATGCCATTTGCTAGTTAAATTTTTTGGGGGTGGCTCTCAAGGTATCTTAACTTAAGAGTGCAAGTCACGTCACTATCCGATTATCTAAAAAAATAAAAATGAAACGGACCGATTTTTAAAAGAATGGGCCCAATACTATTTATTCAATCTGTTTTTTTATTTATTTCTGGGTAATTCATTGGTGACGTGACTTGTACCCCAAGTTAGGATACCTTAAGGGTCACTCTAAGATTTTTTTTTTTTAAAAAATAAAATTTAAAGGCATTGCACGCCCAGAGTGTGCAACGAGCCTTTCTCTAGTTTTGGAGTTTGTTGGGCCTCATCTGTTTGCACTAGGTCACTTTATCCACTCTGTACTTTTGTTTTTTGTGTAGGGTCAATTTGATCATTATGGGATTTTTGATCTCCTATTTATGTTGCACTGTACCTTAATTTGAAATCAGAGGGGAATGCAATGAAGCTTGGCCGCCATTGTCTTCTCCGAGAGGGAGTTGAGATTGTCTCTATGAGAGACTCTGAGGTGTCCATGTGAGAGGGAGTGCGTGAAGTCTACACCCCACCTCTATGCCTCCACCACGGCTGTCCGAGAGGGATGGGGACCCGAGTTCCTCACCGGCCACCCCCTGTTCGCCTGCCATTGCCGGCACCACCGGATCATCCCCCTTATTACAATTGTGGTACTATCCACTTCTCAAAAAATAAAGTGACACAGTTTAGGAACTTCGAACATCTTTTTCTGTCAGTTTAAAAACATTTGTATTTCTGCAAAAAATTTGGAAAGAACTTACTTTATTCATTCTGTTTATGCTGAGAGATAGCTTCATCAACATTACATAGATGTGCAAGAAAAAGAAGTTGCAGAGAAAATGAACATTTATCTCTTTAGGGCCAGTTTGTTAACGGGATTGTCGGGCGGGTGTCGCACCCGATGAGAGAGAAACAGCCCCGGGCCCACACACCCCCTCACATAATCTCCCTTATCCGAGCTCGGGCGGCGCGTTCAACCTCCTGAGGTCGAACACCGCGTCCGTGTTCGAATAACAAAGAGGGCCTAATAGTTATTTCCGCCCATATTCAACTTGATTTTTGATCCACTGCTGCTGGTTAGATAATTATTTATTCTTTGATGTTTTTTTTCTGCTTCATTATGAGAATTATGGGACTTCGGATTTCATTTTGCTTATGTTTTTGACAGTTCGAATTTCTTCTTTTGCCTGCACTTTCTTTTCATTTTACTATTCTCCATATGTTCTAGTTAAAATTCTATATGTTCTTTATTTCATGAAAATCTAGTGTTTATATATATTTTTTTTCTGAAGAAAAGTCAATTCTGTGACCTGTGTAATATTTAACATTTTTTTACACGGTATGTTATGGGACTTGCACCATCTTATTCCCTTCTAGCTCAGCTGACATTTTTTTTCCCTTTTTCTCGCCTAATGCAGCGGCACCTGAAGTAGATCCTGCTTTTAATCTTTTATTGGCTGTGGGCGAGCTAAAACACTCGAGTCATCTTCCATTGAATGAGACTAGAACATTGAGCACTTTTTGAAGATGCACGGCGGTCAATATCCGAGGTTACATTGAGTTGGCAAGAATTTGTCCTTGCTTCAACGTTTTTGTGAAGTTTTTTTTTTACACATGTTCACATCTGATATGGCCTGGAACGTGTCGTGGACAGTCTAGTCTCTCGGTGTTTTTGTGTGTGTGTGTGTGTGTGTTTGTTACACCCTGTCCTTGTCTTGTTAGTCGTTAGTTTACCACCCAGTGCTTCGAGTTGTTGTTCTGTTTGTCTTCACGGTGGAAGGACTCTTTATGGGGTCCTAAACGAGGTCCAAATCGTCCCAGGAATTGGAAGGGTTGGTCCTCTCCCGGCATTTTATTCTGTTTGTCTTATCTACACTACCAGATGAAATTGCTTGAGATCACACACATTGGATTTCTTCCTTTTTGAGTTTCATTTTTTTTAAAAAAAAACCACCTGTAGAGATTTGGTGCTTGTGGGATTGTAAATGTTTCTGATTACATCACTTCTGTTGTAGTTCGCAGCAAAAGAATATAGAGTAACGGCTCCAGTACACACCCGTGTCCTATTTGGTCCACAGCTGAGGCTGATCGGATGGCCGGGGGGGGGGGGTGGAGCGAGAGAGAGACCTCTCTAGATGCTGCTGCACTTCCGAGTGTTACTCGAGAATATAAGAAATATTGAATTCGATGTTTTCTGGAAAAGTTTTGAAGGTCGCCTGGTGGCCATGCAATGCATGCTGCAACATAGGGCTGTCCGAGTCCGACCCGGTGACCCTTTCACCAAAATAAAAAAGGGGGGGGGATGAGTAGCAGAACGGATCTGGACCCATCCGGTTGTTGCGGGTCCGTTCTGAGATTGGGTACGCCTGAGGCGGCCCGATAGGCTTGAGAAAGCCCTTTGACCCCCGCCGCCTCTCCCCTTCGTCTTCTGTTGCTCCTGCTTCTGCTTTTTGAGGCGATTGCAGTGGGTACTCAGTGTGGGGAGGCGGGTGCGGAGTGCCAAGTGAGGCTTGGCGGCAGGTGGTCGACGCGACGGTGGAGATGCACACCGGGTTGACATGATCCAATGGCGGGAGCAAGCTGAAGATGCTTTTCACCCTCTGTTGACAGGCTCCCCCACAGGTATGGTGGAGCTGTCTCTAGCCATTCCACCTCTCTCTCTCTCTCTTCTCATAAACGTGAGAACCCAAAATCACCCTATCATCCCCCTCACCTCCTCCCCACCATTTTGTTCATCAACGTGAGAACCCAAAACTACTCTCTCATTCCCCCCCCCCCCCTCCCCCACCATTTTGGAAATTGCCCAGACCCAAATTAGACTGCGCAGTCCTCCTTCCTGCAGCCACCCTCTTTCCTATGTTTCTTTTGGTCATAAACCTCCCTTCTCTTTCACTCACTCCCGTCCCTACTAATGTGCATCAAGGTTTGATGGGCCACTTGTATTGGCTGTATTGGTTCCGGTTTGATATGTTGGCGTAATCATTATTGGCTAAAAAAATAAAAGTTTCAAATTAAAAATTGATTTTGTAAGGATTTTATTTTTTACACAATATCATCCCTTATCTTAAACCTAACCTAACCCCTAATCCTAAAGTCTGCCGCACGTGCCTCATCGTTGCATAATTGTCGACCCCGTCACCCAACAATAGAGGTTAATTGAAATCGGTAGATCTGGCTCCCTCCTCAAGGTCGATGGTCACTCCCAAGGTTGGATGAAGAGGAAGAAGTAGTCAACTACACTAGCGATGGCAGTGTTGGAGTGGCAGAGGCCGTGGATTGGGTTTAGAGACACGCTCCCCTTAGCCTTGGGGAGCAGAAGCCGATGGCGCCAGTCCTGCAAGGACCTCCTGCCCATGCGATTTGGAGCGGTGGAGGGGCCATGGATCCGGTTCAGGCGCGCTCGCCTCGACGCCGTGGAGCAGAAAGCTGACGGCGCCAGCGATGGTAGGACCTGTGCATTGTCGTCGGTGGCTGCCGGCCTTGAGGAGGGAGTACCGCATTTGATACTAATATATCAACTCAATCTATAATAAAAGGTCAGCTAATATATGTATGTATCTGCGTTTCAAATTCATGCACGGTAAAGAGAGACAAGAAAAAAAACACATTTGAACCATTTGGCAAGTATTTGTTTCCATATACTTAATTTTTGCATACTTGAATTATATCAATTTAATGTTGGGACGTGTACTTGAAGCGGAAGCTATCCCACCACGAGAAGGAAGACGTCGAGGAAGACGATCCACGCCCACGAATACCGGGAAGAGAGCGACGGAACCCACATTCTCCCTCTGGTTTCCTCTCTCTATCTCACGTACTGTATATGTGTGTGTAACCTAATGGGGAGTTGCACACTTGTATAGAGAGGAGGGATCAGTCCCAATTAGGTTTAAGCAGGATCCCACCCATAACAGGATTCTAATGGGCACTAAATAGGTTCAGCCCAATAACATGTTCTTTTAACTGGACTTAACGGTATGCTTAATTGTGTGTGGCCCAATCACAAGTGGACCATAATATTAGGATAAGACCCAACATTCTCCCACTTGGTCCATCTTGTCTTAAACATATCAAATCTTCCTTTCGAAAACATACATATAATATAGACATATATATAGCTTTGAAAAATACTCTTGAAGATTTGATATATTGGGCCTACACTTGAAGGGAAAAATACGATACACGCGCGCATGATTAAAAATAAAACCACACATCATTCCAACTAATAGAATCTGAAGAAGTTTAAGTATAGTAAATCAAATGGCATGAGTCATGGTGATAAATGCATTCTAATCACACAGCACCTTCCATGTACCAAAATGCCACCAACTTATTACAACTGAACACTGAATTGAATTAATAGATAAACTCAAACTTAATGTTTATCTGCTGGTCACCACTTAAGCATACATTCTGCCAACCATAATCCATAACCAACATGTATATACAACAAATGGAATAGGCAGAAAACAAAAAAAGAATCATGATATCAATATGATCACAAATAACTGTAAGTGTCATAACATATCAAGAGAACTAACAAGACCCATCTTAATCACGTGACTATAAAAGGTGCTAGCAAGTAGTCCCTTAGTGAGCGGGTCAGCAATCATAAGATCTGTCCCAATATATTCTATAGACACTTCATGATTCTTCACTCTAAGAGCAAAATACTTAATATCCAGGGCTCTACCACCTTTGGATACCTTATTATTCTTAGAGAAAAAGATCGCAGCGGAATTGTCACAATAAATCTTGATAGGTCTTGAGATGAAATCAATAAATTGTAGACCTGTGAGCAAATTCCGCAACTGAATGGCATGTCCACTAGCCTCAAAACAAGCAATGAACTCAGCTGCCATAGTGGAAGTCACTGTAATACTCTATTTCTCACTGCACCAAGTAATGGCTCCCCCTGCCAAGAGGAAGATATAGTATGTAGTAGACTTCCTCGTGTCAAGACAACCACCAAAATCAGCATCAGAATATACAATGACCTCCAACTGATTTGACATCTTGTATGTAAGCATATAATCTATAGTCCCTTTCAAATAACGCATGACTTTCTTGGCAGCCTTCCAATGATCCAAACCTGGGTTACTTTGGTACCTGCTAAGCATACCCACAGCAAAAGTAATATCTAGACGTGTACAAGTCTGAAGGTACATCAGGCTCCCAACAGCTGAAGCATAGGGAATGAGCTCCATCTACTTCCTTTCTAAGTCATTCTTAGGACACTGTAAATCACTTAATTTATCTCTTTTCACAATGGATACTTTATCGGGTGCACAGAATTGCATGTTAAACCTTTTCAAGATCTTTGAGATGTAAGTTTTCTGAGAAAGACCAAGTGTACCTGAAGGTCTATCTCTGGTGATCTCAATGCCTAAGACATAACAGGCATCACCCATATCTTTCATCTCAAAGTTCTTAGAAAGAAAAGCCTTAGTTTCATGCAACAAATCAAGATCACTACTGGCAAGTAAGATATCATCTACATACAAAAGTAAGATAATGAATTTACTCCCATTGACCTTTAGGTATAAACATTCATCAATGATGTGTTCCTTAAACCCAAAAGACAATATGATTTCACTAAACTTTATGAACCATTGGCAGGAGGCTTGCTTAAGTCCATAAATGGATTTCTTTAATTTGCATACCAAGTGTTCTTTTCCCTTAGCATGAAACCCCTGAGGTTGCTCCATATATACTTCTTTATCTAGGTCCCCATTGAGAAATATCATTTTCACATCTATTTGGTGTAACTCTAAATCAAAATGAGCTACCAAGGCCATGACTAGCCTGAATGAGAGCTTCTTAGAGACTGGAGAGAAGGTCTCATCATAGTCAATGCCCTCCCTCTGAGTGAAACTTTTAACCACCAATCTGGCTTTATGTCTCTCAACTTTACCTTTAGAGTCCACTTTAGTTTTGAATACCCATTTGCATCCAACAAGTTTGGACCCTTTAGGCAAGTCAATGAGATCCTAGACTTGATTTTTAGCCATTGAGTCAAGCTCTTCCTTCATGGCTTCAAACCAATAGGTGGACTTTTCACTCTTCATGGCTTGTGAAAATGTCACTGGATCATCAATGTCACCCCTGTCTACATTATCCTCATGTAGGTATACCAAAAAGTCATCAGATATGGTAGGTCTCCTAACTCTCTCAGATCTGCATAGTGCTGGCCCCTGATCCTCCTGAGGAGGTGGTTGGTCAACAAATGTAGCATCTTCTGACTCTGGAGCCACTTGAGGTGGACCAACTACAACTTCTTGTTCCCTCTGAATATCATTCTGAGGAATGAATATGGGAACAAAGCTATCAGTTGTTACAGGTATTTCAACCGGATCATGTAACTCCTCAAAAGAAATCTCTCGAGAAGGTCCACTCCCACTGACTCTGCCATCCTCAAGAAACATTGCCTTATCTGTTTCTATAATGATGGGAACATGTGATGGACAATAGACTCTATACCCTTTTGATCTTTTCGGATAACTAATGAAGAATCCACTAGTTGTCCTAGGATCAAAAGTCATTTCTTGTAGGTTATATGGTCTGGCCTCAGCTGGACATCCCCAAGTGCGCATATAGCTCACTGAAGGTTTCCTACCACTCCACAACTCATAAGGAGTCTTAGGAGTAGCTTTAGTAGGAACCTTATTCAAAATGTGTACAGCTATCTTTAAAGTCTCCCCCTACAAAGATAAAGGAAGGGTAGAGTGACTTAACATTGTCCTAACCATTTCTTTAAGCGTTCGGTTCCTTCTTTCTACAACCTCATTCTGATAAGGGCTGCTAGGAATAGTGTACTGAGGTACAATACCCTCTTCTTTAAGGAACATAGCTAATGGTCCAGGCCTCTGTCCCATCTCTGTATACCTACCATAATACTCACCACCTCTATCAGATCTGACTACCTTAGTAGATTTTTCTGATTGTTTCTCTACCTCATTCTTAAAATCTTTAAAGGCATTGAAAATATTTGCCTTTTCAAGAAGTAGATAGAGATACATATATCTAGAGTAGTCATCAATGAATGTGGCAAAGTATCGCTCACAAGTTAGACAGAGTGAAAAGGGACCACAGATATTAGTGTGAATTATTTCCAGAAGTTCAGAACTTCTAGTGGCATCCTTATTAGGCGTGTGTGTTTGCTTTCCCTTTATATAATCAACACAACTCTCAAAGTCAGTGAAATCTAGAGTGTGTAACACCCCTTCTCCCACTAACCTCTTAAGCCTCTTAATGGAGATATGCCATAATCTCCTATGCCACAACATGGATGAATTTTCATTAACTCTACCACGCTTGTTGCCAATGGAAACTGAAGTATGTAGGGTATTAAAGGATTGTTCATTCACATTACTAAGACACAATTTATATAAACCGTCAAATATAGAACCAGTACCAATAACAACAGAATCCTTCATTAATTCAACTATAGAGTAGTTTCCAAAACTAACATGAAAACCTTCTGAATCGAGTTTTGATACTGAAACCAAATTTCTACTAAAAGAAGGTACATAAAAAGTGTCTTTCAAATCTAGAACATATCCAGAACTCAAAATAAGTCTATAAGTTCCTACAGCCTTCACTTGTGAGCGTGTCCTATTTCCTGAAAAGATACACTGCTCACCCTTATTGATAGGCCTTTGGAATAGGAATCCCTGCATAGAAATGACAACATGCACAGTAGAACCTGAATCAATCCACCATGTATTATTAGGAATATTTACTAAATGAGACTCATAGCAAACATAAGATGAGGGATTCCCTTTCCTTTCAAACCATCCCTTGAATTTGAAGCACTCTTTCTTAATGTGTCCAGGTTCATGACAGAATAAGTATTTCTTTTCTTTTTCACTTTCTTTTTCTTTTTCTTTGCCTTTGCCCTTTTCTTTCTTGTAGTGCTTCTTTTTGCCCTTCTTCTGAACACTCGTGTGCTTTCCTGAACTCCCACTTCCTATATGAGAGGAAAAATTAGCAACTTGATTTCTCTCCCCTCTCAACCTCTCCTCCTCCTGAACACACATGGTCATCAATTCATTTGGTGACCATTTAGCCTGATGTGTGTTGTATGAGATCTGAAAGGCATCATACTCATTTGGAAGAGAGTTGAGAATAAAGTGGACAAGGAATGTATCTGAAATGGTAACCTCCATTGCATTGAGCTGAAATGCAATGTCTCTCATCATCGTAGTATGTTCCCTAATGCTACCACTGCTAGTGTATTTTATTGAGGAAAGCTTAGCCATTAAGGTGCTAGCATTTGCTTTATCAAAACTGATGAACTATTCCTCAATAACCTTTAAAAATTCACTAGATGTGGACTGCTCAGGGATAGATCCTTTAATGTTTTGACCTACATGTCCTTGTAAGAACAATAGTCACAAACGGTTAGATCTTTCCCATTTCTCAAAGTGAGTCTTCTGTTCCTATGTACTTTCTGCTGTAAGGGGAGCTGGTTTTCCCTCACGCAAAGATAAATCTAAATCCATGCACCCTAAAGTAAATAGTATCATTTGTTTCCATTCAGTGAAATTAGTGCCATTCAAATAAGGGACAGTTCTAGTGAAGGGTGCAAACAAAGGAGAAGCACCTGAAGATAACCAAATGCTCACATATATCAAAATATGAAATAATGGCAGCAAATAATGAGGCATATAAATGAATGCTAAGTAATTCTAATAACTAAAACAAATTACTTTAGCAAGTTGTCAGGTTGCATCATTATAATCTCTCCTTTGGGTGAGAATTATAACATGCTAATAGACAAACTCCCCACAAAATAACTTAAGCGATAGAACTAAAACTTATATACACTTTGATGTCAAGAGAGAGCACCTTTGGGTACAAAACTCTCAAGAATCGCCGTGCACATAAATTATATTCTATCCTATTCATGACATAAAAATAGAACATTCCTTTGGGAGTTAAATTCTACATTCAAACCAAGAACACAAAGTTTGATATCATTTTAATTCCTTAATGAGAATATTTTATTATTCTCCATGCATAAGGCCACTTTGGTGGTCAACTTACACACTTTGAATGCTAAAATATCCTCTCCCAATTAAAAATGATAACAAACAAATTATAATGCTCATGAATGACACTATCTTAAACTCAAAAGTGTGAAATTTTGTCATTCCTCGTAGTTAGTGCCACTTTGGTGGTCTACGTATTCACTTAAAAATCAAAAATTTCACACAAAACTGTATAATAGCATCCAATAACACTTAATATGAGTAAAAAAGACATAAACGTAATAATTATTGCAATCTGAAATGGAGATATTAATGCATGCATAATTTCTGTAGAGATGTCAAAATATCACAAAAATATCTCCTAGAATTACTGTAACAATTATTAGTCTATTAACAAGCTTTAATCATGCCAAAACTAAACTAAAAGGGGTTAAAAACACAAGTTTCAGTATGCTGTTACATAAATATCCCTTTTTGTTTGCAGAAATAACTACTGAATTGTAAACATACCCACAGAAATAGCTTCTGTATCCAAACTGTTCATAAAAAGGACCCTATATCCTTTAAAATGTATTAATGTGCTTAAAATGTACCCAGAATGAATGGGCCCAAGATCCAGAACTTAATAGATCCAATAGAAAACCCATTAACAGAACTTAAAGAATAAGGTTATAATTAAATGAATCTTAATAAACAGTTTTATACTTAAAGGATACACTTAAGCAATAATAGATACGGGTATTTAAAAGGAATGGATTTTAATTGGATTTGGATACGTAAACGGATCCGAATTTGGGTTCTAAATAAGATCCATATGGATCTCAGACCCAATATCTAAACTCAGAACCGTTTAATAACTTAAATCCGGATCCGAAAAGATCCACAATCTAAAACCCAAAACTTAAATCGAAATGGATGAATAGGGGGCCCAAAAATCGGATCCACAAGCTGTATTGGATCTTAATTTAACTAAAATTCGAAATTAACATTATTTTAATGGTAAAAGGGTCAAAACCCATCATCTTCCCCATCCCACCCCCTGCGTGACCCCTCAACTCCCAACCCTAACCGCAGGAGCTAAACCGCCATGGATAGGGATGAAGGGGAGGGCCCTGGTCGTCGCCGGACCCCCGCCGACCAGAGACGACGCCGGCGGCGTCGTCCGGTGAGGGTCGGCGCATAGTCGTAGTCGCGCGCCCCTGCAAGCGCTCGCGGCGGGGAGCCACTGCGCGGGCGAAGGGGGGGCTGCCGCGGCGATGTACCTACTGCGGGGGCAACCGCGACGGAGGCCCACCGGCGACCTCCGGCCTCCCCACTGGCTGAAGACGCAGGGGGCATCGTCCAGTGGGGAGGTGGCCGTCGGGACCCCTCCATGTCTGAAAACCCCTTATTATTATTATTATTATTATTATTATTATTATTATTATTAAAACCTGCAGAGCGGCGGGGAAGGAAGGGGAGCAGGCCGCCGGCGACCGTCGGCTATCCCACGGACTGAAGACGACGTCTTCGCCGTCGTCCGGTGAGAATATGGACGCCGAGCTTGCTCCATGGAACAGCCGGGGCGGTGGCCCTCCGGCAAGGGATGTGGGTGGGTGCGCGAGGTCGTTCGGAGAACGACAAACGGAGTCCGAGAGATCGGAACTCGGGCTCTGATACCACATGTTGGGGATGTGTACCTGAAGCGGAAGCCATCCCACCACGAGAAGGAAGACGTCAAGGAAGATGATCCACGCTCACGAACATCGGGAAGGGAGCGACGGAACCCACGTTCTCCCTCTGATTTCCTCTCTCTATCTCACGTACTGTATGTGTGTGTGTAACCTAATGGGGAGTTGCACACTTGTATAGAGAGGAGGGACCAGTCCCAATTGGGCTTAAGCAGGATCCCACCCATAACAGGATCCTAATGGGCACTAAATAGGTTCAGCCCAATAACATGTTCTTTTAACTGGACTTAGCGGTGTGCTTAATTGTGTGTGGCCCAATCGCAAGTGGACCATACTATTAGGATAAGACCCAACATTTAACCCCTACTTGTTTTGGTTGTATCAAAAAATAAACTATTTCAAATATTTGCACAATAGCTAAAACAGCGTCATCTGCACTTTTTTAAATGTGACATTGGAAACCAAGTAGATGATCCTATGTTATATCCCTAAGAATGAAACATAATCATGTATAACTTAATGATAACGGTCGTACGTAGACTGAAAGCTACTGCACACACGCTCTCTCTCTCTCTCTCTCTCATTTTTGGATCAATTATTCATGGATTACTGTTTTTATATGCATGAGAACGTTTATTAATATGTCATCTCCAATTTTATTTTTTCTTTGTTTTGGGCTTCTTTTTTCTTTCTTTCTTGCTTTGTTTCTCCCCTCTCCGTGCATCTGCACTAGTTTTTTTTCTTCTTCTTCCTTAATTAGTCCCGTTATTCTAAGGGCTTGTTCTTAATCGGTGACGCTGGAGCTCTCATTTGTTGGGTGATGAAGATGCATGCGCTTCAGACAAGTTCACATGGCACTCCTTAATTGCTACCTATAAGAATTTGATTAAATTTTAAATATTTGATTCTTTGTATCACGTGAGTCTACGGTCTTCCCCGAGCGTCGTTGCCCTATCAAAGGTAAATCTGCTAAATTTTAAACTTACAAAACATATTGATTACCTATTAGAAAACAATAATTAGAATAAGAATAAATAAAACAGGACTACAAATAATATAAATGATATTAGATTACATAATCTAAACTCAAATTTGCTATTTTCGTTAGTTTCCGACTCCGATGAGATAATCAATTATCGATCGGGTACCCAGTCTCTGTTTGTGATAGGGCTCTTCTCTGATGAGTTTTATTATATCAGCTCTCATATGCTTCATCTGATTCGAAAATAGATGGGAATAACAGATCACCGTCGGCAGAGCCCTAACCCGAGGGAAGGGCCATGTCAGCGACATCAAACGGCGGTAACCAGACTTGTCGTTGCGAAATCTTCACCTTTGATTGGCCGTACGTAGGAGGATTGAGAATTTGTGTGTGGCCGTGGGGCGTTCATAGATGGATGTGGATGCATTTATGGCGTATTTGGTTGAGACGGTGGAGGGAGAGATTTTAAAATTCTAATCATTTGAATTTCTGACATCTATCGTTCACCGTATCGATTAAATGAAAAAAGAACGCTCCGACTTACGTACTCCACGTATTCTGAAGTTGGAGAGAGATAGACATATAAAAGATAATGACTCAAAATCTCAATAATCCCGTGGAGAGGAACTTAGGGATGGATTTTAAGAATATTTAGTAATTAAATACTCAATTAAACTCATCAACTATTTAAATCACTATATTTAAATTATTTATTTAATATTTCATGGCCTATTTATTAAACCCACCAACATTTTAAATCACCTTAACATTTATTGCAAGTTATCATTCCTTACGTGATGTCGAGAGGGAGAGAGAGAAGAGAGATCTTTACTCTCAAACATCCCCGACAAGACAATGCTTATACAATGTATGAATTTTTCACGTAATCTCACCGTAAACATCTGAACCAAATGTGCCCTTAATAGAAGTCGAAGTCACGTGTTTAATTCTACCTCACGAAGAGAGGAGAGCGTCACTGTCACGCCCCGAGCCTTTATTTACAGCGGAAGACTCGCTCGGGGAGTGCGAACAGCCGGCATGATAAGCCTCTTGCAAGCAAGAACATTCAGAGCGCGAGACAATCACACATATAGAGGTAATTGCACAAGATATATTCAAAACTCAACTTTATTTCATAATCAATCAATATTCAAAACTACACACTTTGACTTCTTCACTAATTAACTCAAGAAATAAGAAAAATTACATTGACTCCATCTAAACACTTGAAACTGCCTAAGTCTTCTCTCTTATCAGGACAACTCTTAATCACTCTCGGACCCGCTGCTCGAATCACCCGAATCCGAATGCGAACTATATTCATCTCCTGAAAATCATTGAATAATAGGTCATGAGCACACTTGCCCAGTAGGTATCTTCGTATCAACATGAAGGCATTATTAAAGTAATTAATATTTTAGCTCTAGATAATTAGGTAAAATCATGCAATGTGAATCCATCATGCGATCAAATCAATAGAAACAAGATAACCATGTAAGATAGAATGATCAAGAATGAACTAGCAGGAATATAACAAGAACATGATATTGGCCTTCCATGAACAAGAATGTAACGAGATTGTACTAGCAAGCCACATATTCCTCACTTTAGCATCTTATACTTAAGAGCAAGTGCTTCGTGAATTTCTGTGGAATATCAAGCAAGAATGTCATGTTGTGCCGTGGATCTTCACTTATTTATAGAAATAGTACTCCCAGCGCAATGCGACGCTAGTAGCATCATACCCCATGGTTTATAAAATAGTATGTTTCCGGCAATCAGCCGAGGGGACTAGCATAGAGTCCTTGAACACAATCAGTGCTCGATCGCATCTTCAGTTATAATTAAGCTACTTCCACGCATGTAACAGTAAAGTATGGCCAAGAATATAACAAATTCAGTAATTCCATGATAACAATAATCAATGAATGAATGCTTCAACGGATGAACAATATGAGTCAAGAAAGATTTAAACAAGGCTATTGATGTGAAACGAGATTGGGAGGGGGTGGCCTTCTTCAACCTTCTGCCCGTAGTCGCGCTATAGGAACATGGCGCCTTCATGAAGATCGCGCTAGGACGATACAACGCGTTCTCAGATAGTCGCCGGACGAAAAAGTTGGACTTAGGGGCGCTCGTGGATGACTTCGGGGGAGTGATTCACAAGGGGCGGGCACATAGGAGAGTGGATATGACACGGGGGGGATTTTAAACAAAACATGGGGGCCCTAAACATCGATTAAACTAACCTATTGCTAGCTAGGATAACTTGGTGAATGTGGGAACGAGGGTGGGCGACGAGGGAGAAAGGGGCATGGCAGGGCGAGCTAGGACTAGTAGGGTGTTGGCTGGGGCATCACACCCGATCCCATCGCAGGACCGGTGCAACCAAACTCTGTCTTGATCATAGCCACGTCGTTGGCGGTGGTGGAGGACGTCGATCATCGGTGGAGGAAGAACGGAGCCCGAATGGGGCCTCACACCCGGCCTCTTCTCAAAGCCGATGCACCCGGAGTTTCGAACGGCCTCCGTGAAGGGGAAAAGGGAGGATTAGAAGAAGAACATGGGCATCGCACCCGTAGAGGGGAGGAGGGAGGGATTCCAAAGATTGGGGGGGAAGATAAGAGATATAGCCATGCTATACTCACTCATTTTCTCAAATCATTTCTATTCCATTTCTTAATCAAACGAGATGGAGTACATATATAGGGGGAAGGGGAAGCCTAAACGACACTAAAACATCAATTACAACAGTGGGAAACAGCGAACATTGAAGTCATTGGGAGTTCCAAGGGCTGGGTAGTTGGGGCGTCTGCAGTTGACCGTCTGCCTGAGAACGCGCTAGGGAAACCTAGCGCCTTCTTCAGGTCGCGCTACCCAAAGGTAGCGCGTTAATCTCCAGCCCAGCAGCTTCGTCGACCGGCTTTGGCGGCAGCTAGCTTGATTTCCATCAAACCCCTCCACTTTGGAAGGTTCGTCCTCGAACCTAGAAGCTCAAGATCCCAGTCTGTGAGAACAGGCTGGTTCCCTAAGCTCTGATACCATTTGATGTGAAACGAGATTGGGAGGGGGTGGCCTTCTTCAACCTTCTGCCCGTAGTCGCGCTATAGGAACATGGCGCCTTCATGAAGATCGCGCTAGGACGATACATCGCGTTCTCAGACAGTCGCCGGACGAAAAAGTTGGACTTAGGGGCGCTCGTGGATGACTTCGGGGGAGTGATTCACAAGGGGAGGGCACATAGGAGAGTGGATATGACACGGGGGGGATTTTAAACAAAACATGGGGGCCCTAAACATCGATTAAACTAACCTATTGCTAGCTAGGATAACTTGGTGAATGTGGGAACGAGGGTGGGCGACGAGGGAGAAAGGGGCATGGCAGGGCGAGCTAGGACTAGTAGGGTGTTGGCTGGGGCATCACACTCGATCCCATCGCAGGACCGGTGCAACCAAACTCTGTCTTGATCATAGCCACGTCGTTGGCGGTGGTGGAGGACGTCGATCGTCGGTGGAGGAAGAACGGAGCCCGAATGGGGCCTCACACCCGGCCTCTTCTCAAAGCCGATGCACCCGGAGCTTCGAACGGCCTCCGTGAAGGGGAAAAGGGAGGATTAGAAGAAGAACATGGGCATCGCACCCGTAGAGGGGAGGAGGGAGGGATTCCAAAGATTGGGGGGGGGGGGAAGATAAGAGATATAGCCATGCTATACTCACTCATTTTCTCAAATCATTTCTATTCCATTTCTTAATCAAACGAGATGGAGTACATATATAGGGGGAAGGGGAAGCCTAAACGACACTAAAACATCAATTACAACAGTGGGAAACAGCGAACATTGAAGTCATTGGGAGTTCCAAGGGCTGGGTAGTTGGGGCGTCTGCAGTTGACCGTCTGCCTGAGAACGCGCTAGGGAAACCTAGTGCCTTCTTCAGGTCGCGCTACCCAAAGGTAGCGCGTTAATCTCCAGCCCAGCAGCTTCGTCGACCGACTTTGGCGGCAGCTAGCTTGATTTCCATCAGCTATGCTCTTGGAAATAAATCGGCAGCATAACGGTACTTTTATTAACTCTCATTCGTTATCTTACGTCAATTTAAGCAATATGATAAGTTCTAGATCATCAAGGTAAGTCTAGAATCATTGGAATATTAACCCTTGGTCAATCCTTGGGTTAACATATACAAGGTATGTAACGGTCAGGGTCTGGGCCGTTACATTATGTAACGCGTCCATGCTGGGCCGTTACAATGACCAGAGTCCAGAAAGACAAAGATAGACTCAGAGGAATGCGACGGTCTGGAACTGGGCCGTTACTTGGCCTGACGGTCCAGTCTAGGGCCGTTATTTTTCAAGAACCAGAAACCCGATAGTGTAATCTAATTAATGGGCTTTTATTGGTACAACCAACTCGACGTCCTAGTGGGAATCCCAGGCTCGCGGAGATTTACAGAGGCCTTGAAACAATGATTTCCTAGTCCATTGGAAGGAATATCCAATAGAGAGGTCCTCATGTCCAAGATAGTGTTCCTATAGTGCAACGTGTGAACTAATGACATCATACCGGAGTAAGTGCCATGTACTTATAGAATTGACTCTATTGACAGCGAGAGACATGTATAATCAAGGTGAAAACCGTGGTGAAACTTCGTCAATACCATGCTTTAAAAGTCATGCTTTATAGTACAAAACTATACATTTAGGCTTTATGAAACTAGCAAAACTCACAATAAAAGTGAGATATCAACCATGCAATACCTAATATGAACGATCTGATAATCATGAAATCAGGTTGCTACTTAGATATCTAGGCATAAACATAGGTAATAGTGGTATGATATATTCTGCCTAGGGTTGCCAGTACACAGATTGTAACGGTCTAGGGTCAGGGCGTCACAGTGAATATGACGGTCTGTCGAGGAGCCGTTACATGAAAGCAACGCGTCTGTCTTGGCGCGTTATTATCAACAGAGGAAAATAAGATATACAGAGACTGTGACGGATCATGGTAGGCGCGTTACATTCAAGTGACGGTCCTACTGGGATGCGTTACAGTGTCTGCTAACAGAAAATAAATAAGAAACCTAAGAGGTCAATTCACATCATGTCTATAATCAAAATATCATGAGTTTCTTAGACATGACTGTAGACACGCCATTCTTGACGTCTCTTGAGAAAGTCTCATATTACTATACGACCATCATCTCATTTTCCTCCTACTCGAGTCCGAGAGGGGTTTAAAAGATAACACCAACCAGGTGTGTGTCTTGCCATCATTTCGTTATTTTTATCGCAAGGATTTGAATACTACACCTCCAATGACAACGAAGTAAAGGTCTTCTACATGCATAGATAATTGTGAGTAGATGAACAACATGTTATAATTTCTCTATTAGGGCTAGGAGGTGCATGCAATACATATAACTAATAAGACATGAAATCAATGATCTAGCATGCATGAGGTTCAATTAAACCAGAGGCTCTTAGTCCTATAAATCTCTTTTTGCCGTTCATGAGATAACCTACCTCTTTCTTAGGTTGAAGTTTCTGGATTTGGTTGAGAATTCAGCCCTACTTCTTCACCTTCCTTTGTGACTTCTCCAGCTACTTCCTTGGGCTCTAACCCCACGTCCTCTTGACCTAAGGATGTGAAATTCGGAGGGGAGTTAGTCTAAAGTATAATGAACAAAAACTTCAAAACAACTTACCTGAAATAATGACTTCTTACCTTCCTTCTTTACGTCCCAAAAGTAAGGGTCGCACAGTTCAAAACTATGCCCTACTTATAGAGTTTAGGTTAGGGTTTGAGGATTAGATCGATTCTAGAGTCCTTATTCCACTAAATCCTTATCCCTAAGAGTCCTTAGAGTTATTATGAGTCTTCTCATTCGATCCATAGTGGATAGGAGCATCAAGTTCCAATCTTTTCACGAGTTCCTTTCTTCACGGAACTGACAGGCGTGTAACGGTCGAGTGACCCTGCGTTACTTGGCTGTGACGGTCTCGCGATAGACCGTTACAGTCTTCGTAGTTAGGACTTTTAAAATATTAAAACTCTTTTGTTAATTATCTAAATAATTTTCTATATATAATTTATATTTATCTTTTAAAATTAAAATACCTTCTAGAATATGGGCCAAACTTAATGGGCTTGGTTTAAAACCTTTTGGATCTTAATTAAGTGGGTTGGGTTAATTGATTAACACCATTTGGCCTTATAATGACTTATTACTCAAATAAATCCTTTATAAATTCCTTTAACCCTTTTATAATTTCTAGAAAATTATTAAATAACCTAGGAAATACTTATATAAAATTTTGGGGCTTTACAATCACCCCCATCTCATTATGTCAAGGGAGAGAATAATAATAATAATAATAATAATAAAATCATAGGATTCCTTACTACCTTGCTTCCTTCCTTAATTAATGTCTAGCTAGTGTTGGCCATGGCCTGGGCTCAAGACTCTTGCATGGAAAGAGTAGATGTCTGAGAGGTTGTTTATTGTGAGCATAAAATATTATTGTAAAATATCATATATATATATATATATACAGTGGCGAAGCTAGAAATATTTAAAAGGGGGGGGGGGGTAAAATATAATTAATATAATAACAATTATTTATTTTCATTTAAATAGAAGACATTTTACAAGTGAGTTGTTCACGACGGATCTTCATATTCTGAAAGCGTTACATTATTGTCTTATTATCAATACTCTCGAATGTCTCCTTCTCAATATATGTCACAAAATTATCGTTCATCTATTGATCACCACAAAAATTACTTCAGCTTCAAAATCAGGTCCAGTATTTCCGACGAGTGGGAGCTGGCTTTGTATTATATACTCGAGATAATGAATCACAAATAGGAATAACTGAGAGGGAGAACCAGGTTAAGCTACTAAGACATGCAAAATTCCCGTGATTGAAAATACACGAAATAAAAATTAAAAAGAAATATAAAATCAAAATCATGAATGAAATGTCATCCTCACGTAAAATCCCATGGTAAAACCCTACGATTCCAGCAAAAGTCACCAAATAGATAACAGGAGAACTGAGCAAGGGAGAAAACTCACCGTATTGACATAGAAACTCGTTAGAGTGGAGTGGGGCGTGGGGGGGCAGACGTGCGGATCGGAGAGACCTTCTACAAACCTGCAAATCAACCCTGTGCACAGCCCGATAGCCTTTTTTTATGTATGCTCAACCATCAAAAAATAACCCTACATAGCTACAGACAAAGTTTCTCAGCCGACAGCCGCAATACCTTTTTACGGTTCTACTGTACTGCTTTTATCCTCTTTGTCTCTTTTAGGTTTCTATCTTATAAAAGAAAATCTCCATCGTCGATTTACGGTTAAATAACCAACCAATGAATGTGGGTGATAAATATCCACCATCAGTAGATATTTTAACTTAATCGTAAAACTTAGATATCCACCATCGATAGACATCTAATAGACCCAAAAAACCCAACAGTGGTGGGGGCAAATGCAAAGAGAGAGAGAGAGCAAAGAGAGAGAGAGAGAGAAATTTATCCAAATCAAGGGGGGGCAATTGCCCCCCCTGGCTCTGCCACTGTATATATATATTATGATTTTTTACGGCGTTAGTTTGCATCAAACCAAACAATCCTTTTTGAGAAAACAAGGTGGGAAAATTACTAGTAGTGCATATATAGAAAGGAGAATTGACTGGCGGGATCTCCCTCATGGATGGGTGCACTGACGGGTTATCTACGTACTCTCCATCTAAACATATACTAAAATATAATAGTACTTATAGTTAAAATAATGGGGCCCATCTCCCTCCCACTCTCAACTGTGATTCCCATAATAGAAACTTAATCAACTAGAGAAAGGAGACCAAGAGAAGAAGATGATGACCAGAGATGTCATGGTGGGGTTTGCCGGGAGAGTGTTGGTGGGGAGGAGGGGGGTGAGGCGAGGTCGCAGGGGTGGGAGATGGGTGAGCATTGACAGAGGAGAGGGACATTCTCTCTCTCTCTCTCTCTCTCTCTCTCTCTCTCTCTCTCTCTCTCTCTCTGAGCTTGAGCCTTGTCAATGAGGGCAGCGATGGCAAGCTTCTTCTTGTCGCAGTTCAGGGATCGGCCCTGGGTGAGATGTAGTTGGGAGCAGAGGGGTGTGGTTTGCCAAGAGGGCATTCGTCGGGGAGGGGGGCATATTGACCCATAAGGGATGGCCCTGGGTGAGGTGTAGCTGGGAGCAAAGCTTGCCAGGAGGGGTTTGCGGGGATAGGCATACCAGCCCGTCGGGGATGGCCCTTGGAGAGATGTAATTGGGAGCAAAGGTTGTTGGGAGGGGGTTCGCGTGTGGGGGGGGGGGGGTATCGGCCTGTCGCGTATGACCCTGGGCATGTAGTTGGGAGTAGAGAGGTGGGGTTTGTTGGGAGGGGGTTTGGGGGGAAAGGGGGGCATACTAGGCCTTCAGGGATGGCCCTGGGCGAGGTGTAGCTGGGAGAGGAGGTTGTCGGGAGGGATGTTGTTGGGTGGGTTGCTGGCGCCAGGGGGGAAGTCTATGATGCCTCTATTTCTCTCTCTTTCTCTCTATGTAACCTCCCACCCTGTTGATGGTACCATAAGGGGAGCACTGGGATAGTGTCACTGGTCGTGGGAGTCTGACCAACATGCTTTGCCATTGGTGCCGATTGAGGCCGGTCATGATCGATCTTTCTCGTTCCTCTCTTTGTAAAGCTAGGGAATTTGGAGTTGTGAGAAAGGATATTTTCATAGTAGGATGACAAAGTAACGGGAGTAATAGAATCTCTGTGTAATATTCATCTTTTTGTCGACAAAGTTAACTGTCATGATATTTTTGTAATATTTTGTTCAAAAGTAATGATAAGAGGGGTGTTAATACGTTTTTAAGAATAAGAATTTTGTCATTTCAATTTCAACAATGGTTTATATGTAAATAATAATATTTTTTTAAAAAATTATTGATTTTAGGACCGTGGCAATGAAGTATGTGATTTTGGTTTAGATTAAGACTTACTAGATATTTCCATTTGCGTTGGAAAGTTGTGTCGGACATTCTACGCGACCCCTCTCTATGTTTCACATCCACCTCAAATTCCTGAAATGAACAGCTAAGCATTTCTTTAGAATTCTCGTTTGAATTGCAAACACATGGTAATTGAGTTTATATTTAAATTGCATATTTTGTGTTTTAAATCAATAAATTCTGATAATCAAACTCTGTTAGGTGCATATGTGGGCATATATGAACATGAACATCCGTTTTTGTCTTTATTTTGAAGATTACATGCTTCGTTGGTGAGCTATCGTCCATGTAGAGGAGAGAGGTCTTCAAAAGTCGGTGGGTGTTGCGTCTCCCATGAGATTTCTTCTCTTTGTACCCGGAAGTAGATTCTCGGCCACTTTATTTAGTCTGCCCACTATTATATATATATATATATATATATATATATTGGTCTAAAACGCTATTATTACAATAGACTTTATTTAGTCTGCCCACTATATATATATATATGCCGCCTCGAATTTTGGTTGCCTCCTGCAAGTAAACGAAGATGGTCTAAAAAAAAAAAAACCCTCCCCAGTGCTCAAGTCAACAACACTATAGGACCAAAGAGGGTGAAGAAGAGCTCATCAATAGAGGGTCGAGGCTCCTAAGTGTGTGTATCATAACCTCGTGTTGGTTGCAGTTCCAATCATATTAGATGAAATTTTTCTTCAATTAGCCTCCTCCTCCAAATACTGTGGAATCAAGTCAACATATACTGTTGGTTGCTCGGCCAAGCTGGTGGCTGTTTGTGTCTCACCAGGCGTCCCAACCCAACCAACGAGTTATTGGATCGGCTAACCGAATGCTCTAGCTTTATGAACATTCTTGTCTTACGACAAGTCGATATGACATGTTGTTGCATTCACCCAATCTGTCTTGGCCTATCGACTCTACAGTCAGTGATAGATTCCCCCCCCCCTCCCCCCTCCCCTCTCCTTCGTTTCTTGTATACGATTTGGAAGATCACGGTTCTATCCTCTGTTCATTCATTCGTTCATTCATTACTTACAGAGTCCGGCCCACCTGATCAGGTGGCCCGTCCTCAAATGCCACTCTTACTGAGACACATGAGGTAACCAAACAGTGGTGGGCATGGAATTGGTTCCTCCTGGAGCCAGGGATACTCATTATAGTTATTTTTGGAGATTAAAACCCTCAAGTCTTTGATAAAAATTAGGAATATACCCCCTCAAATTTTTGAAAAGAAAAAAAATTCCTGAAAAGGGCATTCATCAAATTAACGTGTGAGTATAGAAGTTTAAAAATGAACATTGGGATCCAAGGGGGTGGTAATGTCTAAACATGACATATTATTGTACCAGTCAAAATTTAGAAATCCCTACTTTTCTTCTCTCAAAAAGAGAATTCCTTTTTTATCCTAAAATATGTGCCAACCAAATGACTTCCAGTGTGATGACGAAGAATCAAGTCAGCCCAACTAGAAACAGCTGCTTTCCCCTCCCAAATCTCTTGCCCAGATGAGAGGGCCCTTTCTTTCCCTTATTCTGTGTAACAACTAGCAAAGGTTGTAACTATGTATCACATCAAAGCTTTTGAGATCCATTGGCTACTTGGGTGCTTACATTTCTCTTTTGTGTATGCACGAGATCTCATCTCAATGTGTAAGGTTATAGTCACTTATGGAAAATAAAGGAAGATTAGGAGACCCCCATCAGCAATACAATTAGATTGGGAGATTTTCTGAAAAGTGTTAAAAATTAGTCGATATCTGATGTTGATCTCCTAACAGGTAACTGCATGCTTACTATATCTTCTCTTGGGAGGCTGCTGGTTTCAGCGCCAGAACAGTCGCTGCCGAGTACAGTTCCAGCATTGTCAGAAAGTAATGGCTGGATAACCTTCTTGTTCTTCCGGATGACCAAATAGGCAATTGCAGCAAGATAAACTAACATCCCTGAGAAACCAAATATGCCTGCAAACACAATGGAGGCAGTCCGCAGTCCACTGTGCAGGAGTAGCTTGACAAAGTTTGTAACTATGTAGTATATGTTGATAGACATGATCAGTGAGCCAATGATCCATGTGATTACTGATATCTGCAGCAGCAAAACAAAAAGGTCAGCCAGATAAGAAGCGATCTTCATGACAACTGATGAAAACGAATAAAAATGTTTGAAAGCATTCAAGGCAATTGGTTCAGTTCATATTCATTTGGGGTCGATGTACCTGTAATGCAAGGATTAGCCAACTCAGTATCATATAGGCTTGGAACATTGAAATTTTGAGTAGGATTTTACTGGCTTGGTTGTGACTCGGTATTGACTTGGTGGATGGTCTCAGTCTGGCTTGCTTCCAACCCAAAGGGAGTCCATGAAAGACTAGATGCTTTGGAAAGCCTTATTTGTGAAACTAGGTCAATTGTTATGCATATGAGATGCTGGAACTGCTGAACCCAATTTCCTGATATGCTAAACCATGATCTAATATACTTGCACACCTTTAAAAGAAAAGAAAATTTCGAAAATATTTTCAATCAACTAGAACAAAGGGTACAAAAAGCCTTTATGGGCGTTGGCGGTACAGGTAAGCTTTGCCATGGAACTGAGCACCATCTTCTTCCTGAGGCTATCTTTCTACCGATGAACTATAAAATTAAAATGTGACCTTTACTGGAAGTTTACAAGTGATCTTACCATAGTTGAATTGGCATGGGGACCCATCTTAGTCTTGCTGCTGGTAAATTTGAGAAGTGGAACAAGTGCAAAGGGAAGTTCAAATGATAAGATCATCTGTCCAGAAAGTAAAATAAAAATCAGCATGATGATATTATGCATGAGAAAAATTACAGGATCTGCCAATTATGTCCCACTTGATAGATTCATATTTATACAATTGCAAAAGATTAAGTGATATGCACACATAAAGCTTGAGTCTTGAACAGTTCCCTTGAGATCATGGTGTGATGCTCTGTTCCATCAGAACATCCTCCACGAGCCTCTCAAGGTGTTCCTCTAATAACTATAACTTGTCACTCGCAGCTGCTATAATTTGGCATGCCCGCCCTTGGAACATAGTCATTCTTAGGAAATTTCCTAGTTAAATAGATGGATTTTACCACTTTTCCCACACGAAATATGGAATGCAATAAAACCTAGCCATTCCAAAGGTTAACACAAAGCATTATTCTTCACATCCCTGTTTACGCAGACTATGCTATTTCGAAAATTGAGTCTGCCACCTGCCTTAGGGATGCCAATTTTCCTTTTCTAGATGCATTTTCTTGTATTATCTATGTTATTGAGCAGATACGTGTAGAATAAGTGTCATGGAATAGTGGCATATCAGGAAATGTTGTATAATGAGAATTTATCCTTTCAGGAATAGACAGAAACCAATGTTTTGGGGTGAAGGGTTGAAGATTAATTACTATAACCAATACGTTCTTCTTTATAGTTCCATGGGATTATTTTTGGGATATACATTGTGCACATGACCATACAACTAATTGTATAAATTTGATGATGGCAGATGCCATGCTTAATTCTAAAAAACCAAGAGACTATTGGCTTGGTGCCCCATACCTTTGGACCAAAGCATAAGTGTTGTACACAGAAATGGAAAAGATGTATAAATTTTTTTTTGTAGAAGTAATTAATCTCTGACTGCAATAGCTCATGATAATGTAAATTTTTACCCATAGAGCTCATAAAAAAGGCCACACAAGACATATGTCAGTCATGTCAGTTGAGTTATCGTTATTGAGATGCAGCAATGTAAAGTGGTTAAAGTGAGAGCAGCAGGACTCTCAAAAGTCACTAAATGAATATATAAGACAATAAATGGAAACAATATTTTGTGCACATAGAGATAACATGGCCCCCGTCTTGCTTATCATGATCTAGGTTATAAGTACTTCCACAAGCATCCGACACGGGCGTGGATAAAGGCTTGAGGTCCACCTTATGCTTGATCAAACGTAGATGGCTGGTGGACATAGCTAGGAAGGTGAAGGCTGACACGGCTAGTAGGAAAGGAGGGACGGAGCAGGCTCAGGAGTAGGTGAAGGAAGGGTCGAGGAGAGTGTTTTGTTTACTTTGAGACTCTTGCACTCCCATTTCTATGTTGTTTGGGAGCTGTCTGGCGGGATGGCTGGGTTGTTAGGTGCTGGGGCTTTTGGGTCCTTCTGTGCTTGGTTGGGGTTTGTGCTTAGCGGATAGGTGATTGTGCACTTCTTTTTTTGCTCCCGAGGCAGAGTGTTGTCTGCCGCCTTTTGTATTTGGGAGTCATTTTGGGAGCTCTCCCCACCTTACATGTATACTTTTTATTTTATATACCGGTGGTACTATCCACGTTCCCCAAAAAAAAGTACTTCCACAAGCACCCCTCAGAATTGTGACAGCTTCTGTCATGCTTTGGCACTCTATCCTTTCCCAGGACCTTGCACAATGGACAATAGGCCTAATTCTCAACAAATATCTATAACTACATTTTATCAGTAGAAACCAAGGTTAAAACACTTCCCTCAACTAGAAGACATCAAAGGAAACATGAAATAAAACTAGTCATTCCTGAAGTTTGATACTGTCGTACTACTTTTATTATTAAAATTTGAAAAGACCATTTTTCTTCATAAAGAAGTAAACAATTTATGCCAAAGAAAGGTCGTTTGTTATCTGTCCTTATGAAACCAAATGGAATAATAGATATGACATGGCTAGTGCTCATGACACTGGCATGTAATGCTTTAGCTTTACAGATGAATAACTAAGTGCAGATAAACTAATCTGAAAAAAAAGCTAAAACCATTGTGTCATAAGTTAGCATTAAAGAAGAACAAATAAGAGGGCAAAGAGCCAAATACCGAAGCAATGATTATTAATTTTCCAGCTCCAGTAGAACCTCCAATGATTGCAACAATAAGGCTAGGGATTATAGCTAAAGATCGGGTTAAAAGATTTCGTATCCACGGCCTTATCCTCAGGTCAAGAAAGCCCTTCAAAAAGAGAAACAAAATAGCATATCAGAAAGAGAATAAGTCACAACCACAAAAATAATACGATGATAAACTTAAACTTTTGTTGCAACACCTCGCTATAGTCAAGCCAACCTTAAGACACTAGTTACCGGAGAAAATGTTCAGATATTCACAGGAGGCATTAATGTGCATTCATCAGTATTCAAAATCACGAATGACAGTTAATTGTGATATAGCTAATGAGACCCCAATTTTATCAGGAAGGGTATTAAATCAATGATGAGACTAGATTGAGTTGATACTGCTCTACACCAAATGGAATTTCCTCTACCACATAGGACGTACTTGTGTCTTTATCTAGCAACTATGATATTCATTCGCCAAAAAGAGCTATGAAGTTGTTGAACGTGCAGTGGGGAAAATATTGACAACTTCTTGATTAGCAGGATCATGATGCTTCAACCAAACAATATTTTCTATGAAGGAGAAAAAAATCATAATATATATATATATATATGTATATGTATTTCTTTGGAAACAACTTCACATGGACGACTGATTAGAAAATTGATCATGGAGATTATTGCCCAAGGGTTTAAGATTGATGGATCACCAACAAAGTCTGTCAAACATTTTCAAGGCAGCAAATTAAGAGAGCCTATGCCATGGTAGAATTTCTTAGAGGCCTGTAAGGCTGTACCTGCATCACATATTGTCCAGCATAAGTTCCTGTAATCGTGGAACTCTGACCAGATGCCAATAGGGCAACTGCGAATAGCTTTGAGCTCCAATTTCCCAGGACATTCTGTAAAACAAGGTTCAGAAGGAACAAAAGATTTAGAGGTATCTGATTGTCATAGTCAACAATTTCTTCTTATTTCCCCTTGTTTAGCTTCCAGATATGTAGTTAACTAGCTAATACCTAATGGTACAGATTTCTCAATGTGTGTGTGTGTGTGTGTGTGTATAGAGAGAGAGAGATGCACAAATGAATCACAAGAAGCCATAAAGTCATTTTAAAAGATGATATGCATTTTCCCATCTTCCATGACTCTTGCCCCCTGTCACTCTGTGTGTGTGTGTGTGTGACATTCATGTCCATGCTGCACAACCTGTACAGAAAGGATGTTTGTGCGTGTAGCATTCATGTCCATGCTGCACAACCTGTATACAAAGAAAAATACTAATTTGCAGGTACATTACAGAATTTTGTGTGTTAATATGCTTAAACATATCCTTTATTCTTATTCCACAGGAAGAATTTAAACATGAAGCCCTAAAGAGATGCTTCACTAAATTTGGGTGTCAGACAAACTTGAACAATTTCAATGGGTAGTTAAATACAGTTTTATTTTCATCTACAAAAAAAATGCAAAGTAATGTTCATGAGATCACATTCAAGGAGAACCTATATTTTATTTTCAAGATATGCAAATTGATGCAATTCTTTACAGAGAAAAGCAGACCTTCGTCTAGTGTACTTTGCAAATTGGTGGATTTTCAATTAAGGGAAGATTAGATCTTTATAAGCACCAAACAGCAATTTAATTCTCAGTGCCATAATGTGAAAGAAATATGCTTTGATTTGTGATGAAGTATGAGGGTTAGCATATAAATTTGGAAAAATGAGAGTGCATTTTTTTGGAAAAGAAAATGAGAGTGCATACTTTGAGTAAAAATGAAGCTTTATTAAGATCCAGGTCTTCGCAGCTTTTCCTATCTTCTGGATTCAAATTAGATGAGTTGCAGACAGCACCGCTTACTGAGATAACAGATACATTGATAAGAAAGGCTATTGACAAAGCAACTGCACTTTCTATTGTATAGAATCTGCATGCTTCCTGCCACAAAAGTGAACTTATGATTCAGATAATGATATAGAGAGAAAAACTACTAAGCATCTTGACATCATCTTGTTGCTGCCTAGAGTGACTCCGTGTATTAAAAAAAGAATAGTGAAGTGCTGCAAAACAAGTTCTGCTAAGGACCGACTGAAATCCTATGTGATTTTGGGATATATTCTCTGTGACCTCAAATGGGTATATTGAGTGGTGTTTCTCCAGTCTGATGAACCAATTAGCACAAAGAATGTGAAAAAACAATCACTTATGGACATTTAATGATTTAGACCAGTTTCAAGCTAATTTTACCTTAATCCCTTGAACAGATCGTGGCACTTTCCTTGAAAGCACCAATGCAGAATGGAGAAAGAGGTTGTGCCTACATCAACCGAAGGAGGCAAATGAGTAAACGTGGACCAGAGAGTGGTCAAAGGAAAACCTAGATGAAGGTCTTATGTCAAGAAACAAAGCCTAGATGAAGTTTTTAAGTCAAGGAGCTTACGGCATAACCATGGCACCGAGAAGTGAGATAGCAAGCCCAGTAGCACCATTTCCTTTAAGCTGAGGGACAAACAATCCCTTCAAAACTTCTGAATGGTTAGGTTTTGCATAACCAAGCTCCACAAAGAAGCAAATGGCCATTGTGATAACAAGAAAAGCTATCAATGACTCGAGCTTCCTGACCTGCATAAGTAATCATCAATTATACCATATCAGGAACCACAGTAAAAACGCTGCACAAACAGCTTCAGTAGAGAACATCAGGAACCACATTAAAGTACTTGTGGTATCTACTTAACCAAAAGTGTATGGACAAATATACACTATGTTATATCAGCTTTCTTCCATAAATTTGAATGTGTTCCATTAGAGAAAGAAGCATCAGGTAATATGACCATGTTAAAAGAATTGACAACAACCATGTTATAAGAACTGGTTATTCTACTGCATATCTGTCTCTTTTGTTTCTGATTAGACCTGTCAATATTGTCATACACAATATCTCAGGTACTATGATGGTGTCAATATGTCATTAAAATCAAATAAAGGGAGCATGTGCAAATATCAATCACTCCATACCCCATATTGCTGTAACAGCAGAAGCATCAACGTACTGAGCCCAGCAATAAGAACACCGCACCACACAGGAATACTGAAGAGCATGTTCAAAGCAAAGGCTGTCCCTATGACTGAAATGGAAAAGGAAAAGCAGTTGGTTTCCATAAACATTTAGCAAGAAAGGTAGTTGACAAAAGATATGTTACCTGTTTAGAGAAAATGTTATCGCATGCGGTTGAATACAAGTGCCCTTTTGCAGTAAATTAGACATAGAAGTAGAAATGATCAAACTCATGTTTGCCATGTTCAGAGGTGGTTGCAAAAAAATAGAACACGGAATTTGTTCTCGAATATCTCAACTTTATAGGTTTGAAGGAATTGGCAGAGAGAAGGACCCTTCCCCTCATTATGTTCAAAAGCATTGAACTAGGTGCCATGTTCCTATGCATAGATAGCCTTCCTTCTTTAAGGAGCAATATTCAAATTGAGGTAAATGCAAGATATTGAAAGAACATTGAGGAGAAGTGAAGAACGTGTTTCTCAATAAGCCATCTCCAAGGGAAAGTGGAAGCATGATATTGTGGAGACAAGATAAGCCTTGTACTTAGAGATGAGTTTTTTTAACCTTCACAAGGTAATTCGTTTCCTTAAGTTTTGAAGCATTTCTGCATTCTCGTCTCACTTACAGAGATTGTAGAGCTTGAGTCTAGATTCAGGCATATGAGATGATTATTAAGCTTAGCCGACATGAGTAAGGAGACCAAGGGGAAAAAATGATCATTTTAGCAAAAGTTCAATAATATATAGGCATTTTGAAGTTCACCAATGTACATCTAAGTACATGCTAGTATTAGATGACATATGAACTCTAATGTACCAAAAGTAACAAGCTGGATAGTAAACCTAATATTATACATGTGCACTTGCACTTAGATCAAATGGTGCACTGAATGGATCCAGAAACAGCAGAATGACAATGGTTGCCTACTTATATAGTAACACCTTCAGGAATGTCGCATGCAACTACCGCAACTTCAGCCAGCATCCAAAGTATGAAGTTCGTCGAACTTGCATATTCAGCTCTACAATGCTCAGCTAAATGCTTTCCTGCCACACATATGCTGCTAAGAATCATTCCAAATGCTGATGCATAACAAGAAAAGAATATGGCCATTCAGCAACAAAAGTTTTACAGAATGCCAATATAAAGAACAAACCTGTAACAACCCCCAGGTTAGCAGCTAGAGACTGAATAACAAGAGCAGCACATGATGCTACAAGGATGATCCAAAGCAGCTAACAAACAATGAATGATCACTTCTCAGTTATACACCAGATGGAATAATATATGCTAAACTGAGACCTTATGAGTAAGAAAACGTATAACTGGATAGGTGCTGAAAACTAAAATTTCCGAAGACAAACACATTTTTAGAAAAGATTAGACGAAGAATATTAAGATGCATGCTGAGACAAATACAACCAAAAATAACTGAGCTTTTGACGTGTATGTATTTTTCGGTGTCACATTTATGTAAATCAAATATGCTAATTAAGGTCAGAGATGAACATACCTCATACTTATATTGTGCGCCTGATTGCAAATCTGTTTCAACTACATTCAAAAAGTTGAAGCAATCATATTAAAGAAGTTGTGATCCAAAGTAACCAGGCAAACCAAAATAGAAAGAATTACAAACGTACAATTTCCAGGATCAATGTAAGCAATGGCAACAAGAAATCCAGGTCCCATGTAGGAAAACAAGTTTTTCCAACTTTTCCTCTGCAAAAGTAGAAACGTAGTGCCATAAAGAAGCATATGAATCTCTTGCAAACACCTACATACATGACACATATATCGAATTGCATGACACACCGGACCTCAGATACCTCCCATTCAGAGCAGATGTTACATGCTCAGAGACAAAACGTGATGTTACCAAATTTCCTTAGGTACCCCACACAGCATGGGCAGAGCTTTTGACTTTTAACTTGTCCTCAACCATGTTCCATAAATTTCATTTCAAAGTCTCATCTCATTTCTTATGCTTTCTCATAGAGATACTGTAGAACAGGGACTCCTCACGTTCTGAATCCCCTAGTACCATACCCCTCCACGAAGCTGAGAACTTCCTATAATGATTTTCAATTGTTTTCTGTGATGGGCTTGAAACATTCATGCCATCATCATGGTAGAATAACCCAAATGTACACTGAGATCACTGGCAATGAGACAAGCGATTTTCAGCAATGCAACCAAAACAGGAGAGGAACTACAAATTTTCTCCCTTTTCTAGCAACCTGTTGGGACAACGGAAAGCAAATTCTTGTTCTCTCGGACCCTCCTCAGTCCCCATATGGAGAACCAGTGAGCACAGACATGCACTCACTAAATCCTAATCCCATCATTTCAGAGGATAGGAAGTTCCGAAGGATTATTAACATCATTAAGAATCATAACCAACCTCGGGCACTATGATCTGGCCAACATCGATGAGGGGTGCATTGGGCGCGCTGGAGAGGCTCCGGCTCCCGTTACTCCAAATGAACTGCGACCCACGCGCCTCCCCCGAGGCCGCCATGATCTCCCCCTGCAGAGCGCATTCAGCAACGAATCAAGATTCCCGAGTACGAAGAAAAAAAGCAAAAAAAAAAAACAAGGAACTTCAGGGAACCCAGACCACAAAAGGGGGTGAACCCATTGCCAAGGTATAAAATTTCCCTCGGAAACGGAACTAGCAAGAACAAGGAATTATAAGAAGAAAAGAGACTATCTTGGAGCACCCAACCACAAGACCGTCGGGGAGAAGAGAACCTCTTGGTCTTCGCAGACACAGAAGAGCTCTCTCTCTCTCTCTCTCTCTCTCTCTCTCTCTCTGCGTGCTGGGTTCAGCTGGCTGCTGGGGGATCCTCGCGCAGTGTTTGAAATGAACAGCGGGCCGGGTGTGTCCTTCTTCTTCTGCATGGGGAGTATATATACAAATAAAATTTCTCTAAATCAATGTAACCCCGCTCCCATTCGCCGCGTTAATCCCACGCTCCCATTATTTTGTCATTCCGCGGAGCAGTCTGGACCGTCCGATGTAGGGGGCCCGTGCCACCTACACGGTCGAAGATTCGATGGCGCACTTTGGGAGGCTGGCAGGGAGGTGACTATATCTTATTTTCTCCCGAAGAAAAATTAACAAAAATAATTCAAAAAGAGAGGGCTGGCACGTGGCACTGGAGCCCAGAGGGAGGCGGCGATCTTTACCGTGCTGTTTCGCACGTGACCGATTCTCGCAGCCCGGGTCCTCCTGCGGGGTGACGTGGACGTATACGTAGGGAGGAAGGGAAAGCGGCCGGTCCGCCCACCCCGCTCTTGCAACCTCCTCCCCAACCCCACCTGGCCGCATCCGGGGTGGTGACTGGTGAGGAGTCAAAACTGTTGTCTCGTCGGTGTACATGCACACGTTTCTCTGGTTGACAAGTAAAAAAAAGGGGGGGAACTATCTAATTGACCTTAACAGTAAAAAAAATAAAAAAACAGATGATTATTTTAATTTACCCAGATAGGATTAAATAATTAAATGGTCATTTATTAAGAGAGTTGATTGATTCTAACTAGGGATACAAGCAGCAACCGATAATCAATTTCTCCGTTTTACTATTTGAAGAGGTGAGATCTCGTGTAAAGTCGTTGGCCGTCGGATCTAAGATAACACGGGTCGTAACCACATCAGAATGGAGTTCTGCAAAAGAGAAAGAAAGGATCATGGCGCCTGGGATTGTTATCCTGGAGAAAATCCTCCGACACTTAAATCAGTAAGGATAAGAGCGGGGTGCGAAAGGAGGCAAGGGAGGTGTAGAGTACGGAAGTACTCTTCACCGACTGAAGTGGCTAGAATTGATTTACCTTTTCGGAGGAGATTCTTGAGTTTATATAACTGTAAGCTCCCTCTTTTGAGTAAAAGGAATTGTGAGAGTTCGGGAGACGTTACGTCCATGGCGTGAACTCTTACTGTTCAAGGACTCCTGCTCTCCCGTTATTCTTTTAGACTTCTCACTCTCAGATGATAGCATAACCTTCACTCATGGTTATTAGGGATAAGTGTCCAACCACGAGGAATTCGCTCTTACCTGTCGAGGAGTTTCAACGATGGGTTGATCCACGAGAGATAACAGATATTCCCCACCTACATAGGGAGTCCTGGGCTTGGGCATCCCTGAGGGAACATTTTATCCACCTTTGACTGGCTTGGTTTAATCTATGCCTGGGCTCTTCCCAAGCGTTGGGGAGACCTTCACTCGGGCGACGGAGCCGAGGCTCGGTGGGGTCTTGTTATATCTCTTACCTTGGGTCTTATAGCAAGTGGGTCCTGACGGGGCTATTACTTATTGGGCTACGTAGGCCTTTATGGGTCTTTGAACCGTGAAATATTAGACCGCAAATCTATCACTTTCCACTATTAACTTAAAAGTTGATTATCCTTAGAGTTGATCAATGAACACACTTTTTAAATCCATATATACACATATCTATAATGAATAAGAATATATATATATAATTCAAACTCAGATGCACAACGAATAAGGTAACACATGCACGTGTCACCAAATCTACCATCCAATAAGTTTGGTATAAATTAAATTATATAATATAAAAACACTTATTATATTACGTACCCTTAAATTTAGCTCCAAGGGTCCTAATCAGTCAAATATTCATTTATTTCACAACTCTTTTTTTAAGAACTTGAAAATATGTGATGGGGACATCAGAGCAAGATCACTAACTTTTTATTTTACATTTGAGTCCTTTTATTTACATTTATATCCTTAGGAAAACATGTATGCAATTGTAAGGCTTTATAAGTCAATTTGTCATTCCTTAAGGATCTTTGAGTTTTTGTGTAAAAGTCCAGTAGGACCATCAAGAGGCCCTCATCTCCTTCCCTATTGGTCCACCTAAGCCTTAGGGCCCATGTGGGGCCAGTCAAAGGTCCAAGGTGGGCTTCTAGAAGTTTGACCATTTAAAGACGATAATGGGCTTAAAATGTCCAAGATGTCATCCCCATTTTTCAAAGGGGCTCCCCCCTCTTAATATTTTTTTTATTTTGTTCCAAACCACATGAGGAATTAAATATGTTCTATCCCCTAAGTGCCCCTCCCCTAACCTAGATCTGAGGTTAGTTTAGGTCATTTTGTATTTGATACAAATACCATGTAATTCCCATTTTACTAGAATTAAGGAGAAGAAAATCAGAATTTGCCTCCAAGAGCCCAAGGTGGTGAGGACACCAGAGCACGAGTACAGCCCGACTCAGCGAGCCGTCGGTACCGGACCCGCAGCACGACTCGGTCGACATCGACATCGTTGTGGTTGGGCGACAGTATGGAGTCCCTACCTGAGTGTTGATATTTTTTTTATGTTTATTATGAGTGTATTGGTGTGTATTTATTTGAGTATTTATGCGTGTAATGGGTCAATGTTGTAAAATGGGTTACACTTCGTGTAAGGAGCCCAATTTCTAAATTGGGCCTCCAAACTTTTAGGAGCCCAATTGGGCCTCTCTCTCCCTTGTGGGCTTCTACACATGTGGGCCCAAAAGGCTGGTCCAAGGCCCAAGATGGGCTTCTAGAAGACTTGGACCATTAGGCCAAGGAGACAAAGGAAGAGGATGCCCCATCCTTGTCCCCCATGCTTGTCTCCCACCTACCATTGACCAATGTTAGTGGATGTCCTTTCGAATTAGTGGATGTCATTGGATCTAGATCTAGGGTTTTCATATTTATAGTCTCTTGTTGTATTTTGTGTGGAACTAATGAGAAAATTTGAAGAGAATATTGCTTGGTGCACACCCCCTCTCTCCTCTTGAGTTCTTGAGTGTTCTTCCTCTTCCCACCTCCAATCTCCTCTAGATCTGCTCCCAAATCTTCTACCTCCCTCAAATCTCTTCCTCTTCCCTTCTTCCTCTATCTATTGTGAACGTTCATCGCCGCCGCCGTTCGTGCCGTCGGTGAGCCACCACAAGCCGATATTCATCCTGCTATCCCAAACTCGGAGTTACAGGATAGCAGCTCCGTGAAAGGTCTGGTACGGGAGATCCGACCGTTGGATCGTCACGAAACTTTGAGGGTAGGTTCCTCCCGTGTGAGGCCATTCCCAATTTAAATTTGAGGTCGATCAAAGCTCGTTTAGTCCATTTCCTAGCCACCTGTTCACATTCCCCCAAATCTACCTGTATGTAGGTCCGTGGGATAGATCTTGGCACCCGATTTTTCTTCTCCATCAAACATTGTCCAAATCTCACAAAAGACCTATGTGCGTCTCCGTCACCCTCCCCTATATCCACCATAAAAATCCCCGATCCTAATTCGGTCATTTGATTCTCGGTAAAATCCCTTGATCAGGGAGGTTAGGTTCTGTCTAGCATGTTCTGTATTTCGGGATAGTGTGATCAGTCCACTTGCAGTCATTTTAATTTCAACTCCAACCGTTGGATGAGTTTAAGCTTCAAGTATGTCGTAGGATTTTGAGTCCCCTTTACAACGGTATTCTTTATGCCACGATCCGACGTCGGGATTGAGCGTACCATCCGATCTCGTCGAAGCGCGTAGTTCTGGCCAGAGACACAGCTGCGGGATAGCCTTGGGAAACAAATCCCAAGAAATTGCCCGCCTCCACTCCGGTGACCGCTGCTCTCGGGGATCGACCCGGGACACTCCAGGAGCGCCCCTGTCAGCCGCTGCCTCCAGAAGCCTTCCGGAGGATGCCGCTCCTTTGGAGGTCCGTGGTTGCTATCCTGCCGACCAGCAAGCAGCCGAACCGGAGCCGCCGCCTGCCGCCGCCCAAGACCCGCCAACGTGCTGCCCGCCAACCCAAGTTCGGTGCTCCTGGAGTTGTCGTGTAGCCTGTTACCTCCCTGCATAGAGTGGGCCATTATTTTTCTACTGTAATTAAATATTACCGTTGTACCGGGAGTCACAGTCTTGGCCGGGACGTCTTCCCCACTCCCCGAGCATGGAGGTACACCCGCCACCCTCTCGTAGACGTATTTTGCTTTCCTAGTATATGTTCTTATGCCGCTGCTAGAGAGCATGTTAGGATCCTAGCTCGTATCATTTAAATCGCCGCTGCGAGATAGAGAGCGAGACCCGTACCGCGACTCATTCCGAGTGTGAGAGTAAGCCGATCACCAGAGACTCAAAGCCGGTTACTCAACCGTGCAGATCGTCGCGCTTCCCTCGATGGGGATGACTGTGAGTTAGCACTTCTTGTTTGGGGCATATCACCTCTTCTGGAGCTCTTTAGGTGCCGCATTGTATTGTTGTTGCTGGTCGTGTCGTCCAACCAGTCGCGTCGTCCTATAGAGTCCAAGGTTGCAACCTGTCCGCGTCGAGTCTCATAATCGTCCCGCATCAAATTGGTATCAGAGCCGGTTTGAGTCTAGGGTAGTCATTATTTTCAAAAGAAAAAAAAGGTGTTTTAAATTGTATTACACCCCCAATACTCCAGTATATCAAAAGACGTTACTGAAAGGTTAGGTTATGCCTATCTGGAAGGTAGCTCCTCGCGTCGAGTCGGATCTTCGGATTATTGCCTCCGCCACATACTGGAGACTGGGTTAATTCTAGGGTCCCCGACTTGCATCGGTCCATCCATATAGGTCTAGTGAGTCACCCTTAGCTCTCTTTACGTCTCATTGCATGCCCACCCGTGGAGGTGCCCAGTACCATCGCCCTGACACTATGGGTGAACACCGAGATGCCAACCCGGGAGGCCGCTCCCTGGAGGACATGATAGCTCTACTTATGGAGCGCATGGATAGGTCCAAGTAAACTCTTAGGGAGCATACCGAGCGTATGGAGAGCTGACTCAAAGCCATGGAGGACTGTGCCGAGGCTTCTGACCGATCTGTCCAAGGTCTGGTTGGAAGGTTAGAGAGTGTGGAGAGAACCCCTCGCCGAGACCTACCTGGCATTCTCCCGGCCCCTCAGGCACATGCTGCCCAGCCCATGGCTGCTGCCCAGCCCGCGCCTGCTGCCCAGCTCGCACCACCTCGGGCTGAGGAGCAACGGCAACGTGCCCCCCATTTTGAGGACTACGAGTCCGATAACGATTACGAGGGAAATGGCCGGCGTCGGCATGGTCACCGACCAGACAGGGATGATGAGGACGAACGGATCCTCAGGACCGTCCGTGCAGACCCTCCCACGTTTGATGGGTCCAAACCTTTGGAACCCAAGATCTATCTTGATTGGGAGGCCAGCATGGACCGGTACTTTGAGTGGTTCGAGATGACGGACCACCGGAGGGTCAGGTATGCCAAGATGAAGTTGTTAGGGCAAGCACAGACTTACTGGAGCAATGTAGAGAGTTTGCTCTTTCAGCGTCATGAGCCTCAGGTAGGTTCTTGGGATGAGATGAAGGACAAGCTTAGGCGTAAGTACCTTCCTGCCACGTACCGTCAGCAACTTATTGATAGATGGCAGAGTCTCTCCCAAGGGGACCGATCCGTGTCAGACTATATCGCGGAGTTTGACGAGTACTTTTTGCGATGTGGCGTTACGGAGGAGAGCACCATGCCTGTATCGCGCTTCCGTCATGGTTTGCGGCCCCACTACCAATATGAATTATTTCGCCGCAATGTTACCACCTTGGAAGACGCATACCAGGTTGCTCTAGAGTTGGAGCACTTTGAGACGGAGTTCGCTCCCGTCCAATGCCCGGGGTTCATTTATCAGCGTGGGACCAACCCTCGTACCACGCCTACCTCTTATAGCCGGTTTCCGGTGGCCCGTCCCTCGAAACCCCCTCGGCAGGACCCCACTGCTCCTAGGCTCCGCACTTTCCCTCCGAGGGACCCTCCCCCTCGCCCGCAGGCACCCATCCCTACCCCTCAGCCTTATCAGCCCGCCGTACCAGCTCGGCCTCTTCTTCCTACATCCCCAGTCCATCGAGAGGACAAGGGTAAGGGGCCAATGATTGGTGGAACATCTCAGGGCAATGGGACACGAGACCGTTGCTACACTTGTGATGGAGTTGGCCACTTTGCCGGCAAGTGTCCCACCCGGGGAGCACTTGTTATTGCCTACACACCGGCCCGTGACCCCACGCCTGAGTTGGTGCCAGTTAGCTACGAGTCAGACCAAGAATTGGCTGAAGAATTCTTTGACGAGTTATTGGATGGCGAGCAGGTTGACGTCCCTGGTACCTCGTATCAGGATGACGTATATTTGGGTGTAGTCAGGTGCATCCTTACCCAGCCTCAGGTGAGCGACGACTAGCGTCGCACCACCATAGTCCACACATTTTGTAGGCTGGAAGGGAAAGCTTGCAAGGTGATTATAGATAGCGGGAGTTGCATCAACGCTATCTCCACAGGCACCGTCAAGCGCCTTGGTTTGACGCCCGTGGATCACCCTGCACCTTACAGAGTTTCTTGGGTGGATTCCACTTCCATCCCGGTCAGACTGCGGTGTCTGGTGCCACTGCAGTTCCAGGCGTACCATGATGCGATCTGGTGTGATGTACTACCTATGGAGGTGGGTAGTATCATCCTTGGTAGGCCTTGGCTCTTTGACCGAGATGCCACCCTTCATGGTAGGTCGAACACTTGCACCTTCGACCATGATGGCCATAGGATTACCCTCCACCCAGTCTAGTCGAAGGACCCATCTATCCGCGGACCAGCTGGCCCCAGCACTACGACCACTTCTGGTCAGGGGAAGGCCGGTCCACCCACTTTATCCTCGGCACATGCATCCACCTCTTCGACTACTCCTAGCAGAGTGGACCCTCCACCCAGGAGGTTGATGATGATCAGTCCGAGAGAGATGGAGCAGGAGGTGATCAGGGGTAACCCCATTCTAGCTGTCGTCATCAGGGGCGTTGAGGATGTTGCCCCTAGGTCCGAGGATGAGCATCCCCCGGAGATAGCTGCAATATTGCGGGAATTCTCCGATGTATTTCCCGAAGACCTCCCGGGAGGCCTTCCACCCATGAGGGATATCCAGCATGAGATCGACCTCGTCCCGGGCTCATCCTTGCCCAACCTTCCCCACTATAGGATGAGTCCCACGGATCATGTCGAGCTACAACGGCAGGTCGAGGAGTTGATGAGTCGGGGATCTCTTCGGGACAGCAAGAGCCCTTGCGCTGTTCCCGCATTATTGGCCCCAAAGAAGGATGGCACATAGAGGATGTGCGTTGATAGCCGTGCAATCAACAAGATCACAGTGAAGTATCATTTTCCCATTCCCCGACTAGATGATCTGCTTTATATGATGTCGGGAGTCACTATCTTCTCAAAGATAGACCTTCGTAGTGGTTATCACCAGGTGCGGATCAGGCCTGGGGATGAATGGAAGACGGCATTCAAGACCAAGGATGGTCTTTATGAGTGGTTGGTTATGCCCTTTGGGCTTTCCAATGCCCCTAGCACCTTCATGCGGTTGATGACCCAGGTCTTACGCCCTATGATAGGGGTCTTCTTGGTCATCTACTTTGACGACATTCTTATCTACAACCGCACTAGGGAGGATCACTTAGACCATCTTAGGCAGGTCTGCATTGTGTTGAGGCGTGAGACTTTATACGCCAACCTGAAGAAATGTGCTTTCATGTCTGATCATATCACTTTCCTTGGGTTTATTGTGTCAAGAGATGGAGTCTCCGCTGATCCGGAGAAGATTAGGGCCATCCAGGAGTGGCCCAAGCCCCGCACACTCCACGATGTTCGGAGTTTCCATGGCCTAGCGACGTTCTACCATCGCTTCATTCATGGTTTCAGTTCTATCACTGCCCCAATCACTGATTACAAAAAGAAGGGGACATTTGTATGGACCAAAGCCGCGGCCACGGCATTCCAGGACATCAAGGAACGTATAACCCAGGTGTAGACACGCCAAAATTGACGTTATGTTGATCAAATCTCATGTCATTATATAAACGTCCCAAGTGGACTTCAATATTCCTATAAAATGAAGTTTTTCTTTTTTTGTGAGTTTTATGCATTTTTCCTGCATTTTCGTGATTCACGACCTGAAGAAGGGCGTTATTTTCAAAGTAGCGACCTGTCATAGGGTGTTTTAAAAAGAAGAGACGACCATAAGTGAGGGCGTCCATTCCTGGTATTATCCGTTAATTTATGGAATTATCTACTTTTAAAATAAAAAGCATTTTGTGAGTAACGTCCTTCCTCAGGGCGTGTTTTTAAAGAAACGTCTCTTCATCAGGCGTGTCCCCATAATTTTCAAACAAAAAAAAAAGAAGTTATTTCCAAAATTAAATCCAGGAAGAAACGCCCTTTCCCAGGTCGTGTTTCAAGAAACGTCTTTGTGAAGGTCGTCAATTCATGATTTGACGCCCTGTCCTAAGTCGTGTTTCACTCCAGAGTCCTTCCTTTTTCCATCTTTCCCTCACAGTTCCCTACTATCAATTGGTCTCTTACTCGATCTTGATCCTTCCCTGGATGCCTCATTGCCCGTTCCTACCTTTCCTTGGTTTGATCACATCCGATTGAACATTATATAAGAGGTTCCATATCGATCATTTGGAGGGTTGAACGCCTTGAACCCAGAACATCTCGATTGCAAGCAGAGCATTCTTCCTCCTGTGCTTCCTCCTGCTGCTACTGCTTCCACTGCTTCCACGGCATCCGGGTGTTCCACTGCATCCTGCTGCTACTGCTTCCACTCCATCCCTCTGCATCCTGGTGTCCTCTGCATCCAATCGGGCTTCATCCGTTCCTCTGCATCCGTTCAACACCTTCACAGTTTCCCTCTACTCTCGTCAGGGAGAGCAGAGCTATACTGTGCTTATTTCATTTGTGTTCTAAGCATATCATCATCACTGTCATCCCATCATTAGTTTTCTTATTGCACTAAGTATCAACATATCATATCCTTTCCCTAGTTCTCTTCTAGGGGTTTTTAAAAAAAACCAAAAAAGAGGTAATCAACTAAGAAGACCCACTTCATCGGCCGGCTGATTGAAGTTGGAGGAGGAAATCCACATCCATCCCGCATCCCAATTTCCACCAGGTACACGCGATCTCCTTTTCTTCTTATTGAGGTAACCCCTCTGGCGATCACAACTCCCCTTAGCACCTCGTGCTTTATTTGATTTATCATCATCTCCCTTCTTATATTTATTGTTTTTTTATCATGTTATCATCATTATTTCACTTGATATCATCATTATTGTTGTGATTTGGATATATATATATGATTTAATCATCTGTTATGTCCATCCACAAATTGGCGATCACGGTGGGACTTCCACTGTTTTCTTTTTGATTACCATCTCCATTGGCACCCTCGCGTGCCCTTTCCCCTTTGCACCCTCGCGTGCCCTTTCCCCTTTGGCACCCACGTGTGCCCTTTCCCCTTGGTACCCTCGGTACCCTTTCCTTTGTGCCCCTCGGCACCCTCCACTGTGCACACTGCACACTCCGGGATCAGCCAGTTAGTGTTTGCATAGAAGTAACGCCTTCCACGAGGGCGCCTTTGATTTAACGCCCTTCACAGGACGTGTTTTATTTGATTAACGCCTTTTTTCAGGGCGTCTTGTTGATATCTCCTGTTTCGATTGCTGCTTTGTTGCATTATCTGAGGATTCACGCCTACCCCCAGGGCGTGTTAATTATTCTTAGCGCCTGTCATCAGGGCGCGTTATTCATTTCTCCTGCTTTATTCATATCTTGTTGCACTGTCTGAGAATTCACGCCCATTTGCAGGGCGTATTATTTGTTATTAACGCCTTCAATCAAGGCGTGTTCTTTTGATTTGACGCCCTCCTCTGGAGGCGTCCTTTCCTGAAAACGCCTGTCCCCAAGGCGTGGTTTTTCCTCTTCCTGTGAGCCCCTCACAGGATTCACGACAGCCACGCTGCCGTTTCCTGTTTGGTAGCGACCTCTCCCAGGTCGTTTCTTTCCTGAGTTTTCACAGAAATTGCTTACTGCCTTATTTGTGATTCGTTGTTTGGCATCTTGATCTGTCTTGATATATTGTCGTGATCTGCATTGATTTCATTATACTTGTGGGTTTTTGGTTGAGAGACCTCCTCTCTCTACACTAGGATTCCACACACCTTTCTTGGAATCGGGACGACCCTCCATTGAGCATTCCGTCTCTTTGGACCGGAAATCTCTTTTCCAAGACCTCCATAAGTCCCCGCACCCGTGGATTCCCTCACGGACGCCGGGCTGGTTGTACCCTCGAAGTACCCGGAGTTTAGAGATCCTATGCGTTGGTGAGGAGAGAGAAAAACCTAGTTGACCCAGAGGTCACTTGGATCAAACTAGGTTTCATTTGGCAAAAGAAGTGAACTATTCACAAATAATCCACCTTAATCTCAAAACATCAAACATTAAAACCTGCCGTGCTTTCCAACATTGTTTGCATATACTTGGTTGGGTTGACTTGGTTGAATTGTTTTGATTAAAGTGCTTTTTTGGAAATTCCTTCATTAAACATCCTCTCTCTTAAGTATGAAACTCCGTTCAGGTAAAATCATCAACATGTCAGGCAACGGGTACTCCTATGATGATGAGAATGAGAACATATTTGGTCAATATGGGGACCCTCTCCAGGATTCCGTTTATTATGAGGAAAACTACCTCCCTCCTCACCTTCATTACTCACAAGTTCATGTGGTTGATACCACTATTCATGAGGCGGACCCTTCATCTCAAGTTCCATCTTCCAACACTTCGGGGAATCCTTCCCCATCCATTAATGTCACAGATTTGATCCAAGCTCTCTCTCAATTGGATGACTCCCAGCGGCAAGCCATTCAGGCCGCTTTGAAGGGAAAGTCGGTTCTTTCTTCTTCTTCTAATCCCCCTCCGGCCATGAGCGGCCATCAGATTGTTAATGACCAGGCGGTCTTGCATCCCCCCTCCTCTCGTCCACAAACGCCTACTGCGGCCATGCTGGCCCAGCAGGCGAGCTATTCAGCGGTTAGGCACCAATCTTCCCAACCTCCTCGGTTTCTACGAACGCCTATACCGCATTCTTTTGTTCAGAATCAGGCCCCGGTCGAGCCTGATACCAACACTCTCTTGCTTCAGAAGCTGGCCAGCATGGAGGAGCAGCTCAAGAAGGTTACAGCGACTAAGAATGCTCCGGAAATTTCTCTTCCTACGTTGCCGGTGTTCCATTTACCACCTTCTGAAATGCCGAATTTTCGGTGATATAATGGGACGGGCAACCCATTCATTCATTTAAAGGATTTCCGATATGAGACTTCTTTCTGGCAAGACAATAAGGCCTCCCTGACCTACTTATTCAGGAGATCTCTTGAGGGGCCAGCCCTCGAATGGTTTTATTCTCTAGAGCCAGCTGATGCCGGCGATTTTGATGTTATTCAAAGAAAATTCTTGCAAAAGTACAGAGACCGGGTGGGACCTTCCCTTTCTGTTACAGATCTAGTCGCTGAGAAAATGAAGCCCGAGGAGGACTTCATCGTATTTGCTGATAGGTGGCGGTCTATGGCCGAGAAATTGAAGGACACATTGTCAGAACAGGAGCAAGTGAAAATGGTTATTTCTAACGTAACTCCTCAATTCCGGCATATTTTGGCCATGAATCGGCTGACAACTATGGAAGAGCTCTATGAAAGAGCTCGTTATATACAAACACAAATGAAGGACTCGCCCATCATGGGCATGTTTGAGCCGAAGCCTCGGCTATTTAAAAATAACACAAATGTCAACAGCGGGCCCACAACTGAGGGCACTGTCACAAATGAGCAAGTCGGCGTAGTTGGCAACCCCCATCATCAAGCTAACCCACGTCCACCACCGCCTCCACGACAGAACCCTCATTTTAACCCTACTCCACCACCCCAATTCGCACCTCAACGCTCCTTCGCTCCACCGCAAAACCAAGCTCCCCGCATAGACCCTCCAGCTCCACCACAATACCATCAAGTGCCCCCACCTGCCAACTACAGCCAACAACAACAGAGACCACCACTTGGCCCCAAAAGGGACCACTATCCTCCACTCCCTGAAAGTCTCCCCGATATTTTTAATGCCCTGATGGCTGCCAACTTGCTCGCCTTACCAAGGGAAAGAACCGTGTGGCCCGCTAATGTTGACACATCCCGTTACTGTGCTTTTCACCGCGCCCCTGGTCACAACCTTGATCGTTGTTTCCACTTCAGAGATTACATCTATGATCTAAATGACCAGGGTGACATTAATTGGGATGAGATGAGGCAGTTCATCGCCGCTATGAAAGAAAGAAAGGCTTCTCGGCAACAACAAAATCAGCAACAACAGCAGCCAGCTCCGCAACAACTTCAACCACAGCAAGCTCCAGTACCCCAGCAGGATATGGGGATCGTCCGTAATCCGTTGCCGGAGCACGCCCCTAATCAGCATGTGAACCCTGTCACGTCCCTCTATGAAGTGCAGAGAGGACAGGGATGGCACGAAGAAAACGCCTCTGTCGGGGCATTTTATCATAATCCTAATCGAAATCAACCTCCGCGCCTTTTGCGCACACCTCCTTCTTCTTCTGTCAATCTTCAATCAGGACGTTCTCTTTTACGCCCCGTCAATCCATCTACCCCCACCAATTCCACGGCCTTGCCGGCTCACTCTCTTCTTACCCGCCTACCACCTCCACAACCTACCGCACCACCTTCCACCACCAACTCTATACCTCCGCCATCCAGGCCACTCCTACTTCGCTCACCTCCAGCACCCGCTACCCCCTCTACCACTCCTACACCGGCAAGGGTTCCTCCGTCATCAGTTCAACCACCTTTTATGCCACGATCTCTCCTTATTCCACCACCTGCCAATGCTCCTCGCATTCGGATATCTCTCCCTTCTCCCACGCCTCCTGCGGGGGCGCCTTCGTCAAATACTCCTCCTACGCCTCCCGCGGGGGCATCAGTGTTAAATGCCACTACCACGTCTCCTACGGGGTCATCCCTTTCATTGAATTCCCCTTTGATATCCCCTAACAGGGTTTCTGCTACCAACATTCCTTCTTCTTCTTCTAACCCTCCTCCTATTCTTGCCCCGACAGAGGCGCGTCAAGGCGTAGCGCCGCTCCGCAGTGGACGGATATTCCACCGTATTTTCCCACAGAGAGAGCTAGAGCCCGTACAGGGGCCGCAAGGACAAGAACAGGAACAAGAGTCAGTGCCAGGGACTCAGTATGATTTATTAAAGCACTTGGACCGCACTCCAGCCAGAATATCTATTCTAGAATTGATCAAACGGTCCACCACTCATCAGCTGGCTTTAAAAGAATATCTGCAGAAGGTCATGGTCAACGAAGACATTCCGGTCGAGCAAATAGTCACAGTTTTGACACCTGCTAGCAGTCAACCGGCAATCACCTTTCATGAGCATGAGCTAGCACCTCTTCCGGCAAGAAAATATGCCCTGTGCATCACAGTCGACATCAACAAGGTGGCTGTCAAGCAGTGTTTGGTGGATACTGGGGCATCCATCAATGTTTTGCCACCAAGTACTCTAAAGTTGTGCGGCATTCCTGAAAGTCAAATTCGACCGTCCATTATAACGGTCACTGCCTATGATAACACAAAAAAGCCTCCTCTAGGCATGATCACTCTGAAAGTAAGTTTGGGTCCAGCTTCCATAACAGCAGATTTCCACATCTTGGACATGGATCCAACATTTAACGGCATTCTGGGCCGCCCCTACATACAGCAGCTTGATGCGGTGCCATCTACAAATCATCAGTGTATTAAATTCCCCCACAAGGGCTGCATTATCAAGGTGACCAGTATGCCGATCCTGCCAGAGGAAGATATTCATGCAGCTTCATCAGTTCCTTCCATTTGGCCAGCCAACAAGCCACTTTTGTCTGTGCTGGACGTCCCTCGTCCGCAACCAAGGCCGTCTGAGACCGTCACCGCAGTTGCTATGACGCCCCTACCTTCCAAGGGGAAGAAGAAAAAGAATATGATTAACACCCCTGGTTGGAACATTCTGTTGAAAATGGGGTATCAAGACGGCAAGGGCCTGGGCGCCAATTATCAGGGCAGGATTAGGCCCATTAAGCCGCAGAAATTGCTTGTACGAGGCGGCTTGGGTTATAAAGGGCCCGGTAAAAATGAAGAAGAGCCATGGGCTTTTATGACTTCTACTTTAAAGCCAGATCGCCAGCCACTCACCTGGACACTGAAGACACATTTTGTCATGGGTGACATTCATAATGATGAGCGGACGACTATGATTACTTCATTGCTGGATTGTCAGGATGTTCACGCCAGACAGTTTGCTCGTCATATTGCACCACTGGCTACCTACAAGGCCCTGGAGTCTTTAAGGCCGGACAAAAGAAGAAAAATGGACGATCCGGAATGTGATTGGTACAGGTGGTTCGACCTGAATGACATCACTATTTCTTTAAGCCGCCTGTTCATGCCGACAGATCCGGAATGGCCGCCACTGATTCAAGAACTGATTGAGATGCCAGCTGTGATTGCAAACAAAAGGCACTTGCTAAGTGACTTTACAGATACAGGGGAGCCAGACGTCCCTTTTGAAGAAGGTTTTACCGTGGATAGGCTGTGGGCCGGCCTCTTTTCCCTCACTTCTGTGCATCCATCTTTGCTGGCTTCTTTATATTCCCGTTGGTTTGGTCACGTGCCACGACCACCACCGATCATAATCAACTTGTCTCCCGATTCAATTCAGATTTCCCTCCCGATTCCTCCTTCGCTCCGCGAGCGATTTTCCACACTCTCCATCTCGCCCCCGCGTGGGCCATCACTAATTGAAGCTTTCTCTAACCTTGCAATTTCCACTCACCCTGCTATTCTCCCTTCACATTACTTTCTACTTGGAAAAGAAAATAAAAATGAAGAAAAAGAGAAAAATGAAAAAAAAACGCCGATTTTCCAACTTTCCAATCCTCCATTTCTATTGAGGAGACCTCCTATCTTTCTCCCGAGTGCGTCCCGACCCAGGGGCCGCTCTTCCAAGATTCCTTGGTAAGTCTTTTCTCCCCCTCCGGTGAGGGGTCCTTCTCTGTATCACCTCCTGTATCCACTTTTTCACCTCCTTCTTTCCTTTCTAATCAGCCTAGTTGCTCTCCTTCTTCGTCTTCCTCTTCTTCTAATAAAATTCATGGGGTAGATTCACACAAGAAGGCCAAGGGTAAGCAGATTCCTCGCAGATTTTTGTTGGAATTGGCCATCAGATGCCAAGCTTGTTTAGCTCTCCCGGAGTTTGTGGAAGATCCAATTATCCTGCCAGAGTTAGAATATGAAGATGTTATTGCTTCTTATGAGGGTTTGGGCGTTTATGAAATTATGAATGATGAAGACCCTATTGAAGAGGGGGAAGAAAGTTATGAAGACTATGAGGACGAGGCTGACGCCTTTGCTAGTGGCATAAGAAGATTTGACGAACCATCAGCCTCTGTAGAAGAACCTACCAAAGAAATTAATCTGGGTACCGAAGAAGACCCTATGATTGTCCTCATTAGCAAGAATTTGCCGCCCTCCGAAGAGGAGGCGCTCATTTTAGTTCTTCAAGAATACAAGGACACGTTTACTTGGAGTTATGAGGATATGCCTGGATTAGACCCTGCGCTCGTTGAACACCGCCTTACACTTAAGCCAGGGTCTGTCCCGGTCAAACAACGGTTGAGGCGTTTCCACCCTAACATGGCTTTGAAGATGAAAGAAGAGGTCGACAAGCTCCACAAAGCTAGATTTGTTAGAGTTGTCCTTTATCCCAATTGGGTGGCTAACATTGTCCCGGTTATGAAGAAAGACGGGAAGGTTCGAATTTGCATAGATTTCCGGGATCTCAACCGGGCATGTCCTAAAGATGACTTCCCCCTCCCTCATATTGATGTTCTAATTGATAATACGGCAGGATTTGAGACTCTTTCATTTATGGATGGCTTCTCAGGTTATAATCAAATTCGCCTATCTGAAGAGGATCAAGAGAAAACGTCATTCACTACCCCATGGGGCACATATTGTTATGTGGTCATGCCCTTTGGACTTAAGAATGCTGGAGCCACCTACCAGAGGGCTATGATGGCAATTTTTCATGACATGATTCACATTTATATTGAGGTGTATGTGGATGATCTGGTTGTAAAATCAAGGACAAGGATTGAGCATCCTGGGGTTCTGGCTAAGGTTTTGCAGAGATCCCGAGAATATCAATTGAAAATGAACCCCAAGAAGTGCGTATTTGGCGTTTCTTCAGGGAAATTGCTTGGTTTCATAGTCAGTAAGAGGGGAATCGAAGTTGATCCCAACAAGGCAAAGGCCATTAGAGACATGCCTCCTCCCAAGAATTTGAAGGAAGTTCGAGGATTAATCAGGAGGTTGCAATTTATTCGCCGCTTTGTCTCCCAGCATTCACAGAGATGTAGGCCGTTTTACGAGCTTACTAAGCCGGGAGTCAAGTTTAATTGGGATGACAAATGTCAGGCAGCCTTTGACGGATTAAAGGATTATTTGGCCAATCCTCCTGTCCTGAGGCCGCCAATTCCAGGCAAACCACTTGTTCTTTATGTTTCTCTCCTAGATGACTCTGTAGGCGCTGTCTTAGCTCAAGTGGATGAGGAAGGTAAGGAGAGGGCAGCATACTACTTGTCTAAACTTCTTAACCCCTGTGAGCAGAGGTACTCAGCCATGGAGAAGACTTGTGCAGCTTTGGTTTGGGTAGTTCAGAAATTAAAACACTATTTCCTAGCTCACGAGGTTCACCTCATTGCACGCATGAACCCAATTAAATTCCTCCTTAAAAAATTTGTCCTCACTGATCGGTTAGCACGCTGGCAAAGCTTCCTTTCTCAATTTGACATCACTTACATCCAGCAGAAAGCTATCAAAGGCTACGCCATCGCCGAACACCTTGCTCATCACCCTCTCCCCCGTTTTGATCCGGTCAATTCAGAGTTCCCAGATGAAGAACTAATGTCCATCAATCAACCCCACGATCCTATGTGGACATTACATTTTGATGGAGCTCTAAATTCTCAAGGAAGAGGGATCGGCATGGTTCTTTTAACACCTGAAGGGGTCACCATTCCATTTGCTGCTCGGCTCACTTTCCCCGTCACCAACAATGTAGCTGAGTATGAAGCTCTTTTGGCCGGTCTTCAAACCGCTCATCGATATGGCGTCACCCATTTGAGGATTGTCGGTGATAGTCAGCTCATTTTGCGCCAGGTGTTGGTCAAGTGTCGCACTATCAATCCTAAGCTCAAGCCCTACCAGGAACTCGCTTCAGCTTACGCCAAACTCTTCACTAAATTGATCTTCGTTCATGTCCCGCGCAGCCAGAACATCTTGGCTGACGCTCTCGCCTCTTTGGCTTCCGCTTTAGTTTTCCCTCCTGAGCGTGATTTTCATGTTCCCCTGATTCATCAGCGTGACACCCCGGCTATTAAGGATCGCGCATTCCTTGATATTAGGGATCAAGTGCTTGAGAAGGTTAAGCAGAAAGAAGCTCTTAAAGGCAAAGAGGTCATGCTTTTGGACTGGGAAGAAGAGTTGGCTGACGAAGAGAAACCTTGGTATTATGAGATTGCCAGATACTGTAATGATCAGTCTTATCCCGAGGAAGCCACCGCAAAAGAAAAGAAAGCAATTAGAAGAGTGGCTCAACGTTATACTTTGGTTGGAGGTGTGCTCTACAGAAGAGGGCTCACCGGTGTTCTATTAAGATGCCTCGATGATGATGAATCTTGGAAAGTTGTGGAAGAGGCGCACTCTGGTGTGTGTGGTGGTCATGTGAACAGCCAGATGCTAGCTAAGAAGATTCTTAGACTAGGGTTCTATTGGCCCACTCTAGAAGAGGATTGCTCTATCTACGTTCGTAGGTGTGTTAAGTGCCAACTGCACGCCGACAAGATTCATTCTCCTGCTTCTTCACTCCATCCTACGTCCTCCCCATGGCCTTTTTCCATGTGGGTTTTTGACATCATTGGACCTCTTGGTGACTCGAATCTCCTCACGAAGCAAAAGTCGTTCATCCTGACGGCAACGGAGTACTTCACCAAGTAGGCGGAAGCAGAAGCTTACGTGGAAATTAAAGCGTCAACCGTCTGCAAATTTATCATGAAGAACATCATCACGAGGTTCGGGATCCCGAATACCATCGTCACCGACAATGGACCTCAATTTATCTCTCAAGATCTCAAGGATTTCTGCAACAGGTACAACATTGCATTGCATCATTCTTCTCCCTATTATCCGCAGGGCAATGGCCAAGCAGAGGCCACTAATAAAACCTTGATCAAAATTGTTAAGAAGACGTGTGAGGCTAGTAAATTTGTGGACTGGCCAGACAAGCTGGTTGAAGCTCTTTGGGCCTACCGCACTTCCATTCGAACTCCCACTGGGCAAACTCCTTTCGCCCTTACTTATGGAATGGAGGCAGTAGTCCCTTATGAGATTCTTATTCCCTCTCTGCGAGTACAATTGGACAAGGAGCTCTCTATTGATGAGCGTCGTGATTCACTCCTTGCCCAGTTGGAACTCCTTGACGAGAAGCGTCTGGTCGCCGCTGAGCATGCGCGCGTTTATCAAAGCAGGCTCTCACGTTTTTATCAAAAGAAGGTAATTGAGAGAAAATTTAAGGTCGGTGAAATGGTAATCAAAAGAATTTTTGTAAAACCCGGTGGCCCTCGTTCAAAGCTCCAACCAAATTGGGAAGGGCCGTTCGTCATAAAAAATGTTTATCCTGGCAATGCTTATAAACTGGTTAATGCTGAAGGAGAGGAATTGACTCACCCATGGAATGGTTTGTATATCAAGAAATATTACCCCTGAACAAAAATCCAAACAAAAATTGAAAACTTCATAAAAATCCAAAGAAAATAGAAATCTCCCAAAATAATCCAAAAAAAAATCGAATATTTTCAAAATCAAAAAGTTTTCTTTCATGGTTTTCCGTTTGGGTTGACATGGCATACAAGGGTCCACGGTCCGAAAGGTCAAAATTCAGAATCCATTCATCAGTCTTGCTAATTTAAAATGGGAGTTGACCCCGCACACACTACACACTTTACTCTTGAGCTCAAGCAGTACAAAATCTGATGAAAAGTCGAAACCGGACTAAAGGCGAAAGACGATATCCATTCTTTTCTTCTTCGGCCCACAAGGGAGGAAGGGAGGTCTCGACGTAGACACGCCAAGCCTATCCGCCGCCCTAGTAGGAGGAAGTCAGGGCCCAAAAGGGAACAAATGCCACAAAAAAAGCCCAAGTACAATTAGGCTGTTCATCAATGCAAATCAATTCCAAAGTGAAAGTCAAATGGTGAAAAGAAAAGCATGTCAAGAGGGCAAAGTCCCCGCAAGGAAAACCTTGGGCGTATGCATGCAATATGAAAAGAGGCAAAAAGCAACAAAACGTCCCTACGCCAAAGACCGAACCCCAACAGGCATAGGGTAGGGGAGGTAGCTTTGCCTCAGGCATCTCTGAATCTTTTGTGGGCTTCCTTATATCTTCTCTTTTATTTTTGGAAAAGTCATGAACCAGCAGAATGGTCGAGACAAACCGAAGAGAATGCACTGCACGAAATCTTGTGTATAAGTTTAATTATATGCACGCCAATCCCCCTTTTAATTATTCAAGAAAGGTCAATGGATCTTAGATGATGACCAAGTAGGGCCCACCACCTTAATGGCTTTATCAGCCCAATTTGGGAAGAATAAAATTAACGCCTTTGTTCAAGGCACGTTCATGTTAATTCACGCCTCGCCTAAAGTCGTTTCTTTAAAACATAACACCTCTGGGAAGGTCGTTTTTTTTAACAAAATTCAAAAAATCTTTTCAAATTCACGCCGCTCCCGAGGGCGTCTTTTACGAGAGTAACGACCTAATCTAAGGCGTTTTTTTTAGAAAATCCCCAAAAAAATATAGATAATGAAAAGAACAAAAATAAATTCTTCATGTTGTATGAATTGCACTCTTGCCTGGGCATCTTTTAATTATTGTTTGCATATGTGTGACGTCCCGAGGCATCTCCCAGTTTTGGTTATTTCATTTTGCCTTATTTAATTAAAGGCTTGGCCCCTTGACCCCTTATTAAGGTCAGAATATTGACACCCCTTGCTCACCGGGCAAGGGGCCAAGTCGAACAGATGAATTAACCTGTTTGTTCAAGTGAAAACCACAGCTGCAGATACAGGGCAAAGAAAACAAACACGAAGAACGTGGAAAGAAGAAAGTACACGAACACAAGGCCACAACCACACAAAGCGCTCAGGTAACAAAAATCTGAATCTCATATATACATATATATGTCATGTCAAAATCATGTACAGGTGTGAAGGTGGAGGAGTACAAGTAAAAGGCCCTCAGCTCTCGCCTCCACTCTCCTCTGGTCTACTCTCTGCCTCACCCTCGGCATCCCGAGGCGGTGCTGGTGGAGGGGGCATGGAGCCCCGTGACGCTGCTGGACCTCGCGCCTGGTCCCCTGCCTCGCTCCGCGGTCGGAAGGAGGAACCCGCCACGTAAGAAGAGCCGCCAAGGCTGAACCCTGCAGCTCGCGCCCGCTCCCGGCCTCGCTGCAAGCGCTCCTCAGACACTCGCTGCCGCTCCTGGGAAAGGACCAGCTGAGTCCTCAAGTCTGCCAGCTCTCGCTCCCGCGCTCCAGCTAGCTCCTGGTAACGGGCAAGGTCCGCCCGGTGCTCCTCACGCTCGCGAGTACGCTCCTCGCGCTCCCGGACGAGGTCCGCTCGGTACTCCGCACGCTCCTGGGCACGCTCGCGCCTCTCCAGCTCAAGGGTCACACGTAGCTCCGCCACGTCCTGAGGAAGCTCCTCCCAACGCCTCGCAGAGCGCTCCAACTCTGTGATCCGCTGCTCGCGGATCGCCAACTCGGTACGCGCCGCTCGCAGCTGTGCACTCTGAAAACAGGCAAACAAATCATCAAGATCAACAATTCAATGAAGCAAATAAACAACACATGGTTGAAGGTAAATCACTCACCTGCGATGACGTCGCCTGCTGTCCCTCACAGACGCAAGCAATAGCTGCTCGGAGCTCCTCAGTCTGCAAAACATTTTTTTATCAGTGCACAATGCTATATTTAATTAATAATTGAATTGACTGAGTTTGAGTTCAGAAATTACCCGTCTGGCGAGGTCATGCTCTGCTGCCTCGGCTCGTGCAACTGCTCCAGCTAGCTGCTCCGATAGCGCGGTCACCTCGGCGCTAGGTCCCCTCGAGCTGGAGGCCTCACCTGGGTCTCTCCTAACTACTCCCTGCTGGGCACGCTGCATTCATTAAGACCGTCAGTGGCTAATCATTAATTCAACAAAAAATTCATTTGCATATAGGAATAATTTAAACACTCACCAGGGTCTCCAGGTCTGCCCGTGTGGCGGCCAGCTGGTCCTCCAGGCCGTGTAGATGGGCCTGGGCATCCATAGCCGCTATATCTCGCGCATCCTGCATTCATCACATATTAGTTGCATAATAGACATGTATAAGCATCGGCATTTAGAAATAATTGCATTCATGCATACCCCTAAGACCTTCATCTGAGGTCTGCCGGCGTAAACCTCCCAGTAGCGCCGGAGGTACTCGGAGCTGTCTGTCGCCTGGGAGGTAACTCGGGTCCCGCCTCGCTGCCAATCCCCGTACTGCTCCATGAACCGAACCCTCCAGTCGATCGCCTTGGTGCGACCGCGGGTCTTCTTTCCAATGCCTCGAGGCTCGCCGACCTCGATCCACTCCTGGGACAGGCCCAGGGTCCTCATCACCAACCGAAGCCGTAACGGCTCAATCTCGCTCAAGCAGTGCAGCCACAGCTCACGCCCGAAGCGAGGTCGCCCCGATACGACCCAAGGTTGGCCCTCATCTGTCATCCCCTCGTATGGCCTCCACTGCACCTGCATTCATAAACATGCATCACCATCATTTCATCATAATCAATTCAAATAAACACAAAAAATAAAATACATATCATTCATTCATACATACCAACGAGAGAGGGAAGTCGCGGAACTCTCTCCGTAACACCCACAACTCATAGGTGAGTGGGGCACCAGAGACAACTGGTAACCAGCGTCGTGCGAGAGGGAAGGCTCCCTCAGCTCCCGGCCGTGGGTCGACGCGCCCCATCGGCATGTATAAGTGGCTCCACACCTGCATCCATGCATTGCATTAGTAAGGCATTCATTTGCATGAAAAGAAAAAAAAAGGGAAAATAAATACCTGAAGAAAAGGTGAGAAGCCACTGACGGTCGTCTCACGTCCTGTCCCCGTGGACAGGTCCGCCAGCAGGTGTGCCAGCAGCGCTGCACCCCAAGCGTAAGTGCCAACTGTCTCCAGGTCCTCAAGGATGCCCAAGAAGCGGCAGTTGATGACGTCGGCTTTCGTCCCCAGCAATAATCTCACGAGCAGCAGCAACAGGAACCTCCTCAGGTCGCGGTCCGCTCTCTCCTGGTCAGTCGGGTCCTGGCAGTATACCGCTCTCGCCCCGTCGGTCAGCCGCTGTGAAAACTCGTCCATGGTCTCCCCTGACCTATGCCTAGCGTCTCCCAAACCCATCACCGTAGTCAGGTCGGTACGGAAGATGGTCCTGCACTCACTAGGTACCTCATAAACCATATCCAACCCTAGCAGCCTCTGGGCCATCTCCGTGTAGTCGGAATAGGTGAACCCGCTCACGGCCTCACCATCTACTCGCAAACCTGTGATCCTGACTACATCCTCTAAACTGGGAACCATATGCCCCCAGGGCATCAGAAAAGTCCGGCTAACCCTATCCCATCGCTCTCGTAAAACCTGGATAAGTGCTAGGTCAGGTCTGAATGGCTCAATGGATAGGAAAGCCTCGAACCCCATAGCATCTACTCTAGCCCTCTGAAAGTCAGGGAGACCCTGGTATGCTGCCCGGACCATGACCCATGAGATGCGGGTCCTCATCAGCCCCTGCATGCATTAAAAGAAAATTATTTTGTTTAATGGTTTGAGTATTCATGTGGAATTACATTTGGTTTGGCCTGATATTGAATTTTAATGTTTTTGGAATTCACGACCACCCTCAGGTCGTTTCTTGATGAATTCACGCCCCTGTAGGGGGGCGTTTTTCTAAAATGTGCCTTAAGGCAACGTCCTGGATGAGGGCGTTTTTCATCTTTATCACGCCTCCGTGTTGGGCGTATTTTGGTGGCTGTTTGCTAAATTCTAAAACATATTTCTAATCACGCCCTGGGGTAGGGCGTTTTCCTAAAAGGGTGGTTAATTTTAAATCGTTAATGAATAAAGAGACGCCCTCTGATATGGGCGTTTCTTGTTGAATTAACGCCCTAATAGAGGGCGTGGTTTCCTAATTTAGCAGAAAATCAAATAACTGGCAGCATGCGAAATAATTCATGAAAATATTTTGAAAATTGTTTAATGGGCATGGAATTAATGAAAAATGATAATTTTTGGGAAACGACATGCTGCAGGGCGTTTGTCATGAAGGTTAATTAATTTTCAACAGAAAATAAAAGTTAACGCCCTGGGGCAGGGCGTTTTGTTTATGAATAACGCCCCAACGGGAGGCGTTTCTTTTCTGAGTTGCAGAACTCGTGCCCGAGGACTATGGAAAACAGGAAAGATAAAAATAAAATGAAAATAAAATAAAAAAATTGGAATTAACCTACCTTTTTGTGCTTCAGGGGTTGTGGTCGAGGCAGTAGCCGTCTGGGCCGCCGGAGCTGACCCCGGGGAGCGACCGCCGCCGTGGGCGGTGGTCCACCGTCTTCTTCTTCTCCATCTCCCTCTTCTTCATCTTCTTCTCCTTCTTCTTCTTCTTCTCCACCTTCGTCTTCTCCTCCTTCTTCTGTTGCTGCTCCTTCGGCCTCGTCACCGCCGGCAACCACCGCCGGTTCTTCAACAGCAACAATGGCGAGCTCCTCCACGGCAGGTTCTTCTTCGGCACGAGAGGCGTCGAGGTCAACGACCTCTGGGGCGGCTACCCTCTGGCGCTTGTGTCCTCCACCGGCCATGGCTAGGGTTAGGGTAGAGGGAGATTGAGAGAGTGAGAGAAGAGAACGAGAGAGGGAGATCGAGAGGGGGGGCTTCGGTTAGGGTTTGCAGAAGGGGGAAATGAGGACGGAAGGAGGAAGGAGAAGGGGGCTGATGACTTTTGGGTTTCGAAACGAAGACACGCCCTAAGAGGAGGCGTTTATAATTGAATTCACGACGAAGCTTTGGGCGTTTCTTGAAGGTAGATGACGATGATTAAGGCGTTATTTTATTTTGCATGGGGAACGATAACCGTCGTCAGACGCATTGAATGGGCGTTGATTGATGTGATGAAAGTCATCATTGCTGTTTTTGAGTAACGCCTCTGAGGAGGGCGTGTTATTCTTTAAATGTGATTAAGGCGAAGGCGTTATTTTTGATGATTCAACGATTATATTCTTTGGGGTTCGAACCTAGTCACGCCTTGTTTGAAGTGGTTATTTAAGTCACGCCCTCTTTTGCAGGCGTCTAATGTGGAAGATGAGCCGATTGAGGCGCCTTGAGGTAAGGCGCCTTTCAGTTGATTCACGTCCTTCCTTGAGGCGTTATTTGCAACAGAAACGCAGGTTTTGGATGATTTTGATCATAATCACAGTGATAATTGGCTCAATCAGAAAGCAATCTTTATTATTTGAAAGAAAGGATTACAATGCCTAATGAGCCACCTTGGGCCTTAATTTCCTCAATGCTATCACATAATTTTTCCACTGTTCTTTGGCTTCTTCTAAGTCTTCTACAGGGTGATGAAGCTTGCTTAGTCTCCACAGAGCTTGAATGGTGATTGTCTCCTCTCCATCTTCATTGCTGCCTAGATCTCTTGATTTGATTGGAGGAAGATGGGAGATGTCTTCTAGCACTTGCCTTGGAAGCCCGAGCTGAGGAAGGCACCGGTGTGCATTATACAAGATGAACTCGGATGCGCCAATAAGTCGAAGGTCCGTGCCGATGGAGAATCTTGCGCGAAGTTCCTGCATTTTGAGTATTCCCGGAGCGCAAGTAAAGAGGTTTTTGGGCATTACCTTAAGGTGTTCTCTCCACTCCGCCCTTTTCTTGATTTGAGGAATGCGGTTCGTCACCCTATTGCTTATTCCCAACGAGCCGGTGATATAAGAAAGCGGACTTTTGGAGAAGATCCTTGACGATTGTTGGGCTTCATGGCATGGATCAAATTTAAAGTGGAGGTCCACCCAACTTGAGAAGGCTAGCATACAGCCGTATATGGGCCGCCCCATGGCCGCCGATGTAAGCCCGCTGTAGAGGTAAGCTAGTATGGCCGGTCCAACTCTTTCACCTTCCCATAAGCTCACCACTGCACTTATTTGACTCTCTTCAAGGAAGTCCTCCGTAGATGGAAACAGTAGTCCGCCTTCTATGCACACCACGAAGGCCTTTGTTATTCTTTCTATCTCCTCCTCTTCCTTGGCTTGATCTGCTCTTTTGTATACCCACGAGGCTAGCTTCAGGAGGTTGATTCCCTTGGTGATTTTGATCTGATTCACTAAGTTTGGGTTAGGAATAAGGCTGGTTAAGAGCTCGTAAGACGAGATAGGTCTTGGCATGTTGGCCATGTGCTCTTCTTCTCTTTGTTTCATTCTTTTCAAACCCAAGATCATCTCTATTTCTTCCAATAGGATGGTGGCTTCAAAAGTGGAGAATAGAAAGGTGTGGGTGGAAGGATGCCATGTTTCAATCAATGCTCCCATGGCGTCCCAATCAAGATGGATTTGGTCATAATGCTTGGCATGGGTTATCAATCCTAAGAGATGCCATCTAGCTACATATACCCTCATATCTGAGGAGAATTTGGAGAGGATGAGGGGCAACCACTTGATTTGGATATATCTTCTAGCTCCTGGAAGGGTTGGGTAATCCTGTAAGAAGAAAATATAACACATGCAGTGACGAACATAAGCATATGAAATATAAGAGGAGAGTTCGGCAGAAGAGAAAAAGAAAAGGAACTGTACAGAGCAAAGAACAGGGGAATAGCTTACCTGATTCGAAGCAATTCGATTACTTATGTGCCCTTGTACTTCAGTAATTCTGGGAGTAGAGATCCTAGGTTTCTTCATCATCCTGACCATCGCTTTGCTTTGTAGAAGTAGCTCGTGCTGCAACCTGCAGATGAAGAAGAAAAGAAGCAATTCGGCTGCAGAGAGAGATTCGGATGGTTTGTTGAAAGAAAGCCTTCCTTTTTATAAGGATTTGAAGAGTCTTAAAGAGTCCCGAAGATAGAAATTTGATTGGGTTAAGGACTGTGTTCTTGATTTAGAAACGGATGTTCGTGCTGAATTAACGCCTTGTGTAAGGGCGTCGATTTTTGGTTTGACGACCTGTCAGGGGTCGTGTTTTATGTAACGCCCTTGATGGGGTCGTGTTTCTTCTAAGCTTCCGTTGCTGTTTACGCCTTCGAGCGGGGCATGTTTTAAATGTTAAACGACCTATGGTCCGGCGCCTTTTATGATGTTAACGCCCTATTCTTAGGCGTGTTTTATTGGATTATGATGTTTTAATGAACTTAAGTGCTATTATTTTGGTGAAATTATTTATGATTAAGCACTTATGATCATGTCATGTTCTGAATTGCTGGATGAAGGCTAATAAGTTTCAAGTGCAGAAGTTTGCAGGATTCGAGGCGTTTGGACCACTCATGGGAGTAACATCGTGTCACCTTGTATCTGTTTCTTGTAAGCATTATTATTATATGATATCTACACTATTATAGTATGTCAAGGACCTTGTGATTCTGATGAACCTGAAATTTGAGTTCCCCTTCACCAAAAATGATGACGATTTCAGGAAAGTCTTGATCACACGGATAGGCCGTTGAGTCGTTAAAGGTTTGGGACGATGGTTCCACTTTCTGAGTTGATGCGCGGACAAACGGGCTTCGACTTAGTGTTAGCTCAGAGATGTGGATTCTTGACCAGATCTAAATGGCTTAGTAATATTATCCTTGATTATTTTCTATTTTAGTTTGTTTTAATCTTTTCTTTTAGCCCAGCATGCATCATGTAGGACTTTGAGTTTCATGCTGAAAATCTTCATATTATAGCAATAATGAAGTTCACTCGCTCTTGATTGAGTTGACATGAGATATTCCACTTCAAATCAAGTACTTCGTTCTATTTGAAGCCGTTCAGGCTGATTCCTTGAAAGTGTCCCTTTTGTTGGATCTCTATCCCAATTCTCTTTACTTTTCTGCAAAATTTACCTTGGTTGTAGCACGTCCACGTTGACTGGTAATTGCTCTCCAATGGTCTTTCCCTGTCGTGCCCACGCGCACACCCTTTATTTACTTAGTTTAATCTCCTTTTATCCAACAAATCGATGTTTCCTTGGAACCACTCAGAGTTGTTTCACTCAGAATCTTGGAAAGATTTCAAATGCTTAGTGTTCTGAGGCGTGTCACATCACACCTTGGCGTCTCCTTATCAGTTCATTCCACTTCATTCCTTTCATTACACTCCATTCCATTTCTGTCTCACTCCCTTGCAAAGCAGACGCCAAGGCGGGGCAGCTGTAGACACGTCAAAATTGACGTTATGTTGATCAAATCTCATGTCATTATATAAACGCCCCAAGTGGACTTCAATATTCCTATAAACTGAAGTTTTTCTTTTTTTGTGAGTTTTATGCATTTTTCCTGCATTTTTGTGATTCACGACCTGAAGAAGGGCGTTATTTTCAAAGTAGCGACCTGTCATAGGGCGTTTTAAAAAGAAGAGACGACCATAAATGAGGGCGTCCATTCCTGGTATTATCCGTTAATTTCTAGAATTATCTACTTTCAAAATAAAAAGCATTTTGTGAGTAACGTCCTTCCTCAGGGCGTGTTTTTAAAGAAACGTCTCTTCATCAGGCGTGTCCCCATAATTTTCAAACAAAAAAAAAGAAGTTATTTCCAAAATTAAATCCAGGAAGAAACGCCCTTTCCCAGGTCGTGTTTCAAGAAACGTCTCTGTGAAGGTCGTCAATTCATGATTTGACGCCCTGTCCTAAGTCGTGTTTCACTCCAGAGTCCTTCCTTTTTCCATCTTTCCCTCACAGTTCCCTACTATCAATTGGTCTCTTACTCGATCTTGATCCTTCCATGGATGCCTAATTGCCCGTTCCTACCTTTCCTTGGTTTGATCACATCCGATTGAACATTATATAAGAGGTTCCATATCGATCATTTGGAGGGTTGAACGCCTTGAACCCAGAACATCTCGATTGTAAGCAGAGCATTCTTCCTCCTGTGCTTCCTCCTGCTGCTACTGCTTCCACTGCTTCCACGGCATCCGGGTGTTCCACTGCATCCTGCTGCTACTGCTTCCACTCCATCCCTCCGCATCCTGGTGTCCTCTGCATCCAATCGGGCTTCATCCGTTCCTCTGCATCCGTTCAACACCTTCACAGTTTCCCTCTACTCTCGTCAGGGAGAGCAGAGCTATACTGTGCTTATTTCATTTGTGTTCTAAGCATATCATCATCACTGTCATCCCATCATTAGTTTTCTTATTGCACTAAGTATCAACATATCATATCCTTTCCCTAGTTCTCTTCTAGGGGTTTTTAAAAAAAAACCAAAAAAGAGGTAATCAACTAAGAAGACCCACTTCATCGGCTGGCTGATTGAAGTTGGAGGAGGAAATCCACATCCATCTCGCATCCCAATTTCCACCAGGTACACGCGATCTCCTTTTCTTTTTATTGAGGTAACCCCTCTGGCGATCACAACTCCCCTTAGCACCTCGTGCTTTATTTGATTTATCATCATCTCCCTTCTTATATTTATTGTTTTTTTTATCATGTTATCATCATTATTTCACTTGATATCATCATTATTGTTGTGATTTGGATATATATATATGATTTAATCATCTGTTATGTCCATCCACACCAGGCACCTGTCCTTGCACTTCCTAATTTTTCTAAAGTGTTTGAGGTCACATGTGACGCTTCTGGGGTAGGCATTGGTGGAGTGTTGAGTCAGGAGTCCCACCCCATCGCATTCTTTAGCGAGAAGCTTAACGATGCCAAACAGCGCTATTCCACTTATGATAAAGAATTTTATGCAGTCGTCCAGGCATTGAGGTATTGGAGGCATTATCTTATACACCAGGAGTTTGTCCTCTTTTCTGATCATGAGGCCTTATGATTCCTCCATACCCAGAAAAAGTTGAACGCTTGTCACAGTCGTTGGGTGGAGTATCTCCAGGAGTACACCTTTGTGCTCAAGCACAAAGCAGGGGCGGAGAACAAGGTCGCCAATGCACTAAGTCATCGGGTGATGATGTTGACCACCATGAGTGTTGAGGTGGTAGGGCTAGAGAGGCTGAAGGACGTCTATGTTGACTGTCCGGACTTTGGTCCGATCTATGCCATCCTTCAGGCCGGTCCCTCGCGCGATTATAGCGAGTTTGTACTGCAGGAGGGTCACCTATTCCGGGGTGACAAGTTGTGCATCCCACGGACTTCTGTTCGTGACTTTCTTACGTGGGAGATGCACGTGGGAGGTCTTGCTGGTCACTTTGGCCGGAACAAGACCATAGAGGCGGTTGAGCACCGATTCTACTGGCCTAGCCTAAAGAGGGATGTTGCTCGTATTGTAGCCCAGTGCCGCATTTGTGCTATGGCCAAATAGAGGAAGCAAAATACCGGCCTCTATACTCCCCTTCCCGTCCCGGATAGTCCATGGAAGGACATTAGCATGGACTTTGTGTTAGGACTGTCCCGCACCCTCCAAAAGCATGACTCGATCTTTGTGGTTGTCGACCGGTTCTCCAAGATGGCCTTGTTCATTCCATGCTCCAAGACTTCGGATGCCACTAGAGTTGCCCGCCTGTTCTTCTCTCATTGTGTCTCCAGGTTTGGCCTTCCCCGTACCATAGTGTCAGATAGGGATGTACGATTCACTAGCTATTTTTGGAAAACCCTATGGCACATGATGGGCACCCAATTAAAATTCTCCACTGCATATCACCCCCAGACCGATGGTCAGACTGAGGTTGTCAATGGCAGTTTGGGGGATCTTCTTAGGTGTCTTGTCCGAGATCGAGTCAGGGATTGGGATTTGGTCTTACCCTTGGCCGAGTTCACCTATAACGATTCGGTCAATAGGTCTACAGGTATGAGCCCCTTCGAGATTGTCACTGGCCGTAGACCTAGGAGACCTAGTCCCATCTCCCATCTAGTCCCGTGTGTCTGAGTCAGCCGAGTCTTTTGCTAGCCATATTAGACAGTTGCATGAGCATATTCGTCGTCACATTGAGTCCAGCAACGCACGATACAAAGAATTGGCTAACGCCCATAGGCACCATTATGAGTTTCAGGAGGGCGATTCTATCATGATCAGGGTCAGACCTGAACGGTTTCCCTCGGGAGCTGTTAAGAAGTTGCATGCTCGCGGTGCCGGTCCCTTTCGGGTAGTGAGGCGAGTCGGATCGAACGCATATGTTGTGGACTTGTCAGAGGATTACGGGATCAACTCGACTTTCAACGTCTCAGATCTCGTCGCTTATAGGGACCCAGCGGTGATACCCAGTGAGCCCTTTGAGCCGTCTCCACCCATTATGAGTGATACCACCCTAGAGTGTCCACCTACAGCATTGTTACCTCAGCAGCGAGAGCAGATAGAATGTATACTAGACGAGCAGGTGACGACTACTCGAGACGGAGTGTACCAGCACTACTTGGTGCGTTGGAGGGGACGGCCCGGGTCCGATGACACCTGGATCACCTGGGCAGAGCTACAGAGGATAGATCCAGATCTGCTGGATCGGTACTAGAGCGACCCGGACCCTTACTCGACGGGGTCGAGCTTCTCCCACCCGGGGAGAATTGGTGAGGACACCAGAGCATGAGTACGGCCCGACTCAGCGAGCCGTCAGTACCGGATTCGCAGCACGACTCGGTCGACATCGAGATCGTTGTGGCTGGGCGACAGTATGGAGTCCCTACCTGAGTGTTGATATTTTCTTTATGTTTATTATGAGTGTATTGGTGTGTATTTATTTGAGTATTTATGCGTGTAATGGGTCAAGGTTGTAAAATGGGTTACACTTCATGTAAGGAGCCCAATTTCCAAATTGGGCCTCCGAACTTTTAGGAGCCCAATTGGGCCTCTCTCTCCCTTGTGTGCTTCTACACATGTGGGACCAAAAGGTTGGTCCAAGGCCTAAGATGGGCTTCTAGAAGACTTGGACCATTAGACCAAGGAGACAAAGGTAGAGGATGCCCCCTCCTTGTCCCCCATGCTTGTCTCCCACCTACCCTTGACCAATGGTAGTGGATGTCCTTTAGAGTTAGTGGATGTCCTTGGGTGTAGATCTTCGGTTTTCATATTTATAGTCTCTTGTTGTATTTTGTGTGGAACTAATGAGAAAATTTGAAGAGAATATTGCTTGGTGCACACCCCCCCTCTCCTCTTGAGTTCTTGAGTGTTCTTCCTCTTCCCACCTGCAATCCCCTCTAGATCTGCTCCCAAATCTTCTACCTCCCTCAAATCTCTTCCTCTTCCCTTCTTCCTCTGTCTATTGTGAACGTTCGCCGCCGCCGTCACCGCCGTTCGTGCCGTCGGTGAGCCACCACAAGCCAGTCTTCATCCTGCTATCCCAAACTCGGAGTTGCAAGATAGCAGCTCGGTGAAAGGTCTGGTACGGGAGATCTGACTATTGGATCATCGCGAAACTTTGAGGATAGGTTCCCCCCTGTCCGAGGCCATTCCTAATTTAAATTTGAGGTCGATCAGAGCTCGTTTAGTCTATTTCCCAGCCACATGTTCACCTTCCCCCAAATCTGCCTGTGTGTAGGTCCGTGGGATAGATCTTGGCACTCGATTTTTCTTCCCCCTCAAACGTTGTCTAAATCTCACAAAAGACCTATGTGCGTCTCCGTTACCCTCCCCTATATCCACCATAAAAATCGCCGGTCCTAATTCGGTCATTTGATCCTCGGTAAAATCCCTTGATCAGGGAGGTTAGGTTCTGTCCAGCATGTTCTGTATTTCAGGACAGTGTGATCAGTCTACTTGAAGTCATTTTAATTTCAAATCCAGCCGTTGGATGAGTATGGTCTTCCAATATGTCGTAGGATTTTGAGTCCCCTTTCCAACGGTATCCTTTATGCTACGATCCAACGTCGGGATTGAGCGTACCATCTGATATCGTCGAAGCACGTAGTTCTAGCCAGAGACACAGCTACGGGATAGCCTTGGGAAACAAATCCCAAGAAATTGCCCGCCTCCACTCCGGTGACCACCGCTCCCGGGGATCGACTCGGGACACTCCAGGAGCGCCCCCGTCAGCCGCTGCCTCCAGAAGCCTTCCGGAGGATGCCGCTCCTTTGGATGTCCGTGGTTGCTGTCCTGCCGACCAGCAAGCAGCCGAACCGGAGCCGCCGCCTGCCACCGCCCAAGACCCGCCAACGTGCTGCCCGCCAACCCAAGTTCGGTGCTCCCGGAGTTATCGTGTAGCCTGTTACCTCCCTGCGTGGAGTGGGCCATTATTTTTTTACTATAATTAAATATTACCGTTGTACCGGGAGTCATAGTCTTGGCCGGGACGTCTTCCCCACGCCCCGAGCGTGGAGGTACACCCGCCACCCCCTCGTAGACGTATTTTGCTTTCCTAGTATATGTTCTTATGCCACTGCTAGAGAGCATGTTAGGATCCTACCTCGTATCATTTAAATCACCGCTGCGAGATAGAGAGCGAGACCCGTCCCGCGACTCATTCCGAGTGCGAGAGTAAGCCGATCACCCGAGACTCAAAGCCGGTTACTCAACCGTGCAGATCGTCGCGCTTCCCTCGATGGGGACGACCGTGAGTTAGCACTTCTTGTTTGGGGCATATCGCCACTTCTGGAGCTCTTTAGGTGCCGCATTGTATTGTTGTTGATGGTCGTGTCGTCCAACCAGTCGTGTCGTCCTATAGAGTCCAAGGTCGCAACCCGTCCGCGTCGAGTCTCGTTGTCGTCCCGCATCACAAGGGCACCCCTCTCTCTCTCCCAACCCCTAACTGCTGTGAAAGCTATGAATTTCTGAGCTGTGAAGTCACCTCCCCTCCCCCTTCCTGAGTGTGAAGCTCAGCGCCGCCGCCGCAGCCACCATCGAGCCACCATCGCGCCGCCATCGTCACTCGCCGGAGTTCTGTCCAAATCAGGATAGAACCTCAATCCCGTAATTTTATTTTGTTCTCTTGTTGTCTGATCGACCCCCAACTTTGAGCGTTCGTTCTCCCTGTCACCCCTAATCTCCAGTTCAAATTTCGTGCCATTTGGCCATCGTTTGGTATTTTTCCCGTATTTTTGTTCTTCCCTTTAGTAATCTGCCATTTTACAGATCTGCGGGACAGTGTCCTGTTGTGGTATTTTTCCCACCCCCTTATCTCACTCCAGAAAATCCACAAAAATTACCAAGTGTTCCTCACATACACCCCCTTCCACCATAATTTTTATGGAGTCTAGATATTTTATTTTCTCTTCGGTCAAAATTCAATTTTAGGGAAAACTCAGTCTGTCTTGTGTGTCTGTCAGTCCGGGTCAGAAAAACAAATAGTGTTACAGTCATTTTCATTTTCAATCCATTCACTTGATGGATCTTTTAAAAATATATGTTGTAGATCTCTGAGTCCTCTATCCATCAGTACCTCTTGTGCATCTATCCGACATCGGATCTGGCCTCAGAAATTCATATTGTGGAGGCGCGCAGAGTAGATCCGAGTCAGGCCAGAAAGAAAGTGTTGGGAAATAATTCCCAATAAAATATCAAAGCTCAATTTCAGGAACAGCCACTTCAGGGACTCGACCAGGGACACCCTGCTATCGTCCCATCCAAGTGTCGCCTTCAGAAGATCTCAGGAGGGTGACGTCCCTTTGGAGGCCATTCCTTGCTGTCATGCAACTCAGAACCGAGTCGGCACAACACTGAGTTGGCGCAGTACCGAGTCGGACCAGTAGCCCAGTTCCGCCCCGAGAGCCCCTCCCACTTGTTGCCCGTCAACTCAAGATCGGTCCTCCCGGGCCCACTTGTAGCCCTTTACCTCCCTGCGTGCAGTGGGCCATAAATTTTACTGCTGTAATTAAATTTCAACCATTGTACCGGGAGTTACCGTACTTGGCCGGGAAGTCTTCCCCACGCCCAGAGCGTGGAGGTAGACTCGCCTCACTCTTTGTCGCATTTTGCTTATTTCGTATTTAGTCGTATATGCCGCTACGAGTGATAGGTTCTTAGCCCGAAATATGCTTTATTCACCGCTGCGAGAGTGAGTGAGTGACCCGTCCCGTGACTCAATCCGAGTACACGCGGAAAAGTCGATACCCGAGACTCACTGCCGATTTCCCAACCGCGCACGGTCCAGCGTTTCCCTCGCATAGGGATGATCGCGAGCTAGAGTGCCAGGTCGCGTGTCCGTCCCGCATCAATTTGGTATCAGAGCGCCAGTTGAGTCTAGGGTAATCTTTGTGTCTAAGTCCGCAAAAACAAAAAGTGTTTAAGTCTAGGTGTCACATTTGCATACCATTATTCGGTATATAAAAAGGTATCGCCCGACCGTTAGGTTACGCCTATCGGGGAGGTGATTCACTCGCGTGAGAAGATCTTCGGATCCCCAGACTCCGCCAGGTACCGGATCTTGGTTTAAGTCTAGGGTCCTTAGTGTGCATTAGTTAGTGCATTCCAACTTTGCATAGATGTGTCTAGTGTCTTGTCCAAGTGTCAGTGTCACGCCCCGACGCGGAATATCGAGACGCGAACCAGTCGTAATCAAGCATGTCGATCAGAGCATGTACAATTTCATTTCTAAAGACAGAAATGAATGGGAAAATGATACTTTTATTCCATCAAAATGAAATTTACATTGCTAATTCATAGGCCATAAAGGCCAATTACAACTTCCAATCTAAAATACATCATTCTTGTAAAAATACCAATGACCTACATAAACTTAGGTAAAAAGGAAAATCACTCTCTCACTCTTGTCCATTCCCTTGTTCATTTTTATTTCCTGCAATAATGAACCAAAACGTAGGGTGAGCTAAAAGCTCAGTAGGATTTTATATCTCTAAAAACCAGGCAATCTTTAAGTATTTATAATTTAAGTGATTTTTTTCCAAGTTGTATCGGAAAGTGTATAACATGAATGGAATTTCCAAGTAATTGAGATAACATGATATCAATATGAATTTCCAAGTAATGACTTTGCACAAGTAAAGAATTTCATGTAATTGGTCATTTCACGCAAGTCAAGCAATTCATGTAATTTTCAAGTAAACAAGTAAACGAGTAACAAGTTCGAACAGTGGAATGCCGTAAAAATCTAGCAAGTCATGTACTTCGGTGCAATGTCACACTGTAGTCAATTAACTCCCATGGACACAAATACTTTCGAGCGCTCCTCCCAGGATCAGACCGGGCCCCATTAATGCCAGACATTGTGTCGGTGGATCATAAGATATCCCAGTACGTTTCGACATCCACTTAACACTATGACCAATGAATTTCAAGAATAAGCTCATTTGTAAAAAAGTACAGATCTGACAAAAATCTCAAAAGTTGCAAGAGAAGTGAATAATAATTTTAAGGCATCATGTTTAACGACATTAAGTCGTGGAATTCAAGAACGAACGGTAACTAGGAAGAAAATTCAAGTAAATAGAACTAATAGAATTATTTTAATTCCATAGTTTAATCTTGTGTTCGCTTGATTTAACAATTGTTTAGGCATGTTTTCAGGAAGTTTTTATATCTTGGAGGTATTTTAGTTTAACCAAAATGCAGATTTTATGGTCAATCGGATTTCTATTATGAACGTGGTGTATGTAAGCACCATGTTCACGAAATCATTTGAGAACTCATTCTTAATTCTGTTAAAATTCAGAAATATTAAATTTTAGATAAGATCTATATACTTTTGAATTAAAATCATGATTTCACATATTATTGATATATTTAATGATAAGAAGATATGATAAATGATAATAAGATAGAATAATAGATTTATCATGTAGAAAATAATTTAGCATGCTAAAAAGTAATTTTTATACACCAATTTTCTGATAACATGATCAAACAAATTTTTACATACTGTAGGCAATTTTCATATATTTATTCACTGATATTATGATAAATATAGAATTTACATGCTTAAGAAAATAGATTTATTATGCTAAAAATAGTTTCATCATGCTGAATATAATTCTAACATGTTAAAGTAATTTTTAACATGCTATAAATAATTTTATCATGCTGAGTGTAATTTTATCATGCTAAAAATTAATATTTAACATGCTAAAATTAATACTTAACATGCTAAAATAATTCGCATACATTAACTTACTGATGAGATGATAAAAAGAAGTTTACCATGCTGATTACAGAAATTTTCTGATAACAAAATAAATTTTTATCATTCTGAAATAATTGTTTTACATTTATTTACTAATTATTTGATGGGAAAATAGATTTATCATGCTGAAAAAATAGTTTTTAAATAGGTTTAATATGCTGAAAATAGTTCTAACATGTTAAAAATAATTCTACCATGCTGGAAATAATTTTATCATGCTGGAAGTAATTTTTAACATGCTGGAAATATTTTTCATGTATTAGTTTACTAATAATATGGTAAAAAAATAAATTTTTACATGCTAAAAAAATAATTCTTATTCTACAAAAAAATAATTTTTAACATGCTGTAAAAATTCAAACATACTAATATTGCTTTATCTTATTTTTGGTGACTGAATGATTACAATTAATGTGGATTTCAAATGCTTATAATTCGTATTATACAGTGACTAAACTTTAGTCACACATTGGAAGTTTAGAAAAACTTCCTTGGCTTTATATGTTGGAGAGCTCACCCTTGGGTCAGGACCCAAGGGGCATAGGATGTGGGCTCGAGTTGTGTGTGGATACAAAACTTGGTTGGTTGGTTGATTTTTAAAGAACGCGATGTGGCAGGGTGCGTTCCCTATATATATATTTATTGAACCCCGGGCGTTCCAGAAAATTACTTGAACGCGCTATCCTCGACTAGCGCGTTCTGAAGAACGCGCTAGCCTTAGGCAGCGCGATCTTATATATATATATTATTTTTTTATTTTTTTTTGAAAATCTGGAAATTTTTAGAAGGCGCTGGCTCTGGCTAGCGTGATCTGAAGAACGCGCTATCCAAGGCTAGCGCGATCTGACATATATTATTATTATTTTTTGAAAACTGGACGATGGAAAAAGAGTATAAATGAACGCGCTATGTCGGGGCAGCGCGATCAGAACGCGCTCCTGAGGTATAGCACGTTCTGGTTTTGACGAAAAACGGGAATACCCCTCTAATAAAATGACCATAACTTGCTCATTTCATAACGGAATTTAATAAATGATCTATAAATAGAAAGATGACATAAAAATGAACAAGATGGCATGCTTTAATTAGAGTTTATCCTGAGAGACACCTACCTTTTTGTGGATCTAAAGAAATATCCCCAAATATAAGAAAACCCTTTGACCTTCCAAATCTTCTTTCAAATCTCCACCAATCTTCGCAGCAGCGTAACTTTAACCTCCAGGGATGATTTGAGGGTCGAATGGGGTTCTATTTATAGCCAAAACGTGGCCAAAATTTTCAAGATTCCTTACCTAACAATGCCAAACTTTCCACCCACGAATTAGAAGTAAAAATGAATTTTTCTTCTTAATCTAGCCTCATTTTGGTGTGAAAATAATGTAATTTCGGCTGGTCCAAGATGAGCTGTTAGGTAAGGGTCGATTTTTGTGTCAACCTTCTAGAAATGGGGTTATTTTAATCCTTAAATTACATATTAAACACATGTTACGAATTTAGGTTAATTTAACCTTTAATAAATCCTTTAATCTATTAATCCAGCCCATTATGGATTATCCAATGGGCCAATTGTGATCCGAGTCCATTACATGGACTTTTATTGGGCTTTCTATGATTTATCTAAGCTTTAAAGCATTTAATCTCTATTTACTTCTAGTTAATTCAAGTAAATTCAATAAACTAGTTTATTTCATATAGTAAAAATGTAATTTAATTATTTCATGAAAATTTTAATTACATAATAAAATTGAAAATTTTATTTCTCATTTTTAATTATCGGGTTTCTACAGTCAGCATGTCCGTCTTATAGTTCCTCATTTCCAATGGACTCCCGGTCGCCCAGGCGATATGACCGTTGGCCCACCCATGGGCTTGGCAACCACCCTCTCCACTTCCGTAGGCCCGAAGCCCCAGGCTTTTATGACTCCAAAGTCTCGAGCGACTACCTACATTGGGAAGCCGCTATGGATAAATATTTTGATTGTTACCCCATGTCCGAGGCTCGGCAATGCTCTTTCGCCAAAGAGCGGCTTCTACACGATGCCGCCGAAAAGTGGGACCACAATGAACGTTGCGAGAAGTTAGGAGACAATGGCCCATCGAGTCGTGGCATGAGATGAAGGGCGAACTTAGGAAGGTCTACCTACCCGGCCCGGTCACCCCCAACCGACCCCACCCAATCACCTCCAATCAAGTGGATCATAGTCGAAGGCAAGGAGCCCCGTACTTAAATGAACCCCGACCCAAGCCTAGGCCGGTTGATTACGGGCGAGTCCACCGTGATACCCCTACTACAACCCGCACCGTTGCTGAACTTGTGCAAATGATTTTGGATCGGGTGGATAGGATATGTGCTTATTTTGAGTCGCTGGTCTCCCCTTGCCTACCTCTAAGGCAGGAGGTAGCCATACTTGAGCCTAGGGAGGCCATATCCCGTAGCCCCAACCCGGCCCCACTTACGGGGTCCCAAGGACCACTTCCCCTCCAGGAGGACATGTCTTCCTCACCCATGAGAGCTCCTCTGCCACCACCCTCACATCCTTATTCGGAGCCGCCTCAGCCCGAGCCACCCGTGTTTCCAACGGGAACGCTTTTCATCGCCGAGCCACTACTTCGCTGGCTCAAGAATGGCTTGGTCCCACCTCCCTTCCCATCCATGGACCCCACACTACCTCTGGTGCCAATCAACTCATTTCACACCACTTTCCGGTCTAGTCACTATGTGGATACATTGGATGACCTTCTTAAAAGGTTAGACCGGCAGTTGATATTTACACACTTGTTGGCCCCAGGCTTTGACCGACCCACCAGTCGTAGCTTCACCTATCTCGCCTTAGGGTCCATTACCTCCATGTACACCGTGGGTCATGTCACCACGGAGGTTCTTCTACTCCTCCCGTTACCGGCCGAGCCCGACTTCACTCCTTTTATCCCGAGGGAGGAGCCATATCTTATATACACTGTCCCATCTACCACGATGGATGGAGGTGACCATCACCTTCATGAATTTCAAGCATGGGACTATGTAATGGAAGAACCGAGGGGTCACACATTCTTTGACCCATTCGACCTCTTTGCTAGTGGGCCTCGTGACCACCTTTTCCCTTACACCTTGTTAGGGAAGTTCACTACCATACCCCTTCCCCACGGGCTAGTCCACCAACACCCAACCCGGGGACCATTCCATGGTCATCATATAGGGGCATTGTAATGCCCCAGACTTTTGGATCCTTCTTCTCGGGTCCCGGATCTGCGTTTTTGGTGAATCTGGCTTCGTTGTGTCCGAAATGATGTTTCAGACATCTTTCGTGTTCGGGTCGGCGTGATCCGGAGCTGTTTCGGAGGCCGGAGTGCGTTCCGCGACTTTTCCGCGTGTGTTTTCTAATTCCCGGTGTGTGTTTCGACAATTCCTTCAGAACCTCGTTGCGGGTGAACCGGGTCGTTCACTTGGGCACGGGTGGTACCATCATGATCGGTGCGTTTCGAGGATCGCGAGGATGTGATTTTCTATTTTTTGGGATTTTCCAGATTTTTTGGATTTTCCCTATATAAACCTCTTTTCCCTCTCTCCCCTCTCATTTCTCACTCACTCTCCCTCTCTCTTCTCTCACGCTCTCCTTCTCCCCTCTCTTCTCTGGCGGCCGACGGAGCGAGGCAGGGGCGAGGCGGAGGCGGCGCGGGTGAGGATGCGGGCAAGGATGGGCGAGGATCGAGGAGGTAGCGGGCGCGATCCCTTGGTGGATTCCGAGATGGCGTAGTTCGTGTTCCGGGCAGTTTTCAGCGTGGATTAGTCGCTACGGCGCGCGGTTTCTTCGGTGGAGGTAGGGTGACTGAACACTACTGCGTTCTGTTCATTTTTCTTGCCATTGCACGTCGTTCGGTGCGGAAACTACTGAGTTTGGATCCGTTCTAGTGAAACCGTGATTTTGTAGGTTTCGTAGGGTCCGTCGGGAAACGGCGACGGTTTCCATATCGGTTACTGTCAACAGATTCCTTGGGGCAAGAGCGTTCTTTTCCCCCTGATTTCATCTCGATTGGTGGTCCCGTTGGACCGGTAGGGCTCCGGGAAGCCCGGAAACCCTTTTTGAGTAACTTCGGTACAATCACCCGTTTCTCGTGATTCGAGCGTTGTTTTGACTCCGGTCGGAGTCCATGTGATTGCCAGGGTGGTTGTGGCTGTATCCCCTTCATTTCGGCATGAACGGGGCGTGGAAAGGTCACGATCGGGCGACCCCCTGGGTGTGCTCGCCGTGATGGTTGGGCGGTCGAACCAGGGCCCGCTCATCGTATGGGCGGCTGGTTCTGGACCGCATGTCCCGTCTGGTTTTGGGGGTTGTGCGGTCAGACGATAGACCACACATGTGATGTGCGGCCAGGTGAGGTCCGCATGTCCCCCCATGGGCGGCTGGTCCCCAGCCGTCTGTCTTTCCTTGGGCATGTGCGTCCAGGCTCTGACTGCATGTCCCCGTTGACCTTTGGTCAACAGTTGGGTGTCGGTCGGGTTGTGCAGTTTGGTCAAAACCATTTTGACCCACACTGGAGTAGGTCGGTTGGGTTGTGCGGGTGACCCTTAGCCGCACATCCCTTTGGGCGGCTCAGCCCTAACCGCCTATCCTCCCTTTGGGGTAAGTCCGATTAGTGCACCGTGCGGCTCCTTCCTGGCCGCATGTCTCTTGAGCGGATCTTCCCCAACCGCACGTCCCTTGAGCGGCCCAGGATGAACCACCCATGTTCCAGTCTAACCCAGTGTTTCCATTTTGACCGATTCGAGTCCCGGGTGTGTGGTTCTCGATCCACGTGTCGACCCGTGACCTGACGGATGATGTGCACTTCGTCGGGGCCAGGTGTCGTGGTACGGTGTGGTCCCGGGGTGTAGTGTTCTCGACTCGTGTAACCGTGTGTTGGTGTGCGTGCGGTGAGGGTTCCCCGTGCGTCATCGGTTTCTCCGGAAAGCGATTCCCGAGTGGGTCCTGTGTGAGGCCTTGGGCTGCGAGCCCAGTTGTCCAGTCTGGGGCTGGGGGCTTCCCGCTTCTCCCTGAGTTGGGATGCAACTTGGCGGTGTGCGAGCTGCCTTGGGAGTCGTGCTTCTGTGCTTTCTACGTCGGCCATGTGTGTGGCCTTAGTCCCTCGAGTTCCCTTTTGAGGGGATGGTCTCGGCGGCTCATGAGCTGCCTCGGTACTCATGCTATTGTGGTTTTAGACCTAGAGATTAGACAAGATTGACGGCCTTGTGCTGTTGCGTACGACGGTCTTGACCCCGAGTCTTGTGACTCAAGGACCGTTGGGTGTAGTGCGTCTAGAGGACTATCTAGAGTCCAGTGGCTTAGCGTCACTTGGGTTTTCTCGACTCTCGCGCAGGGTGTGTGTGTGGCCGTGGATTGTGAGTCCCATTTCTTCTCCGACCGTGGTCACCGTGCGACGATGCCGGTACGGGGGACGGTCCCCGTACTTCGTCGGGTTCGGACGTTGTTTTCCATTGACTTGAGAGTCTACTCCATCAGTGACCCTCCACTAGTCGTAGCCTGCTTACACGCGAGTGGTCCCACCTGGGAGTAGGTGGAGAGGCTTACCCTGAGGACGGTTTTTAGACTGGTTTCCGTCGGGCCCCACGTCTTGCAGCTAGAGTCTGGCTGAGGGGAAAACCAGTTAGAGGCCATACCTGGGACGCATTGTCTGTGTGTACACACGTGGTTGGGGGCGGTTGGACCCACGTCGACGGGCGTGACCCCAGCTAGTCACCTGTTTATGGTTACTTGTACGGTGTCTCAGTTCCCGCTGGGCCGGAGGGAGACACCTGAGGCGCGGACTAAGACGTCAGTGGACGCATTCGGCCTTGCTTCTAGTGGGAGGTACTCCTGTCGAGTCGGGAGTGATAGACTGTCAGTCTCTGTGACTTTGACCTTCGAGTTTTGGTCGTGTTGACCGTTGAGTTCCGGTTGTCTCGCCGTGGCGCGTGTGTCGGTTCTCGTGCCATGAGACTGGTACTAGTAGCTTTACCGAGGTTGCGTCTTGTTGTGCTGTACCCGTGACCAGGTGGTCAGGGTTGCACCGTGGACAGCGTGTCCAGGTTGGCCGTGTCCTGGGAGACAGGCCTCTACGGCGGGGTTGCCATAAGTTTTACTTCGGTAAGTGGCGCTAGTATGGTCCGGTTCCTGACTGCGAGATCAGGACTTCTCTTTTTGCTTGGCCGGTATAGTAGGAGTAGTTGTAGTGCCGAGTTTTGACCGGCCACTGGGTTTACTATTCCTGCTGTTATTGTTGCTCTCGTAGTTAGAGCTTTCTGTGCCGCCGTTGTTCCCGGGTGGGGTTCCGCGGGATCCCTGCCGAGTCTCTGATTTGGAGACTCATTCCCTACTTTTCAGGTGCGGCGGTTCTTCCTCGTGGTTCGAGGGTGCTGTTTGGAGGTTCTCAGTTGCCAGCTCGCCGGGCCGAGTGTTCATTCGGCATGTGGTAAGTTTTACTATTTTAGACTGTACTTTCTGTTGGACAGGACTCTGTTGTAGTAGTTGTTTATTTATTTATTTCTGTTAATTGTTGACTTGTCCTGCCTTATTTCCTATTTCTTTGTGCCTCCACACTCCTTTCAGCCCTTCCGAGCCCTCCCGGCTCGTGGGCGGCGGTCCGATTCTCGGGTTATCGGGTCTCTCCCGGTAATCGGATTCTCGGGTCGTTACAGCTGGTATCAGAGCGGTGGTTGTGGACGTACATAGGAATTCAAATTATTGCAGTGATCAGAGTCCTTAAGGTCCAGTACAGTCGGCAGCTGGCTTAGGGTTTTGTGCTTGTTTTCCCGCTTTGTTTCTCACTTGAGAGCTTGAGTGCGCCGCATGGCGCTGTGAAGGTGGTTGCTATCCGCGGCTTTCGTGCCAGCATGGGGTCTAAGGATCGAGGTTGAGAGCCTTCTCCCTCATCAGTGGTGGCCCTGGTTATACTGCATTTGGCAGAGATTGCTGGCAGGCGTGAACTTGCGGTGCTGCGTTCGAGGATCTGCAGCGTGGTCAGGTGGCTGGAGAGGATTGTTCGTGGTTAAGTGGCCATGAGCGTGCTCTGAGGGAGCTGATGTCGGTCTTGGCCACTCCAGCTTGAGGTTTATCCAGCCCCTGAGGTGTTCAGGTCGTAGTTTAAGGTGGCAGAGCGGGTGTTCTGATCGAGAAGTGTGCTCGGGTGAACGGAATATCTTCTCGGTGAGCTGTTATTTTTGTCGAGCCTGATGTTCTTGTCGTGCTCCGTGGCGTCAGAAATGACGTGTCGGTCTCGATTATTTTGCAGATTTCAAGGCAGGATTGGGCTATGGTGTCCCAGTAAGTTCTTGCTCCTGCGCTCTTGTGTGCGAATGGATTGTGTTCGCCTTGGAATTGGCTTGAGATGTGAAGGCTCCACGGCGAGTTCGGGACGTGAGGATGAGCGTCAGCGGTTATCGTTGTGGCTCGTGATGCGGCTCTTGGCGTGGTGCGCTGCAGTTCGAGGAATTGCAGTGGTGGTGCACCGAGAGATGCTGTGATTGTGGTCTGACGTGACACTCGCCGAGTGTGTCGAAGGCGCTGACCTGATGGAAGCGATGGTTTTCCTTGGTGTAGGATGGTGTTGTTTCCGGCGTGCGCGAGGTTCGAGGTCAGGTCGAGCGTGGAGTTCTTCCGTTGGTTGGAAGTGCGTTGGTTTCTCCTTTGGTTGGAGAGATTGTGTTTGGCTAAGGTTCATCGTCTTGCATTGTGTGTTCGGATTGGTTGGCCTTGTGTGCCATGAAGTCCGCGCGAGACGTGCTCCTTGTCTTGGCAAGGTGGTTGCCTGTGAGAAGTTGTGCCCATTCCCTTGTGGTGTGGGGCGTGTTGTTGCCGTGCCGGTGCTTGTGGCATTTGTGATTTATGGCACTGGTAGTTGGTGTCCCCGGGGGAAATATGTTGGCTCGTGTGCAGCATGAGTACTCTGTTTCTGTGTTAGAGATCACGTTCTTGGGTGAGACCATGCTGGGAGAAGTGATCTCTGACAGATTGTGGGACCTGTTGGTTGCCGAGAGTGGCTTGCGGGTTGGCCGAGTGATCGACCCTGGTAAGTTGTGCTTTGCTTGGGAACCCGTGTCTGCTGGTCGTGTCGTTGTCGACCGGGTTGCTGCTGTTTTGGTGGTGCTGAGTGGCTCTGTGGTAAGAGCGGGAACTGAGTTCGCAGGCATCCTTTGAGGTTGTTTTGAGATGAGTTCGGTTCGAAGGGTGGTGCCTGGGTGCGAGGGTCTCCGTTGAGATGTTGTCGTTGGTGTGGTGGTCCTTGGTCTGTGACCAGAAAGGGAGGATTCCCGGTATATCTGCGTCGAGCGCCGTGGGGACCGTGGAGAGATCCTTATCCCGTGGTTCTGCCGTGCTCCCCTGAGTGGGAAGTGTTAGCAGAAGGTTCGAGATTGGTTGCCGTGTTCGAGCGAGATCTGGCTCGAGCTGCAATGTCAGTCTGTGGAGTGTCAGCGGATGGCCTGTCGCGATTGGATCGTGCCTGCAGTGCCGGTGGAGGTTTCCCGTTGATGAGTGTATGGTGGCCCGTGCATGGCCTTCCACAGTCAGGCGTTGATGTTGGCGTTTGTGGCTCCTGTTCGGCGCTGAGCCGTTGTGGTGGTTGCGGTCTGCCAAGGTAACCGCGTCAGCTGGTGGGAGCTCGTTTTTGGTTGTTCCTTTGTGTCGGGCGTGAGACCAGTCGGCGGGTTTGCGAAACTGGCGTCTGGGTCATCTGCCGACCGTGGGTTGCATTGGCAGCTGTTTCTCGTGTCGGGGACTGTGTCTCCCCGATGGGCGTGCTGATGGCTGCGGTGCCGTGTTTCGTTGTGCTGTGACTGAGGTGACGCTGGACTGTGTCCTTTGTGAGTGCCTGCTCGGATGGCCGGTGTGCTCGACGCGTAGAGCGAGGTGTTGTTCGTGTTTATAGTCTGGCTGTGTCTCTCGGGTCTGGAGCTTTTGCGTGAATCATGGTTTTCTGCGCTGGGGTTCTGACGGCGTTGTCAGTGGGTTACGGCGTTCTTCCCATGTTCCCGTGCTCGTCCTGAATTTCGAGGATGAAATTCCTTTAAGGGGGGAGGGCTGTAATGCCCCAGATTTTTTGATCCTTCTTCTCGGGTCTCGGATCTACGTTTCCAGTGAATCTGGCTCCGTTATGTCCGAAATGATGTTTCGGACATCTTTCATGTTCGGATCGGTGCGATCCGGAGCTGTTTCGGAGGCCGGAATGCGTTCCGCGGCTTTTCCGCGTGTGTTTTCCGATTCCCGGTGTTTGTTTCGGTAATTCCTTCGGAACCTCGTTGCGGGTGAACCGGGTCGTTCACCTGGGCACGGGTGGTACCATCGCGATCGGTGCGTTCTGAGGATCGCGAGGATGTGATTTTCTATTTTTTGGGATTTTTTGGATTTTTCAGATTTTCCCTATATAAACCTCTTTTCTCTCTCTCCCCTCTCATTTCTCACTCACTCTCCCTCTCTCTTCTCTCAAGCTCTCATTCTCCCCTCTCTTCTCCGGTGGCCGACGGAGCGAGGTAGGGGTGAGACGGAGGCGTCGCGGGCGAGGATACGGGCAAGAATGGGCGAGGATCGAGGCGGTAGCGGGCGCGATCCCTCAGTGGATTCCGAGATGGCGTCGTTCGTGTTCCGGGCGGTTTTCGGCGTGGATTAGTCGCTTCGGCGTGCGGTTTCTTCGGTGGAGGTAGGGTGACGGAACACTACTGCGTTCTGCTCATTTTCCCTGCCATTGCACGTCGTTCGGCGCGTAAACGGATGAGTTTGGGTCCGTTCTAGCGAAACAGTGGTTTTGTAGGTTTCGTAGGGTCCGTCGGGAAACGACGGCGGTTTCCAAATCGGTTACTGTCAACGGATTCCTTGGGGCGAGAGCATTCTTTTCCCTCTGATTTCATCTCGATTGGTGGTCCCGTTGGACCGGTAGGGCTCCGGGAAGCTCGGAAACCCTTTTTGAGTAACTTCAGTAGAATCGCCCGTTTCTCGCGATTCGAGCGTCGTTTTGACTCCGGTCGGAGTCCATGTGATTGCCATGGTGGTTGTGGATGTATCCGCTTCGTTTCGACACAAACAGGGCGTGGAAAGGCCGCGGTCAGGCGACCCCCTGGGTGTGCTCGCCGTGACGGTTGGGCGGTCGAACCAGGGCCCGCTCATCGTATGGGCGGCTGGTTCTGGACAGTATGTCCCGTCTGGTTTTGGGGGTTGTGCGGTCGGACGATAGGCCACACATGTGATGTGCGGCCAGGTGAGGTCCGCATGTCCCCCCATGGGCGGCTGGTCCCCAGCCGTCTGTCTTTCCGTGGGCTTGTGCGGCCAGGCTCTGACCGCATGTCCCCGTTGACCTTTGGTCAACAGTTGGGTGTCCGTCGGGTTGTGCGGTTTGGTCAAAACCATTTTGACCGACACTAGAGTAGGTCGGTTGGGTTGTGCGGGCGACCCTTAGCCACACATCCCTTTGGGCGGCTCAGTCCTAACCGCCTATCCTCCCTTTGGGGTTAGTCCGATTAGTGCACTATGCGGCTCCTTCCTGGCCGCATGTCTCTTGAGCGGCTCTTCCCCAGCCGCACGTCCCTTGAGCGGCCCAGGATGAACCGCCCATGTGCCAGTCTAACCCAGTATTTCCGTTTTGACCGATTCGAGTCCCGGGTGTGTGGTTCTCGATCCACATGCCGACCCGTGGCCTGACGGATGCTGTGCACTTCGTCGGGGCCAGGTGTCGTGGTACAGTGTGGTCCCGGGGTGTAGTGTTCTCGACTCGTGTCACTGTGTGTTGGTGTGCGTGCGGTGAGGGTTCCCAGTGTGTCATCGGTTTCTCCGGAAAGTGATTCCCGAGTGGGTCCTGTGTGAGGCCTTGGGCTGCGAGCCCAGTTGTCCAGTCTGGGGCTGGGGGCTTCCCGCTTCTCCCTGAGTTGGGATGCAACTTGGCGGTGTGCGAGCTACCTTGGGAATCGTGCTTCTGTGCTTTCCGCGTGGGCCATGTGTGTGGCCTTAGTCCCTCGAGTTCCCTTTTGAGGGGATGGTCTCGGCGGCTCGTGAGCTACCTCGGTACTCGTGCTACCGTGGTTTTAGACCTAGAGATTAGACTAGATTGACGGCCTTGTGCTGTTACGTACGAAGGTCTTGACCCCGAGTCTTGTGACTCAAGGACCGTTGGGTGTAGTGCGTCTAGAGGACTTTCCAGAGTCCAGTGGCTTAGCGTCACTTGGATTTTCTCAACTCTCGCGCAGGGTGTGTGCGTGGCCGTGGACTGTGAGTCCCGTTTCTTCTCCGACCGTGGTCACCTTGCGACGGTGCCGGTACGGGGGACGGTCCTCGTACTTCATCGGGTTCGGACGTTATTTTCCGTTGACTTGAGAGTCTACTCCATCAGTGACCCTCCACTAGTCGTAGCCTGCTTACACGCGAGTGGTCCCACCTGAGAGTAGGTGGAGAGGCTTACCCTGAGGACGATTTTTAGACTAGTTTCCGTCGGGCCCCACGTCTTGCAGCCAGAGTCCGGCTGAGGGGAAAACCACTTAGAGGCCAGACCTGGGACGCATGGTCTGTGTGTGCACACGTGGTTGGGGGCGGTTGGACCCACATCGACGGGCGTGACCCCAGCTAGTCACTTGTTTATGGTTACTTGTACGGTGTCTCAGTTCCCGCTGGGCCGGAGGGAGACACCTGAGACGCGGACTAAGACGTCAGTGGACGCATTCGGCCTTGCTTCTAGTGGGAGGTACTCCTGTCGAGTCGGGAGTGACAGAATGTCAGTCTCTGTGACTTTGACCTTCGGGTTTTGGTCGTGTTGACCGTTGAGTTTCGGTTGTCTCACCGTGGCGCGTGTGTCGGTTCTCGTGCCATGAGACTGGTACTAGTAGCTTTACCGAGGTTGCGTCTTGTTGTGGGGTACCCGTGACTAGGTGGTCAGGGGTGCACCTTGGACAGCGTGTCCAGGTTGGCCGTGTCTTGGGAGACAGGCCTCTACGGCAGGGTTTCCGTAGGTTTTACTTCGGCAAGTGGCGCTAGTATGGTCAGGTTCCCGACTACGAGATCAGGACTTCTCTTTTTTCTTGGCCGGTACAGTATGAGTAGTTGTAGTGCCGTGTTTTGACCGGCCACCGGGTTTACTGTTCCTGCTGTTACTGTTGCTCTCGTAGTTACAGCTTTCTGTGCTGCCGTTGTTCCCGGGTGGGGTTCCGTGGGATCCCTGCGGAGTCTCTGTTTTGGAGACTCATTCTCTACTTTTCTGGTACGGCGGTTCTTCCTCGTGGTTCGAGGGTGTTGTTCGGAGGTTCTCAGTTGCCAGCTCGCCGGGCCGAGTGTTCACTCGACATGTGGTACATTTTACTGCTTTAGACTGTACTTTCTGTTGAACAGGACTCTGTTGTAGTAGTTGTTTATTTATTTATTTCTGTTAATTATTGACGTGTCCTTTCTTATTTCCTATTTCTTTGTGCCTCCACACTCCTTTCAGCCCTTCCGAGTCCTCCCGGCTCGTGGGCGACGGTCCGAGTCTCGGGTTATCGGGTCTCTCCCGGTAATCGGATTCTCAGGTCGTTACAGGTGTCAAAGAAGGTGAATTCAGTTCTCCACCTATCAAGTCCACTAGGGAGCATGTGCATGCATGGTGCCTTTTAGGATGTCTTCCCCATTCCGCCTACCATCGATTGCGTCAAGTGTATGCATGGCACACATTCAGGTGTTCTGGTCCACCATCGCACATGTATGGGTCAGACTAATAGTAGGTGTGTCTAGGTTCTTGTGTGTCTGTCCATGCATGTGTCCAGCATAGTCGGTCCTTTGTACGCTCGCGTTGTCAGTCCCTTTCGAGTGCGAGACTTGTCGGACTTTGGGATCGGCTCTACCTCAACATATCGAATCTAGTCACATTTAGAGACCCAGCGGTGATTCCTAGTGAGTCTTCGAGCCGTCTTCCCTCTTTTGAGAGTGACCCCACCCCGGAGTGTCCACCTTTAGCCTCAGTCTCACAGCAGCGTGAGCATATCGATTCTATACGGGATGAGCAGGTGTCGAAGACTTGGAGTGGAGCGTACTCCGCGCTTCCAGGTTCGGTGACGGATCTGCCGGAACTACTCGAGCAGCCGTACCCCTTACTCGACGGGGTCGAGTTCTTCCCACCCGGGGAGAATTGATGGGGACATCAGAGCAAGACTACTAACTTTTTATTTTACATTTGAGTCCTTTTATTTACATTAATATCCTTGGGAAAACATGTATACAATTGCAAGGCTTTATAAGCCAATTTGTCATTCCTTAAGGATCTTTGGGTTTTTGTGTAAAAGTCCAATAGGATCATCAAGGGGCCCTCATCTCCTTCCCTATTGGTCCACCTAAGCTTTAGGGCTCATGTGGGGCCAGTCAAAGGTCCAAGGTGGGCTTCTAGAAGCTTGACCACTCAAAGGGGACAATGGGCTTAAAATGTCCCAGATGCATCCCCATTTTTCAAAGGGCCCTCCCCTCTTAATGTTTTTTTATTTTGTTCCAAACCACATGGGGAATTAAATATGTTCTATCCCCTAAGTGCCCCTCCCCTAACCTAGATCTGAGGTTAATTTAGGCCATTTTGTATTTCATACAAATACCATGTAATTCCCATTTTACTAGAATTAAGGAGAAGAAAAATCAGAATTTGCCTCCAAAAGCCCAAGGGCACACCTCTCTCTCTCCCAACCCCTAGCTGCTGTGAAAGCTACGAATTTCTGAGGTGTGAAGCCTCATCCCCTCCCCCTTCCTGAGTGTGAAGCTCAGCACCGACGCCGCCGCCACCATCGAGCTGCCATCGCGCTGCCACCGCCACTCGCCGGAGTTCTGTCCAAATCAGGACAGAACCTCAATCCTGTAATTTTATTTTTTTCTCTTGTTATCTGATCGACCCCCAACTTTGAGCGTTCGTTCTCCATGTCACCCCTAATCTCCAGTTCAAATTTCGTGCCGGTTGGCCGTCGTTTGGTATTTGTCTCGTATTTTTGTTCTTCCCTTCAATAATCTGCCATTTTGCAGATCTACGGCACAATGTCCTGTTGTGGTATTTTTCCCACCCCCTTATCTCTCTCCAGAAAATCCACAAAAATTACCAATTGTTCCTCACATACACCCCCTTCCACCATAATTTTTATGGAGTCTAGATATTTCATTTTTCCTTCGGTAAAAATTCAGTTTTAGGGAAAACTCAGTCTGTCCTGTGTGTCTGTCAGTCCGGGTCAGAAAAAAATATAGTGTTATAGTCATTTTCATTTTCAATCCATTCACTTGATGGATCTGTCAAAAATATATGTTGTAGATCTCTGAGTCCTCTATCCATCGGTACCTCTTTTGCGTCTATCCGACATCGGATCTGGCCTCAGAAATTCATATCGTGGAGGCGCACAGAGCAGATCCGAGTCAGGCCAGAAAGAAAGTGTTGGGAAATAATTTCTAATAAAATATCAAAGCTCAATTTAAGGAACCGCCACTTCAGGGAGTCGACCAGGGACACCCCGCCATCGTCCCATCCAAGTGCCGCCTTCAGAAGATCTCAGGAGGGCGACGTCCCTTTGGAGGCCATTCCTTGTTGTCCTGCAACTCAGAACCGAGTCGGCACAGCACCGAGTTGGCGCAGTACCGAGTCGGACCATCAGTCCGGTTCTGCCCCGAGAGCCCCTCCGACTTGCTGCCCGTCAACTCAAGATCGATCCTCCCGGGCCCACTTGTAGCCCTTTATCTCCATGCGTGGAGTGGGCCATAAATTCTACTGCTGTAATTAAATTTCAACCATTTTACCGGGAGTTACCGTACTTGGCCGGGAAGTCTTCTCGACGCCCGGAGCGTGGAGGTAAACTCGCCTCACTCTTTATCACATTTTGCTTATTTCGTATTTAGTCGTATATGCCGCTGCGAGTGATAGGTTCTTAGCCCGATATATGTTTTATTCACCGATGCGAGAGTGAGTGAGTGACCTGTCCCGTGACTCAATCCGAGTACATGCGGAAAAGTCGATACCCGAGACTCACTGTCGATTTCTCAACCGCACACGGTCCAGCGTTTCCCTCGCATAGGGACGATCGCGAGCTAGAGTCCCAAGTCGCGTGTCCGTCCCGCATCAGTATGTCTGATATATAAGTGTAGATAAATTTCATATAAATCTTATATATATAAATTATTTATTTTTAAACTTGCATATATATATATATATATATATATATATATATAAGTAAGAAACAATTTTATATGATTCCTTAGTATTCGAAATCCTATCCGATATCATTAGTATTAGCAGATAAGGTTAAGGGTTTAATTTGTCCTAGATAGAGACCTCTTTGACTTTCATTTGTTAGTAGTGCAGGACTATCAATGGGTTAGACTTGGGTCAAGCATCTTAGGTGATTAGTATGGCTCGGATCTAGCTCATTAATTTTAAAGCTCAAGTCTAACCCTATGCACGAGCTATGCCAGGTTAGATTAGGTCAGACGGGCCCGACTATTTCACTAAAATGTAAGGTATGATCTCGGCCTGACCCGACCCGTTAAATTATACGAGAAAAATCAGTGAAAAATAATGTAAAAGAATATAAAACTTACTATCTCACTTAATTAATTAAAATTTTGAATATTTATTTGTTTGAAAATAAATTTTTAATTTTCAGTGGACAACGGACTTCTGTTTCCATCTCTATACACCTAGTCATTTATAGTGCAGAGAGTGAAGTTTCAATTGAGTCGTGAACCCCTTGAGCAAAACAAAAGGATTATTATTTCGTGAATACTTTTGGCGAATTTATGAGGAGTTTTATTTCATAAAAGGTTGATCATGTAAATTCCTTAGTTGAAGATTTTCGTGAGCGTGTATGTGAGATAAAAGGAGGGATAATCGGATTAATAACTACTTTTTTATTCTTATCTTTTAAGTAGGAAGAAGGTAAAAAGATGATGTCCTTATCCTTCTATTTTTGTATCCATCCTCCTACGGATGAGGACGGATATTACCTACGCACGGAGATGGAGGTAGCGGTGGATTAGGACGTGGGGCTCTCCGGAGATCTCGCGATCAGTTTTAGCAATATATCCTGGAAAAGAAAAGAAGAGAAAGGAAGGAAGGAATCGATACCACCACATATATATCCCGAGGTATAAATTCGGATAGGATTGATTATTCTATCTCTTATGTTATGTGGAAATAAATATATATGACTTTTACGAATAATGCATGGTGCCACGATCTCCTATTTGTTATTAAAAGGAGTCAAAGACCGTAGCTTACCCCCTCCTTTCTTCCTACCACTTTCTTTGTCGTCGAAAAGGTGAAAACTGTGCACATGAAATTGCATGCGACAAAGGATTCCTTTCTCGGATTTCGTTTTGAGCCGTCCAAATATTCTTTTTTTATATAAATAATAATAATAATAATAATAATAATAGCAAGGCCCACCACCCACCTCCAGAAACAGCCCAGTTGAGAGGAGAGGCTTGACGCCTAAGAAAGAAAGCCGGGTTTTGTTCGGCTGGGAGGCCCATCGTGCGTCAGTCACCATTGAGGTGGTGGTGATGCTGCTGCTGCAGCACATCTCCTCACTTTTATCCGGAACATATGACAAATACATATATATATATATACATATATATATATATATATATATATATATATATATATATGTGTGTGTGTGTGTGTGTGTGTGTGTGTGTGTGTGTGTATCTTCTGACCCTTTTACCCACCCAGAGAAGGGCAAAAATACTCTGATGAATCTGATCCGAAAGGAACGGTCAGAAATAGCGGCTTCAGGTCCCTAGGATGGATGGATGGATTGGAGCCATCCCAATGTTGAATTGGATTCCCAAACAACATGGGAAATACCATATATATTTCTCTCTTCTAGGTTGAAGGAACCCACCAGACCAGTGTGACTGTCACGCGTCCCTGAGCCATTGAGTCCACCCACACCTTACTTTGTCTGCATGCATCTGTGTATATATGGACTTGTTTAATTTTCTTTCTTTCTTTCTTTTGTTGTGATCTGTGTATGGGTGGGGGTGGGGGTTGCTAGAACACAACTTAATTAAGGTGGCTTTGACCTGTGTAGGTGAGCATTGGAAGGAGGCAAGTGAAAAAGAAAAAAAAAAGGACAAATGAGAGCAGCAGGAATTTTGTTGTGATCGAATATGGTGAGCAACATATATATATATATATATACAGACAGACAGACTCATTTTAGTTGTGTAAACTTAGGAGCTAAGGAGACATGCCCACATATGAAGTGTCCGAATGTTTGGGTGGTTTCTTTTCTTATAAGGTGAAGCTTAGGAGTTCAGGATGTTGACATCTTGATGATCTATCCATCTATCCATCCACCCAGCTAGCTAGATAGCTGGTTAGTACTCCATGAAAAATTAATTGATTAATGTACGTAGACGTGCTTGTGCAACATATTTTTGGTTGTTATCTCCCAAGATGAATCAAGCAAGTCTGTACTGTCTCATTTAGTGCCTCCTTAATTTGTGCACAAGGAAAACACACTCTTATTCCAATGATTGTGCAAAAAACTTGAGAGCTAAGGGATACCTGTGAATTGTCTAGCTAGGCTTCCCAATTTCTTAAGAAGCTCCAGCTAAAAATGTTTAGGAGATGCTGAGTATTAATTTGATGGATCTAGTTAATTATAAACAAAACCAACCCAGATGTGACAACATTATCATTAATCTAACAGTTTGGCTGTTGGAACAATAATGCTGCATGTATGTGGAGGTAAAAAAAAATGGCTATATTCCTAAATTATTGGGCAGGATCTCCGTCAATAATTAATGCCGGTTAACTCCCCTTGTTCAGTCACCAGTTATCCTCGATGACAGAGCCATAACACAGTCAGATCCAATCACTTTTAGACAAAAACCATAAGACAGCCAGATCATCTGATGGCAAATTAATTAAGGTAGCCATGAAATTAAGAGACGTACATGTGTTATTGCATGCACCAAATCCAAGAAGGATGGAGGAGAGTCTAGAAATATTGAGGGGGCTCAATTTTGTTTATTTTCATGGTGATCGAGCAGACATATAATATATATAGACTTATTCTAATTACTGAAAACTTGAGCTCCTAGACTTTCAACCCCTAATTATTAAAGATTAAGCTTAAAAGCCCCAGATGGGATAGATCTATATATAGCTTGTGGTACACCTAGACGTATCCATCAAATTAATGATTTGGTTGTTAGAATAGTATTGTACAATAAGGAAACAAACTCATATTTCTAAATTGTAGGAATGTCCCCGGGAATGAAAGACTGGATGCTTCGGATATATATTCCCCCGTCCAACATGAGAAACAAGAAGAATTCTAAGGTGTCTGGCATGATTTTTTTTTTAGTAATTCTTTGTGCACCGCATGCGGTGCACAAAGCCACGTCATTCTGCAACTCATGGCAGCGATTGGTCCGCGTTGGCATATACCACTTCACCGATCGGACGAACCGAGATGTGCTCTGACAGATTTGAAGGCGTTGTCAACTCATTAGCAGGGCCACGATTTTAACTTACCAAAAATGCCCTTACAATTTTCCCTCCATTGCGCATTCAGGTGCCGTGAAACTTCAGGCATCGTCTTTCCCTCCAGTGGCATTGTCAACTGACTGTTTCTTCTGCCGATTCCCCCCGCCCCCTTCTTCGGTTGCTCATCTTCTCCGTCGGCGGCAGTGATTAGTGGAGCGGAAACATGCGCGGAAGGAGAAGGCCATCGTCTGCGCATCAGCCCATCGTCTGCGCGCCAGTCCATCGTCGACGAGGGTTTAGGGTTGGCTATGGCACCTAAGACCGGCAAGGGGAAGAGTAAGATGCTACGAGGCAATGTGCTTGGGAAAAAGAAAGTAGAAAAAGTAGAGGAGAGGACGAAGTCAGAGCCACATGGAGAGGAAGCCCCATCCAGTGCGAGGGCTGCTGAAGAAGAAAGGAAACAGGAAACCGTATGCTTGGAAACAGCGCTGGAAGAGGCGCAGAGAGGAAGGGCTCAACAGCAATAGATTGGAGCTAAGGCAATGTTCTACTAGAATGTAATATATGACATTCGACTGCAAATCTTTTCATTTACATGCAACCTATTTCATTCATACTGGCAGCCTGGGTGGGCGTGGGGGTGGGGATCTGTAACAAAACGCTTACATATTTTTGAACAGATGTGAAACATTTTGAAGTGGAGTAAAATATTCTGCTCTGTAACGACTCAGGCAGCCTCAGTTCTTTGTAACTTAAATTTTTTTGCCTTTTAACAAGAGTGAACTTTTTTGCATATAAGTGAAAATTTTTGAACAGAGGTGAAACATTTTGAAGTGGAGTGAAATACTCGGAACGACTCAGGCAGCATCAGTTCTTTGTAACTTAAATTTCTTTGCCTTTTAACAAGAGTGAAATGGTTTGCATATAAGTGAAATTTTTTGAACAGAGGTGAAACATTTTAAATTGGAGTGAAATACTCTGGAACGACTCAGGCAGCCTCAGTGGTAGCCTCAATTCTTTGTAACTTATATTTCTTTGCCTTTTAAAAAGAGTGAACTGTTTTGCATATAAGTGAAAGTTTTTGAACAGAGGTGAAATATTTTGAACTGGAGTGAAATATTCTACTCTGGAATGACTCAGGCAGCCTCAGTTCTTTGTAACTTATATTTGTTTGCCTTTTAACAAGAGTGAAATGTTTTGCATATAAGTGAAAATTTTTGAACAGAGGTGAAAATTTTTGAATTGGAGTGAAATACTCTGGAACGACTCAGGCAGCCTCAGTGGCAGCCTCAGTTCTTTGTAACATATTTCTTTACCTTTAAAAAAAGTGAAATGGTTTGCATATAAGTGAAAGTTTTTGAACATAGGTGAAACATTTTGAAGTGGAGTGAAATATTCTGCTCTGGAACGACTCAGGCAGCCTCAGTTCTTTGTAACTTGTATCTGTTTACCTTTTAACAAGAGTGAAATGTTTTGCATATAAGTGAAATTTTTTGAATAGAAGTGAAAAATTTTGAATTGGAGTGAAATACTCTGGAACGACTCAGGCATCCTCAGTGGTAGCCTCAGTTCTTTGTAACATATTTCTTTATCTTTTAAAAAGAGTGAAATATTTTGCATATAAGTGAAAGTTTTTTAACATAGGTGAAACATTTTAAAGTGGAGTGAAATATTCTGTTCTGGAACGACTCAGACAGCCTCAGTTCTTTGTAACTTATATTTCCTTACATTTTAACAAGAGTGAAATATTTTGCATATAAGTGAAAGTTTTTGAACAGATGTGAAATATTTTGAACTGGAGTGAAATATTATGCTCTGGAACGACTCAGGCAGTCTCAGTTCTTTGTAACTTATATTTGTTTACCTTTTAACAAGAGTGAAATATTTTGCATATAAGTGAATTGTTTCAGGAAGTCTTATTTTATTACATATAAGTGAAATGTTTTGCATATAAGTGAAATGACGCGGACGGCGTCGGAGGACGGATCGACGACAGCTCCGAAGGGACGAACAGGACGGGATAACTTGCTACCTCGCGCAGATCGGCCTCACGCCAGGCGGTCTCACACCGGGCGCCACTCTCTTCTCACAAGGAGTTGGGAGGGAAGGAGGGAACAAGAGAAAAATGCCTCTCATGTACAAACTAAAATCTCATTCAATTCATCATACGAACAACACACCCTTGGCCTTCCTTATATAGAAAAAGCCATAACAACAATACCCTCAAACTTTCCTAATTGCATCTATACCCAAGCCTAATAAAACAAACCCACCAACCCACCTTTTGACTTGTGGGTTTAATAAAAATAAAATACAACAACTTTGACTTATAACTAGCCTAATAAGACGAAAGTAAATATACATGTAGTAATACATGTATTTTACTTACATACACACAAATACGTATACTCAATACACACAAATGAAATACAGACGCAGTATAGATACGTAGTCACAAGCGGAGTCTTCAGGAAGCCGGATCTCCGAGCCACAAGCTCGGTGGGGTCGGGACAGTGCGGCGTCGGCCACGAGTAGTGGGCCCGGTAGTGGACACGGTGTCCCCACCAACCCTCCCGGGATGGCTAGAACTCGACTCCGTCGAGTAAGGGGGGACACTGCTGTGGTAGTGCTCCAGCAGATCTGGATCGAGGCGCTGGAGATCTTCCCGGCTGATCCAGGAATCATCAGAAGGTGGATGCTCACCCAGTATCCTCCCAATGTGCTCGCGCGGTACTCTCGAGGCTGTGGGACACACAGGGGTGAGCTCACTCTCAATGGGAGGAGAAGGCTCGAAAAGGTCGCTAGGAATCGCTGTGGGTTCCTTGTAGGCCACTAGGTCTGCCACATTAAAGGTCGAGCTAATCCCATATTCGGGAGGTAAGTCCACAACATACGCATTGGAGCCAATCTTCCGCAGGATTGGAAAGGGACCATCACTACGGGCTTGCCACTTTTTAACGGCTCCCGAGGGGAGTCGTTCGGGTTGGACCCGTATCATAACCAAGTCACCATCTTGAAATTCATGGTGACGCCTATGCGAATCAGCCAATTTTTTGTAAGTCTCATTACTGAGGTTGATTTGCTTGCTAATTGACTCATGCAGACTTTTGACATGCTGTACAAACTCCTCAGCTGACTTGGATATTCTAGACTCGAGGGGAAGGGGAATGAGATCCACATGTTTCCTAGGTTTGTAGCCATGCACGACCTCAAATGGACTCATACATATGGACCTATTGACAGAGCTATTGTATGCAAATTCGACTCTGGGCAAAAGAAGATCCCAAGTGCCAGAATGTTCCCCTACAAGACACCTCAAAAGGTTTCCTAAACTCCTATTAACAACCTCTGTCTGCCCATCGATTTGTGGGTGATAGGCAGTGGAAAATTTAAACTTAGTGCCAACTAGGTGCCAAAGTATCTTCCAAAAATAGCTAGTGAACCGGACATCTCGATCAGACACTATGGTTTGGGGGAGACCATGCAGACGCACGACTTCATCGAAGAATAGGTGGGCTACTCTAGATGCATCTGATGTTTTGGAACATGCAATGAAATGGGCCATCTTAGAGAACCTATCAACGACCACGAAGATGGAATCGTGTTTGTGAGCAGTACGAGATAATCCAAGGATGAAATCCATGCTCACATCAACCCACGGTCTATCAGGAATGGGGAGAGGAGTGTAGAGACCAGTGTTTTGTTTGACCTGTTTGGCCATTATGCATGTCTTACACTTGGCTATAATTTTGGCCACATCTTTCTTCAGGCCAGGCCAATAAAAATGCTCCTCCACAGAATGGATGGTCTTGTTGCGGCCAAAGTGACCAGTAAGACCTCCAGCATACATTTCCCAAATCAGGAAGTCCCGAACAGAAGTCCTTGGGACACAGAGTTCTGCCCTCGAAATAAAAAAACCATCATGGAATAGATAGTCAGCGAAGACTGTCGAGGATCCAGCAAACAAGGCAGAGTAGGCGTGGCCAAAATCGGGATACTCTTCATAGAGTTCCTTCATGCGGTCGAATCTAGTGACCTCTACCCGAACCGTAGAAAGAATGGAGACCCTTCGACTCAAGGCGTTGGCTACCTTATTCTCTTTTCCAGCCTTATGTTTTAGGACAAAGGTGAAGGACTGGAGGAATTCTACCCACCGACCATGCCTCAGGTTTAAGCCCTTCTGAGAGCTAAGGAATTTCAAAGCCTCGTGGTCCGAGTATAAGACAAACTCTTGTGGTAAGAGATAGTGTCTCCAATGTTTGAGGGCTTGGACCACGGCATAGAACTCCTTATCATAGGTGGAGTAATGAAGCTTTGCATTAGAAAGCTTCTCAATGAAATAAGCCACGGGGTGGCTCTCCTGACTAAGCACTCCTCATATTCCTACACCAGATGCATCACAGGATATCTCGAAGACTTTGGAGAAGTCTGGTAGGCGGAGGACAGAGGCTTTGGTCATGAGCTCCTTTATGGCATGAAAAGCCTGGGAGGCGGCTTTAGTCCACTCAAAATTTCCTTTACAGATGCAATCCGTAATGGGTGCCATAATGGTGCTAAAACCCTGAATGAAGCGTCTGTAGAAAGTGGCTAGCCCATGAAAATTCTACGAATGTCGTGGACGTTCTGGGGCTCAGGCCAGTCTACTATGACTCGGACCTTGGATTGGTCCACAGACACTCCTTGACTAGATACCATAAACCCGAGGACAGTGACCCGGTCTGTCATGAATTCACATTTTTTGAGGTTGGCAAACAGGGTTTCTCTCCTCAGAGTCTCGCAGACTTCCCTCAAATGGTGGATGTGGTCCTGAGGGTTGTGGCTATAGATGAGAATGTCATCAAAGTAGACGACAACAAAGTGACCAATGAGGGGGTGAAGGACTTCCGTCATTAGCCGCATGAATGTGTTGGGGGCAGTGGATAGCCCAAATGGCATGACGAGCCACTCATACAGACCTTCTTTTATTTTCAAGGCTGTCTTCCACTCATCCCCTGGTCGGATTCGGAGCTGGTGGTAGCCACTTTTCAAGTCAATTTTGGAAAAGATGGTGGCTCCACTCATCATGTCAAGCATGTCATCAAGACAGGGAATGGGAAACCTATACTTGACAGTGATCTTATTGATGGCGCGGCTGTCAACACACATCCGCCAGGTGCCATCTTTCTTGGGTGTAAGCAAGGCAGGGACAACACATGGACTCTTGCTCACCCTGAGGAAACCTTTTTGGATAAGGTTCTCGACAATCCTTTGGAGCTCAGCATGCTCCTTGGGGTTCATTCGGTAATGGGGAAGGTTGAGTAGAGTGGACCCAGGGACAAGGTCAATGGCGTGTTGTACATCACGCATGGGAGGGATTTGTGAGGGTAAGTCTTCAGGGAAGATGTCCTGGAAGTCCTGCAGGATTGCCTGGACTTCAGGTGGGACAGAGACTTGGGACTCCTCGAGGGTGATGGTGACAACAACAGCCCAAATAGGGGCACCTTCGACAACCTCCCTATTCAGCTCACGAACACCTATGAAGTTAAGGTGCCTAACCGGGTCATAACCAACCTTAGGGGCCTTAGGGACGGGTGTAATAGGTGCAAGAGGAGAGGGAATGAGAAGTTTCCCTTCAGTGGGAGTTCGAGGACTCTCTTGAACCTTGGGGGTTCCAGTGGGGGTGGAGGTGGAACTTTTTCCCAGGGTCACCTTTGGGGGTGCTGGGTACAACTGTATCTTCTTCCTATTGTTTGAGAAGGAGCACTGATTGGACCGATCGAATGTAGTAAGGTCTACATCATAGATTCACGGTCGTCCTAGTATGATGCTACCGACCTTCATAGGCACTACATCGCATAGGATCTGTCCTTGGTACGACTGGAACTGAATGGGAATGACACATGTAGTGGTGACTGGGATAGACGTGTCGTCAATCCAAGCCACATTGTAAGGCCTCGGATGAGGATGGGTAGGTAGACCTAGACGGGAAACAAAGTCTGAAGAGACTGCATTGATACATCTCATGTTGTCAAAAATCACCTTACATGGTTGGGATTTCACCATAATGTATGTTTGGAAGATGGAGGTTTGACGCCAGTCGTCCTCCTGGGGGTGTGTTAAGATGCAGCGAACTACACCCAGTCTTCCCTGGTTAGAGCTCTCGGTAATATCTCCCACTTGCATGTACTCGATATGCGTTCCATCATACCCTGCATCCATTTCCTCAAACTGGGCGATGAGGTCAGGATCGGCCTCATATCTCTCAATGGCTTCTCCTTCCTGAGGTGGAAGCTCCACAGACTGGGGGTCAGTGATGACTAAGGCTCGAGTGGGGCAATTTGAGGTAACATGCCCTAGGTTATGGCACCTAAAGCAACGAACTCCCAAGACAGGGACTGGTTGGGAGGTGCTAGGGATGACTCCCTTTCCCTTGTCATCTCTCCTATCAGTTGGCGGAGTGTACTCTAGCCTGGGCACAGCAGCGGGTGCAGGTAAGGGGTTCCTTTGGAAAGGAATAGTAGGGGCAACGGCCCTAAGTGGGGTAGCAGTAGGGACATAGAAAGTGGAGGGGTCAGGCCTCTCGGAGTAGCGAACCATGGGGTTTCGGGACTCGGGTTGGCGGTAGGTGGGGACCCGAGGTGGGACCACGCTTTGAAACCACTCGACATCTCAAGCAACCTGATAGGAGTGCTCGAGGGTTTTAACCTCTCGTAAAAATAGCTCCCGTTGTATGCTCTCGTGTAGGCCAGCCCCAAATCGCGAGAGGGTGATAGAGGCATCCTCCACGACTCGACTCTGAAGGAAGAAGTCATCAAATTTGACAATGTACTCGTCCACAGACTTTCCATCTTGGGTGAATTTATGCCATTGGTCTAAAAGACGCTGATGGTAGGAAGGTGGCAGATACTTCTCCCTTAGTTTCTCCTTCATTTCTTCCCACGTGCTTATGGGCTCCTCTCATCTCCTTGCTAGGAGATTTTCAACGTTACACCAAGAGGTTTTGGCTTGACCTAGGAGTTTCATTTTGGCAAACCTCACCCTTGTAGTAGGGGTCATGCGGTGATAACAGTTAAAATACTGATCTATATCGGTCTTCCAATCAAGGTATGTGGCGGGGTTTAGGGACCCATCAAAACTCGGAGCGTCAATCTTGACGTTCCGTATGATGATATCCTCATCATCGTGGTCTCTTTCTCGAGGCGCACGGGCCTCTTGCTCTCTACCTTGGGGATCCTAATTCTGGCGGGCTTGCTCTCCCTCATCCCTAGGATTGGCTACGGGATCGACGTGGCCATTCACTCTTCCTTCCTTCAGTCGCTCCTCTAAGGCTTGAATCCTCTCATCTAGTTCCGCCCGTAATTGGCCTATGGATTCTTCAAAGTGGGCCATGAGATTGTGCTCGAGCTGGACTAGCATAGCAGTCACGCTCTTTTGATCCATGGGTAGCGTTGAGGGGCGCTCTAGACGGCCTGATGAATTCCTAGACCAACGTGGCATACACGGACTCGGGCCTAAATGATGCAATCCTTGGACCGAAAATTAGTAAGCTATAGACCCGAATTTTGTTGGCTAATAGGCAAAGGGTCAACTTGAAGGGACCTGTCAGGGAGAGTTGCTCGCCCGTAGGCGAAGTAGTTGTGGAACTACCTCCTGACAATTAGAGTGCCCTAATGCGACAGTCTAGGGTCTAAGGATGGGCGCAAGCAAGCTCTCCCTTTATGTCCACAGTGATGCACTCAGGAGAGTAGCTGCATGGATCGGGCTCTCTCTCACTTCGCGCGGTAATTGACAAGATACTAAATGAGCAAGTGAGGGTAGCACGTACCTAGCTAGACTGAAAAGTCTACCTCCGACCGGAGACGAAGGCGAGCGGGGACGTGCGTGCCCGCACGGCGTTGACGAAGCTTCATAGTTACAATGAATTCACTCCACACAGGGAGGATTTAATTACAAACCACTTTAAATTTCTTGCACAGGGGAACAAATCAATCTAAAATTTTCTCCGTGCAGGGAGACTCTCGGGCACTCACTCTCCGTCAATTACGGCCTGTGTGTCGGCTATCCGGCGACTCGGGCACCGGGCAAGCCGTCGTTGAGGACTTTGGGTGCCACAACTAAGAAGTTAATCAAATAATATATATATATATATATATATTCAACACTTCTTTTCCTTTTCAATTTTAAAACTTTTTTTCAAACCCTTTTTTTGACTTTTTTCCAATATATAAAATATATAATATAATATATAAGATATATAATAGATGTATATATATTAACACTTCAATCAACTCCCCTTTGATTTTTTTTCAAACTTTCAACCTTATGTGCGTGATTCACGGCGGGTAGATGTGAGACTTCAACACACGCGGGCGGCCACGCGGCGGTCAACGACGGGCGCTGGCGTGCACGGGCTCGGGCGCAGGTGCAGGCGCAGTAGGGACGGCGCATGCCCACGGCGGGCGGGCGAACGCGCTGGGGTGAGGCGGCAGCGGGCGGGTGCTGTGCGAGCGTCGGGCGGGCGCGGTGCGCGCTGGGCGGGCGCGGTGAGCTCCGGGCGGGTGCGGAGCGGGGGCGCGGGCCGGGTGCGTCTGGGCGCGGACGGGGCGTTCATGCGGGGCGCGCTCGAAGGTGGGCTGGTCGTGCGCGGCAGGGGCGGGCACGGCGGCTGCAGGCGGCGGTGGCTGTGCACGGCGGCGAGGGCGCTGAGGGGTTGGCAGTTGCGGCCGCGGAAGTTTGAAGGGGGGGCACGGGCGACGAGGCCGGCCCCCCTGCAAACTCTCTTTTCTTTTTTTGTTTTCTTTTTTTCTCTCTTTTCTCTCAACCGATGGAGCTCTTTTCTCTCTCTTTTTCTTTCTTTTTTTTTCTTCCTCTCAACTTCTGTTTTCTTCTTCAACCGAGATCTATTATGCTCCTTTTTTTCCTTTTCACTCTAGCAACCGAGAGTGAGGAGGGGAGACGACGGGGACGTCGGGGTTGACGGAGATGCCGTTTGTTGGGCTCTGATACCAAATTTGACGCGGACAGCGTCGGAGGACGGATCGACGGCAGCTCCGAAGGGACGAACATGACGGGATAACTTGCTACCTCGCGCAGCTCGACCTCACGCCGGGCGATCTCACACCGGGCGACACTCTCTTCTCACAAGGAGTTGGGAGGGAAGGAGGGAACAAGAGGGAAATGCCTCTCATGTACAAACCAAAATCTCATTCAATTCATCATACGAACAACACACCCTTGGCCTTCCTTATATAGGAAAAGCCATAACAATAATACCCTCAAACTTTCCTAATTGCATTTATACCCAAGCCTAATAAAACAAACCCACCAACTCACCTTTTGACTTGTGGGTTTAATAAAAGTAAAATACAACAACTTTTGACTTATAACTAGCCTAATAAGACGAAAGTAAACATACATGTAGTAATACATGTATTTTACTTACATACACACAAATACGTATACTCAATACACACAAATGAAATACAGACGCAATATAGATACGTAGCCACAAGTCGAGTCTTCAGGAAGCCGGATCTCCGAGCCACAAGCTCGGGGGGGTCGGGACAGTGCGACGTCGGCCACGAGTAGTGGGCCCGGTAGTGGACCCGATGTCCCCACCATGAAATATTTTACATATTTCTTTGCCTTGTAACTTATATTTCTCTGTAAGTCTTATTTTATTTCTTTTGTTTCAGAAAATGTAAGAAGAAAGTTGTTGGCCAAGAGGCAAAGAACTGAACAGAAAATGGAGAAGATGTTGAAGTTAGATGGAAGTCTCTATCACCACAGGATGTGGATCTAGAGAGGGGGGTGAATAGATCAACTGGCTATTTAAAAAATTAGGCCTAGAATCAAATGCGGAATTAGAAGAACACTAAACGAACACAGCCAATGCACCGAATGAAACACACAAGATCTGCTGAACAAGCAATCAAACACATGAGAGGCACAAGGCTTTTAGGTGGTTCGGTCAATCCGACCTACGTCCACCCCACATTCAACTCGAATGTGGATTACTGCTGATACACAGCTTCAATCTGCTGGGCTCTACAGCTTGCCAACAACGGCTGGGGCTTACAGCTTATCCTGACCAGAGGAGCACCCTCTGCAACAGCTGAGCATCACAGCTTGCTCTGCTAGGCACTACAGCTTAGCCGACCAGAGGAACACCCTCTGCAACAGTTGAGCATCACAGCTTGCTCTGCTGGGCACTACAGCTTAGCCGACCAGAGGAACACCCTCTGCAACAGCTGAGCATCACAGCTTGCTCTGCTGGGCACTACAGCTTGGCCGACCAGAGGAACACCTCTGCAACCCGCTGCCTCACAGCTTGAAACCGCTGACTAACAGCTTGATAGAACAAGAGTTTTCAAAAAGAAAATAGCAAGACTGAAAACAAACAAAACACACAATCGAATGGAAGAAAACCAAAACGACTGTAGCTCAAAGTTGAGCAATATCAGCTCTGGTAACTGGACCAAGAGACTGATTCACAAGCTCTCACAATAACTCTCTCAACTCATCTCTTCTCTCTTTCTTCTTCTCTCCTTTTCTTCTTCTCTGCTTTTCTTCTCTCACACTGGATCTCGGTGGCTGCTGTTTCAGACTGGATGTATAGACTTCGTCAACTTCGATCAGCCTTTACAGAAGATGAAGGCTACTATATATACTGGCAGCAGCATGTGGATAAGGGCGCGTGGCTTCCACGTTTTCCCGCCCAAGTAAATTCGCCAGATCCGAGGCAATTCCATCCACGTGTCAGCATCTGGTCAGGCCTTCCAGCCTCGGATCACGTGCCCTCCTTAAGCTTCACGAGCAGAGCACCTGTCAGACAGAGTATCAGATTATCAACTTGGTGTCGACACTTTGTAAAATGAAATGCATTGTATAGACTTGTGAAAGCGCATGCATTGTACAGACTTAGTGAAAGGGAATGCATGTAATACAATTCTTTTAAATACCCAGAGACTAGTGTGTTCTCGCACGGGAGCATATGAAGTCTCAGGGGAGCATTTATGGCCTCTGGACAGCATCACCAGCGTCAGGGGAGCATGTGGAGCACATACTGTCTCTGGGGAGCAATCGCTGCTCCAGGGGAGCATCCTCAAAGTTAGGGAAGCATTAGCAGTCACTGGAGGGCATACTCGGTCCCAGGAGAGCATCCGGGGGGACAGGCTAGCATGCGCGTCTGATGTACAGACTCTACCAATGAAATCATGAACAGTCCGATGTATGGACTTGGCTTCGGGTCTGCTATAGTCCAGTGTATAGACTTCGAACTCTTGAGCTCTGCATAGACTTTGCAGTTAACAGGCGATGTATAGACTTTGGAGTCTGAGACCAATGTACAGACTTTGTAAAACAGAAGCATGTATAGACTTGGAGGATCAAGACGCTAAGGAAGACAGTCATTGTACAGACTTAGATGCCATTGACAAATGCATGCTACAGTCCAATGTGTGGACTTACATGAGACGCTCATTGTACATACTTCGCCTGACACCGTCCAATGTACAGACTTTGCCTTAGACTCTAAGTGAGACGGACAGTGTATAGACTTAGCCAATGCAATGAGTTGACGCTACAGTGTATATCAATGCAATGAGTTGATGCAGTCCAATGTACAGACTTTCAAGCCTGAAGGCCAATGTGTGGACTTGCACAGTAGCTTCAAGTATAGACTTGATATGTGTACTTCGGCTGTACAGACTTCACTCTAGCAGGTAATGTAGCAATGTATATACTTTGGTCTTGAACGTGCAGTGTATAGACTTACGTTGCTGAAGCAATGTATATACATTGAGACTTTGAGTGTGTGTTCAGTGTGAAAACAAGATAAAATGCATATAACACACAGACAATCTGATAAGGTAATTTCATCAAAACATAAACAGTGTTGCCAATCAATCAAAACAATGTGTTGTCATATGAAGTAAAGTTACATGTCAACACCATCAACACAGAGGAGCCACAACAATCTCCCCCTTTTTGATGATGGCAACCCCCTATCATATAGAGTAGCAACATCCTGTCATACAGATGTATTTTTGATGAAGGACATGATTTGTTATTCAGATTGTTATGCAGATGCATGTAGATACTATGAATGACATGCTGCATGCTACAAATGTAAGCAACTCCCTGCTAACAAAATTTCCCCCTTTTGCCATACCATGATGCAGATGCATACACTCCCCCTGAATGCAGAATTCTCAATTCAGAATTCTCCCCCTGAACTGAAGAAATGAATTCAGACAATATTCTCCCCCTTTGCCATCAACAAATAGGAGGGAAAGTGAGTGCAAGGGAAGGAAAAAGAAAGTTCAGCGGACTGGCATTCTTAGTAATTAGTTCAGAAATTAAGCAACTAAAGCACAGAATCTTCAGTCATATGAACTGAGAAACGGCTTAGAAATTGAAATTCTGGTTTAAAGGTTATAAAAATGAGAGTTCATGCACTACATTCATTGGATAAGGTAGATGTGCATGATAAAACAATAAATTAGAGTTATATTTTCATGAGAGATTCAGTTTCAGAATATCTTACTTTCATAGCCTCAGTTAAGTGTGTTAAGAGAAACTAGGTCATGTATTGAAATTAAACAATTGACATCCATGAAATTTCTTTTAAGGAACAACATTTTCAATATTGTTTCATTTAGGGCATTCAGGTACCAAAAGTCTTTTTGCGTAAGGGTATACGTTTATCAGACGCCAATACCCCTAGATACTCAACATGATGGACCATCTTGCCTATGATCAAACTCAATAGAATTGATTGACACCTTTTTGTATGAGGGTACACGTTTATTAGACGCCAGTTACCCCCAGGTACTCAGTGAAAACAACATACTGTTTTGATCATTTTATACAGAGATAGCTGATACACCTCATGACATGAGTGGTGTCCACTTCTTTGATGGATCACTCAGTTTCTCAGTAATTTACCAGTCATTGCTCTGTCAATACTATTTTTCAAATAATTTTCAATATTTTTCAATATCTTTCTTGGCTGCCATTTATTTGTTTCAGAATGACTTGTTTAAGGACAATACACATACTTAGCTTCTCTAACATGATTTCAGATGAGTTTTCAGATTTCTGATATAATTAGCTTTGTCTGACATGAAATAAGATAAAGGTTGAGAGGTTTATCAATTTTCAGCATCCTTATTTACTGATTGTAGTCTTTCAACTCTAAAGATTATAAATTTTAAACCATTAAGTCAGTCTTTAAGCAATTAAAGTTCTTTTGAAAGAAGAAATCTGTTTTCTATTGCTTAATATTAGAACTGACTAAAAGATTGCCATACTGTCAGACTCAATCATTCAGAGTCAAGGATTGAATAGACAGCGTCGACGCTGGGAGTTCAAGGCATCGACGCATCAGTTGAAGAGGCAATAGTATAAGACACTGAGATAGTGTCAGTGCGTCGACTCCATGCTATTGCAGCGTCAACTCATCAGAATAATGAAACAGAGATATTCACAGAGCTAGTTCACTGCGTCAACACCACATAATAGCAGCGTCGACGCAGCAGTTCACCTTGAAACTCTGACAAGACTCCCCCTGTCTATATGCATGCAATTTTTGCAAAAGATGACAGATCAGATGATTTTTGAAGTTCATGCTTACTCAGACTATCTTATCGTGCAGTATGACCCATGCAGAAATATAGACATATCATGCATCTAGACATATATATGCAATGATGATCATGAGTGCAATAAAAAATATGAGAGTCATGCATTATCATAAGTCTGTTGCACAATGTTTATTCAATCTATCAACAACAAGTCCAAATCATAAGTTTATTCAAGGCAGCTCAAAAGTTTTATTCAAGTCAACAAGGAGTTCATTCATTATGCTGAAATTTACACAAGCCAAGTTCTCTTCTAAAAAATTTAAAATTTCCATTTCCAAGTGGCTTAGTAAAGATATCAGCAACTTGTTTGTCTGTTTCAATGAAATCTAGTTCAATTTCCTTTTTGTTTACAGCATCTCTTAGAAAATGATGTTTTATTTCTATGTGCTTAGTCCTAGAATGATGAACATGATTTTTAGCAAGGCATATGGCACTAGTATTATCACATAGAATTGGAATACATTCCAGTTTTATCTGATAATCATCTAGTTGGTGCTTAATCTAAAGTACTTGGGCAGCACAATTACCTGCTGCAACATATTCAGCCTCAGCTATAGACAAGGATACAGTGTGTTGCTTCTTAGATGCCCAAGATACTAGACAGCCACCAAGGAATTGACAGTAGCCACTAGTGCTTTTTCTATCTACTCGGCACCCAGCATAATCAGCATCAGTGTAAGCTAGAAGCTCTAACTCACACCTAGCAGGATACCATAATCCTAGCTCTTGGGTGCCTAGCAGATATCTAAAAATCCTTTTGACTGCTTTAAAATGATTTTCTTTAGGACTGGCCTGAAACCTAGCACATAATCCTACAGCGAATTGAATATCAGGCCTAGATGCTGTTAAGTAGAGAAGGGATCCGATCATATCTCTGTATAACTTCTGGTCAAATGGGTTACCTTTAGTGTCTTCATCCAAGCTTGTAGAGGTACCCATTGGAGAAGCTGTCTCTTTAAGGTTATCCATCTTGTATTTCTTGAGTAGATCCCTTGTGTACTTGGACTGAGTGATAAACATTCCATCCTTTGTTTGTGTAACCTGCAGTCCAAGAAACAATTTGAGGTCACCCATTGAGCTCATTTCCAACTCATTAGTCATTGTTTCAGAAAATTCCTCACACAATTTGGGGTTAGTTGACCCAAAAATGATATCATCCACATAAATCTGTACAATAAGAATTTCAGAATGACTCACCTTTGTAAACAAGGTCTGATCAACTACTCCTCTAGTGAAATTTTGATCAGTGAGAAACTTGCTCAACCTGTCGTACCAAGCTCTGGGAGCTTGCTTAAGACCATAGAAAGCTTTATTTAATTTGTAAACATGATTAGGGAAATCTAGACATTCAAACCCAGGGGGCTGTCTAACATAGACATCCTCAATAATTTCCCCATTCAAGAATGCAGATTTTACATCCATCTGCTGGAGGATTATACCTAGGGAACATGCATAAGCTAATAAAATTCTAACAGCTTCTAATCTGGCTACAAGGGCAAATGACTCTACAAAGTCAATACCAAACTCCTGGTTGTACCCCTGAGCAACAAGTCTGGCTTAATTTTTAACAATATTCCCTAATTCATCAGATTTATTCCTGAAAACCCACCTAGTCCCTATGACTGTTCCATGATCAGGAGGTGGGACCTGTTGGGTTCTGTGCGTCCCCTCATTGTCTTTGACAATGGTTTTGATGATAACTATATATTGTGTGTAAGTATTGTGAAAAATACTCACTGATCACTTTGGAGCTTATGTCGCAATATCTTATTTTGCAGGTTTGGATGCTTGGTGGATAACTTCTTTAGATGGAAAATGTGCTTTGTGAAGTCAACCTCACTTTTGATGATTGGTTCAAATTCTTAGACCTTGGGTCATATGCATTGACCTTGGTCTCTTGATGTATTTCATACATGATGTTTTTCATTGGTAAAATGATGACTAGGCCTTCATGCATATTATTGACATGCATTGGATTGCATTGGTTTTTTATTGCATTGGGCTTTATATTTCAAAGTCTGTACATTGGCCTTCATCAGCCAAGTCCATACATTGGCCTTCATCCTCCAAGTCTACACATTGCCTTTTGGAATCAAAGTATGTACATTGGCCTTTGGCCATCAAGTCTATACATTGGCCTTTGGCCACCAAGTCTATACATTGGCCTTCACACATCAAGTCTATACATTGGCCTTCTTCAATCCAAGTCTATACATTGGCCTTCACACTTCAAGTCTATACATTGGCCTTCACACATCAAGTCTATACATTGGCCTTCTTCAATCCAAGTCTATACATTGGCCTTCACACTTCAAGTCTATACATTGGCCTTCATAGTTCAAAGTCTATACATTGGGCTTCTATCTTCCAAGTCTATACGTTGGCCTTCTACCAAGTCTATACATTGTCTTGTGCCTTCAAGTTTCCAAGTCTATACATTCAGTTTCATGCATATACAATGTGGATCATATTCATAGTGTTTTGATTGGGGTCAAAATCCCTCTTTCATGCACTTGACTTATATTGACTGCATTTCAAGTGGGAAGTTTGCTCTTATTGTGAAAATGATGTGTTTGATGCTAACATCTTGTTTTCAATGCATAGTCATTTGATTTACATGTTGAATGAGGAGGAATGATTTTTGGTTGGACATAAATTGATGCCATTCGGGTTTAGAATGAATTCTCATGCACATCACTTATTATCATGCATATCACTCATATATGATTTAAGGTTGGCATTCATGAATGGGTTCCTTCTAGGAATTGAATAATTGAAGGGTTCTTCCATTGGCTCTCATGCTTTAGTGATTTAAGCTTTGGGCAATTGTGTGGGTTGTTTTCATGAACACCTTCTATGAGGTGTTATTAGATTAAATGTGTTTCATGCATCATGAAGATGAGGTTTTTTGAGTTTTTCAGGTTATGCTCTCAAAATCGTGAATGACAAGGTGAGAACTTATTTTTTAATGCAATTCTTGTTTTAATTTATTGGGTTGCATGTTTAGAATGTTTGGAAATGGTTTAGAAACCTTTTGATCATGTTTCTAGGTTAATGGGTCGACCCCCCCCACTCAATGGGTCGACCCCTGGACAAGAAAAAGCCTAACTGCTTGCTGTCTGCCAAGTGGGTCGACCCCCCTCTGTAAGTGGGTCGACCCCCCCTGTGAAATCTGCCCAGACAGCAACTGTCTGGCAGATGGGTCGACCCCCCCTCCAAAGTGGGTCGACCCACCCCTGTTCGCAGCACCGTGCGGGATTTCCGTAAGTCGCCGAAACCCGACCAAATCACATCCAAATGGGCTGAAAATTTACACACTTGCCCTTGGGTTACTAATGAACATATTAGGGTGGTTTTGTTAGGGTTTTGCAAGGGTATAATAGTCTTTTGCACAACTTATCATGCTGCTATATATATGATGCGAATTTGGGGATTTCAATAAGAGTGGAGCTCTAACGTTGTGTTCTTGTGCAGGAAAGGAAAGAGGGAAAGGAGAGGAGCTGGAGAAGAATGTGGATATCATCTACATCCAGGAGGAGTTTGAGCTCGTGATTGAAGAAAGAAAGAAGCGGATTGAAGAGAGGATCGCGTGGACGTCCTCAACATTGGAATCCGGCTACCCTCCGACTTGGGGCTTAGAGAAGATCTTCTTAAACCTCTCTCTACTCATGGGGGTTCAGTGTTTCATCTTGTTTGCATCTATTTGAGTTATCTATCTTTGATTTACAAGGGTTTCTATCCTTTTAGCTGAGCATAGATAAATAGTTTGGGTGTTCATTGTATATCCTTTCATTTTCTCAAACTCGGAAAGTCATAGTGTGTGGGCGGAGCTGCGTCTCCGTGTGCTGGGCATTATTGTGGGAAAGTTTCCCTGTGGATGGTTGTGTGTTGACGGAGCTGCGACTCCGTGTGGTTATTAGTGTCCGGGGCGTGTTCCCCGATTCTGTGTGTGGTTGTGTGCTGCAGTGGCAGCGTGTTGGGGATTTTCCCCGTGTGTGGATATTGCTGCGGAAGCAGCGTGTGTGTGTGTGGTTGGGGTTCATCCCCGTGTTGCTACTTCGGTAGCGTGTAGTGAAGCCTCACCCGGTTGGGTGAGGGGTGGCCGTAGGGAGCCCTTGTGGTCCCGAACCACCTAAAAATCTCCGTGTCCTTTGTGATTGCCTGTGTGTTTGTCCCTTTCTTCTATCTCGCTTCACAGGTTAGTTTAATAGATTTTTACTCACTACACCACTGCACACTGCTACTTCTGTTATTTGTACTAGGCATAATTTTCTCTAACATTTGCATTGTTATTACGAGTGAGATCGGAAAGATTGAGAGAACCTGTTAAATCTCATTTGTGTTTAGGCTAATCAAACAGTTGATATTTAATTCCACCGTGGTCAGTTAAGAGAATTTTTAAATCCGCCATCTAGGTCAAGGGGACAATTCAACCCCCCTTCTTGTCCGCCATCTAGTCTGGGCCAACAGGACCAAGTGCCACACCTTGTTCCTGTCGAACTGATTAAGCTCCTCATGCATGGCATTAATCCAATGCATATCCTTGAGGGCACAGTCAATGGACTTGGGTTCAATTTGAGAGACAAGAGCATATGCATTTAATTCATCCTGAATTCTAAAGTGACCTCTAGTTCTAGGGGGATCATTCAGATTGCCAATGACATTATTCACAGGGTGATCTTTAAGATATCTAATATTAACAATCTGAGTTTCAGGAATTTCACTTACCTCCCCCTGAACTTCAGGTTCTTCTTCATTTTGCTCTTCTTTATCTTTCTCACCATCAGACTGGTCTGCAGAGTTTTCATCTTTCAAAATGTTCCCATCTTCGTTCCTGCAATAACCATGGTTGGTTTCCATCAAGGTTTCATCAAAGATAATGTGTGGAGATTCTTCAACAATTTTGGAGTTTAAATTGAACACTCTATAAGCCAGGGTGTTTTCAGAATAACCAAGGAAGATTCCTGGTTCACCTTTTGGCTCAAATTTATCAAGGTCCCTCTTGTCATTTATATGTATAAAACATTTACAACCAAAGACCTTGAAGTGGGCGATTGAAGGTTTCTTACCTCTCAAAATCTCATAAGGGGTTTTCTGGGTGGAAGGTCTTACCATTGCCCTGTTAATTACATAACAGGCTGTGTTGACTGCTTCAGCCCAGAATTTTCTTGACAGTTGACCTTCAACTAAGAGAGTTCGGCCCATTTCCACTAGAGTTCTGTTCCTCCTCTCGACAACACCATTCTGCTCAGGTGTCCTGGGTGAGGAGAACTTATGATGAATCCCACTTGACCTGCAAAATTCTTCAAAGTGTGAGTTTTCAAACTCACCTCCATGATCAGTCAAAATATTTTCAATTTTCTGATTTATTCTTATACAGAACTCCTGAAATTCTAAAAATGCATCACTCTTATTAGATAAGAAATAAACCCAAGTATACCTAGAAAAGTCATCTACCATAACAAACCCATACCTCCTCCCTGATAAGCTGACAGATCTGGTTGGCCCAAAAAGGTCCATGTGTATCAGCTCATAAGATTTGGAAGATAGATTTTCAGTTCTAGACTTAAATGACTTTCTAGTTATCTTTGATTGAGTGCATGCATCACAGATTTTATTTTCTTTCTTGAAGGAAACTTTAGGAAGTCCTCTAACCATGCTATACTTGTTTAGTTTATGCAAAATGGTATAACTAGCATGGCCTAACCTACGATGCCATAAAAATGCTAAATCTTCTCTATTGGCAGTAAGACATAGGTTAGAATGCTGAATATCATCTAGATCTATCATGTATGTGTTATTTATTCTTTTTCCAGAGAATTTTACAATTTCTGAATCAGGTTCAAAAACCTTGCAGCATTGAGAATCAAATAAAACCTTATGACCCTTATCACACAACTGGCTGATACTAAGTAAATTGTAAGCTAACCCTTCAACCAGCATAACATCATCAATGCAGCAGGTAGAACACTTCCTACCTTACCTGATCCAATGATCCTACCCTTTGTGTTGCTTCCAAAGGTGACAAGGCCTCCTAGCTTTTCAGTTAGCATGCAAAACTTGGCCTTATCTCCTGTCATATGCCTAGAGCAGCCACTGTCCAAGTACCACAAGTTGCTCTTGGCTGCAAGGCATACCTGCACACACAATTAGGGTAAAGAGTTTGGAACCCAAGTCTGATTGGGCTCCAATACAGATGAAGAGCAAGTAAAGAAAGAGAGCATGGTTTTGGGAATCCACATTTGTTTGAAGCAGTTCTGTTCAATGGATTTTCCAGATTTCTTTTTGTTTTGCTTTTTCTTGTTGACTTTCTTCTTATATGCACCAACAGAGTTATTCACAGAATTGTTGTTATTGTGCCAATGCTTCGGCCAGGTTGCATTCATAAAGTTTTGGCCATAGTAGTTCCTGGGCTGGCTGTGGAAATATTGGTAATTCCTAGGCATCCGACTACCATACCCATTTTCCCAATTTCTGACATAGGGTCTGTAAAAGTGTGTAGGTTGATGAACATACCCTGTATACATCCTTTGAGTTCTAGTCCACCCACACCCATTAGAATAGATTGGCTGTGTGGGGTAGTAGGACTGAACTCTAGGTGGATTGAATTTGTTGGGCTAACTTCTGAAAATATTTTGTCTTCCCTGCACCATTGACCATGCTGACCTATTCAAAGGTTTTGGTTGGGTCCTTTTCTGTGATGATGGTGGTGAAGACTTTTTGGCATTGACATGGGTTTTGTTTACCTGAACAGGCTGACCCCTAACCTTGGGTTGAGCACTAGAGCTAGGTTTGGAAGTCCCAATTCTACTAGGCTCACCTACTTTCTGTTTGCCCTTCTCCTCTGCATTTAGCCTTTTCAGATTCAAATTTGTCTTTACAGCATTATTAGAATTCATGTTTATCAGAGGTCCTTTCTCCTTTTGTGCAACAAAGGAAATAGTTTTCATTCCAAAGCTTTTAGTTGCACTAGAGTTGAATCCTAGGCCCTCTCTTCTGAAATTTACCTTTGACCCCAATAATGCATCTAAATTTTCATATCCTTGAGTCATTTTCTCAATTGTTTTTAGCTTATCCTCATTATCTTTCTGAACTTCATCAATAGATTTTGTCAACTCATTATTCACATTGAGGACAGCTTCATATTTTTTAGAAACAATTTTTATCTCATTTTCATAATTCTGAATTTTCAGTTTCCATGCATCAATTTCATTGTCTAATCTCACATTTTCTTCCTCAGACATTTTCAGTTCTTTATTGATTTCTTCAAATTCAGAACATGTGAGTTTCAGGTTACTGTTTTCAGTTTCTAAGCAGGCAATTTTATCAGACAATGAAGTATCATTTTGCATGATTTTAATTTTTCTTCGTAGATGCCTGTTTTCTTTTCTGACCTCATCTACTCTATCAGTAAGTTCATCATAAGCAACCATCCAATCAGTAATAGTAAAATTTTCATAGCGAGAGGATACCTCATCAGATTCTTCCTCTCTATCTTCTGAGCTGGTTGCCATGAGACAGATTGGCTTCTCAGCTTCAACTTCACTGTCCGAAGTGACGCTCAAAGATCCCTCGCCCTCATCACTCCAGGTAGTCACCATAGCTTTCCCTTTTGTGTTCTTCTTCTTGGACTTATCCTTGAGGTTCTGATTTATCAGACATTCAGCTTTAAAGTGACCCGCCTTCCTGCATTGATAGCAAACATTAGTTTCAGCTTTCTTTACAGGGTTTGATTTATACCTTGTGTCTCGGCGGCCACTGTTGGGATTTCTTCGGCTGAATCTTCTTCCTTCCTTCTTGAGAAATCTCCGGAATTCCCTAGTAATCATGGCAATATCAGCATTTGCCACTTCTTCTTCAGACAAGCTCTCTTCAGTTGATGATCCGTTGGGGCTGGATCGACTGGATCTGCTAGCACCAGCCTTCAGAGCTATAGGCTTCCTCTTTCTGTCAGCCTCCTCTATCTTCGGCATATTCATCTCATAAGCCATTAGAGATCCGATCAGCTCATCTGTCTTAGTATTGTGCAGATCTCTTGACTCTTCCATAACTGTGGCCTTGGTGTGCCAAATTGGAGTCAAGGATCGTAAGATCTTCCTGACTACATCATACTCAGAATATTTTTTCCCGAAGCCTCTGAGACCATTTGTGATAATAGTCAGCCGAGCATACATTTCTTTGATCGTCTCATTAGGCTTCATCTTGAAAGCTTCGTATTCTGAAACCAGTAGATTAGTCTTAGTCTCTCTGACTTGTGAAGTCCCCTCATTGATGACTTCAAGTGCATCCCACATTTCCTTCGCTGAGGAGCATGCAGATATTCGTGAGAACTCGGTGGGATGCAGAGAGCACTGGATTGCATTGATTGCACTCCAGTTGAGCGTGGACCTTCTAATTTCTTCCTTGGTCCATACATCTTCATTTGGGGACAGCTCGAAAGGTCCCTTGCTAACCACCTTCCAAATTTCATAATCTTTAGCCCTCAAGAATACCTGCATACGGTGCTTCCAGTATGCGTAGTTGGTTCTATCGAAGTATGGGGGCTTGGATGTGGAGTGTCCTTCAGCTATCATCCCTCTTCCGTCCATCTGTGCTTATCCTCTTCGAGCGGTAAGAACCTGTAGAAGAGTCTAGCTCTGATACCAAGTGTTGAAGTTAGATGGAAGGCTCTATCACCACAGGATGTGGATCTAGAGGGGGGGGGTGAATAGATCAACTGGCTATTTAAAAAATTAGGCCTAGAATCAAATGCGGAATTAGAAGAACACTAAACGAACACAACCAATGCACCGAATGAAACACACAAGATCTGCTGAACAAGCAATCAAACACACGAGAGGCACAAAGTTTTTAGGTGGTTCGGTCAATCCGACCTACGTCCACCCCACATTCAACTCGAATGTGGATTACTGCTGATACACAGCTTCAATCTGCTGGGCTCTACAGCTTGCCAACAACGGCTGGGGCTTACAGCTTATCCCGACCAGAGGAGCACCCTCTGCAACAGCTGAGCATCACAGCTTGCTCTGCTGGGCACTACAGCTTAGCCGACCAAAGAAACACCCTCTACAACAGTTGAGCATCACAGCTTGCTCTGCTGGGCACTACAGCTTAGCCGACCAGAGGAACACCCTCTGCAACAACTGAGCATCACAGCTTGCTCTGCTGGGCACTACAGCTTGGCCGACCAGAGGAACACCTCTGCAACCAGCTGCCTCACAGCTTGAAACCGCTGACTAACAGCTTGATAGAACAAGAGTTTTCAAAGAGAAAATAGCAAGACTGAAAACAAATAAAACACACAATCGAATGGAAGAAAACCAAAACGACTGTAGCTCAAAGTTGAGCAATATCAGCTCTGGTAACTGGACCAAGAGACTGATTCACAAGCTCTCACAATAACTCTCTCAACTCATCTCTTCTCTCTTTCTTCTTTTCTTCTTTTCTTCTTCTCTGCTTTTCTTCTCTCACACTGGATCTCGGTGGCTGCTGTTTCAGACTGGATGTATAGACTTCGCCAACTTCGATCAGCCTTTACAGAAGATGAAGACTACTATATATACTGGCAGCAGCAGGTGGATAAGGGCGCGTGGCTTCCACGTTTTCCCGCCCAAGTGAATTCGCCAGATCCGAGGCAATTCCATCCACATGTCAGTATCTGGTCAGGCCTTCCAGCCTCGGATCACGTGCCCTCCTTAAGCTTCACGCAGAGCACCTGTCAGACAGAGTATCGGATTATCAACTTGGTGTCGACACTTTGTAAAATGAAATGCATTGTATAGACTTGTGAAAGCGCATGCATTATACAGACTTAGTGAAAGGGAATGCATGTAATACAATTCTTTTAAATACCCAGAGACTAGTGCGTTCTCGCACGAGAGCATATGAAGTCTCAGGGGAGCATCTATGGCCTCTGGACAGCATCACCAGCGTCAGGGGAGCATGTGGAGCATATGCTGTCTCTGGGGAGCAATCGCTGCTCCAGGGGAGCATCCTCAAAGTTAGGGAAGCATTAGCAGTCACTGGAGGCATACTCAGTCCCAGGAGAGCATCCGGGGGGACAGGCGAGCATGCGCATCTGATGTACAGACTCTACCAATGAAATCATGAACAGTCCGATGTATGGACTTGGCTTCGGGTCTGCTATAGTCCAGTGTATAGACTTCGAACTCTTGAGCTCTGCATAGACTTTGCAGTCAACAAGCGATGTATAGACTTTGGAGTCTGAGACCAATGTATAGACTTTGTAAAATAGAAGCCTGTATAGACTTGGAGGATCAAGACGCTAAGGAAGACAGTCATTGTACAGACTTAGATGCCATTGACAAATGCATGCTACAGTCCAATGTGTGGACTTACATGAGACGCTCATTGTACAGACTTCGCCTGACACCGTCCAATGTACAGACTTTGCCTTAGACTCTAAGTGAGACGGACAGTGTATAGACTTAGCCAATGCAATGAGTTGACGCTACAGTGTATATCAATGCAATGAGTTGACGCAGTCCAATGTACAGACTTTCAATCCTGAAGGCCAATGTGTGGACTTGCACAGTAGCTTCAAGTATAGACTTGATATGTGTGCTTCGGCTGTACAGACTTCACTCTAGCAGGTAATGTAGCAATGTATATACTTTGGTCTTGAACGTGCAGTGTATAGACTTACGTTGCTGAAGCAATGTATATACATTGATACTTTGAGTGTGTGTTCAGTGTGAAAACAAGATAAAATGCATATAACACACAGACAATCTGATAAGGTAATTTCATCAAAACATAAGCAGTGTTGCCAATCAATCAAAATAATGTGTTGCCATATGAAGTAAAGTTACATGTCAACACCATCAACATAGAGGAGTCACAACAGAATATTCCAAAGCGAATCAACCATCGTTGCTTCATATCTTTTTACTCCAAGACTATTCAAGAAATCAAATTCAGGGACTATCACAAAACTTTGTTGAATAAGACCCCTTTCCGTGTGTTTATGAATATCCCTCCCATTGCCTTTGACACATTTTTTTTAGAGGACATATTATCATGTCATGTGCAGGACGGTGTTTTCCGGTTTGGCAAACAGAAAGTGGAGTTTACTGCACAGGATGTTGCACTAATTCTAGGACTCCCATATATTAGGAGGAGGATCCAGCACGCCGTCTCACGGAGCCAGAAATCACATTTGAAAGAGAGGTTTGGGAAGCAGCTGACCACTAAGAGACATGCGGTGGTCCAGCTAATCAATTCTGTCAAGGAATCAGACAACAAGGAAGACATTGAAGACACAGTCCGCTTATGGATTGTTTTGATGCTGTCAACTTTCATTTGTCTGTATACCAGCTATGCTTGTCCAAAACAGATGCTACATTGTCTTGATGAGATTGGTGCTATTGGATCTTACTCATGGGCTGTGGCCGTGCATGAAGTTTTAATGGTTAGATTAAGTTCGAAAAAGGAAAGTCTGTCAGATAAAAGTGGAAGCTCTAAAACATTACTGGGCTGTACTGCTGCTCTTTGTGTAAGTTTCTGAACCTATTTTTTAAACGACATTTGTGGTAGTTTGCTTACATTGATTTTAATTATGTTAAAAAATGTATGTTTGGGATTTGGAGCACAGTAAGTTGAAGAAGCCCAAGGACATGAGTGCATTCTCACAATTGATGAGGTGGGGTTCACAACTAAAGAGGAAGCCCGGGCGCTCCTTTTCATCCTTGACTGCACCTGAGGTACATGCTACTTTCTATACTTGTGGTTCATACTTTATTTCACTATATAGTAATTCTAATACATTCATATATAATATGATGTAACATGTAATCGAGAAGCTTCAGGTGCATAGGTCAGAAGAATGGCTCCTACAGGGGGAGCATGAACAACTTCTGCGGGATTTTGTTAGCCCAATTTTAAAATCTTCCGAGAAAATGAAAGTGGAATCATTGGTTGATGAGATCAAGGGCCTTAAGGAGGCCCTTCGAGTTTTAGAGGAGAAGAGGGAGAAAGATGTTGCTGACTTCAGGACACAAATGCAGGGTTTGACTCATGAAGTGCAGCAACTGAAGATAAAATTATCTCCTGTTGGGGAGGAGAAGGAGGCTGAGTTGGGGGAGGAGGAGGCTGTAATATCCCGGACCTTTCGGATCCTTCTTCATGGGTCCCAGATCTGGTTTTCGGAGCGTTCGACTCTATTGTGTCCGAAATTTTGTTTCGGACATCTTTCGTGTTCGGATCGGCGCGATCCGGAGTCGTTTCGGAGGCCCGGAGGCGTTCCGCGACTTTTTCCGTGCGTGATTTCCGATTTCCGGCGCGGGTTTCGGCTTTTCTCTTCGGACGCTCGCTGCGGGTGAACCGGGCTGTTCACACGGGCACGAGTGGTACCATTGCGATCGGTACGTTCCGAGGATCGTGGGGGTGTAATTTCCTAATTTTTGGTATTTTCTGTATTTTCCGGGTTTTTCTATAAAACCCTTTTTCTTTTCTCTCTCCCCCACCATCTTCTTCTTCCTCTCTTCTTCTTCCTCCTTCCTCCTCCACCGTGTCTCCCTCCCTCTCCCTCTCTTCCTCCCGGTTGGCCACGGCGAGCTCCCCTCCGGCTGCAGACGGCGGCGGGGCGACGGCGCGGTGACGTGGGCGGCGGCGAGGCGGTCGTGGGGGCGTGCGGCGAGCGTGGGAAGCTTAAGGAAGAACGAGGGTTTTCAAGCGTTCTTCGCGATTCGTGGACGATCCGGCGGAGCATTCGCTCCATTGAGGTAGGGTGACGTTCCCTAGCTCTTCGCCGTTCTTTTCCGTGGTTTGTAGGCCGCGGGGAGGCCGAGAGAGGCATGTTTGGGCATTTTTGGGGTTTTTCCATGTTTTGGGGGTGAGCCGCCCGATCTATGGTTTTAGCCCATGATTCTATGTTTTGGTGGCTTAGATGCATGCTAGGGGTCCCCAGGGGTCTTCCCCCTTGTTTTCCCCCTCTCCGGTGGAGGTACGGGGGCGTGGTTGGCGTTTTTGGGTTTTCCCGCCGTAGCGTGCTCGGAGGCAAGCGACGGTCCTTCTAGTGACCGCCACTTGCATGTGACGCCCCTAGGCAGGAGCGTTACTTCTCCTGGGTGTTAGCTCTTGGGGTCAGGGGGCAGCGACGGCCCTACGACTGACCGCCGTTTGGAGAATGACGCGCCAGGGCAGGGCTGCCGCTAGTTTCGACCGTTGGTTTTTGACCGTTGGGGGTCAGGCCATGTAACGCACCAGGCTAGGCGCGTTACATGTGTGTAACGCACAGGGGCAGGTGCGTCACTTCTTGTTGTTACCCCAGGTGGATGGGCCAAGCGACGCACTGGGCCCAGCTCGTTACTTACTAGTGACGCGCTGGGGCAGGCGCGTCACTTCCCCTTCCCACCCCGAGTGTAGGGCCATGTGACGCGCTGGGCTGGGCGCGTTACATGTGAGTAACGCACTGAGCCCGACGCGTTGCTTGCAAGCGACGCGCCGGGGTAGGCGCGTTACTTTCCCTGTGGTTTTGGAGGGTGTGGGGCGCCGTGTGACGCCCTGGCCTAGGTGCGCCGCTTCCAAGCGACGCACTAGGGCAGGCGCGTCGCTTCCCCTATCCCCCCTGGCCGTGTGACGGTCTGCCTTAGACCGCCATTTCCAAGTGACGGCCCTAGAGTGGACCGCCATTTGTCAGTGACGGTCTGAGGGTAGACCGCCACTTCCTGGGTTGCCCCATGAGGGTGGCAACCTTACTTTTCTCCGACCGTGGTCTCCGTGTGACGGGACTAGTGCGTGGGGTGATTCCCACACGTTGTCGGGCTTGGGCGTTGTTTTCCGTGACTTGAGAGTCTACTCCTTTAGCGACCCTCCACTAGTCGTAGCCCACCAGTACGCGGTGCTGGTCTCACCTGGGAGTGGTGTACGGGCACCCACCTTTCGAGACGGTTTGTGGACCGGTTACCGTAGGCCCCTCGTCGTAGCCAGAGTCCGGCTGCGGGGGAAAACCGGTCAGAGGGCCAGACCTAGGACGCGTGGTCTGTGTGTGCACACGTGGTTGGGGGCGGTTGGACCCACGTCGACGGGCGTGACCCCAGCTAGTCACTTGTTGTGAGTTACTTTTCGGTGTTTGCGCCTCGGGTAGGACCTACCACGTCAGGCGGTTCACCTGCGGTGCGGTGTAAGACGTCAGGGGACGCTACCGACTGTGCTTCTAGTGGGTGGTACTCCTATCGAGTACGGAGTGTCAGATTGTCAGTCGTGTGTTCCGACCTTCGGGTTTGTCGGTGACCGTTGAGCTTCGGTCTTCTCTTCGTAGCACGTGTGTCGGTTTGCGTGCCGTAGAGTCTTGCTTTGTAGAGTACATGGCTTTCCTTTCCGAGGTACTCTCCTACCGCTAGAGTAGTGGTTTCTCGCTTTGCGAGGTAGGGTTCGAGTGATCCCTACTGAGTCTTGTTCCGAGACTCATTCCCTGCGTGTTTTCACCGTGTTTCAGGTGAGACGCCACCTTCGGGGAGCGTGTCAGGAGCGCAGCGTGGTGCGGGTGCCCAGAGATAGTGCCAGAGGTCTGTGCCGGGGGATGCCCCGTGTAGCTATACTTTTCTTTCTTGTCACTGTAATAGTCGTGGACTGTTGTCGTGGTTATTTTATTTTTGTGGACCATGTAAATTGTTATCTTATTTCCTGCTTAATATCATAACTGTTTAATTTCTGCAATTACTTGTGATAACTATGTAGTTTCCACACCATCCTTTTAACCCTTCCGAGTCTTCGGACTCGTGGGTGGCGGTGCGAGTCTCGGGTTATCGGGCCTTCCCGGTAATCGGATTCTCGGGTCGTTACAGCTGGTATCAGAGCGCGGTTGTGGAATTACATGAGAATCATAGGTAATTGTAGTGGTCCACTAGTCCATGGCGATGATGTACAGGTGACGCTGGCCTTGGGCACCGCGTGTTTTATTCTGACATTGCCGTTTTCGTGTTTTCTGTCTTGTGCTTCAGGAGCGAGGATGGCGCCGAGGAGGAGTTCTCGCTCTCAGCAGGGGCAGTCGGTTGGAGGTCAGGAGATCCAGCAGGGGGTCCAGAGGGACCAGGAGGAGCATAGCAGAGTTCCGGGAGCTACCGAGGCCGCGGATGCTGCGAGAGCTCCGGGGGCCGAGGATTTCTTCCGTGGCATGTACCATCTCATGTCTCAGCAGTTTGGCGGAGAGGCTGCTGAGGGCTCGTCAGTCAGGGGTGGGCCGGGACGAGCAGTGAGGGACTTCATGCAGTTCCATCCACCTTACTTTAGCGGCCAGGCAGACCCTGATGCGGCTCGTGATTGGCTCGATGAGATGGAGCGGGTGTTCAGTTCTGCGAAAAGTACTGCCGAGGACAGAGTGGTGTTGGCCTACAACCAGTTGCAGGGTACGGCTCGGAGGTGGTGGTCTTCCGAGTGGAAGACGTCCTTTCAGCTTCGTCCACTTGAGCAGGTCGAGTGGGGTGACTTTGTTAGTGCTTTCGAGCGTACGTACTGTCCAGACGTCGTTGCTACGCAGCGGATGCGGGAGTTTCTGGAGCTGGTGCAGGGTGACATGTCCGTGTTGTAGTACAGGGCCCGATTTGTCGAGTTGGGTCGGTACGCACCTCATGTCATGGAGCATGAGAGGGTGAGGACCACGCAGTTTGTACAGGGCTTGAGGCTGGAGCTGAGGCACCATTTGATCGCGAATGGGGCCACTGATCTAGAGACAGCGTCTCGTGTTGCGATTTCCTTGGAGATGGATATGCAGAGGACTCGAGGACCGATCAGCCAGGGGCAGTCCGTGTCAGGTCGCAGCCAGCAGTCGGCTACCCAGCAGCAGGGTTTCTTCCAGCATGCGTCGGGTGGTTCAGGAGTACCGGCATCGGCAGCTTCAGTGACAGGATCTGCGTCTTTTAGCTCGAAGGTCAAGAAGTTCTTGAAGAAAGGTTTCCGTAAGAAGCCCAAGGATCAGGGACAAGCTTCATCGGGCAGTGTGCAGCAGCCGATTCCTTTACAGCGTCAGGGATCAGGGGGTGGATCACGAGGACCTTGTCCACGGTGTGGTGGGACCCACCCAGGCAGGCAGTGCACGACGTCGATTATCTGTTTTCGGTGTGACCAGCCAGGGCACATGGCGCGTGACTGTCCACAGAGACCGCCGCAGCAGCAGTTTCCCCAGCAGCAGAGGCAGCAGCAGCAGGGATAGTATCCGCCGCTACCCAGGTCAGCCAGCGTGGGAGGCAGGCAGAGGGCTCGAGGCCAGATCACGCACTTGACCAGGGCAGAGGCAGTGGCGTCGCAGCTTGTGGAAGGTACCGTTCAGATTTTGGGTTGTGCGGCTCGGGTTTTGTTTGATTCTGGCGCGTCTCATTCGTTTATTTCGGAGGATTTCGCGTCGAGCGTCGAGGAGCCGGTGACCCAGTTGTCTTGTGAATTGGTGGTGGAGTTGCCTTCGGGTGACTTTATGGTCACTCCGTATTGCTTCGACCAGGTTTCGGTGTGGATCGATGGCCGGAGTATGCCAGGCAGATTGTATGCGTTGCCGCTTCGGGATTACGATGTGATTCTAGGCATGGATTGGCTCGAGACTCATGGAGCGGTGGTGGATTGTGGGATGAAGAGGGTCTACTTCCAGCATCCGAGCAAGAGGACCTTCTATTTCCAAGGTATCCGTTCCGCCTCTTCTCGATTTCTTATCTCTGCTATTCGAGCCCGTCGGTTGCTTGATTCAGGTTGTCAGGGTTTTCTCGCGTCAGTGGTTGTGTCTGACCGGATGGAGCCGGATGTCGAGGAGATCGCGGTGGTGTGCGAGTTTCCCGATGTTTTTCCTGAGGAGTTGCCTGGATTACCTCCCCAGCGGGAGATCGATTTTGTGATCGAGGTTGTACCTGGTGCGGGACCTTTGGCGAAGGCTCCCTACCGTATGGCCCCCGCTGAACTGAGAGAGTTGAGGGCGCAGTTGCAGGAGCTGCTGGCCAAGGGGTACATTCGTCCGAGTTTTTCCCCTTGGGGTGCGCCCGTGTTGTTTGTGAAGAAGAAGGACGGTAGTCTGCGGCTGTGCATTGACTATCGGCAGCTGAATGAAGTGACCGTTAAGAACAAGTATCCGTTGCCGCGGATCGATGACTTGTTCGACCAGCTTCAGTCTGCGCGAGTGTTCTCGCGGATTGATTTGCGGTCAGGTTACTATCAGCTGAGGATTCGCGAGTCCGATGTGGAGAAGACTGCATTCAGTTCGAGGTACGGACATTATGAGTTTCTGGTGATGCCGTTCGGGCTCACCAATGCCCCAGCTGCCTTTATGGACTTGATGCAGAGGGTGTTTCATCCGTATTTGGACCAGTTTGTGGTCATTTTCGTGGATGACATCCTTGTTTATTCGCGGTCTGCTGAGGAGCACGCGTACCATTTGAGTGTGGTACTGCAGACGCTGCGAGATCACCAGTTGTATGCGAAGCTCAGCAAGTGCGAGTTTTGGCTCAGCGAGGTGCACTTTCTGGGGCACGTGATTTCTGGTGATGGCATTTCCGTGGATCCCGCCAAGGTCGAGGCTGTGATGCAATGGCCGAGGCCGAGGTCGGTGACGGAGATCCGGAGTTTCTTGGGGCTTGCGGGTTATTATCGTCGGTTTATCCAGGATTTTTCCCGCATTGCGACCCCGATGACTAGGCTCACGCGGAAGGATATACCTTTCATTTGGTCCGAGGAGTGTGAGCAGAGCTTCAGGGAGCTGAAGAGATTGCTCACCTCGGCTCCGGTGTTGGTTTTGCCTTCTGGATCGGGAGGTTTCGTGGTGTGTACAGATGCTTCCGGCGTTGGACTAGGTGCTGTTCTGATGCAGCATGGTAGAGTGGTGGCTTATGCATCTCGGCAGCTAAAGCCTCACGAGGAGAACTACCCTACCCATGACCTTGAGTTGGCGGCTGTGATCTTCGCGCTGAAGATCTGGAGGCATTATCTGTACGGTGAGAAGTTCGAGGTGTTCACTGACCATCAGAGCTTGAGGTACGTGTTCTCGCAGAAGGACCTGAACCTCAGGCAAAGGCGTTGGATGGAGTTCATGAAGGACTATGACTTCACCCTATCTTATCAGCCAGGCAGGATGAATGTCGTCGCCGATGCCTTGAGTCGTAAGGTTGCGGTCAGTGCCTTGATGTTGAGGAGGTGGAGGCTCTGGGAACAAGTGCCCGAGGTATCTTTCAGGCTCAAGATTCCCCAGGAGCCAGGGTTGGCTGTGCTTGCGAGTCTGACTGTCACTCCTGCTATCCGTCGTCAGGTGACAGAGGCTCAACATGCGGACCCTGAGTTGCCCCGGATTTTGGCTATGGCTGACGTAGAGCTCGGCGAGGACGGTGCTGCGAGGTTTCGTGGCAGGTTGTACGTCCCAGCTGAGGAGCAGGTTCGTCGTGCGGTGTTACGCGAGGCTCATGGGAGCAGGTACACTGTACACCCGGGTGCGACGAAGATGTATTGGAACTTGCGGAGGTAGTTCTGGTGGCCTGGCATGAAGAGAGATGTCGCAGAATTTGTGGCCAGGTGCCTGATCTGTCAGCAGGTGAAGGCGGAGCATCAGCGACCAGGCGGTACTCTCCAGCCCTTGGATGTTCCTGCTTGGAAGTGGGACCATGTGACCACGGATTTTGTGGTGGGGTTGCCAAGAACCCCGAGTGGGCAGGACAGTATTTGGTTGCTGGTGGATCGGCTGACGAAGGTGACTCGATTGCTACCGGTCAAGGTCAGCTGGAGCGTGCCTAAGTTGGCTCGTCTTTATGTGGAGCGGATCGTTCCGTTGCATGGGGTTCCCATTTCGATCGTGTCGGATCGGGATCCGCGCTTCACTTCTGGATTCTGGAGGAGTTTCCAGCGAGCTCTTGGCACGGAGTTGGCATTTAGCTCGGCATATCATCCTCAGTCAGATGGTCAGTCTGAGAGGACCATTCAGACTTTGGAGGACATGCTGAGATCCTGCTGCCTGGAGTGGCAGGGGAGTTGGATACATCACCTACCGTTGGTGGAGTTTGCCTATAACAACAGCTATCATTCGAGCATCGGCATGGCTCCTTATGAGGCATTGTACGGGCGTCCTTGTCGGACTCCACTCGATTGGTTTGAGGTGAGTGAGCGTGTTTTGACGGGACCGGAATTGGTGCAGCAATGTGTGGATGTTGTGCACCTGGTTCGTCAGAACATGTTGGCGGCCCAGAGTCGGCAGAAGAGCTATGCTGACCGTAGGAGGCAGCCCCTCGAGTTCACCGTGGGCGATCATGTGTTCTTGAGAGTTTCTCCGATGAAGGGGGTGATGCGTTTTGGACGGCGTGGGAAGCTGAGTCCCCGCTACATTGGTCCTTTCGCGATTGTGGAGCGCATCGGTGAGGTTGCTTACCGGTTGCAGTTGCCTCCTAAGTTGGCGTCGGTGCATGACGTGTTCCACGTCTCGATGTTGCGGAAGTATATGCCCGATGACTCTCATGTGCTCAAGTTTTCCGTTTGGCCTGAGGTGACTCCAGATCTTTCTCTCCCAGAGTTTCCGATCCGCGTGGAGGATAGGCGAGAGCAGCGCCTACGGAACAAGGTCATTCCCTTGGTAAAGGTCGTGTGGCAGCGACACTCTGGTGGTGAGGCTTCTTGGGAACGTGAGGACGAGATGCGTCAGCAGTTCCCGTATCTGTTTGAGTGAGTCTTCCTCTTCTTTCCCCTCTGGTTGTTCTCAATTTTGAGGACGAAATTCCTTAAGGGGGGAGGGCTGTAATATCCCGGACCTTTCGGATCCTTCTTCGTGGGTCCCAGATCTGGTTTTCGGAGCGTTCGGCTCTATTGTGTCCAAAATTTTGTTTCGGACATCTTTCGTGTTCGGATCGGCGCGATCCGGAGTCGTTTCGGAGGCCCGGAGGCGTTCCGCGACTTTTTCCGTGCGTGATTTCCGATTTCCGGCGCGGGTTTCGGCTTTTCTCTTCGGACGCTCGCTGCGGGTGAACCGGGCTGTTCACACGGGCACGAGTGGTACCATTGCGATCGGTACGTTCCGAGGATCGTGGGGGTGTAATTTCCTAATTTTTGGTATTTTCCATATTTTCCGGGTTTTTCTATAAAACCCTTTTTCTTTTCTCTCTCCCCCACCATCTTCTTCTTCCTCTCTTCTTCTTCCTCCTTCCTCCTCCACCATGTCTCCCTCCCTCTCCCTCTCTTCCTCTCGGTTGGCCACGGCGAGCTCCCCTCCGGCTGCAGACGGCGGCGGGGCGACGGCGCGGTGACGTGGGCGGCGGCGAGGCGGTCGTGGGGGCGTGCGGCGAGCGTGGGAAGCTTAAGGAAGAACGAGGGTTTTCAAGCGTTCTTCGCGATTCGTGGACGATCCGGCAGAGCATTCGCTCCATTGAGGTAGGGTGACGTTCCCTAGCTCTTCGCCGTTCTTTTCCGTGGTTTGTAGGCCGCGGGGAGGCCGAGAGAGGCATGTTTGGGCATTTTTGGGGTTTTTCCATGTTTTGGGGGTGAGCCGCCCGATCTATGGTTTTAGCCCATGATTCTATGTTTTGGTGGCTTAGATGCATGCTAGGGGTCCCCAGGGGTCTTCCCCCTTGTTTTCCCCCTCTCCGGTGGAGGTACGGGGGCGTGGTTGGCATTTTTGGGGTTTTCCCGCCGTAACGTGCTCAGAGGCAAGCGACGGTCCTTCCAGTGACCGCCACTTGCATGTGACGCCCCTAGGCAGGAGCGTTACTTCTCCTGGGTGTTAGCTCTTGGGGTCAGGGGGCAGCGACGGCCCTACGACTGACCGCCGTTTGGAGAATGACGCGCCAGGGCAGGGCTGCCGCTAGTTTCGACCGTTGGTTTTTGACCGTTGGGGGTCAGGCCATGTAACGCACCAGGCTAGGCGCGTTACATGCGTGTAACGCACAGGGGCAGGTGCGTCACTTCTTGTTGTTACCCCAGGTGGATGGGCCAAGCGACGCACTGGGCCCAGCGCGTTACTTACTAGTGACGCGCTGGGGCAGGCGCGTCACTTCCCCTTCCCACCCCGAGTGTAGGGCCATGTGACGCGCTGGGCTGGGCGCGTTACATGTGAGTAACGCACTGAGCCCGACGCGTTGCTTGCAAGCGACGCGCCGGGGTAGGCGCGTTACTTTCCCTGTGGTTTTGGAGGGTGTGGGGCGCCGTGTGACGCCCTGGCCTAGGTGCGCCACTTCCAAGTGACGCACTAGGGCAGGTGCGTCGCTTCCCCTATCCCCCCTGGCCGTGTGACGGTCTGCCTTAGACCGCCATTTCCAAGTGACGGCCCTAGAGTGGACCGCCATTTGTCAATGACGGTCTGAGGGTAGACCGCCACTTCCTGGGTTGCCCCATGAGGGTGGCAACCTTACTTTTCTCCGACCGTGGTCTCCGTGTGACGGGACTAGTGCGTGGGGTGATTCCTACACGTTGTCGGGCTTGGGCGTTGTTTTCCGTGACTTGAGAGTCTACTCCTTTAGCGACCCTCCACTAGTCGTAGCCCACCAGTACGCGGTGCTGGTCTCACCTGGGAGTGGTGTACGGGCACCCACCTTTCGAGACGGTTTGTGGACCGGTTACCGTAGGCCCCTCGTCGTAGCCAGAGTCCGGCTGCGGGGGAAAACCGGTCAGAGGGCCAGACCTAGGACGCGTGGTCTGTGTGTGCACACGTGGTTGGGGGCGGTTGGACCCACGTCGACAGGCGTGACCCCAGCTAGTCACTTGTTGTGAGTTACTTTTCGGTGTTTGCGCCTCGGGTAGGACCTACCACGTCAGGCGGTTCACCTGCGGTGCGGTGTAAGACGTCAGGGGACGCTACCGGCTGTGCTTCTAGTGGGTGGTACTCCTATCGAGTACGGAGTGTCAGACTGTCAGTCGTGTGTTCCGACCTTCGGGTTTGTCGGTGACCGTTGAGCTTCGGTCTTCTCTTCGTAGCACGTGTGTCGGTTTACGTGCCGTAGAGTCTTGCTTTGTAGAGTACAGAGCTTTCCTTTCCGAGGTACTCTCCTACCGCTAGAGTAGTGGTTTCTCGCTTTGCGAGGTAGGGTTCGAGTGATCCCTACTGAGTCTTGTTCCGAGACTCATTCCCTGCGTGTTTTCACCGTGTTTCAGGTGAGACGCCACCTTCGGGGAGCGCGTTAGGAGCGCAGCGTGGTGCGGGTGCCCAGAGATAGTGCCAGAGGTCTGTGCCGGGGGATGCCCCGTGTAGCTGTACTTTTCTTTCTTGTCACTGTACTAGTCGTGGACTGTTGTCGTGGTTATTTTATTTTTGTGGACCATGTAAATTGTTATCTTATTTCCTGCTTAATATCATAACTGTTTAATTTCTGCAATTACTTGTGATAACTATGTAGTTTCCACACCATCCTTTTAACCCTTCCGAGTCTTCGGACTCGTGGGTGGCGGTGCGAGTCTCGGGTTATCGGGCCTTCCCGGTAATCGGATTCTCGGGTCGTTACAGAGGCTGAGGAGGCTAAGGAGGTGGAGGCAGAGGATCCAGTGGAGGCTGTGGTGGGAATGGAGGCTGAGGAGGTTAGGCCGAAGGAGAAGGCTGAGGCTCAGGCTCAGCCCGTTAAGGTAAGCTCCATTTCCAAAGCTGTAAAGCGTCGCGGTAAACGACAGCCCTCTACTTCAGTAAAATCCCCGTACGTTACGCTCCAGAAGAAGGCAAAGAAATCAGCCCCAGTGTTAAAAGATGAAGAAGGTCCCATAGGCAAATCGACACTTGATCCGGTGCTTGTCTCACCAGGGGGTCCTAATACTGAAACGGGGAGAAATGTAAAATATTTTGAATTCCTATAAAATTTGATCGTTCAATATCTATAACTTTGTTTATTGTAATAACTATTATGTGTTAATACTGTGCACTTTGTTTAATTTTCAGAGAAATAGATTTTATTTTATGAACTTATGGTTTATCCATAAATAGTACGTAATAATTATGTTGTAAATTGTTTCAGATCCGTGCACTCTGTTTTCTTTGACACTGTAAATATGTTTCACTCCTCTGCAATATGTTAGTCCATGTTACAGTTTTGAGATGTTCTGTGCAATATATTTCCGTTCTGTATAAGTTGTAAATATTGTCAGTGCAATATGTTTCATTCATACATAATGCAGGCATACATTGAAGTCCGAAAGGATTACTGTGGGCTGAGAAAACTCTCTAACTCACATGAGAGCATCATTAATAATTTCTTATCGGTTGAAATGAACAAGTAATCTAATCACATATCTCTTTTTTTCCCCACCGTTGTCCAAGTATTTTGATATGTTTATATCTCTGAGCAATGTTCCAGTTGTGAAAAATCACTGGGGGGGTTCAGTTAGCAGGTTGCAGCTACATGAACTGTTGTTTGGGGAGATGATTGACTTTGATGTAAGTGTATTCTAACATGTGTGCCTTCTTTTGCCCCTACATAGATTCAACATTCACAGTGATTTGTTGGTAATATGATGTAGGTTCTCGACTGCTGTCCGGAATTACTTATGAGAAATCATGCTTCCTCCCCATCCGCGTCAGTGAAATATTTATGCATGTCAGTGGTGCAATCCTCTTTTCTTCAGCTTCAGCCCGTCAAGTTCTTCGTTAAGGCAAGCTTATTGAAGCGTTATGTGACTCAATTCCTTAAGGAAGAGGACATGCAAGAGTTGGATTGTCTGTTTTGTATTCTACATTCCTCGAGCCATTGGCACTTGTTTGCTATTAACTTTAAGAGGTGATCCTTCCTTTCGTATAACCCCACAAAGGGCAATGCTCAATATAATGCTGATGCAAGGAATTGGGTAAGTGATCACGTATGTATTATTTAAAATTTAAAGTTATATAACTTTCACCTTCACATGTCCGCCAGCTGTAACTCTTGCATCTATGCAGGTGACGCTATGGAGGAAGTCATTCCCCTTCATGAAGTCATGGCAAATGATTTTTGACGAGGAATCTCCTTCTCAGCTACCCAATTCACTAGACTGTGGGGTGTATTGCTTAAAGTACATAGAGTGCCTGTCCCATGTAGTAGATGGCCCAGTGAACTGGGATTTCACAGTAGAAGATGTCCAACAAATGAGAGGAGTGCTGACAACAAGTCTTTTGAAGGCCGGTGTCTTGGGGCATGAACAATGACGCAGTACTCATGTGTTGTTGTTGGCTTGGAAGGTTGAAAGGATGTAAAGGACCCACGGTTGTAAATTTAATTAGTTGTCAATGAATTGTGTAATCAGTTTCACATCAATGAATCCTATTCCACGTATGTACAAACGATTTCACTTGTACAATGACGTTTAATCCCTATTAAGGGGGCATTACAGAGCAGACTATTTCACTCTACTTCAAAATATTTCACCCCTATGTAAAACATTTCAGTTGTATGCAAAATATTTCACCCATGTTAAGAAGGCAAAAGAAATATAACTAAGGCTGCCTGAGTCATTACAGAGCAGAATATTTCACTCCACTTCAAAATGTTTCACCCCTGTGCAAAAAATTTCAGTTGTATGCAAAATATTTCACCCATGTGAAGAAGGCAAAAGAAATATAACTGAGGCTGCCTGAGTCATTACATAGCAGAATATTTCACTCCACTTCAAAATGTTTCACCCATGTGTAAAACATTTCAGTTGTATACAAAATATTTCACCCCTGTTAAGAAGGCAAAAGAAATATAACTGAGGTTGCCTGAGTCAAGGCAGAGCAGAATATTTCACTCCACTTCAAAATGTTTCACCCCTGTGTAAAATATTTCAGTTGTATGCAAAATATTTCACCCTTGTTAAGAAGGCAAAAGAAATATAATTGAGGCTGCCTGAGTCATTACAGAGCAGAATATTTCACTCCACTTCAAAATATTTCACCCTTGTGTAAAAAATTTCAGTTGTATACAAAATATTTCACCCCTGTTAAGAAGGCAAAAGAAATATAACTGAGGCTGCCTAAGTCAAGGCAGAGCAGAATATTTCACTCCACTTCACAATATTTCACCCCTGTGCAAAAAATTTAAGTTTTATGCAAAATATTTCACCCATGTTAAGAAGGCAAAAGAAATATAACTGAGGCTGCCTGAGTCATTACAGAGTAGAATATTTCACTCCACTTCAAAATGTTTCACCCCTGTGTAAAATATTTCAGTTGTATGTAAAATAATTCACCCATGTTAAGAAGGCAAAAGAAATATAACTGAGGCTGCCTGAGTCATTACAGAGCAGAATATTTCACTCCACGTCAAAATGTTTCACCCCTGTGCAAAATATTTCAGTTGTATGCAAAATATTTCACCCCTGTTAAGAAGGCAAAAGAAATATAACTGAGGTTGCCTGAGTCATTACAGAGCAGAATATTTCACTCCACTTCAAAATGTTTCACCCTTGTGTAAAAAATTTTAGTTTTATGTAAAATATTTCACCCCTATTAAGAAGGCAAAAGAAATATAACTAAGGCTGCCTAAGTCAAGGCAGAGCAGAATATTTCACTCCACTTCAAAATGTTTCACCCATGTGCAAAAAATTTTAGTTGTATGCAAAATATTTCACCCCTGTTAAGAAGGCAAAGAAATATAAGTTACAAAGAACTGAGCAAAGAAAATTTTACTCCACGTCAAATTATTTTACCCTTATACAAAAGATTTCACTTGTATGCAAAATGTTTCACCTTTCTTAAAAAGGCAAAGAAAATTCAGTTACAAAAAGATGTTTCACGTATGTTACAAAGATGTTTTAGTGTTCAAAATATTTCACTCCACTCGTATAACCTCTGACAGGATATTCTCAAAGGCCACGGCTCATGGCCAGTAAGGGTGAAAAATAGATGGCTAAGGGGGACATATGGGCGTTAAGAGTGAATAATGTTCAGTAAGGCTGACAAATACCTTGTAAGGCTAGAAACCCTATGTCTGCTACATATACTTCACAACCAAGCTCGAAAAAGTAAGTCTATGGGTACGTGATCCAAGGTCATCACGTGGCATCTCCAGATGGACAGATGGTAAGAAATTCATTTAGATACTCTTTATTTCAAATTTTCTTTTGCATCAAAGCACACAACAATATGTGTCGACTCATGGTGTCGACTCTTACCGTCTTGGCAAGAAGGTGCACGGACCTACATGAATGAGCAGTAACATGCACTGACCTTCATGTATGAAAGAGGAGAAGCATGCACTGACCTTGACATAGACAAATAAAAATGTGCACATACCACATGTGCTTAGTGCAAAACCTGCACTGACCTTAGAATGCGCAAGAAGAAAAAAAGCATGCACAGACTTTAGTGTTCAAACCAAAACATGCACGGATCTTGGAAGACATGTGCTCAGACTTTGTATATGAAGTAAAACCTGCACGACCTTCTACATGCACGGACCTTGTTTGGCACAAAACTAAACATGCACTGACCTTATATGCATATGGACAAAACTTGCACTGACCTTATACAAAACTAGCACCGACCGTGTTTATGCATAAGGCCATAACTGCACCGACCTTGTGTGTGCATGAGATGCTACTAGCACCGAGACTTAAACATCCACCGACCTTGGCTTGTGCCAAGGATAACATGCACCGACCTAGATTTCCACCAAAGCAAATGTGCACTGTAACACCCCAAAATTTTATATAAATTATTTTAAGGTATTTCTGAAATTTTTGAGAATTTCTAGGATTTTTTCTAAACTAAATAAAGGATTAATTAAAGCTTAAATAGAATATTGAGTGAATTTTAGGTTAAATACATTATTCTAGAGGCCCAAAATTATAATCAGTTAATTTGGACAATTAAATAAGCCCAAAGGACCCAAAACCAAGCCCACTAGTCTTAGCCCATATTATAGAAACTGAAAATTAGTGTAATCACATAATTAAGGGATAATGACTTTTTAAGAAGATAAATAAAAGGATAATATTGGGGATAATATCAAAAGAGTTTGAAGTATTTCAAATTCGACGCCTGGAATGAAAAACGGTCTACGGTGAGACCGCTAACAGGAAGAAAACGGTCGTCCCAATGACCGCTACCCACTGCAGATTCCGTGAGAGAAGGACAACATGAAAAGGTTGGATTTTTCGTGTCTAAATCATCTAGGATCGACCCTATCAGCTAATTAGATAAGTCTAGAAGGATTGTAGATCGAATTGAAAGTCTAATTGGGACTCTAAGTTCGTTCTAATCCTCAAAACCCTAGCTAACCCTACAAATAGGTCCCAGATTTGACCTATGCGACCCTTACTTTTGGCTCACGTGGAACTCAGGTAAGGAGGCAGAATTAGAGGTGAGTTTTTTCTAAAAATTTGTTTATTATACTTAGGTCTAACTACCCTCCAAATTTTGTTCTAGGAGATCAAGCCTACAGGAAGATAGAAGGTTCCAAAGTTGCTGATTCTACACAAGTAACTCAGGAATTAGTGCGTCCGACCCAGATTGATCAAGGAATTCAAAGCCCTAAACGAGGTATTTAGCAAAGGTGTCTTTAGAACTTTTTGTTACCCTTAATATCTTCTATCTACCCTCAAAATTTCACGTCTTTAGGACAAGAGAATCAGGAGATAGAAGGACGTGAAGTTGCTGATTTAGTCCAGGACGAGCAGAGAACTAGGGTTGACTTTCAACCTTAAATTCAAAATTTAAAGCCTAAGACAGAGGTAGGTTATCTCATGGATGGCATAAATGTTATGTCAGGAATAAAAGCCCTCTTGTTTTAATTGGTTTCATGCATTGTACACCGTGAATTTCATGTTTTACTAGGACTATGCATCTAGTTAAGTCTTCATGCATGAACTAGCCTTAATGAGAGTAAAAGGAAATTTCTTGTTAATCACATGAACCTATGCATATTGTTGGCCTATCCTTGTTCTATCATGCCATAGAAAGTTTATATATGTTGATTTCCAGGCATGATACGTCTAGGTTTAGCATTTGTTTATTTATCATTTGCACTCGGATTTACACAGGAAGAAACAGTCTTCCTATCGATCGCCAGGGAAATCTAGCGGTCGTACGATAGACCGCTAGCCAAAGATAGACGGTCCTGAATTAGACTATTTTCTATTTCTGATTCTGTAATATGTGAACATGCCACATAGATATTAAAAAAGGGAATAATTTAATTTCTTAAAAAGAAGTTAAGAAAAGACGATAAGATGATAAGATAAATGATGGGAAATAAGGAAAAGGAAGAAAAGAGAGCATGTGATGCTCTAAAGGAGGGTGATCGTCAGAGGGGTTATGTCACGCCCCGACGCGGAATATCAGAATGCGACAATAGAAAGAGTTAATAATAATATGTTGATTTCCAGACATGCTGTGTCTTGGGCTAGAGAATTAAAACATTCATCACGATACAAAGGCAAAAAAAAAAATAAAACCATCATAACCATAATACCAAACTAATCAACACACCGAGTCTCATAACCTCTAATCAATAAAGTACCCAGAAATTTTCAAAACTATCCATCAACTTAACATAGTTACAACCATCGAATCAACAAATTACAACTCAATTGTCATATGACTCTGAAACAAAACGACTATCTTGACTAGAACTCTCTAAGGACATCTCTGCAAGGCTCTCTAGCTGGCTCGCTCCAGGGTCTTCACTCCTGCCTATCTCCATCAGATTGAGAATCCTCACCTATGCTACCTGAAAAGAGGGAAACAACTGGGTGAGCGAACGCTCAGTAGGTAATAGCAGGCAAGTTTAAGTAATTAACCAATTATATTAATGTCATACGATAAAGAAAAGATAAGGGATGACGATGCAATAAATGAGAGAATAAAGAGAGCAAAAGAACATGAACATAGTATAACAGGGCACTGGCCGATCAAGCATGAAATAAATAGGTCACGTAGTTATTTCCAGAGAAGGAATCACGTAAAGGAATATGTCATAGACATCACGCTAGTCATGCACTCGGTACAATGCCTCACCATGCCATTACAACTCTTCGGGAAACTAGTACTTTTCGGGCGCTCCTCCCAGGACCAGACCGGGCCCTTATGATACATTGGCATTGATTTGGTGGATCCAAGATCCCAAGTTATGTCTAGACATTTAAGAATTCGGCCAGGAAAGATATAAGTTCTCAAGATATCACCTGGGAAAATCCAGGGTTTGATTAGCACAAGCCCTTCATGGCCCAATTATCGAGGTACATAGGAAAACATGAAAAATTAGATGCTAGAAGGTGTGCGGTCAATACTGGGCCGCTTAACACAGAAACGGCCTCATACTGGGCCGCGCTAAGATGACTGGGCCGAAGAATAACCCATCTGAAGCCAAGTGGGTACACGGTCTTAAATAGGCCGCTCTAAAATAGAACGGTCCAAATTGGGCCACTGAACCGAACTGGGCGATCCACAATGGGCCGTTCAGTGTAAGAAGGAAAGGAGCCCATGACAAGGGTATACGGGCTAGATTGGGCCGCGCAATACTTGAGCGGTCGGACGATAGTCCGCTCCAATAACTAAACGAGCCTGTCTTGGCCGTTCATTAAATGGGCTAAGCAGGATAGAGAAAGCTACCCAAAAGGGCTCCTAGGCCACCATAGGCATGGTGAAACTGAACCAGGGTTCAGCCCACGGTTCTTAGGTTAGCCTAGAGGCTTTCTGGGTCGACTTAACATGGTATGGTCGAACAACAAATAAAGATAATCGACCAGCAAGACTTGGCATTCAGCCAGAGTTACACGGTCTCCTCTGGGTCGCGCCACGACTAACACGGTCCGATTCCGACCTTACAACACTCAGACAGTCCGATGTGGTCCGTGACTCAAAACAGGGCAATCCATGCAATTCGATCGAGTCAATTAGGTGCAGGACTTGAGGTACAACCTGCCCGGTGTCCTAGTGGGAATCCCAGGCTCGCGGGGGCTTACGGAGGTCTCATAATGAAGGTCCTAGTCCGACGGAAGGAGTATCCGGCGGAGAGTTCCAACCATTACAAGAGTTGAGGGCTAGAATCATCGGAAAACAATATTTGGCGGTCAGTCAACTCCACCGGAGTGGAATGACTGTCAGAACATTCCTATTTAAATTGTTTCTTTTCATTGTAACATGATTAAGGTTATGCATTCACAAAATAAGAGCGAGGGAAGTACAATTGATAAAGAAGATCAAGGTAACGTGCCAAGATTGAGCATAATTATACTGTCAGTTATTACCAATTCATTTGTGGGTTGCTACCCTACTTACAGGGCTCAACTAACAAGAACTAAGCATGCTTAAAACAATAATAACCATTTCTATGTGACAGAACGGTCCGTCTGGATCCGCTCAATGAGCCTCAGCAGCCAGTCGATAGGCCGTGCTGGTCATCCTGGCCCGAAGGTCAGACAGGGCCTGAGCGGTTTATCGAGGGGCTGCGGGGGTCCTTGAACGGTCTAGACATGCGCGCCGTGTAATAGAATGGTCAGGCGTTGGCCGTTCTATTCATGAAAGATTTCGGAGCACAAAACCATTAAATGGTCAAAGACCAGCCGTCCCTTATACTGAACGGTCTATCGAGGGGCCGTTCTAGGAAGAGCAGTTCCTGCTGGACCGCGCTAAGGTCGCCATGCCCGACTCCGACGAGCTCGGCTAGGGTTGGTAAACAACGAGCAATATTCACCCCACAGAGTATGAAAAGTAGGCAATAAGCTAGCAATGGAACGAAAATAAGAAGAGGCATATCATGGCATGATCAATTTAATGTTAACACCTGCAAATCCCTACTTTAATCTAGGTTAAGGAAGGAAAACCCCAAATCTGACATGCTTCCACTAAAACTTACAATTCTCGCAGGATACTATATCGATTTTAGAACTTTTTAGATCATTAGAAAGAGGACTGAGAGACGAATCTAGCAATATATAACACTTAGGATTTGGTCTGCTAAAACCTACCTTAGATGAAGGAAAAAGGGAACGGTGGTCGCCGATCGCAATGGGGAACACCTCCAACAGATCGCCGGAATACACCCTCGTCTACGAACCTCGTCAGTGTTGATTGTTTGTTTACCTATCTCTTCTTATCTTCTTTCTTTTTTAGTAGTTGATTGTGAGGGTTTTGAAAAATGATATGGCAAGATGATAAACAAACTACCAAAGATCAGCTCAACCTATGCACATGTGAACATGAACCTAGGCAATCAAATCTGACTCTAGCATGGGCACGCTATCTCAATCAAATTACGCTAAGGGAAAAACGAAAACACACGCCGGGGCGTGGAGCAAAGATAAATAAAAACACACCGCTAGGGGTGGAACAATCAAGGAGAATAAATAGATTTGATGAAAAAGACAGCTAGTGCCCAACACTAAGGAAAGTCGTGATCGCCACCAAAGTAAACACAAGTCAAAGACTCGAATATACCTTGGAAATAGGTGGATGAAACACCCGCCCACGGGAGAGAAAACCAAGGAAAGCCTGCAGATCAACTTGCAAATAACGGTCCAAACCCTGTGCGTCGCTTGGAAGTAACGGTCGTGCGATAGACCGCCAAAAGGAAATAACGCTCCTGCACCTGACCGTCAGATAACCTGCAGTGAAAAGATATGAACTCTTTGAACTCCAACCCTTCCAGCCGGCTAGAAGGCTTGGGCCTCGTGCTAGTGATCCTGTAAAACCTGCCAAGGATGTAGAAAGCAAAACAACACAACCTCAATTAGCCCTCAACATAAGTATAGCATCAATCCCTAAAAAGCTTGAGAACATCAAAAGGAGAGGGGATTACCGGGGAGTTGGTTTTTAACCCCTCTGGGCGTTTTTTAAGTTTAGGAGGATATGTGTATGCTTAGCAACAGTGAAAACGTGGAGGAAGAGGAGGGACAATGCTTTTGATTAATAAAACCAAGGGAAACTTGAGCATGCAATGATGATGATCTTGACAAACTAAAACTCAAAATACTCCCTTGACTTGGAAGATGGACGTGGGAAGCAGCTCCTCCTGGATGTAGATGACTCCTGAATTTGGCAGCACTTCGTCATGAATCAAACCTTCCTCCCTTGGGTTATGAAATCAAGAGTTCTATTTATAGACCCCCTCAAACTCTCAGGTCGAGTTGAAGATAAATCAGCCAAGAAAGGAGGATAATCCTTAGCAAATCCTTAAGGATAAAATCAACAAGAGTCCAAAGAAACAAACAAGAGGTCCTGAGGATTAGAATTGAAGGAGATAATGCCAATCCAAAACCCTATCTCGTCCACGGAGTAGCAGAGAAAAGGCCTGAACTGTCAGGACTCTCTGAAGGAAGTAACGGCCTTACGATAGACCGCCACTTTGAAATAACGCTCCAAGGAATGACCGTCATATTCAATCTTATCCAAAGGATAAGATCGACAGGAAGAAGATCTAAACAATAGGACTCTGCAAATAAGTAACGGCCAGGGCATAGGGCGTCATAATGGAACAACGGCCAGGGAGTAGACCGTTATTATCAAAGGGCAACGAGACCCTAAGTCTTAGGACTCTTCAAATAGTGACGGCCTATGATTCATGCGTTATTATGAAATGACGCGCCTAGTCCAGACCGTTATTATCATTGATTTTCAAGAAAATAGAATGGAGGGATTGCCAAGCTTTTGAACGAAGTGCCACCAGGAACCAGGTCTAATCCAGGAATTGAGACCCAGAAAACAGGCTTCAACTGATTAAAAGAAATTCAATGAAGAGTGAACAACTCGGAGCACCATATTGAATAAATAAGGAGATGACCCGACTTATTGGGTATAAAACGGGTGTCAACAGATGCCCCTCCTTAACGTCCTCTTTGCAGGGGAATGAGCGGAAGTGAAGCGAAAGTGACATGGAACATGGAGATGACGCGGAAATGAAACGGAGTGGATCAAAAAGAGGGCGTTAAGGTAAACGACACCCGTTTTTCACCAACAAGCGATAAGAATTTTCTGGAAAAACTTCAAAACTGATCACAAGGAAATAGCTAACCAAAGGACACAAGTCTGGAGGATTTAATTAACTAAGGAAAGGAAACACGGCTGGCCGCCGGAGGCAACGGAAAGGAAAGAGACTAAACTCCAGACAGGAATCTTCAGTCAACCAGATCAAGCGAGCAAATCGAAGGAAACCTTCAAATTCAGAGTGGAATAATTCTCCTTATCCGGGATCAAGAACACAGCTGTTCACCGTCAATGAGACCTCTTGAACAAATGAAGCTCATGAATGCTCAAAGAATGCGTATGATGCATGCTGGGCTAAAAAAAAAACAAATCTTCAAAGCAAATGCAAAGAAAGATAAAATATCAAATACTCGAGAATAATATTGCTAGATTGGAGAAACCAGAGTCAAGACACTATCTGCAACCACGGCGTGCAAGATAGAACCATCATCCCCAACTTTTCCAACCTAACGGCCTGTCCAACGATTATTCATGTGAACTTAGATCATCATCATTTTTGTTTAAGGGGAACATCAGATCCCAGGACACCTGAATGACCAGCCGGTTCTCGAGGTAATACATCATAGATAACATATAGTAATGCATTAAGGGATAAGGGAACGAGATACAATACCTGACTTACCTGCTTGATGGACGGCGAAGCGTGCCTTCTGTTCATAGTTCCAACAATAATCCATCAAAATAAGAGTTTAGGCATAACCATTGTCTGTGCAAAAAGTACCCATAAGGAACAACATGATAGACAATAGGAATATTCAAATATTAATTGGACCATTCATTTATCAAGAAACTTGCAAGCATATAACGGCCTGACTTAGGAGCGTCACATAAAAATGACGGATTAAGCCTAGTCCGTCAACACCAAGTCGGTTCAAATTCTTCAATAAAACAGTCAGTCACAAATGACGGCCTTAGAGGGGAGCGTTAAGACGATGTGACGGTCTAACGATAGACCGTCGCTTCTCCTGAGTTTTCAAAAAAAAACAAACCGAACGGCTTCGGTCTCATTCCATACACTCAACCCCCCAAAACACCAAACCATAAAAACCCACCGGCGATCTCCACCTCCACCTTCCAATGGCCGGCGACGAGGCACCGCAGCCACCACCTCAGAAGAGAGGGAGAGGAAAGAAGATGGCTATACGGCGGCTTCGCCGCCGGATCGAACGGGAGGCGATCCCGCCGGCGAAAGCGGAACAACCGACGAGGGGAGATCAAACGGAAGAAGAAGAAGTTCCCACGACTACGGGGGACGAGGGGGAAGTTCCCTTGGGTGCAGAGGAGCCCAAGGAACCACAGAAGAAGAAGAAGAGAGCCATGGACCACGAGGTAGGCCCTCCGCCCTATTTTTCAAATTTTGATTTTTTATGTTCTTAATTTATGTGTGCATGTGGGGAATGAGGGTAGAAATGGGTCTACGAACCCACTAGGAGTCATTGTAGGCCCTTTGGCCAAAGTGGGAAACCACAAGAATGCAAGGGAAAAAATCCCAACCAGCAGACGAAGTGACGGTCCTGCCAGCGACCGTCACTACCCTGACGCTCCATCCTGGGTGCGTCAGAAACAAGTAACGCCCTAACACAGGGCCGTTACTTCTGCCAGGGATTCAAACTATTTTCTAGGGTTTTCAATTTTTATTTTTTGTTTTGTTTTCAATTATGAATGTTTATGCCATGATTATATGATGCAAAATGGACTAACTAATGATCTAATATGCAATGCAGGGAAAGAGGAGATCACGGATCTCCTGGCTTCAGATCCGGGCGGTGTACCAGGCACTGCCCGACTACCAGAGGGAGAGACTTGCCGAGATGGGATTCGCCGAGGTGCTCAGCATCGAGGTGATCCGGATGGATACGCCACTGCTATACGCACTTCATGAGAGATAGGACCCGATCAGCCGTGCTTTCATCTTCCCGTGGGGCCACATGATCCCCACATTGGAAGACATAGCGAGGATTACAGGATTAAGAGTCCACGGCTCCGCAGTGACAGGATGGACGTACGGGGACTACCGGGAGATAGCGCAGCAGCTGCTGGGGTTGGACCTGATCAGGCCGGGTCAGTCCTCTTCCCAGCTCGCGAGATCGGTGCTGCAGGAAAGTTTGGGATTGAGGGGAGCGGCAATCACCGTAGGAGAGTTGCCGGAAGAGCATCTGGGCAGGGTGATTGACCAGGTGCGCCCTCGCGTGGCGGCAGAGGCAGGGGCAGAGGGAGATAGAGTGCTCAGACGCTTCCTGATGCTACTGTTCGGGAAGCTCCTGTTCGTGACTCGGGCAGATGTCATCAGCTGCAGATTGCTGTCGCTGCTAGAGGATCTGGGCAGAGTGAGGAAGTATGCATGGGGGGCAGCGGTACTAGCATTCCTGTTCGACTCCCTGAGCACCACGGACCGGCAGACCATGCTGGGCGGCTTCTCGCCTTTCCTACAGGTAAATGCATTTTAAATGCTTTCTACTATGCCATGTTTATGCAATGCAGTGATTTATGCAAAATGTCTTATGCAAATGATTCGACTGACTTGATCTCTAAATGCAGGTCTGGAGCTACATGTACCTCCCGGGCATTGGGAGAGGTACATTACTCCATCCCGGCCTCATACCAATCGCGAGGCGATGGTCGGTGGCGAGGGACACGGGATCGATCCTCAGATTGACCCGGACGATCCAGGACGACCTGGACGCCTACCCACACACATCGGTAAGCCCGAGACTCAAAATGATTTCTATATGCTTCTATATGCTGACAAATGCTGACAAATGGATGAAATGAATGAAATGCTTTCAGGTGAGATGGACCCCGTACCGCAGCGAGGGCTACACAGGACAGCCGTGGGTGGAGGCGTCCTTATCGTACCGGGGGCGAGACATATGGTTGCATTGCATCCATATCATCGAGCCTCTGCACTACAGGCTGATCCTGCGGACTCGGGGACTACACCAGCCCGAGGTGGCCTTTCCACATCGCAACGATGACCGCCCAGGCAAGTCGGCGAGGGGCATCAGTGGGAGTGTGGATTGCCGCGCCCGGAAGGCGAAGTACGTCCTCGACTGGAGGCAGCGAGGCAGGGCCGTGAAAGAGCGGGACAAGAGCGACGAGGCCTACCTGAAGGCCTTCGCTCGACACTACGGCGACCGGGTATACCGAGGTACCCGACGACCGGTATGCAATTCTAAACTAAGAAACTCTTTCTTATATGATGCAATGTGGAGGTGACATGCTGGCTTATGCTTTCTACATGCAGCTCGATCCTGAGGGGCGGATAGCTGAGCTAGAGGGACTACTCCACTCTACCATCCTGCAGCGGGATGAGTACCGGACTGCTCTGGAGCTCCTGGTGAGATTCTAAATGCTCATGATATGACTATGATTATGCATGATGCTAATGCTTCGGCTATGACAATGCAGCGGGCAGAGGGAGCTCAACGAGCCGGACCGGATGCCCCATCGTCGTCCTCGCAACCTGCGGGAGACAGGGCTGGGCGAGATGCTGATTTTGCTCGGGCGGTCGCCCGGGCCGAGGAGGCGGAGGCCACCCTCGCGGAGCGGGTAAGATACTTACATGCTTTTTGATTATGCTTATGCTAATTAAATTTATACGACTAACCTATATACAATGCAATGCAATCTACAGGCGATAGAGCTGGCAGCGGCAGTGGCGGAGGCCACTCAGGCGAGGGCAGAGGTAGAGAGGAGCCGGGCCGAGACTGATCGAGCTCGAGCAGAGACGGAGCTCGTGCGGGCAGAGATAGCCCGACTGAGAGCGGAGACCCCTCGTCATGCGGACGACGTGGAGATGGAGCGACTTCGGGCAGATTTAGCACGGGCGCAGGCCGAGGTGAAGGACCTTCGCCTTGGGACCGCGGATCTTGATCGCTACCGGACCGAGGCACGGGAGACGCGACGCCAGATCTTCACACTGAAGATCAGGCTCCAGACCATGGAGCAGACGGTCCGGATGCTAGGCCGGGCACCAGAGCGGAGTTCTTCCCGGAGCGGGGCTCATAGGAGTGCTGCCCCTAGTGGCTCGGTTGGGGATTTCCTAGTCATTTCCGCCGGCCAACAGAGAAATGAGAGGGCGGAGAGAGGACAACAGGAGGAGAGTGCTTCCATAGCACCGCCACCTCCGAGGAGACCAGAGGATGGGGAGGATGAGGGTGGCCCAGCGGATAAGCCGGCCGAATGATGCCTTTTCTTATGTTTTCTTTTTATTTGTATAGAATCTTTGGTTAAAAATGGAATGAAATTATCTTTTTCATTTTTCTGTTTTAATTTGATGCGAGCGTGAATGGATGAATGAGATGTACAGGATGGATGAAATGTGGATGAATGAATGAGATGTATGCCGGAATGTATGTATGAAAATGGGAAGAAGATGAGGTGTATAAATGTGAAAGACCGCCAGGTCTAGTCAAGGATTAAAGGAATAGCTTGAACCCAGCAGCAGAGAAAGTGACGGTCCAAGATCTGACCGTCATAATCAAGCGACGCTCTGGTGAGAGACCATTAATCATCAGAGGCCCACACGGGCTGTGGGGCTTTAGGATAAACGACGGCCAATGGATGGTGCGTCAGAGACAGATAACGGCCAAGGCTCAGACCGTTGATCATGGCAGAACGTTAGTTGGGCAGGGCAACTAGCAGGAAAATGTGACGGTCCGAAGGGGATGCGTCAGAATCAAGAGACGGTCAGAAGTAAGACCGTCAGGAAGCGTTTTTAGCCCAGAAGAGAAAGAACCAAGTGGTTGAGAATGTGACGGCTCAGGGATAGAGCGTTACAGAAAGCGACGGTAGACCCTACGGCCGTTACTCTCCACAGAACATGATCCGGGGAACTGAAACCCACAAAGAATGCGACGGTCGAGTGATGGCGCGTTAGAGTGGAGTGACGGCCATGCGATGGACCGTTAGAGTCTGGGTCACAATCCGAATCGGATTGAGCCGAGATAACTAAAACCCGAGGTTTAGCCACTTAAATCACTGCTAGGACTTATCCTAATTGAAGATAAAGCCTTCTAGCCCGGGTCTTACCCTTCTAACGTTAAATACAAGCCTTGGCAACTTAAAACCTTAATCAAAATCGCAGTTTTGCTAAAACCTCTGTTCTAGGGTTTGAAGAGCCCTCTCTAAAGGGCAGAAAACATGATGAAGAGGAACTTCGAGGTGATGGCTATGGAGGAGAAAGCCCACACCGGCCCTAAAGCTGCAAGGAAGGAACATGGAGAGCTCCAACGGCTAACCTCAATCCCCAAGCATCTAAGCTCTAATGTCCAAAGGGTGGTAAGCTTGCATGACTTCATCCAAAGTTCAGATTTTCTTTTGCTGCACTTTAATTTTCTTCATAACCTTCCTTCTTCTTTTCTTCTTCAAGCCTCTTCCTGGCCCAAGGTGTTACTCCAACCTGAAGTGGGTGGCTCCCATGGTAAAGGCACTCTCTTTAGAGGTGGTATCAATCCTCAAAGCGTGGCACCTCCAACCCCTCTTGGTTCTAGGCAAAAACTTTCAGAAATTGTCTTTAGACTGGCCATGCCTTTCAGCCCTTGTGGAACTATGGCATCCACAAACTCATACCCTCATCTTCCCTTCCTTTGAAGCAACCGTCCTATTGGAGGAGGTAGAGACCTACCTAGCCCTTCCTAAGACTAAGGTGGGGGATGAGGATCGGGTTTGCTATACAATAGAACCTATTGATCCGTCCTTGATCTTAAGCGACTTCATTCATAACCCAAAGGACGTGCGGACCATGATCAGCCCACGCCACATTCACTTGATCCCTATGGCACAATGGATAGTGTCTCACTGTAAAAACAAGTGGGAGAGACACGAAGCAATAGCCAAGGCGGCAGCGGTTTGCTTGTGCGGGGTCTTCCTTTTCTCCACAACCGACCACCTCTTAGATATCCAAAATCTTAGCATTATTAGCGGATTGTGGCGGGGTATGTCTATTTCGCAAGCGGTCCTCTCATACCTCTATGAAGGACTAAGCTCGGCTTGCCTTGGAGGGCCTTTGTTCGGTTCCATGATACTCCTTGAGTGTTGGATAGGAGTGAGAATCAAATTCCTTCCCAAGGAAGATATAACTTCGGCGAGCCGGATCTTTGGGAGCCACCCCCTCTTCTTCATTGGAGGGGCTTTTGGATATTCTTCTCATGTTGAATGCAGGACGGCGGATAAGAAAACGCGTGATGAATGGCGCCTCTTCTTCAATGCTTTGCCTCTTGAAAGGTTCATCATGCGACCAAGCGTTCTTCGAAGCATTCTTCTTAAAATACCGCGGCGTCAAGGCCTGGACCTCCAGCTGGTTGGAAACACTACCATGGCGATCTACAACCCGCACCGATGCCACCTTCAGATCGGATTACCTCGAATCAGTGTTTCTGCACTATCGCACTACCCTCCCCTCCTACCTAGGAAGATGGGGACCGAGGAAGATGAAAGAGCGATCCGGAACGCGCTGACCATGTGGGAGATCAGCAAGGTGCGCCCGTGGCAGGCAGAAGTTGAAGAAAATGACGAAACACGCCGAGATTACTTGAAAGAGTTGAGAAGAATCCGCCCTCTTGCGGATAAGAAGTTGAATGTACTTTGATTTTCCTTTGTTTATGAAAGATGTTATGAGATTGCCACTCAGAACTTGGTTTATCATGAATTACATTTTATTAAGCTTGCTTGAATGAGATGAGATTGCCTCAATTGAAAGAACTTGAGTTGTGTGCTTTGGAAGATTAGATTGATGTGAATAATCAGAGTTTCTGGGGGGAGTAACGGATGTACTCTGGGGCGTTATTTTGAAACGACGGTCTGAAGTAGGCCGTCATAAGGGAAGTAACAGGAACTCAATCTCTGAAGGAGGTGACGGATGGATCTTGGGCCGTTATTTCAAAGTAACGGTATGTTCCCAGACCGTCATGATGATGGTTTAATTGAAAGGAAGAAGGCCCACGCCTGAAGGAAGTGACGGTCCGAGACGGGCCCGTTACATGACTTTAACGGTCTGATGCTGGCGCGTTACACACCTGAACCTGCATAGTTGTGAGCTTTTACCTTTGGGCTTGCCCCTGTACTCTGCACACACTTAGACATGGAACAAGTTAGATCCGTTCTTAGACTCAACCCCTTGCCTCGAAGCAAGTTAGATAATGACCGTTTCTTGATATTTGGTCAAGGGGTGGAGCCTTATTAAATAGGCGAAAACATAATGAAAATGCGATGCATGTTATGCAGATGATGGAAGTATTGAATGCTTTTGGAAAGATTTGATTTGTTTGGATTTTTTTTGAAATATTTGATGTTTTTGGATTTTGAAAACATTTGATTGTTTTTGGATTTTGAAACATATTTGATGTTTTTGGATTTTGAAACATATTTGATGTTTTTGGATTTTGAAACACCAGTGCCTTTCTAGCAACACGAGACCTCCCTTGTTTTTAGCTTGAGTCTCGAGACCGGCGTGCAAATAGCGTGACAACCCCTGGCCGAGACCTGATCATCGTGACGGTGTTTTTACCAAAGCCATACCTAGGGTACTCGTCTCAGTCCTAAAAAGAAAAAGGAATATGGGGGTAAGCTTAGGCCAGATATGGAAGTTTTTAGAACTTGATTCCCTCACCGTACAACCTTATTAGAGATTTGGTCTGTTGTGCCGGGGCTCTTTTATGTCCGTCATCGAACCTTTATCCACTTAGGTATGCATGCGACCGGGCTCATAACGTCCTGCGGGGAACTGTACTGCCACTCTTGTCATGCCTAATTTCTTTTCTTTTGGAGCTTTTGAGAATTCATTCACAGACCTTGAGGTGATGTTTTTTTTTTGATTTCATGGTAAAGAGCACTCCTTTGCTTTTCCTTTTCTTTAGTTTCTTGTGGAGTCAGGTCATAACGGACTTGCCCCTATTTGAGACCTCTTCTCGTTAGGGAGTTTGGATCGGTTGTCTCCTTCTTATTTACTCCTTGCCTCTGGATGCAGCCGAAGAATGAAACGTACAGGGACTTTGACTTTCCCCCAAAGCATGGTCGAGGAAAAACGGTGTCTTTTTAAGCAAGGAACCCGACCAGGGGCGTCGTGTAGTGTGTGTTTGCCTTACTCGAGACTCTCTTTTGAAGATAGGGAGGCATTTCTTATTGCCGGAAAAGTACATGGTTTAGATTTTTAAGGAAAGAAACGCTTAAGATACAACCCATTCCACGGGTGAGAGAGCTCCTCACCTTCCGCGTTGATTAGACGATAAGCATTCCCTGAATAAGCTTCTTTTATTACAAACGGTCCTTCCCAGTTAGATTGCAATTTAGACCTAGGACCTGCAGACCGAATGAATTTGCGTTTCAAAACCATTTCACCCTTGCAAAATTTTCGTTCAATTACCTTCTTTTGAAAATAACGTGAAACTCTCTTTTGATAAACAGATACGTGATCGGCCGCATTCATCCTCTTCTCATCTAGGAGTTCCAGTTGGATCAGCAACGCCTCTCGACGTTCATCGAGATTAAGTTCCTTATCGAGCTGTACTCTGAGTGAAGGGATTAAGATCTCATATGGGAGCACCGCCTCCATCCCGTAGGTTAGAGAATAGGGAGTTTGTCCCGTACGAGTACGGACGGAGGTGCGGTAAGCCCACAGAGCTTCCACCAATCTTTCAGGCCAATCAGAAAATTTGTGTGCTTCACATGTTTTCTTAATGATTTTAAGAAGAGTTTTATTAGTGGCTTCGGCTTGATCGTTGCCTTGAGGGTAATATGGTGATGAATGATGCAATGTAATTTTGAATTTCTTACAGAGGTCTTTAAGCTCCTGGGAGACAAACTGGGGCCCGTTGTCGGTGATGATGCTGCTTGGCACTCCGAACCGTGAGATGATATTCTTCATGATGAAGCGGCACACCGTTGTAGCTTTGATCTCTGCGTACGCCTCGGCTTCGGCCCATTTGGTGAAGTACTCAGTTGCTGTGAGAATGAAGGATTTCTGCTTGATCTGAGAATTAGGATCACCGAGTGGGCCGACAACGTCGAAAGCCCACATAGAGAATGGCCAAGGAGCAGTCATAGGATGAAGAGATGAAGCTGGAGAGTGGATTTTATCAGCATGGAGTTGGCATTTAAGACACCTCCGGACATAGAGGGAGCAATCTTCCTCCAGAGTGGGCCAATAGTAGCCCTGCCTAAGAATCTTCTTTGCTGGAGCCTGGCCATTGACATGACCTCCACACTCGCTAGAATGTGCTGCTTTTGCTACTTTCCAAGCTTCCACATCATCTAGGCATCTCATGAGCATTCCGTTAGTAGCGCGCCTGTATAGTTCTCCTGCAATGATAGTGTACTTTACGGCGGCTCTTCTTATTGCTTTGCGCTGCTCAGCTCTTGCCCCTTCTGGGAATGCCCCTTCTTTGCAAAATAACTCGATTTCATGGTACCAAGGTAATTCTTCCTCATCCAAAATTTCCTCTAGTTCTGCTAATGATACCTCCTTAAGATCTTCCTTTTCAGCTCTCACTTCTGCAGACTTCCTAAGGTTGGTGAACCAAGGATCCTGGAGAGAGGGTGCGTCCATCCTCTGGACGACGACGGTCTCAGTACTACGACTGAGAGGGAAGGATAAGGAGGAGGCCAGAGATGCCAATGCATCCGCCAGAATGTTCAGAGAACGGGGAGTATGGATATAGATTAGCTTGCGGAATCGCTTAGCGATGAGCGTGACCAAATCTTGGTAGGGTTTGAGCTTGGGGTCACGGGTACGGTAAGTGGACAGAACTTACCGTAAGACGAGCTGAGAGTCTCCTATGATGTTTAAATAATGCGCGCCTAAGAGATAGGCGTGCTTCAAGCCGGCCAGGAGAGCCTCATACTCAGCGATGTTGTTGGTAGCAGGAAATCGAAGTTGATAAGCGAAGGGGATGGTTACTCCCTCAGGAGTAAGCAGGACAGCACCGATCCCTTGGCCCTGTGAGTTAAGCGCACCATCAAAATGCAGAGACCAGAAGGGATGCTGAGAAAGAACAGAGAGATGCTCATCAGGGAAATCGTCCTGAATAGAGTCGGTGTGAGGAATAGGGAGATGTGCAAGATGCTCAGCGATGGCATATCCTTTGACTGCCTTCTGAACGACAAAGGTGATATCGAATTGAGATAGGAAGCTCTGCCAGCGAGCTAACCTACTAGAAAGAACGGGCTTTTCTAAGAGATAACGGATCGGGTCCATTCTAGAGATCAGCCTAACTGGGTGGGCGAGAAAGTAATGTTTAAGCTTCTGAACTACCCACACTAAGGCGGCACAAGTCTTCTCCATAGCGGTGTACCTAGATTCAGCTAGATTAAACAACCGAGAAAGATAGTACGCAGCCCGCTCTTTTCCTTCATCATCCACTTGTGCTAAAACTGCCCCTAGGGAGTCCTCAATGACTGAGATGTATAGGATCAGGGGTTTCCCAGGGACAGGAGATTGCAAAACCGGGGGATTGGATATATATTCCTTGAGGTCCTCATAGGCCTTTTGACAATCTTGATTCCATTCGAACTTGACCCCTGCCTTGAGCAATTCATAAAACGGACGGCACCTTTGAGAATGCTGGGATATGAATCTTCTAATGAATTGCAATCTACCAATCAGTCCTCGAAGTTCCGTAATGTTCTTCGGCGGAGGCATATCCATGACGGCCTGTGCTTTGTTAGGATCAATTTGGATCCCCCGTTTGCTCACTATGAAACCTAGCAGCTTCCCCGAGGAGACTCCGAATACGCATTTCTTCGGATTCATCTTTAGCTTGTACTCCCTGGCTCTCTGCAGCACTTTAGCCAAAATAGAGGGGTGTTCTTCTTTTGATCTTGACTTCACCAAGATGTCATCCACATAAGCTTCCATATAGACGTGCATCATGTCGTGGAAGATAGCCATCATCGCCCTTTGATAGGTGGCGCCTGCGTTCTTTAATCCAAAAGGCATAACTACATAGCAGTATGTGCCCCAGGGCGTGGTGAAGGAAGTTTTCTCTTGATCTTCAGGAGCGAGACGGATCTGATTATAGCCTGAGTACCCATCCATGAATGATAGAGCTTCGTACCTGGTAGTGTTATCAACAAGGACGTCTATATGAGGCAGCGGGAAATCATCTTTAGGACACGCTTTGTTAAGGTCCCTGAAATCAATGCATATGCGCACTTTTCCATCCTTCTTGAGAACAGGGACTATGTTTGCCACCCACTGAGGGTATAAAACTACTCTGATGAACTTGGCCTTGTAAAGTTTGTCGACCTCTTCCTTAATCCGCAAGGCCATGTGGGGGTGAAATCTTCTCGACCTTTGTTTAACAGGTGTTGCCCCTGGTTTAAGCACGAGTCGGTGTTCCACTAAGGAGGGGTCAAGACCTGGCATGTCCTCATAAGACCAGGCGAAAGAATCGCTATACTCCCTCAGTACCTTAATTAGATCCTCTTCTACCTGTGGAGGGAGATTAGCTGAAATATTGATGGGCCTTGGATCTTCTTCTGTTCCCAAGTTGATTTCCTTTGTAGGTTCATCCACTGCCGTCGACGGCTGGTCGAATCTCTTCAGTCCCTTTGCATATAAGTCGGCAGTGTCCTCTACATCGCTGTCTTCATCAATTGGGTCTTTCTCATCCAGCACTTCATAGACGCCTAATCCGTCATCGCTCCACACCCCTTCTATTTCATCTTCATCTTCAATCGCAATCGCCGTGGCGACGAATTCTGGGCACTTCAAAAGAGCATGACACCGCTGAGCTAGATCTTGCAAGAACCTATCAGGAATAGATCGGGAAGGATGCGCAAGCGAGCGTGGCTCAGGAGGGGAAGGGTTGAACGACCTAGAACAAGACCCTACTTCTTTAGACCTAACTGACTCTACTTCTCTAGACTCGCTAGACCCTAACTCTGACCTGGGAGAGAGGAAGCTTAATGGAAGGGAAGGAGCAGGGGACTCGTGCCCCTGGGAGGAGGAGGATGGAGACAGGATAGCATAATCTTCCACTGAAATCTCCGTTTCAAATTTGACGTTTTTTTTTGGAGATCAGTGGAGACCACGTAGCACGACGGAGGAGGCGGGAGCTGCATAGGGAACAGCTCAGAAAGATGCAATCGAAGAAAAGATCATAAGAGGAGGAACCCCACATCTCGTGGATTTGAGAGTTAAAAAATGGAGGGATGGGGAAAGCAGGCAGATTAATGGGGCAGCGAGGCCCATAAGCAGGAGGATTGATCGGAATCTGGAATGGATCACTGAAGGATGGATTGATCATAATCGGAGGAGGACGGGGTACAAACCCCTTCAGCTGGATCATGCACTGAAAATGAGAGGGAGATAGAGAAAGGGCAATCAGCGAGCTCCCTTCTTTCTTTGAACCATTACCAGGCCGCTTCTTCGGCCTCCACTGCATGAGCTGATCCTTCTGTGGCTTCTGGCTGCCTCTTTCACAAAACAGCCCCTGGAGAGCCCAGCTGTAGTCGATCACATCGTCACTTAGCCGGCAACGGGGGTGGACTGGCGACTGGACAAACCGTGTCGGTTTCTGACTGGACTGACTTCGCAGCTAACGTGCCCGGCTGTGGGGGCCCTCTGACAAAATGCTGACGGTAATCCCAGGTAAGCGGCCCAGAGTCACCCATCATTGATAATGCTGTCTCCTTGTAACCGAGACCTCGTCTGCCCATTTTTCTTCCTTTTGGTATGGGCTTGGTCATCCCTTGCAGCTGTGCACCGAGGCCTCTCCCCGGTTGATAGCCCAGTTTCAATATAATGTTCCACCCCTTTGAATCTCGAATCTGCGGCTTTGCCTTGATATTGACCGGGGTAGTGACGGGCCTAGGAGTGGTGTACGCCCAAGGAAAGTTTAGGTCCAGCACTGATAGCACGGGCCGGCTGCTTGGCCAGAGAGTAGGAAGAATCTGTTCAGAGATGGCCTTCACTGACTGTACCGTGGATAAACTTTTAACTTTGACGACCCTCCCTTGAAAAGGGAATTTAATGCATTGGTGCGCAGTAGAGGGCACGGCGCCAAGTGTGTCGATCCAGGGACGACCCAAGATAGCCTTGAACATAGGGTCGATATCAAGTACATAGAATTCTACAGCCATGGAAAGAGGCCCGAGCTCAGCCTGAATAGTGACTACCCCGTGACATGCCCGCCTTGAGTTGTCGTATGCTGCTATAGTGGTGGGGGTAGACCGTAGTAACTCCTCAGATATATTGCAGGCTCGGAGAGTGCTGAGGGGGCAGACATTAATTGAGGCCCCAGTGTCGACCAGTGCTGCTTCAACGTCGACTTTGTTCAAAGTAATTGTTATGCAGAGCGGCATTTGCCGAGCCCCCGGAGGTGCAAGCTCGGTCTCAGAGAATGTGATTGCCGGCCCTTTAGAGATAGTTGCTAGTGCCGTTGGTAGACTGTCGACTGCCATGTCTTCACTAACCATGACCTTCTGCAAAAAATCCCTCAGAGCATCTTGATGGAGAGTGGACCTTTTGATTAACTCCAGCACAGATATCTTGGCGGGTACCCGATCTAGATGATGCAGTAAATCATATTGAGTCCCCGGTAACGGTTCAGCTTCCTCTTGTTCGGCCACCGGTTGGGAAGACTGGGGATTGCTAGTAGTGGCGTAGTTCCGATGGAACATCTTCCCGCTCCTTAGAGCACAATTTGCCGCGGCATCGGGGGATAGTATGATGGGCCCTGCGGGGCGAATGAGTGGAATAGGTGGCGTGGGGGAGGCAGTTTGGTAAAGTGGAGGGTTGGTGAAGTTAATGGGGGATGCGCGGATGATAAGTGAAGGATTGGTGGGTGGTAGGGTGGTGATGGATGTGGGTGCTGGCGAAGGCAGGGTGAATGGATGGGTAAGGATAGGTGCGGGATTGGATGGTGGTGTGATGACGGTGACAGGGGTTGGCGAAGGATACGACGGGATGGTGAGCGGAGCGGGTGTGAATGGTGGGATGAGTGGAGAGGGTGTTGGTTGGGTAGGGAGGATGAAGGAAGGTTTGTGGTGGAAGGCCATGACCTGTGGTGCGGCGCCATCATCATCAAATGACCACCCAGCGTTGGAGGCTGGTGGTTGGACTACATTAACTTGTGCTGGTGCTGGCGGCTGCTGCGGAGGAGCGGGTTGATGGTTTGGCATCGGATTCTGATGGATGCCCAGATCTTGTGCTTGCTGCGGTGGCTGCTGTTGTGGCGGCTGCTGCGGCTGCGGTGCCGGATGCTGCTGCACTTGCTGCCCCTGCGGCTGCCTTCTCTTCTCTTTGATCTCCATAATGGCCCTATGCATCTCGGCCCAGTCTATTCTCTGTCCTTCGTGTAAGTCGTACACGAGATCTCGGAAGTGAAAGCATCCTTCTATAGTGTGACCCAGCTGCCGATGGAACATGCAATACTTAGTTTGATCAACAGCTGGGTTCCAGACAGTCTTTTCTGGAGGAAGTTGAATTGCATTTACTGCCATGAGCGCTGAGAATATGTCGGTAAGTGTCTCTGGCAATGGAGGATACTGGGCTCTTCTGGGAGCCGGGCGCTTGCTGTTGGGATTATTATTGTTGTAGCCGCTGGGTGGAGGGACGTTATGGTATTGCGGTGATGGTGGTGGTTGTTGTGGTGCGGTGATGGTGTTTTGCGGGATGGTGAAGGTAGGCGGAGGGTTTTGTGGAGTGTTTTGAAAGTGTTGCGGAGCGGAGTTTTGCGGATTGCGGGGGCTTTGGTTGTAGCGGAATGGTGCGGCTTGGTAGGGAAAAGCAACAGCTTGTACTTGCTCATTTGTCTGGACTCCTTCGGTAACCGGCCCCTGTGGTTTCTTATGGTACTTGGGCTTTTGGTTTTCAAAAAGAGAATGGATAGGGGAGTCCTTAAACTGAGTTTGTATAAATCGCGCCCGGCTATACAGTTGATGCATATTGGCTATATCGTTCATTGCCAGGATGTTCTTGAAGGTGGGCGTAGCATTTGAAATTAGCAGTTTAACTTTTTCTTCCTCTGGAATATGGCCGGGCACCCTGGCAGCCATCTGCCTCCATCTATCTGCATAAGTTGCGAATTCCTCATCCGACTTCATTTTCTCGGCCACCAGATCTGTGAATGAATATTCCGGGCCGACCCGGTCTTGGAACCGCTGAATAAACTTGTCATTGACCACTTTGAAGCTCTCGGCCTCTTCTAGGGGCAGAGAATAAAACCATTCCAGAGCAACGCCATCCAATGATCGGCGGAATAGGTACGCCATAAGGCGATCATCATATTGGAACTGCGCCGATTCATACAGAAAATCCCTCACATGGATGAAGGGATTGTTGTTCCCATCATACTTACGGTAGTTGGGGAGCTCAGACTGCGGAGGGAAACGGATGTTCTGGAAGCTTGGGACGGGAATATCAGCCAAGGATTGTGGGCCTACCTTTTTCTGGAGAAAATCAAGCTGTTGCTGCATGGCGGCCCACTTATTAAGCCAATCCTGCTCTCGAGAGGGAGCAGGGGCAGTGAAGGGAGTTGATTGTATCTGGTGAGCAGAAGGAATGGCGGTTGCCGAGGGCGGGAGCCCATAGGAAGGAGCAGAAGGATAACTAGTGGAATTAGGGGGGCCGTAAGAAGAATACTGGGCCTGAGATAGACCCGGATTGGAGTGAAATTGGGCCACCCCGTGCTGTTGGGGCAAGAAATCGGATGGGCCCACGAGGACCTGTGGAGCCGCCGGAGCAGAGGGGTGATAATCCATCGGAAGAGAGGGGATAGGCGATTTCCCCTTATCAAAAGATTGATGGGTCGAATTGGAGGATTGACCCATCTCCATGCCAGCAAAGGTGATGGTCCGGGGCTGGACCGGGGTGAGCTCAATCGGGGTGGGCTGAACAGACGGCCCAATAATGGAAGAATTAGAGTGCCCCTGGACGGTAGCAGAGGGAGGAGGATTGGACCCTTGCATGGCCTGATAGAGGACCTGGAGTTGGGTCGGATCTAACTGGGCCATCATATGGAGGACAGAGCCCGCGGAAGGAGTGGATAAAGAAGGGATGACCTGACCACCTTCTACGGGAGTGGAGGATGAGAGAGGGGCGGTCCCCTCTCCAGCGGAGAAAGAAATAACCCTCGGGGGGTTCTCAAGGAGCCCTTGAGGAAGGGAATCTTCTTGGGAGCGAGGAGGATTGCAGGATGCCATGGTAGATTCGAAGAGGGGATTGGAATAGAACGTGAAGGAGGAAGCGATTCAAGGATATGATTCGGACGAACGAAAACAACTCCACATGCAACGGACAACCTTGATAAATGCAAAACAACAAACACAACAAACACACAATGAGCAACCGCACCTAGGTGACTCAAACAAGATATAAGTGATAGGGAATGAAGATACTCAAAAGCCAACCAAGTTGCTTAATATGATGCAAACAAAGTTTCTTTATGGTTTCTCCTTTGGAACTTTAGTGAATTGATTGATATGTGCTCTCTCCAAATGGGTTCTTAATAGGAGGTGGATATGGACTTGGCTTGACTTTAAGTGTGACCACTCCTTCACTTATGCAACCCTAGACACAAGGGGGGAAGGTACAACCGGCCCGGCGTCCGTGTGGGAATCCACGGCTCGCGGGGACTTATGGAGGTCCCTGCTGTGATTTCCTAGTCGGCCCCAAGGAATATGGAGACGAGAGGTCCTCACAACAAGGTAGGAAAATACAGTCTAATATATGAAAAGATGGATGACCCTATGTGCACCGGAGTGCATGCAAAGTCTAGCCTAGAATCTAGCAAACAATGGTGCACATAATGATATGAAGATATGAATGGAATTATGGCAGAAATCAAGCAGCACCCAAGCAATAAATCACAGCCAAAAACTGCGGAAATAACTGCACCTCGGATGCGTACCTACCAGGAGAATGACGGACGAAGGCCCCTGCGTCAGAGCCGAATAACGGTCAGACACCAGACCGCCATAAATAATGTAACGTAGGGCTTCCAGACCGTCGTATGAGCCAGGGAACCAAAAACAAACTGAAGTAACAGGAAAACCCGTGAAAGCTCACACCACAAAGACAAGCGACGGCCAGATGTCCCTGCGTCAGACCACTGTAACGCGCCGAGACAGGGCCGTCGTATGTTTCAGAAAACCAGAAAGGGGGGGAAAACAAAGGGATCAAAAGACAACTGAGCAAACAGATGATGGCAAGTTTAAACAGGAATCAGAAGCACGATTGGCACTAGTTAGTCCCACCGTGATCGTCAAAAAATTATCTGTTGATTGTTTGTTTACCTATCTCTTCTTATCTTCTTTCTTTTTTAGTAGTTGATTGTGAGGGTTTTGAAAAATGATATGGCAAGATGATAAACAAACTACCAAAGATCAGCTCAACCTATGCACATGTGAACATGAACCTAGGCAATCAAATCTGACTCTAGCATGGGCACGCTATCTCAATCAAATTACGCTAAGGGAAAACGAAAACACACGCCGGGGCGTGGAGCAAAGATAAATAAAAACACACCGCTAGGGGTGGAACAATCAAGGAGAATAAATAGATTTGATGAAAAAGACAGCTAGTGCCCAACACTAAGGAAAGTAGTGATCGCCACCAAAGTAAACACAAGTCAAAGACTCGAATATACCTTGGAAATAGGTGGATGAAACACCCGCCCAAGGGAGAGAAAACCAAGGAAAGCCTGCAGATCAACTTGCAAATAACGGTCCAAACCCTGTGCGTCGCTTGGAAGTAACGGTCATGCGATAGACCGCCAAAAGGAAATAACGCTCCTGCACCTGACCGTCAGATAACCTGCAGTGAAAAGATATGAACTCTTTGAACTCCAACCCTTCCAGCCGGCTAGAAGGCTTGGGCCTCGTGCTAGTGATCCTGTAAAACCTGCCAAGGATGTAGAAAGCAAAACAACACAACCTCAATTAGCCCTCAACATAAGTATAGCATCAATCCCTAAAAAGCTTGAGAACATCAAAAGGAGAGGGGATTACCAGGGAGTTGTTGGTTTTTAACCCCTCTGGGCGTTTTTTAAGTTTAGGAGGATATGTGTATGCTTAGCAACAGTGAAAACGTGGAGGAAGAGGAGGGACAATGCTTTTGATTAATAAAACCAAGGGAAACTTGAGCATGCAATGATGATGATCTTGACAAACTAAAACCCAAAATACTCCCTTGACTTGGAAGATGGACGTGGGAAGCAGCTCCTCCTGGATGTAGATGACTCCTGAATTTGGCAGCACTTCGTCGTGAATCAAACCTTCCTCCCTTGGGTTATGAAATCAAGAGTTCTATTTATAGACCCCCTCAAACTCTCAGGTCGAGTTGAAGATAAATCAGCCAAGAAAGGAGGATAATCCTTAACAAATCCTTAAGGATAAAATCAACAAGAGTCCAAAGAAATAAACAAGAGGTCCTGAGGATTAGAATTGAAGGAGATAATGCCAATCCAAAACCCTATCTCGTCCACGGAGTAGCAGAGAAAAGGCCTGAACTGTCAGGACTCTCTGAAGGAAGTAACGGCCTTACGATAGACCGCCACTTTGAAATAACGCTCCAAGGAATGACCGTCATATTCAATCTTATCCAAAGGATAAGATCGACGGGAAGAAGATCTCAACAATAGGACTCTGCAAATAAGTAACGGCCAGGGCATAGGGCGTCATAATGGAACAACGGCCAGGGAGTAGACCGTTATTATCAAAGGGCAACGAGACCCTAAGTCTTAGGACTCTTCAAATAGTGACGGCCTATGATTCATGCGTTATTATGAAATGACGCGCCTAGTCCAGACCGTTATTATCATTGATTTTCAAGAAAATAGAATGGAGGGATTGCCAAGCTTTTGAACGAAGTGCCACCAGGAACCAGGTCTAATCCAGGAATTGAGACCCAGAAAATAGGCTTCAACTGATTAAAAGAAATTCAATGAAGAGTGAACAACTCGGAGCACCATATTGAATAAATAAGAAGATGACCCGACTTATTGGGTATAAAACGGGTGTCAACAGTCAGCCGCCACAGCATCCAATCGCTTCTAGGTCAACTAGGGTTTAGTTTTATAGAGTCAATTTGTTTCTAGAGGCGTCTGATTGAGAGGATAGAGTCCTCCAAGTCAGTCGCGCGAGATTCGCGGCTTGACCCGGTCACGTCGCCGCCTCGGCTAAAAATTCATTTTTTTGGATTAGGGTTTCGATGGGGATCGAGAGGGGAAACGATTTACTCATCTAGGCCGTTCATTTGGGTCCGATTTGGGCTTAAATGATTGAGAATTGGCCCATAATTTGTTGATTTAAGGTCTGGTTAGGTTAAACGTTAATTTGGGCCTAATCTGCTAATTCGGCTCACTTAGAATTTTCTTTTGGGTTGGTGGTAGAAGACATTTCTCTAAGTTTTCTATCTTCTATATGATTATAATTTTTCTAGATTTTTATAAATTGGTTAGAATTTTACTTATCATATTTTCTTGTAGAATTTCTTATGAATTTTTCTTATTATTTTTATTCAATATAATACCGGGTGTTACACCCTCCCCCACTTTAAGGAATTTGGTCCTCCAAATTCTCTGCACGTATTAGAATGGGGAGTAAGATAACTAACCTTAGAATAAATCAGGGTATTGCTTCCGAATAAGGTCCTCGGACTCCCAAGTAGCTTCTTTAGTTCCTCGCCGACTCCACTGAACCTTGACCATAGGTATGGAACGATTCCTGAGTTGTTGTTGCTTGCGATCCAAAATCTTGATGGGTCATTCTTCGTAAGTCATGTCTTCCTTCATTTCCAAATCCGCATGTTGAATGATGTGAGTGGGGTCATAAACATATTTCCGTAACATAGATACGTGGAAGACATTGTGTACTCCAGATAACTGAGGTGGTAAAGCTAATCTGTTAGCAACCTCCCCCACTCAATCCAAAATCTCGAAAGGGCCAACATATCTCAGACTTAGCTTACCCCGAATGCCAAACCTTTGAATTCCTCTCATGGGCGAAACCCTCAGAAACACATGCTCGCCGACTTGAAACTCTAAGGCTCTCCTTCTACAATCAGCATAACTTTTCTATCTTGATTACGCCACTTGCAGACAGTCTCTGATAATACGGATGTTCTTAGATGATTCTGAAATGAGATCCAGTCCCAACCATTGTTTCTCACCTACCTCGTTCCAACATCGGGGTGATCTACAACTTCTCCTATAAAGAGCTTCAAACGGATCCATCTGGATACTAGACTGGTAACTGTTATTGTATGCAAACTCAATCAAAGCTAAGTGCTTATTCCAACTGCCTCCAAAATCAATCACACAAGCTCTAACCATATCTTCCACAATCTGATTGGTTCTTTCAGTTTGTCCGTCTGTCTGTGGATGAAAGGCAGTGCTGAAATTCAGACAAGTACCCAAGGATCCTTGCAGTCCTTTCCAAAAATGCGAAGTGAACCGGGGGTCTCTATCGGACACAATACTAACCAGTATCCCATGAAGTCTTACAATTTCTTTCATATACAGAGCAGCCAAAACATCCACTATCCATTTGGACGTAAAGGGCAAGAAATGAGCAGACTTAGTCAGTCTATCAACAATGACCCATATTGCATCGAATCCGCTGCAAGTCTTAGGTAGACCCATGATAAAATCCATGCCGATCCTCTCCCACTTCCATTGGGGTATATCAAGTGGATTTAACTTCCTTGCAGGCCTGAAGTGCTCAGCCTTGACTTGCTGACACACTAAGCATCTGCTTACAAATTCTGCAAGTTCCCTTCTCATATTCGGCCACCAAAAGGATTTCTTAAAATCTCGATACATCTTAGTACCTCCCGGATGAATAGTATACCCAGATCTATGGGCTTCCTATAAGATCTTGTCCTTTAGTTCAGCTACATCAGGCACACAGGTTCTTCCTTGGAATAATAATATGCCGTCATCGGCTAATGTGAAATTAGGTCTATTGTTCAAACTTTCCTTGATCTCTACCAACATCGGATCATTGTCTTGTAAGGTCTCTATTTCCATTAGTAACTCTGGACGAAGATGAATCTGTGCAATCATAACCCGATCCTCGCCGACACTGAGATCTAAGCTAGCCAACTGTTCTAACAGTCTCCATTCTTGCAACAAAAGACTTGACAACTTAGCTATCGGCCTGCGGCTTAAAGCATCTTCCTCCACATTGCCTTTTCCTGGATGATACTCAATAGAAAAATCAAAATCCTTCAAATACTCCAGCCATCTCCTTTGCCTCATATTGAGTTCCTTTTGAGAAAACAAGTACTTCAAGCTCTTATGATCTGAAAACATCGTGAATGTCTCTCCATACAAGTAGTGCCTCCAAATCGTTAAAGCAAAAACTACAGTTGCTAGCTCCAAATCATGGACTGGATAATTATATTCGTGCTTTCTTAACTGCCTAGAGGAATAATCTATCACCTTCCCATGCTGCATAAGCACACAGCCTAGGCCAATACCTGAAACATCAGTGTATACTACAAAACCTCCTTCTCCAGAAGGTAAAGCTAATACAGGGGCAGTAGTCAAACATTCCTTCAGAGTCTGAAAACTCCGTTCACAATCTTTTGACCAGTCAAATTGGTTCTCCTTGCGGGTCAATCTTGTTAGAGGCACCGCAATTCTGGAGAAATTCTTAATAAACCTTCGATAATAGCCTGCCAGGCCTAGGAAACTTCTTACCTCGGTTACATTAGTAGGCCTATCCCAATTCTTTACTGCCTCTACTTTTGAAGGGTCAACAGAAATACCTTCCTGAGTGATAATGTGTCCCATAAAAGGCACTTCTTGCAGCCAAAAGTCACACTTACTAAACTTGGCATACAATTGGTGGTCTCTCAATAACTGCAACGCCATCCTCAAGTGTTCAGCATGCTCCTCCTCACTCTTGGAGTATATTAAAATATCATCAATAAACACCACAACCCATTGATCAAGATAGGGCCGGAACACGCTATTCATCAACTGCATGAAAACTGCAGGTGCATTCATTAGTCCAAAAGGCATCACTACAAATTCAAAATGCCCATACCTGCTACGGAAAGCTGTTTTAAAGATATCTCTGTAATGCCCCGAGTTTATCGGATCTGGATCCGTGGGTTTCGGATCGCCTTTCCGTGTGTTTCAGATTTGAGTCTGATCGAGCTTCAGACTATTTTACCGGATTGTCAGACCCACTGGTGGTGTGCCCGTGAGTTTCCTTGGGTACGTGGTGTTGTGAGAAGCACGCCAGTAATTTTTTGTAATTTTCGGAGCACCTTTATGGGTCCCGGGTTGCGTTTTGGGTTTTACGCGTGTTTTCCATCTGTCGGACCTTCGGAACCCCGTATAGGGTGAACCGTTCTGTTCTCTGACGCCGAGACGTTACCACGGTGATCAGCGTGTTTCGAGGATCACGGGGGTGTATTTTTTTATTTTTTGATATTTTTTTGAATTTTTGGATTTTCTATATAAACCCCCTATCTTTTCTCTCTCCCCATCTCTCATTTCTATCTTCCCTCCCTCTCTCTTCTCTCACGCTCTCTCCTCTCCCCCTCTCACTCCGGGCGGCTGACGGAGGCGGTGAGGGCGGGGCGGCGTAGCTCGTGGGACGCGGAGCGACGGGCTCAGGACGAGGATCGCGACGGTGGAGGCAGTTCGTGGGATCGCGAGCCGGCGAGGGTTTAAACGGCGTTTCTTCGTGGATCGGCATCCACGTCGCGTCGAATCTTTGGTGGAGGTAGAGAGATGGACCCCACTAATTGAAAGATTGGAATCTATATCCAGTAGTAAAGGAATCGAGAAACTGACCAATGAGAACAACGAGATGAAAGAACAAAATAAAAAACTCAAAGTCCTAAACACTGTTACTTCAGAGAGGCTTCTAGCTATAGAGAGAGAAAGATATGCCTATAAGGAAATTCAATCTAAAAAACTTGAAGAGGAAAACATTGAATTGAAGGCTGAAATTGAAAAATTAAAACAGTTAAACACTGGAATGCACGAAAAGCTTCTCACATTAGAAAAAGGAAAATCTGCGTGCAATGAAGAATCAAAAATGCTGAGTAATCTAGAAGAAGAAATTGAGAAGTATAAAAGTGCTAACAAAGTTCTAAGTGAATGCGTAAATTGCAGTGAGCAGGAGATAGCCAGTTATGAACTTCATATTGCTTCTCTGGAGACAAAAATTAGGATCTGGAAAAATCAACATTCGAGTCTGTTGAAACAAGAGAAAAATGAAAGGTGTAATAAAAAGTGAAGATAAGAACTCAAAGAAGGGGATAAGCTATAGTTCTGATGCTAAGGAAAGTGTGAGAAACCAGCTATACACTACGTTTGTACAAAGTTCTGAGGCAGCTGGTGCCACTAGTCAGTCCCCAAAGAAAAATAAAGATATGAAAACTTCTTCATCATCTGTCTTTCAATTTAAGGCTCAGAAAATTGAAAAACGAACAAAAGTTGTGAACAAAGATAAACAATTGAATAAGAATGGAAAGAAAGATGGGGTTAAAAATGTCCCTACTTGTGTCATGAAATCTGCTAACTCAGTTGAATTTGATGGGTCAATGCACACTGCTCATGTCTCATGTACTCATTCGCATGCATCTAGTCAGTCTGTTAGTAACCATGTCGCCAGAAAATCACATGCATCATGTCACTACTGTGGTAGGTATGGTCATTATATGGATGACTGCAGTGTTATGAAAAGTGATGATATGATGCATGATAAATTTACTTCAAATCATCATCACCACCCCAAAAGAAACACGTCTGCCTCAAACCAACACATCATTTGTTATAATTGTAACAAACGTGGTCATAAAGCTGTCGAGTGCTGGTTTAGGTCTTCATGGGGGTACAATGACTCAAGAGGCAAGCACCTAAGGTGCTACGAGTGTGGGAAGTATGGCCACATAGTCAAGGACTGTTGGCATGCCCAAGGAGGCCATGTTAATGACAAAAATTTCAAATTCTCTGCCAAAAGACCTGTGAATTTTTCATGTTTTAACTGTGGCAAGTCAGGTCACAAGTCTGCGGAATGTTGGTTGTCTTACAATAAGAAACAAAATGTCTATGTGAACAGCAGGAAACTTCATGCTCACACTCATAGGTCTCATGCTGCTTTTGATATGCATCATACGACCAGAATATCTACTGTTTCATGTAGATATTGTGGTAAACTCGGTCACTTCATGGCAAATTATTATCAGATGGATTTTGATGACAATGTCGCTAAGAAACTGTTCATAACTCCTGTTAGGTCTAATACAGGACCCAAGGTGGCTTGGGTTCCTCCAGGATCAAACTGATTACTTTGCTGCATGTGTGCCTTGGGATGAATAAAGAGGGGTCAATAAACCAAGGCACTCAAAAATTGAAAGACCCCATGATCCTGCTCTCCAGGTTAGTTCTGAACAATCTGTTTAAATTCCATCATCTGAAAATTACTTGTTTGAGATGGTTAAGCATCTTGTTGATTTTATTTGTGCTTAGTCGAAACTTTCTAAAAATTTGAAATGAACTTAATGTATTTGGTAGGTTCTCTCTCTAGTTGAACAACATGAATTTTCTTCGAGCATAAATTCTAAAATCATGAGCTGTACTTTCATTGCATATCATGCACTCTGTCAGGGGGTGTTTGACTCTTGTCGCTTGATGATCATGCTCTCTTTATTTGATTTGTTGCATATTGCACATATGAAGAGTAGTACATGTAATAAAATTTGAAAAACCTGAAAAGATATTCCATTGCATCTAGACAGGGGGAGCATTTCTGTTTCATCACTTCTTCACCTCTTGAACTCCTTATGTCTAGCGATATGATCCATTTTCTTGGCCATGTGTGGTTCACTTGAATTCTCTATTGTCTCTACTTGTTTAGCTGATCTGTCTGTACTCCAGACTCAGCTACTGAAATTGATTCTACTCTTCATATATGTGATGTTTTTCTCTCCTACTGTTATTTGCTCTACCAGCTTGTACTTATCAAACACTCACATCCTCTCAAGCTGGTCTGATTAATCTAATTCTTGTTCTAGTGATAATAAGCTGTTAAGTTGCATTGGTTGGACTGATCTGAGATCCTTATGTAGTGTACCATGTTTTAGTCTGAATTCTTAAAAGAAATTCCTATCATATAGGTTTTAGAATGTCCATTGATTCAGATTGATATAAGTTTAATGTATTCTCAGATTTGCTCTTGAATGATTTGAAAGTATCTGAATGATGAGTGTTAATAAATTTTAACCAACTGTGTCTTGGATACCCTATACTCAATCATCTGTAATATGAAAATGTGTTATCTAGGCTTCTTTGGCAGAGATACATAGAGATAGCATTGTTTTTAAACATCAACTTGAAAAAAGTTGACTATAAAGAAAAATTGTAATCGGAGTAATGACTTGGTAACTGAGAAACTGGGTTCTCTATCAATGAAATAGAGTAAACCTATGTCATGAAGTTCCATAGTTATATCTGGTAAAAATGTATTAAAAATCTGATAGAGCAATGGCATGTTTGTGTTGAGTAACTGGGGAGTCCGGCCTCTGATCAAGGTGTCTCCTCATGAAAAAAAGACACTCATATTGTTAACTCTGCTCTCAAAGTTGAGAGGCAATGACAGTCATCACACTAAGTAACTGGGTCACTTCACCTAAGACGTGTTGTGCCTCATGTAAAAATGTGTTGATCAACTTAAATTGCTCAGGGTATATTCTGCTTATTGAAAGAAAATCTCTTGCAAAAGTTGTCAACTCACATTTTTCTAAGTGTGTTTAATTTTGATACTATACTATGTAACTCTCAAAGTGGTCATTGAGTTCATTTGAGTAAGATGGAAGATGGTTGTTCTTGAGTACTGCTTGATTAATTGGTTCACCTTTATTAAAACCTGCCTTCAGACATGAGTATTGAATTTAATTGACAAATTTGGTATACATCATGATTAAATCAATTGGGTCATGTCGATTAATTCATATTCCCCTATGATAGGAGAGTCTCTCTTTATGAAGACTTATTACTGTGGTACCTGCCATACATTTCTCTATGATCAGGTTCACCTATGACAACTTATTCATCATGTCAACTCACCTGTTGAAAATCATGTGCTTTACTTGATGTTATTTACTCCTACCCTTGGCTACATCTACTTCATTTACAGCATTGTCTCGCTGTCCACACTGTTGGAATCTTCCATCTTGCTTTGTAACCAGTTCTGGTTCTGTGGACTTTCCACCTGTTTCATTCTGTCCATGCATATGTGAGGTGCCTCAACCAGAGTTCAGATTGCTTGTAATGGTAGATTTCAGATTGCTTTATTGGTTAACCAGAGCTCATTCTTGCACTTCGGGGGGAGTTCTGGGTCATCTGCATTTAAGGGGAGAGTAGTCAAACATTCATGTTGATAGGGGGAGTTCTTATATTTTATTCTTCAGTGCTCATTTTGCATGTTTCTATGGGGGAGTATTGGTATCAGATTTCATACATGTCTTTCATTTCACTCGCAAACCATCTCCTTTTTGTTTATGTCAAAGGGGGAGAATTATTTGCTGAGTCTATGTGACTCATTGTGTTGACATCATCAAAAAGGGGGAGATTGTTGTGGCCCTTGTGCTTTGATGATAGGGTGTTGTTGTTTTGATGATGGCAACTCAAGGAGTCACCACATAAGATGGCAAATCAATGAGTCACCACATAAGAATGATGATGATAATGATAGTGTGTGTGATGATAAAATGATGTTTCGAATGCATTATTCTGATTAAGCCCATGTACAGGTTAAGTAAGTACAGAGTTTTGCCTAGACGTGCATATGTTTGCTGCATAAACCTTGAGTCCGTGCAAGGTTGCTCACATGTCGTTAAGCTTGTACATGCATACATAAAGTCGATGCAAGCATGCAACAGAGTCAGTACATTGCTTAAGTCTGTACAGAGTTAATTGTCTAGGCTTGTGCATTTCATAACTATGTTTCATGGTGGCCATAAGTTAGTGAATGCCTAGACTCATGCATGTTCAAGGGACAAAGTCTGTACAGAATTTTGCCTAGACTGCATCAACTCAAGTCTGTACATTCCTTGGTGGCTAGTCTGTACAACCTCCGTTGTTTCACTCGACTAGTCAGTACAGCCAGTGCTCTTCATGCACATACATAGTCAATGCATTGATTTGTCTCGCACATACACTAAGTCTGCACATGGTTGCTTTGATGACTTAGCAAGTCTATACATTCATAGGCATAGTCAGTGCATTCGGTTGCTTCATGCATATACAAAGTCTGCACATTCTTTGCTGTTATGTCCATGCATCATTTTAGCAAGTTTGTACATCATCTTGTCGCATGCATGCAAAGTCTGTACACTCCTTGATAGCATGCCTGAGCATTTCTCTTCAATGTGCATACTTTCCTATATGCATTTGTGCATCTTTCAAGATAAAGTCTGTACAGTCTTCACCATGCATTCAAAGTCTATACATTCTGTTGCATACATACGTAAGGTAGTGTCATGCACTCAAAGTCCATACATGCACACGCATAGTTTGTGCATTATGCATTCATGCTTAAACTCTAGGCATAGCAAGTCTGCACATTGGTTGTACATTGCGCACAAAGTCTGTACACTCATTGATGGCATGTCCGAGCATTCATTTTCAATGTATATACCTTACTATATGCATACTTCATTACACTCCATCAAGTCTATACATTCTTAGTTTAAATCTCAAACCTACTCGATGCATCTTTTTCTTTTCCTTCAGATTGATTCGAACTGATATCAAGTTTTATCTGACAGGACTCATGTTCGAGAAGCTTAGTATGGACACGTGATCCAAGAATGGAGATGGCTCAGGATCGTGACACGTGTAATGCAGTAAGTGAAATGCTGCCACGTGGTCTAGGCTCTTGGGCGGGAACTGTGGAGGACACACGCCCACCTATCTGCTGCTGCTATAAAAAGAAGACTTCTTTATCTAGAGAAGATGATCGTGAAGTGTGAGGAGCCTGCACGATCCAGAGAAAAGACGATGAAGAGGAGAGCAGAGTGATCGAAGTAGGGGAGCCCATCTGAAAAGAGCAGAAGCAGAGAGAGAGAGAGCCTGCACGATCCAGAAGAAGAGAAAGAGAAAGAAAAAGAGAGAGAGAGATTAGCAGAAGAAGAAAAAGGAGAGTGAAAAGAGAGATAGAGAGTTCGTGAAAAAGAGGAAGAGAAGCTTATTTGACGATGTGTTATCTATTGGCTCTTGGATCAGATCCAGACCAACTTGCTCTTTGAGAGCTGTTTTGTGTTTTATCGTATACAGCTTTCTGTTGCTGTGTTCCTTTCATACTTTGTTTTTATTTTACCTCTGTTTCAAGCTGTTTGTCAGTGGAGCAAGCTATGTTGCTCAGCGGGCAGAGGAGGATTCCTCTGGACGGGTTAAGCTGTAGTCCCCAGCGGTAGGCAAAGCTGTAATGTCCAGCAGTCAAGCTGTTAGTCAGCGGTTGTAGGCAAGCTGTGAGGCCCAACGGTTTAAGCTGTGTATCAGCGGAATCCACACTCCAGTTGGAGTGTGGGGTGGACGTAGGTCTGGAGGACCGAACCACCTTAAAAATCTTCTGTGTAGTGGCTTGATTGTCTTTTGTGTTTCGCTAGATGCATGCTTAGGTTCGATGTGCTCTTTCATCTAGTGAGTGGTTTATTCGCACACCACATATTTGATTGGAATTAGGTTTACACACTAGCGCATATAGAGTAGATCAGAAGTTAAGTCTATCTGATCTTACCATTTCGTTCGAAAAGAACACATGTGTCATACAAGGCACTTATTTGTGTTAATTCAGCATCTCTGATTGTTATAGTTTTTAGTTGGGAGTAATTTTTTAAGGGGAGATTCATTCACCCCCCTCTGAATCCATCGCACTGATCTTAACAATTGGTATCAAAGCAGGTCTCTGTGCATTCAGATCCAACGATCTGCAGAGGATCCTGCTGTTTTCGGTGCATTATTATTTCTACTATATTGCATTCAGTGCATTACTGTTTTGTGCATCTAGTTTTGAAATTCCTTCTCGATCGGCATTCATGGATCATCCTTCAATATACGATGGATCTAACTTCAGCAACTGGCTAGGCGGCCTCCATGTTTACCTGAATTCCATCAATCCTAATCTATGGAATCTAGTATCAAGAGGCCCATATAAGTTACCTCACAATCAGACCAAGTGGTCTAGTGAGGACCGATCAAAGAACCGTGATAATATCACAGTTCTCAATATTTTGAGAAATGCAGTTAACGCTGACAAATTCCCCTTTGCTCTCAGGTGTGCATCTGGAAAGGAGATCATGGATAAGATAACTACAATTCATCAAGAGCAAGAACGGATGTGCTTGATGGCCGACCGAAGAGATGATGATGAGGAAACTGCGTCTCAAGTAAGTTCCGGATCAGAAGAACCCTCATTTGATGAATTGGTAGCTATGTATGAAGAATTACTTGAATTATCAAGGAAAATAAAATCTGAAAATAAAAGATTGAAGAAAAAGATTGAATAGCATGAATCTGAATTCTCTTGTGAAAACTGTCCAAATCTAAAACAATCTTATGATGCATGTATGCTGGATGTTCATAATTGTAAAGAAAAAATTGTGTCATTAAAAAATGAGAACCAAACTTGTTTAAACAAGATATCGAAATTGGAGAACCAGCTGAACGAGAAAACTGATGAACATCTGATAAGTCTGGAAGAGTTGGAAAGGATTAGCTCTGATTTTGAAAAATTGAAAGTAGAGAATGGAGAAATTCAGAGGAATAATAAAAATCTTAAAGGTCAAATAGAGAAACTTACTAAGGAAGGTGCGCAAGGTTCCTCTCTAAAATCGATCTGCAACAAGTGCTTGGCTCTAACCGAACGTAATGAGGATCTGTATGATGAAAATGAGGGGCAGAGAAAATTGATTGAGTCTCTAAAAGAAGAAAACAAAGAATTGATGATTGAGAAAATTGGAGTTGAAGAAAGAGAAGACGAACTAATTGAAAGACTGGAATCTATATCCAATAGTAAAGGAATCGAGAAACTGACCAATGAGAACAACGAGATGAAAGAACAAAACAAAAAACTCAAAGTCCTAAACACTGTTACTTCAGAGAGGCTTCTGGCTATAGAGAGAGAAAGATCTGCCTATAAGGAAATTCAATCTGAAAAACTTGAAGAGGAAAACATTGAATTGAAGGCTGAAATCAAAAAATTAAAACAGTTAAACATTGGAATGCACGAAAAGCTTCTCACATTAGAAAAAGGAAATCTGCGTACAATGAAGAATCAAAAATACTGAGTAATCTAGAAGAAGAAATTGAGAAGTATAAAACTGCTAACAAAGTTCTAAGTGAATGCGTAAATTGCAGTGAGCAGGAGATAGCCAGTTATGAACTTCATATTGCTTCTCTGGAGACAAAAATTCAGGATCTGGAAAAATCAACATTCGAGTCTGTTCAAAACAAGAGAAAAATGAAAGCTGTAATAAAAAGTGAGGATAAGAACTCAAAGAAGGGGATAAGCTGTAGTTCTGATGCTAAGGAAAGTGTGAGAAACCAGCTATACACTACGTATGTGCAAAGTTCTGAGGCAGCTGGTGCCACTAGTCAGTCCCCAAAGAAAAACAAAGATATGAAAACTTCTTCATCATCTGTCTTTCAATTTAAGGCTCAGAAAATTGAAAAACGAACAAAAGTTGTGAACAAAGATAAACAATTGAATAAGAATGGAAAGAAAGATGGGGTTAAAAATGTCCCTACTTGTGTCATGAAATCTGCTAACTCAGTTGAATTTGATGGGTCAATGCCTCATGTACTCATTCGCATGCATCTAGTCAGTCTGTTAGTAACCATGTCGCCAGAAAATCACAGGCATCATGTCACTACTGTGGTAGGGATGGTCATTATATGGATGACTGCAGTGTTATGAAAAGTGATGATATGATGCATGATAAATTTACTTCAAATCATCATCACCACCCCAAAAGAAACACGTCTATCTCAAACCAACACATCATTTGTTATAATTGTAACAAACGTGGTCATAAAGTTGTCGAGTGCTGGTTTAGGTCTTCATGAGGGTACAATGACTCAAGAGGCAAGCACCTAAGGTGCTACGAGTGTGGGAAGTATGGCCACACGGTCAAGGACTATTGGCATGCCCAAGGAGGCCATGTTAATGACAAAAATTTCAAATTCTCTGCCAAAAGACCTGTGAATTTTTCATGTTTTAACTGTGGCAAGTCAGGTCACAAGTCTGCGGAATGTTGGTTGTTAGACAATAAGAAACAAAATGTCTATGTGAACAGCAGGAAACTTCATGCTCACACTCATAGGTCTCATGCTGCTTTTGATATGCATCATAGGACCAGAATATATGCTGTTTCATGTAGATATTATGGTAAACTCGGTCACTTCATGGCAAATTGTTATCAGATGGATTTTGATGACAATGTCGCTAAGAAACTGTTCATAACTCCTGTTTGGTCTAATACAGGACCCAAGGTGGCTTGGGTTCCTGCAGGATCAAACTGATTACTTTGCCGCAGGTGTGCCTTGGGATGAATAAAGAGGGGTCAATAAACCAAGGCACTCAAAAATTGAAAGACCCCATGATCCTGCTCTCCAGGTTAGTTCTGAACAATCTGTTTAAATTCCATCATCTGAAAATTGCTTGTTTGAGATGGTTAAGCATCTTGTTGATTTGATTTGTGCTTAGTTGAAACTTTCTGAAAATTTGAAATGAACTTAATGTATTTGGTAGGTTCTCTCTCTGGTTGAACAGCATGAATTTTCTTCGAGCATAAATTCTAAAATCATGAGCTGTACTTTCATTGAATATCATGCACTCTGTCAGGGGGAGTTTGACTCTTGTCGCTTGATGATCATGCTCTCTTTATTTGATTTGTTGCATATTGCACATATGAAGAGTAGTGCATGTAATAAAATTTGAAAAACCTAAAAAGATATTCCATTGCATCTAGATAGGGGGAGCATTTTTGTTTCATCACTTCTTCACCTCTTGAACTCCTTATGTCTAGCGATCTGATCCATTTTCTTGGCCATGTGTGGTTCACTTGAATTCTCTGCTGTCTCTACTTGTTTAGCTGATCTGTCTGTACTCCAGACTCAGCTACTGAAATTGATTCTGCTCTTCATATATTTGATGTTTTTCTCTCCTACTGTTATTTGCTCTACCAGCTTGTACTTATCAAATACTCACATCCTCTCAAGCTGGTCTGATTAATCTAATTCTTGTTCTAGTGATAATAAGCTGTTAAGTTGCATTGGTTGGACTGATCTGAGATCCTTATGTAGTGTACCATGTTTTAGTCAAAATTCTTAAAAGAAATTCCTATCATATAGGTTTTAGAATGACCATTGATTCAGATTGATATAAGTTTAATGTATTCTCAGATTTGCTCTTGAATGATTTGAAAGTATCTGAATGATGAGTGTTAATAAATTTTAACCAACTGTGTCTTGGATACCCTATACTCAATCATCAGTAATCTGAAAATGTGTTATCTTGGCTTCTTTGGCAGAGATACATAGAGATAGCATTGTTTTTAAACATCAACTTGAAAAAAGTTGACTATAAAGAAAAATTGTATTCGGAGTAATGACTTGGTAACTGAGAAACTGGGTTCTCTATCAATAAAATATAGTAAACCTATGTCATGAAGTTCCATAGTTATATCTGGTAAAAATGTATTAAAAATCTGATAGAGCAATGGCATGTTTGTGTTGAGTAACTGGGGAGTCCGGCCTCTGATCAAGGTGTCTCCTCATGAAAAAAAGACACTCATATTGTTAACTCTGCTCTCAAAGTTGAGAGACAATGACAGTCATCACACTGAGTAACTGGGTCACTTCACCTAAGACGTGTTGTGCCTCATGTAAAAAGGTGTTGATCAACTTTAGTTGCTCAGGGTATATTCTGCTTATTGAAAGAAAATCTCTTGCAAAAGTTGTCAACTCACATTTTTCTAAGTGTGTTTAATTTTGATACTATACTATGTAACTCTCAAAGTGGTCATTGAGTTCATTTGAGTAAGATGGAAGATGGTTGTTCTTGAGTACTGCTTGATTAATTGGTTCACCTTTATTAAAACATGCCTTCAGATATGAGTATTGAATTTAATTAACAAATTTGGTATACATCATGATTAAATCAATTGGGTCATGTCGATTAATTCATAATCCCCTATGATAGGAGAGTCTCTCCTTATGAAGACTTATTACTGTGGTACCTGCCATACATTTCTCTCTTATCAGGTTCACCTGTGACAACTTATTCATCATGTCAACTCACCCGTTGAAAATCATGTGCCTTACTTGATGTTATTTACTCCTACCCTTGGCTACATCTACTTCATTTACAGCATTGTCTCGCTGTCCACACTGCTGGAATCTTCCATCTTGCTTTGTAACCCGTTCTGGTTCTGTGGACTTTCCACCTGTTTCATTCTGTCCATGCATATGTGAGGTGCCTCAACCAGAGTTCAGATTGCTTGTAATGGTAGATTTCAGATTGCTTTATTGGTTAACCAGAGCTCGTTCTTGCACTTCAGGGGGAGTTCTGGGTCATCTGCATTTAAGGGGAGAGTAGTCAAACATTCATGTTGATAGGGGGAGTTCTTATATTTTATTCTTCAGTGCTCATTTTGCATGTTTCTATGGGGAAGTATTGGTATCAGATTTCATACATGTCTTCCATTTCACTCGCAAACCATCTTCTTTTTGTTTATGTCAAAGGGGGAGAATTGTTTGCTGAGTCTGTGTGACTCATTGTGTTAACATCATCAAAAAGGGGGAGATTGTTGTGCCCCTTGTGCTTTGATGATAGGGTGTTGTTATTTTGATGATGGCAACTCAAGGAGTCACCACATAAGATGGCAAATCAATGAGTCACCACATAAGAATGATGATGATAATGATAGTGTGTGTGATGATAAAATGATGTTTCGAATGCATTATTCTGATTAAGCCCATGCACAGGTTAAGTAAGTACAGAGTTTTGCCTAGACGTGCATATGTTTGCTGCATAAACCTTGAGTCCATGCAAGGTTGCTCACATGTCGTTAAGCTTGTACATGCATACATAAAGTCGATGCAAGCATGCAACAGAGTCAGTACATTGCTTAAGTCTGTACATGGTTAATTGTCTAGGCTTGTGCATTTCATAACTATGTTTCATGGTGGCCATAAGTTAGTGAATGCCTAGACTCATGCATGTTCAAGGGACAAAGTCTGTACAAAATTTTGCCTAGACTGCATCAACTCAAGTCTGTACATTCCTTGGTGGCTAGTCTATACAACCTCCGTTGTTTCACTCGACTAGTCAGTACAGCCAGTGCTCTTCATGCACATACATAGTCAATGCATTGATTTGTCTTGCACATACACTAAGTCTGCACATGGTTGCTTTGATGACTTAGCAAGTCTATACATTCATAGGCATAGTCAGTGCATTCGGTTGTTTCATGCATATACAATGTCTGCACATTCTTTGCTATTATGTCCATGCGTCATTTTAGCAAGTCTGTACATCATCTTGTCGCATGCATGCAAAGTCTGTACACTCCTTGATAACATGCCTGAGCATTTCTCTTCAATGTGCATACTTTCCTATATGCATTTGTGCATCTATCAAGACAAAGTCTGTACACTCTTCACCATGTATTCAAAGTCTATACATTCTGTTGCATACATATGTAAGGCAGTGTCATGCACTCTAGTCCATACATGCACACGCATAGTTTGTGCATTATGCATTCATGCTTAAACTCTAGGCATAGCAAGTCTGCACATTGGTTGTACATTGCGCACAAAGTCTGTACACTCATTGATGGCATGTCCGAGCATTCATTTTCAATGTATATACCTTACTATATGCATACTGCATTACACTCCATCAAGTCTATACATTCTTAGTTTAAATCTCAAACCTACTCGATGCATCTTTTTATTTTCCTTCAGATTGATTCGAACTGATATCAAGTTTTATCTGACAGGACTCATGTTCGAGAAGCTTAGTATGGACACGTGATCCAAGAATGGAGATGGCTCAGGATCGTGACACGTGTAATGCAGTAAGTGAAATGTTGCCACGTGGTCTAGGCTCTTGGGCAGGAACTATGGAGGACACACGCCCACCTAGCTGCTGCTGCTATAAAAAGAAGACTTCTCCATCTGGAGAAGATGATCGTGAAGTGTGAGGAGCCTGCACGATCCAGAGAAAAGACGATGAAGAGGAGTGCATAGTGATCGAAGTAGGGGAGCCCATCTGAAAAGAGCAGAAGCAGAGAGAGAGAGAGCCTGCACGATCCAGAAGAAGAGAAAGAGAAAGAAAAAGAGAGAGAGAGATTAGCAAAAGAAGAAAAAGGAGAGTGAAAAGAGAGATAGAGAGTTCGTGAAAAAGAAGAAGAGAAGCTTCTTTGACGATGTGTTATCTATTGGCTCTTGGATCAGATCCAGACCAACTTGCTCTTTGAGAGCTGTTTTGTGTTTTATCGTATACAGCTTTCTGTTGCTGTGTTCCTTTCATACTTTGTTTTTATTTTACCTCTGTTTCAAGCTGTTTGTCAGCGGAGCAAGCTATGTTGCTCAGTGGGCAGAGGAGGATTCCTCTGGACGGGTTAAGCTGTAGTCCCCAGCGGTTGGCAAAGCTGTAATGTCCAGCAGTCAAGCTATTAGTCAGCGGTTGTAGGTAAGCTGTGAGGCCCAGCGGTTTAAGCTGTGTATCAGCGGAATCCACACTCTAGTTGGAGTGTGGGGTGGACGTAGGTCTGGAGGACCGAACCACCTTAAAAATCATCTGTGTAGTGGTTTGATTGTCTACTGTGTTTCGCTAGATGCATGCTTAGGTTTGATGTGTTCTTTCATCTAGTGAGTTGTTTATTCGCACACCACATATTTGATTGGAATTAGGTTTACACACTAGCGCATATAGAGTAGATCAGAAGTTAAGTCTATCTGATCTTTCCATTTCGTTTGAAAAGAACATATGTGTCATACAAGGCACTTATTTGTGTTAATTCAGCATCTCTTATTGTTATAGTTTTTAGTTGGGAGTAATTTTTTAAGGGGAGATTCATTCACCCCCCCTCTGAATCCATCGCACCGATATTAACAATTGGTATCAGAGCAGGTCTCTGTGCATGCAGATCCAACGATCTGCAAAGGATCCTGCTGTTTTCGGTGCATTATTGTTTCTACTATATTGCATTCAGTGCAATATTGTTTTGTGCATCTAGTTTTGAAATTCCTTCTCGATCGGCATTCATGGATCATCCTTCAATATACGATGGATCTAACTTCAGCAACTGGCTAGGCGGCCTCCGTGTTTACCTGAATTCCATCAATCCTAATCTATGGAATCTAGTATCAAGAGGCCCATATAAGTTACCTCACAATCAGACCAAGTGGTCTAGTGAGGACCGATCAAAGAACCGTGATAATATCACAGTTCTCAATATTTTGAGAAATGCAGTTAACGCGGACAAATTCCCCTTTGCTCTCAGGTGTGCATATGGAAAGGAGATCATGGATAAGATAACTACCATTCATCAAGAGCAAGAACGGATGGCCCAAAGGCCGGCCGAAGAGATGATGATGAGGAAACTGCGTCTCAAGTAAGTTCCGGATCAGAAGAACCCTCATTTGATGAATTGGTAGCTATGTATGAAGAATTACTTGAATTATCAAGGAAAATAAAATCTGAAAATAAAAGATTGAAGAAAAAGATTGAACAGCATGAATTTGAATTCTCTTGTGAAAACTGCCCAAATCTGAAACAATCTTATGATGCATGTATACTAGATGTTCATAATTGTAAAGAAAAAATTGTGTCATTAAAAAATGAGAACCAAACTTGTTTAAACAAGATATCGAAATTGGAGAACCAGCTGAACGAGAAAACTGATGAACATCTGATAAGTCTGGAAGAGTTGGAAAGGATTAGCTCTGATTTTGAAAAATTGAAAGTAGAGAATGGAGAAATTCAGAGGAATAATAAAAATCTTAAAGGTCAAATAGAGAAACTTACTAAGGAAGGTGCGCAAGGTTCCTCTCTAAAATCGATCTGCAACAAGTGCTTGGCTCTAACCGAACGTAATGAGGATCTGTATGATGAAAATTAGGGGCAGAGAAAATTGATTGAGTCTCTAAAAGAAGAAAACAAAGAATTGATGATTGAGAAAATTGGAGTTGAAGAAAGAGAAGACGAACTAATTGAAAGACTGGAATCTATATCCAATAGTAAAGGAATCGAGAAACTGACCAATGAGAACAACGAGATGAAAGAACAAAACAAAAAACTCAAAGTCCTAAACACTGTTACTTCAGAGAGGCTTCTGGCTATAGAGAGAGAAAGATCTGCCTATAAGGAAATTCAATCTGAAAAACTTGAAGAGGAAAACATTGAATTGAAGGCTGAAATCAAAAAATTAAAACAGTTAAACATTGGAATGCACGAAAAGCTTCTCACATTAGAAAAAGGAAATCTGCGTACAATGAAGAATCAAAAATACTGAGTAATCTAGAAGAAGAAATTGAGAAGTATAAAACTGCTAACAAAGTTCTAAGTGAATGCGTAAATTGCAGTGAGCAGGAGATAGCCAGTTATGAACTTCATATTGCTTCTCTGGAGACAAAAATTCAGGATCTGGAAAAATCAACATTCGAGTCTGTTCAAAACAAGAGAAAAATGAAAGCTGTAATAAAAAGTGAGGATAAGAACTCAAAGAAGGGGATAAGCTGTAGTTCTGATGCTAAGGAAAGTGTGAGAAACCAGCTATACACTACGTATGTGCAAAGTTCTGAGGCAGCTGGTGCCACTAGTCAGTCCCCAAAGAAAAACAAAGATATGAAAACTTCTTCATCATCTGTCTTTCAATTTAAGGCTCAGAAAATTGAAAAACGAACAAAAGTTGTGAACAAAGATAAACAATTGAATAAGAATGGAAAGAAAGATGGGGTTAAAAATGTCCCTACTTGTGTCATGAAATCTGCTAACTCAGTTGAATTTGATGGGTCAATGCACACTGCTCACGTCTCATGTACTCATTCGCATGCATCTAGTCAGTCTGTTAGTAACCATGTCGCCAGAAAATCACAGGCATCATGTCACTACTGTGGTAGGGATGGTCATTATATGGATGACTGCAGTGTTATGAAAAGTGATGATATGATGCATGATAAATTTACTTCAAATCATCATCACCACCCCAAAAGAAACACGTCTATCTCAAACCAACACATCATTTGTTATAATTGTAACAAATGTGGTCATAAAGCTGTCGAGTGCTGGTTTAGGTCTTCATGAGGGTACAATGACTCAAGAGGCAAGCACCTAAGGTGCTACGAGTGTGGGAAGTATGGCCACACGGTCAAGGACTATTGGCATGCCCAAGGAGGCCATGTTAATGACAAAAATTTCAAATTCTCTGCCAAAAGACCTGTGAATTTTTCATGTTTTAACTGTGGCAAGTCAGGTCACAAGTCTGCGGAATGTTGGTTGTTAGACAATAAGAAACAAAATGTCTATGTGAACAGCAGGAAACTTCATGCTCACACTCATAGGTCTCATGCTGCTTTTGATATGCATCATAGGACCAGAATATCTGCTGTTTCATGTAGATATTGTGGTAAACTCGGTCACTTCATGGCAAATTGTTATAAGATGGATTTTGATGACAATGTCGCTAAGAAACTGTTCATAACTCCTGTTAGGTCTAATACAGGACCCAAGGTGGCTTGGGTTCCTGCAGGATCAAACTGATTACTTTGCTGCAGGTGTGCCTTGGGATGAATAAAGAGGGGTCAATAAACCAAGGCACTCAAAAATTGAAAGACCCCATGATCCTGCTCTCCAGGTTAGTTCTGAACAATCAGTTTAAATTCCATCATCTGAAAATTGCTTGTTTGAGATGGTTAAGCATCTTGTTGATTTGATTTGTGCTTAGTTGAAACTTTCTGAAAATTTGAAATGAACTTAATGTATTTGGTAGGTTCTCTCTCTGGTTGAACAGCATGAATTTTCTTCGAGCATAAATTCTAAAATCATGAGCTGTGCTTTCATTGCATATCATGCACTCTGTCAGGGGGAGTTTGACTCTTGTCGCTTGATGATCATGCTCTCTTTATTTGATTTGTTGCATATTGCACATATGAAGAGTAGTGCATGTAATAAAATTTGAAAAACCTAAAAAGATATTCCATTGCATCTAGATAGGGGGAGCATTTTTGTTTCATCACTTCTTCACCTCTTGAACTCCTTATGTCTAGCGATCTGATCCATTTTCTTGGCCATGTGTGGTTCACTTGAATTCTCTGCTGTCTCTACTTGTTTAGCTGATCTGTCTGTACTCCAGACTCAGCTACTGAAATTGATTCTGCTCTTCATATATTTGATGTTTTTCTCTCCTACTGTTATTTGCTCTACCAGCTTGTACTTATGAAACACTCACATCCTCTCAAGCTGGTCTGATTAATCTAATTCTTGTTCTAGTGATAATAAGCTGTTAAGTTGCATTGGTTGGACTGATCTGAGATCCTTATGTAGTGTACCATGTTTTAGTCTGAATTCTTAAAAGAAATTCCTATCATATAGGTTTTAGAATGACGATTAATTCAGATTGATATAAGTTTAATGTATTCTCAGATTTGCTCTTGAATGATTTGAAAGTATCTGAATGATGAGTGTTAATAAATTTTAACCAACTGTGTCTTGGATACCCTATACTCAATCATCTGTAATCTGAAAATGTGTTATCTATGCTTCTTTCGCAGAGATACATAGAGATAGCATTGTTTTTAAACATCAACTTGAAAAAAGTTGACTATAAAGAAAAATTGTATTCGGAGTAATGACTTGGTAACTGAGAAACTGGGTTCTCTATCAATAAAATATAGTAAACTTATGTCATGAAGTTCCATAGTTATATCTAGTAAAAATGTATTGAAAATCTGACAGAGCAATGGCATGTTTGTGTTGAGTAACTGGGGAGTCCGGCCTCTGATCAAGGTGTCTCCTCATTAATAAAAGACACTCATATTGTTAACTCTGCTCTCAAAGTTGAGAGGCAATGACAGTCATCACACTGAGTAACTGGATCACTTCACCTAAGACGTGTTGTGCCTCATGTAAAAAGGTATTGATCAACTTAAATTACTCAGGGTATATTCTGCTTATTGAAAGAAAATCTCTTGCAAAAGTTGTTAACTCACATTTTTCTAAGTGTGTTTAATTTTGATACTATACTATGTAACTCTCAAAGTGGTCATTGAGTTCATTTGAGTAAGATGGAAGATGGTTGTTCTTGAGTACTGCTTGATTAATTGGTTCACCTTTAATAAAACCTGCCTTCAGATATGAGTATTTAATTTAATTGACAAATTTGGTATACATCATGATTAAATCAATTGGGTCATGTCGATTAATTCATAATCCCCTATGATAGGAGAGTCTCTCCTTATGAAAACTTATTACTGTGGTACCTGCCATACATTTCTCTCTGATCAGGTTCACCTGTGACAACTTATTCATCATGTCAACTCACCTGTTGAAAATCATGTGCCTTGCTTGATGTTATTTACTCCTACCCTTGGCTACATCTACTTCATTTACAGCACTGTCTCGCTCTCCACACTGCTGGAATCTTCCATCTTGCTTTGTAACCAGTTCTGGTTCTGTGGACTTTCCACATGTTTCATTCTGTCCATGCATATGTGAGGTGCCTCAACCAGAGTTCAGATTGCTTGTAATGGTAGATTTCAGATTGCTTTATTGGTTAACCAGAGCTCGTTCTTGCACTTCAGGGGGAGTTCTGGGTCATCTGCATTTAAGGGGAGAGTAGTCAAACATTCATGTTGATAGGGGCAGTTCTTATATTTTATTCTTCAGTGCTTATTTTACAAGTTTCTATGGGGGAGTATTGGTATCAGATTTCATACATGGCTTTCATTTCACTCGCAAACCATCTCCTTTTTGTTTATGTCAAAGGGGGAGAATTGTTTGCTGAGTCTGTGTGACTTATTGTGTTGACATCATCAAAAAGGGGGAGATTGTTGTGCCCCTTGTGCTTTGATGATAGGGTGTTGTTGTTTTGATGATGGCAACTCAAGGAGTCACCACATAAGATGGCAAATCAATGAGTCACCACATAAGAATGATGATGATAATGATAGTGTGTGTGATGATAAAATGATGTTTCGAATGCATTATTCTGATTAAGCCCATGCACAGGTTAAGTAAGTACAGAGTTTTGCCTAGACGTGCATATGTTTGCTACATAAACCTTGAGTCCGTGCAAGGTTGCTCACATGTCGTTAAGCTTGTTCATGCATACATAAAGTCGATGCAAGCATGCAACAGAGTCAGTACATTGCTTAAGTTTGTACATGGTTAATTGTCTAGGCTTGTGCATTTCATAACTATGTTTCATGGTGGCCATAAGTTAGTGAATGCCTAGACTCATGCATGTTCAAGGGACAAAGTCTGTACAGAATTTTGCCTACACTGCATCAACTCAAGTCTGTACATTCCTTGGTGGCTAGTCTGTACAACCTCCGTTGTTTCACTCGACTAGTCAGTACAGCCAGTGCTCTTCATGCACATACATAGTCAATACATTGATTTGTCTCGCACATACACTAAGTCTGCACATGGTTGCTTTGATGACTTAGCAAGTCTATACATTCATAGGCATAGTCAGTGCATTCGGTTGTTTCATGCATATACAAAGTCTGCACATTCTTTGCTGTTATGTCCATGCGTCATTTTAGCAAGTATGTACATCGTCTTGTCGCATGCATGCAAAGTTTGTACACTCCTTGATAGCATGCCTGAGCATTTCTCTTCAATGTGCATACTTTCCTATATGCATTTGTGCATCTTTCAAGACAAAGTCTGTATACTCTTCACCAAGCATTCAAAGTCAATATATTCTGTTGCATACATACGTAAGGCAGTGTCATGCACTCAAAGTCCATACATGCACACGCATAGTTTGTGCATTATGCATTCATGCTTAAACTCTAGGCATAGCAAGTCTGCACATTGGTTGTACATTGTGCACAAAGTCTGTACACTTGTTGATGGCATGTCCGAGCATTCATTTTCAATGTATATACCTTACTATATGCATACTGCATTACACTCCATCAAGTCTATACATTCTTAGTTTAAATCTCAAACCTACTCGATGCATCTTTTTCTTTTCCTTCAGATTGATTCGAACTGATATCAAGTTTTATCTGACAGGACTCATGTTCGAGAAGCTTAGTATGGACATGTGATCCAAGAATGGAGATGGCTCAGGATCGTGACACGTGTAATGCAGTAAGTGAAATGCTGCCACGTGGTCTAGGCTCTTGGGAGGGAACTGTGGAGGACACACGCCCACATATCTGCTGCTGCTATAAAAAGAAGACTTCTCCATCTGGAGAAGATGATCGTGAAGTGTGAGGAGCCTGCACGATCCAGAGAAAAGACGATGAAGAGGAGAGCAGAGTGATCGAAGTAGGGGAGCCCATCTGTAAAGAGCAGAAGCAGAGAGAGAGAGAGAGCATGCACGATCCAGAAGAAGAGAAAGAGAAAGAAAAAGAGAGAGAGAGATTAGCAGAAGAAGAAAAAAGAGAGTGAAAAGAGAGATAGAGAGTTCATGAAAAAGAAGAAGAGAAGCTTCTTTGACGATGTGTTAACTGTTGGCTCTTGGATCAGATCCAGACCAACTTGCTCTTTGAGAGCTGTTTTGTGTTTTATCGTATATAGCTTTCTGTTGCTGTGTTCCTTTCATACTTTGTTTTTCTTTTACCTCTGTTTCAAGCTGTTTGTCAGCGGAGCAAGCTGTGTTGCTTAGCGGGCAGAGGAAGATTCCTCTGGACGGGTTAAGCTGTAGTCCCCAGCGGTTGGCAAAGTTGTAATGCCCAGCAGTCAAGCTGTTAGTCTACTGTTGTAGGCAAGCTGTGAGGCCCAGCGGTTTAAGCTGTGTATCAGCGGAATCCACACTCTAGTTGGAGTGTGGGGTGGACGTAGGTCTGGAGGACCGAACCACCTTAAAAATCTTCTGTGCAGTGGTTTGATTGTCTACTGTGTTTCGCTAGATGCATGCTTAGGTTCGATGTGTTCTTTCATCTAGTGAGTGGTTTATTCACACACCACATATTTGATTGGAATTGGGTTTGCACACTAGCGCATATAGAGTAGATCAGAAGTTAAGTCTATCTGATCTTTCCATTTCGTTCGAAAAGAACACATGTGTCATACAAGGCACTTATTTGTGTTAATTCTACATCTCTGATTGATATAGTTTTTAGTTGGGGGTAATTTTTTAAGGGGAGATTCATTCACCCCCCTCTGAATCCATCGCACCGATCTCAACAAGCTCGTGTGCTTCCTTTCCCGCAAGTTTTGTAGGCTACGGTGAGCCGAGCGGGCTTATTTAAGCAGTTTTGGGAAAATCCATGTTTTTGGGGTATGCGCCCGATCTACCGTTCTACCGTGTTTCGGACCGATTTGAGGGTCTAAATGCATGCTAGGGCCCATAGGGGAGCTTCCCCATTGTTTTCCCCATCATCCGTGGATGATCGGGGCGTGGAGCGAAATTTTTGGTGTTAGTTCCCCGTTTCACCGTCGGGACACTGTGGCAGTCGTTCCAGTGACTGCCACAGTGTGTAACGCGCTTGGGCAGCTGCGTTATGCTCCCTTTGTTTTGGGTATTAGCGTTCATGGGCCTGACGGTCCCACGATAGACCGCCACAGGGCTGTGACGCCCTCATGCTAGACGGTTACGGTGATTCCGATCGTTGGTTTATGACCGTTGGGGATCATAGACACCTGACGCACCCGGTGTGGGGTGTCAGGGTAGTGTGACGCCCCTGGGTAGGAGCGTTAGAGTTAACGCATCCATCCGTCTCCCTAATGCACTTGGGTAGGTGCGTTAGAGAGCGTGACGCACTGAGCGACATGCGTCACGGCTTGTGTAGCTCCCTGGCCTAACGCACCGGAGTCGGTCCGTTAGGTGACGTAACGCCCCTGGAGGAGTGCGTTACGTTTAGTTTTCACTCATGCCCTGACGCACCTGTTTAGGTCCGTCAGGTGCTGTGACGCACCAGCGTGGGCGCGTTACAGTTCGTTTCACACCGAGTGTCTGACGCTCCTGAGTTGGACCGTCAGGGTGCTGTGACGGCCTAGCCTTGGACCGTTACAGCTGTGATGGCCCAAAGGTAGACCGCCAAGCACTGTGTTGCGCCGAAGTGGTTCTTCGTGCTTGCCACGATTGTTTCACGTTGTGTAGGTCCCTGGTCGACCCGGTTGAGACCCAGCGGTCGACTTGCGGTCTTGTGAATGCCCCAGACACCCGTGGGATTCTGTGTCCATGTTTTAAGGGTGTCGGGAGGACCGTGCTACCTCGTTTAGTGTGCCCGTGGGTTGAGAGTCCGGGTGACTCCTCGTGTGCCGGGCTTTTGTATTATGCTTGACCGAGTCACCGTGTATCGGTGTGTATGCGGTGGGGTCTCCCCCCATGTCGTGAGTTTTCCTGGAAGATGATTTACGAGTGGGCCATGTGTTTGGCCTTGGACTGCGAGTCCAGTTATCTGCGTGGCAGCTTATGCGTTGCCCTGGGAATCGTGCTTCTGTGCTTTCCGTGTAGGCCATGTGTGTGGCCTTGGACCACGAGTCCAGTTGCCCAGCCCGGGGCTGGAGGGTTCCCTTTGTTCCCTGAGAGTGGGATTCGGGTTGGCGGCCTGTGAGCTACCTTGGGAACCGTACTTCTACATTTCTTTGTGGATTGTGAGTCCCATTTCTTCTCCGATTGTGGTCACCATGCGATGGTACTAGTACGTGGGACGGTCCCCGTACTTCGTCGGGTTTGGACGTTATTTTTCGTTGACTTGAGAGTCTACTCTCTCAGCGACCCTCCACTAGTCGTAGCATGCTTACACGCGAGTGGTCCCACCTGGGAGTAGGTGGAGAGGCTTACCCTGAGGACGGTTTTTAGACTGGTTTCCGTCGGGCCCCACGTCTTGCAGCCAGAGTCCGGCTGAGGGGAAAACCAATTAGAGGCCAAACCTGGGACGCATGGTCTGTGTGTGCACACGTGGTTGGGGGCGGTTGGATCCATGTCGACGGGCGTGACCCCAGCTAGTCAATTGCTTTGTGGTTACTTGTACGGTGTCCGTGCCTCTGGTAGGCGCTACCACGTCAAGCAGGGCACCTGCGGTGCGGTGTAAGACGTCAGGGGACGCTACCGACTGTGCTTCTAGGGGGAGGTACTCCTGTAGTGACAGACTGTCAGTTTTCGTGACTTCGGCCTTCGGGTTTTCGGTCGTGTTGACCGTTGAGTTTCGGTTGTCTCGCCGTGGTGCGTGTGTCGGTTTTCGTGCTGTGAGACTGGTGCGAGTAGTTTTACCAAGGTTGCGTCTTGTTGGTGCGGTGTCTGCGACCGGGTGGTCAGGATCGCACCTTGGACATCGTGTCCAGGTTGGCCGTGTCCTGGGAGACAGGCCTCTACGGCGTGGTTACCGTGGATTTTTACTTCGGTAAGTGGTACTAGTGTGGTTCGGTAGCCCCCGACCGTGAGATCGGGGTGTGTTTTCTGGTACAGTAGGAGTAGCTGTAGTGCCGAGTTTTGACCGGCCACCGGTTCGCTGTTCCTGCTGTCGTTGTAGCTTTCCTTTCTGCTACCACCATCGTTTCCGGTAGGGGTTCTGCGGGATCCCTGCTGAGTCTCTGTTTTGGAGACTCATTCCCTACTTTTCGGGTGTGGCGGTTCTTCCTCGAGATTCGAGGGTGTGGTACGGAGGTTCTCAGTTGCCAGCTCACCGAGCCGAGTGTTCACTCGGTATGTGGTATGTTTTACTGCTTTAGACTGTACTTTCTGTTGGACTAGACTCTGTTGTAGCATTAGTTGTTTATTTATTTTTTGTTAATTATTGAATTATCCTGCTTTATTTCATATTTCTTTGTGTCTTCACACTCCTTTTAGCCCTTCCGAGCCCTCCCGGCTCGTGGGTGGCGGTTCGAGTCTCGGGTTATCGAGTCTCTCCCGGTATCCGGATTCTCGGGTCGTTACATCCTCATCCTTGATCCGCAACTTATGGTAACCTGATAGAAGGTCGATCTTAGAAAAATATTGAGCTCCTGCTATCTGGTCAAACAGTTCGTCAATCCTCGGCAACGGGTATTTATTCTTGATAGTAAGCTGATTCAATTGCCAGTAATCGATGCACAATCGTATCGAGCCATCCTTCTTCCGAACGAACAATACTGGGGCTCCCCACGGGGATGAACTAGGATGAATGAATCCCTTCTCGAGCAACTCCATCAATTGTCACTTCAATTCCCTCAACTCCGTAGGAGACATACGATACGGAGCCTTTGAAATAGGGGACGCGCCAGGAATTAGGTCGATAGAAAAGACTACCTCCCTTTCAGGCGGAAGTCCTAGCAATTCCTCAGGAAAAACATCTTGAAAGTCTCGAGCAATAAGGATAACCTTTATCTTACTCTCCTTCTCAGGGGTCAACGAAACAAAGGCTAGGAAAGCCTGACATCCTTTCTTCAATAATTTCTCAGTTCGAAGGGCCGAAATAAGCGGCACAGACTTAGAGTGCCTAACCCCAACAAAAGAAAGCTCAGGGTGTCCAAAAAAAGACACCGAGCTAGTGTTGCAATGGACATTGGCCTCATATTTGGCCAACCAATCAGCTCCTAGGATTACATCATAATCCTTCATATCCATACAGACTAAATCAGCTGGCATATTCCGCCCACCAAACAAAACCTTACTAGAAGGATAGAAATGTTTAATCATTGATCCGGAACCAATAGGGGTCAAGATTTCTAATGGAGAATTCATCAATATAGGTTTCACAGCTAGAGACTTAGCAAAACTTCGAGAAATGAAAGAGTGTGTTGCTCTAGTATCAAACAGAACAAATTTCAGCTTATCATGAACAATAAGTGTACCTTCGACAAGTCCACCCTCCTTTGTGATTCCTGCATCATCTTCGTGTAGGGCTTGGCGCTTGCCATGGCGCTTCTGATGTCCCTGCGGCTTGTTTGGTGTAGCTGGATCTGACAGGAGGGGACATTCTGGAATGCGATGGTCCCTACTTCCGCAGCACAGACAGGCACCTAACTTGCGCCAGCACTCCTCCATCTTGTGACCTGGGCGGTCACAATACTTGCAAAGGCCCTTGAAAGGTACAACCGGGCTAGACTTCTTATCGCCATTCTTCGCCTTCTTGTCCTTCTCTGAACTAGATCCTCCATAGGATCTTTTCTTGTCATTGCCGAGTTTAAAGTTCCCAGAACTAATGGTTTACTTCTTCTTGCGGTTCTTCCCACGAATACTCTCGGTCATTTCCAAAGTATCCTTCAGAACTTGAGCTTTCCTCACCATCTCGACGTACGTCGGGATTTCCATTGGGGCCAATTGATTGATATGATTCAACTTTAACCCATTAAGAAAGCACTTGGCCTTCATCTTCTCTATGGATACTAAGTGAGTTGCATAACGAGACAAACGGGAAAACTGAGCTTCATACTCAGCAACAGAAAGGTTCCTCTGCTTCAAAGCAGTGAACTCCGCCGCCTTCTTCTCTTACACTCTGTCAGAAAAGTACTTGTTGTTAAAGAGTTCCTTGAACTCTTCCCACGTCACTTGCTTGTCTCCCAAGGTGGCTTTTACGGCATCCCACCATGATCTCGCGTCTCGTTCCAACTGAAAGGTCGTCAAGAGAACACACTCATGATCGCTGCATTGCATCACTTCAAAGATTAGATCCATCTCCTTCAGCCAATGCTCGGCTTCGTCTGGATCTGTAGAACCACTGAATCGTGGGGGATTCATCCCACGGAAATTCTGATGAAGATCTCCCGCTCCTTGATGCGCTGCTCCGCCCTGGGCCACTTGCTGCAGAGCCCGAGTCAATCCTTGCACCGTTCACTGCATATCCCTCCATTGCGCACGTTCTGTTGCCATTGAAATACCCTTCGTGTAGAATATATTAATTTAGAATCATTTAGAAGAAATCTTTCTGGAGTTAAATTATTAACTTAACCCAAGTCTCTACCCAAATCTCATTGGGTTGGATCCTTAGACTTGTAACAGGGTTATAGGTCCTATGACACTACCTAAAACCCTAGAACTTAGAGAACCTAGGAACATAAGAAAACCTAGGGACATTAGGAAAACTTGGCTCTGATACCACCAAACTGTCACGCCCCGACGCGGAATATCGGAACGCGGCAGTAGAAAGAGTTAATAATAATATGTTGATTTCCAGACATACTGTGTCTTGGGCTAGAGAATCAAAACATTCAGCACGATATTAAGGCAAGAAAAAAAACCATCATAACCATAATACCAAATTAATCAACATACCGAGTCTCATAACATCTAATCAATAAAGTACCCAGAAATTTTCAAAACTATCCATCAACTTAACATAGTTACAACCATCGACTCAACAAATTACAACTCAATTGTCATATGACTCTGAAACAAAATGACTATCTTGATTAGAACTCTCTAAGGACATCTCTGCAAGGCTCTCTAGCTGACTCACTCCAGGGTCTTCACTATTGCCTATCCCCATCAGATTGAGAATCGTCACCTGAGCTACCTGGAAAGGGAGAAACAACTGGGTGAGCGAACGCTCAGTAGGTAATAGCAGGCAAGTTTAAGTAATTAACCAATTATATTAATGTCATGCGATAAAGAAAAGACAAGGGATGACGATGCAATAAATAAGAGAATAAAGAGAGCAAAAGAACATGAACATAGTATAACATAGCACTGGCCAATCAAGCATGAAATAAACAGGTCACGTAGTTAATTTCAGAGAAGTAATCACGTAAAGGAATATGTCATAGACATCACGCTAGTCATGCACTCGGTGCAATGCCTCACCATGTCATTACAACTCTCCGGGGCACCAGTACCTTTTGGGCGCTCCTCCCAGGACCAGACTGGGCCCTTACGATGCGTTGGCATTGATTTGGTGGATCCAAGATCCCAAGTTATGTCTAGACATTTAAGAATTCGGCCAGGAAAGATATAAGTTCTCAACATATCACCTGGGAAAATCCAGTGTTTGATTAGCACGAGCCCTTCATGGCCCAATTACTGAGGTACACAAGAAAACACAAAAAATCAGATGCTAGAAGGTGTGCGGTCAATACTAGGCCGCTTAACACAGAAACGGCCTCATACTGGGCCGCGCTAAGATGACTGGGCCGAAGAACAACCCAGCTGAAGCCAAGTGGGTACACGGTCTTAAATAGGCCGCTCTAAAATAGAACTGTCCAAATTGGGCCGCTGAACCAAACTCGGTGATCCACAATGGGATGTTCAGTGTAAGAAGGAAAGGAGCCCATGACAAGGGTATACGGGCTGGATTGGGCCGCACAATACTTCAGCAGTCGGATGATAGTCCGCTCCAATAACTAAACGGGCCAGTCTTGGCCGTTCAGTAAATGGGCTAAGCAGGATAGAGAAAGCTACCCAAAAGGGCTCCTAGGCCACCATAGGCATGGTGAAACTGAACCAGAGTTCAGCCCACGGTTCTTAGGTTAGCCTAGAGGCTTTCTGGGTCAACTTAACATGGTCTGGTCGAAGAACAAACAAGGATAATCGACCAGCAAGACTTGGCATTCAGTCAGAGTTACACGGTCTCCTCTAGGCTGCGCCACGAGTATCACGGTCCTATTCCGACCGTGCAACACTCAGACGGTCCAATGTGGTCCGTGACTCAAAACAGGGCAATCCATGCGATTCGATCGAGTCAATTAGGTGCAGGATTTGAGGTACAACCTATCCGGCATCCTAGTGGGAATCCCAGGTTCGTAGGGGCTTACGGAGGTCTCATAATGGAGGTCCTAGTCCGACGGAAGGAGTATCCGGCGGAGAGTTCCAACCATTACAAGAGTTGAGGGCTAGAATCATCAGAAAACAATATTTGGCAATCAGTCAACTCCACTAGAGTGGAATGACTGTCAGAACATTCCTATTTAAAATTTTTATTTTCATTGTAACATGATTAAGGTTATGCATTCACAAAATAAGAGCGAGGGAAGTACAATTGATAAAGAAGATCAAGGTAATGTGCCAAGATTGAGCATAATTATACTGTCAGTTATTACCAATTCATCTCTGGGTTACTACCCTACTTACAGGGCTCAACTAACAAGAACTAAGCATGCTTAAAACAATAATAACCATTTCTATGTGACAGAACGGTCTGTCTGGATCCGCTCAACGAGCCTCAGTGGTCGGTCGATAGGCCGTGCAGGTCATCCTGGCCCGAAGGTCAGACAGGGCCTGAGCGATTTATCGAGGGGCCGCGGGGGTCCTTGAACGGTCTAGACATGCCCGCCGTGTGACGGAATGGTCAGGCATTGGCCGTTCTATTCATGAAAAATTTCGGAGCACAAAACCATTGAACGGTCAAAGACCAGCCGTCCCTATATACTGAACGGTCTATTGAGGGGCCGTTCTAGGAAGAGCGGTTCCTGCTGGACCGCGCTAAGGTCGCCATGCCCGACTCCGACGAGCTCGTCTTGGGTTGGCAAACAACGAGCAATATTCACCCCACAAAGTATGAAAATTAGGCAATAAGCTAGCAATGGAACAAGAATAAGAAGAGGCATATCATGGCATGATCAATTTAATGTTAACGCCTGCAAATCCCTACTTTAATCTAGGTTAAGGAAGGAAAACCCTAAATCTGACATGCTCCCACTAAAACTTACAATTCTCGCAGGATACTATATCGATTTTAGGGCTTTTTAGATCATTAGAAAGAGGACTGAGAGACAAATCTAGCAATATATAACACTTAGGATTTGGTCTTCTAAAACCTACCTTAGATGAAGGAAAAAGGGAACGGTGCTCGCCGATCGCGATGGGGAACACCTCCAACAGATCGTCAGAATACACCCTCGTCTACGAACCTCGTTGGCCGCCACAGCATCCAATCGCTTCTAGGTCGACTAGGGTTTAGTTTTATTGAGTCAATTTGTTTCTAGAGGCGTCTGATTGAGAGGATAGAGTCCTCCAAGTCGGTCGCGCGAGATTCGCGCCTTGACCCGGTCACGCCGCCGTCTCGGCTAAAATTTTAAATTTTTGGATTAGGGTTTCAATGGGGATCGTGAGGGGAAATGATCTACTCATCTAGGCCGTTCATTTGGGTCCGATTTGGGCTTAAATGATCGAGAATTGGGCCCTAATTTGGTCATTTAAGGTCCGGTTAAGTTAAACGTTAATTTGGGCCTAATCTGCTAATTCGACTCACTTAGAATTTTCTTTTGGGTTGGTGGTAGAAGACAATTATCTAAGTTTTCTATCCTCTATACGATTATAATTTTTCTAGATTTTTATAAATTGGTTGAAATTTTACTTATCGTATTTTCTCGTAGAATTTCTTGTGAATTTTTCTTGATATTTTTATTCAATATAATACCGGGTGTTACAGGTTACCTCAAAGAAATAAAAGGATGATTGCATGTACCTTGTGAAGAAGCGGGTGAGATTGTAAGTCCTTTCTTCCTCCTTCTACCGGCCGGCCGATGAAGGGGGTTCTTATCTTGATTACCCTTGTAAGACAAGCGAAGACAAGTAAACAAGATAGATTAGCCAAAGTGTAGTATCAATGCTCTAAGGAAATAATATTGTGCAACATAAATATGAACACACCTTGTGTGTTTTGTTTAAACCCCTAAGAGGAGTAAAAGGTGGGAGATATGTTATGGATGCAAACAAATAGTATACGCAGAGAGAACTATATGTAATGATATATGCTGGAAGCTTCTAGCAAGATAGCTAGAACTGTGTGTGTGAGATGATCAACAAAGAAAACAAAAGAGAAGGGGGGCCCTTCTGCTATTGCTGCAGTAGTAAAGGGAGAAACGGAGAGATAGCGCTTCAACCGTAGCAAGAAGATGAAGACCGCCAGAGAAAGATAACCCTGCCGAATGAAGAACCTTCAAAGAAATTGTTAGCAGAAAAAAAAATCTCTTCTCTCTAATCTTTCTCTTTTAACCGGAATCTCTTCTTGCTCGTAAGGATCTCTCTTATAGTAGAAGTCTCCCCTCCTACGGGTGGCCTTCAAGGGGAAGTATTTATAGAGCTTAAAATCTAGTTCTAATGGGATTAAAACTAGAGATAAACTTCTCAAACATGGATCGACTTCCATAGAAAAGATCGAGATCAAAAGATAGATAGGTTGCCATACGAGGAAGCAGCAGCAGAAACGGACACGGAAGCTTAAATGACGACTTCAGGGTGGTCGCTAATTGAAATGACGACCTCGCACATAGTCGCTAATTACTGGGTTAATTTATAGAAATAAACAACTTTCCATATTTAAAAAGACGAAATGACGCCTGCATGGAATGGCGTCAATTAATGAGCGCCTTCAAACCAGACGTCAATTTCTTGAATTTTATTTTAAATGGAATTTTGTAAAATCAGGAAATGACGCCTGCGCGCGCGGTCACTAATTGTTGAAATAACGACACCCATAAAGTCGTTAATTAAATGACGCCCTCCTGACAGTCGCAAATTACAAATATGATAGAAAAATTAGAAAAACTCCATATTAAACCAGTATTGAAGTCCATTTTGGGGCATCACGTGGTGACATGAGATTTGCTCATCATAGTATCGATTTTAGCGTGTCTACAGCTGTCCCGCCTTGGTGTCTGCTTTGCAAAGGAGTGAGACAGAATGAGGTGAAAGTGCAACAAGCGGAATGAAGTAGGAGCGGACTGAAAAGTAGATGCCAAGGTGTGATGTGACACGCCTCCGACACTAAGCGTTGGAAATCTTTCCACGGTCCTGAATGAAACAACCTCGAATGATTATGAGAAAGCAACAATCGACTGGATGAAAGAACAAAGCTAATGAATGAAATGTGCACGCGGGCACAAAAGGGAAAACACCATCGGAGAGCGGTTACCAGCCAATGTGGACGTGCTACAACCAAGGTGAGTTTGTATAAAAACAAAGCGAAGCGAGGTAGGAATCCAATGAATGAATGCTTTTAAGGAACCAGCCTGAGCGGCTTCAAGTAGAACACAATACTTGATTTTGAGTGGAATATCTCATGTCAACTCAAATCAGGAGCAAGCGGCCCTCATTACTGGCTTAATATGAGGATTTTCATCATTAAAGCTCAAAGTCCTACATGATGCATGTTGGGCTAAAAGAAAAAGATTAAAATAAACTAAAAAATAGAAAATAATCAAGGATAATATTATTAAACCATCCAGACTTGGTCTGGAATCCAGATCTCTAAGCTGATACTAAGTCGAAGCCCGTTTGTCCACGCATCAACTCTGAAAGTGGAACCGCCGTCCCAAACCTTAGATGACCCAACGGCCTATCCGTTTGATCAAGACTCCCCTGGAACTATCACTGTTTTTGATGAAGGGGAACTCAAATTCCAAGTTCATCAGAACCACAAGGTCCTTGATATGCTATACTATATAAAGTAGATATCCTATCGTAAAGATGCATACAAGGAGTATACAAAGGAGGAATGATGTTACCAAAGAAGAGATCCAAAACGCCTCAAGACCTGCATAACCGGTTCTTTTCTGTGCTCAAAAAGCTCATTAGCTCCAACAAATTCATGATATGATCAAATTCATCAAGATATAAAGTGTATAAGTTCATCCAATATCTTCAAAATAATTCAAAATATAAAGCTCATGAAATGACGACTCCGCACAAGGGCGCTATAAACACAAATGACGACAGCCACAGTGTCGCTAATTACTATTAATGTTTAATTTGGAATCGGATTGAAAATGACGCCTACACGAGAGGGCGCAAAATAAATGACGACACCGTTTGTGTCGTGATTCAAGAAAATGACAACGACGGCTTCATCGTTAATTAACTGTAACTCCTGGCGCCCCGTTCCCTGTTCGGAAACAAAACTCTAGAGGCTTAATCCCACTTAAACTCAACTTGCGCTGTTCAACCTCCTGCCAGGGCTTCAAACGTTATAAAAGGTATGTCTTCTGCTGCTCAAACATCTTCAAGATCGAACTGAGCGCCGAGACTTACCAGAGAATAGCAGAAGCAGCAATAGAGCACAGGGAACAGAAAGTTGTTCTTAACAGAGAGAAGAAGAACCCCCCTTCCAGATGGATAGGATGATGCAACGTCCTTTGAAGAAATTCAAGATTGGGCTTCCTAGAATATCAAAAATTACAGGCCATATCAATGGAAGAATTGCCATGAACCAAGTAAGTATTGACATTTGAATTGAACTTCTATTCTACTCCCTCTTAAACTCTGATCATGGTCTTCTTTCTTCCTCTTCTTCTTTTCTTCTTTCTATCTTTTCAGGATTATCCAAGCATTCCGGGGGCAAGAAGATTCACCAAGATCAAGTGGCTACCCCTTCTTCTCTCCAAACTCTCCTTAGACATGAGGACTTACCTCTCTAGATGGCAGCTTCTAGGCTTAGTGACCCATGCCAAACACTATGACAATGTACACCTAGATTGGGTCGCCATGGGAGCCCTTATAGAAATATGGCATCCTACTACGCACACCTTCCTATTTTCCACCTTTGAAGCTACCATACTCCTAGAAGAAACGGAGATGCTCCTAGGCTTGCAGAGGATGAAGCAAGGAGATGAAGAGAAGATGGCACATATGACAAGGAGCTTGAGTGCACATGAAGTTCTATCAAGCTTGATTCCAAGCTCTAACATGGTGAATCAAATCAAGGCTACCAAAGGAATCAACCTCATGAAGCTTGCGGCATGGGTCTACAAGAGGATAGACCAAGCCAAAGAAGATGAACTAGAGAAGCTAATGAAGGCTTTTGTAATATGCTTAGCGGGAGCACTTCTCTTCCCTTCATTGGAGGATTTTCTAGAAGAAGCGCAATTGAGTGCTATTGCTAGCATATGGAAAAGGGAGAGAATAGGACCGGCGGTGCTAGCCTATCTCTATAGTGGGCTTTTCTCGGTGGCTATGGGGAGGCCTTTATATGGGTCTATGCTTTTGTTTTCTAGTTGGGTAGACCTCGACTTAAAATTTGACCCATGTGAGGAAGCTCAACAAGCATCTAGTATCTTTTCTAGGAGTCCACTTCACTACATGATGGGCTCACTAGGATTATGTGAGAGAGTGGTGAACCGGGTACCAAAGGTGAAGAAGAGAGTGGAGTGGAGAGAGCACCTAAAAGTCAAGCCTAAAAACCTCTTCACATGTGCATCGGGGTTCCTTGAAACCCAAGACATCCGCACACGGCTCTCATCGGGAGTGGAACTTCGTCTAGTGGGCGCCACTGAGCTAATCCTCTACAATGTTCACCGGTGCCTACCACAAATTGGCCTTCCACATCATCACTTTGAGGAAGCATCTCACCTCCCACCTATCAAGAGGAGGGACCTTGGTTCCAATGAAGATGAGGAGGAGGTCAAGACAATTCAAGCTCTATGGAGGATCAACAAGCTACACCAACCTATGGAGAGGATTGAAGAAGACAAAGAGCAATGGAAGATCTATGTAATAGCTCTTAGGGGAATGAGACCCAAAGTGGCTTATTGAAATGTAATGATGCTTTTCTTTCAATGAAATAAAGGATTCTTCCTTAATTGAACCAAAGAAAACACGTAGAATGATTAATTCTTCCAATTTACTTCAGATTCTGTCTTTCTGTACTGATCCGCGATGACGTTCAAGTCGCTAATTCCTCAAACAACGCCCTTAACCTCGTCGCCAATTACTTAAAACAATAAACCCATGATTGGCGCCTTCGCAAACTGGCGTTAATTAATTGACGCCTGTTTCGACCGTCTTTTCCTACGTTTCTTTTCGTTGGTATTTTTCATTCATTTATTTCGCGGGTCGATCAATCAATTGACTAACTAGTAATCAACTGAATGATTGACGACGCGGGCATGCCAGTCACATGAGTGACGATTTATGATGCGCTCATTCTGACCCTTATCGGGCGAGAGTGAGGTTCGGTCGGGACCAGCAGTCCGCCATACCGTAAAGGCTATGGCGTTAATTACATCCCCCACGAGGAGGGAACACCTTTGATTAGTTGCCGAGATAGCGGGCTGTCGAGGCCGGAATAAAAGATACAAAGCATGCGAACAATCATGCAAGATGTCATGACCGAATACGCAGGGTTTATTGAGGTGGGGCCTGGTACATGGCGGAGTACTTAGGCCCGAAAGCCGCCTTCACGCGCGACAAGGTTTCCGGTCAGGCATAACCTGGCCTTCTGACAATGTCATTTGATATACCAAGGGTGCACCCACTCGGGCATACATTAATGAGACACGAATGCTTGGGCCAAATCATGATGCCAAAGATTCGAGACATATCAATTCAAGCTTGAAAAGCTAGTTTATTCAATTTATTCAATCAAAGAGCTTATGAAATTCCATGATTAGTATGAGAAATCATCCCATGAATGGGAAAAAGGATTAGAATTATGCGATGACACGACTCGGAACGAAACCGGTGCAGTGCATGCGAAGAAACGGGTTGGAATGGTTAAAACGGCGCCCTGAAACGTAGGTAAAAAGGGGTTAAAACGGCGCGGTCAAACGTAGGTAAAAGGGGGAAAAGCCGTTAAAACGGCGCGGTGGAAGGTAGGGGCGCGCCGGGGAGGGCGCGCCGGATAGGGCGCGCCGCTTTAGGCCGCGCCGTTTTAACGCGTGATCGCGCCGTTTTAGCCCGATTTCGTGGAAACCGAGATTCTGTTGATTTATTTATGGATTTATTAGATTATTTTTGGGGTTTTGAGGACTTTATTGAATTGATTATTCATTGGATCAGTCCCAAACCGTTCAAAGCCAAGTCACGGGTTCGCGCGAGGTTCACACTCGAGCGCAGCAATTGTTCCGAGTTTACACTCATTTGAGCCGAAATTTCGGCAGCATCTCCCCATCCTAAAGGATTTGTCGGGGAGAAGCGGAGGATGCTCACGTGGCGGAGCAAACCCCTAAATGCCAGGTGGCACAACGGCGGCCGGCGAAGACCCGGACGGAAAGGGAGAACCCCGAGGCATAGCCTGCTAGGGGCACCGAATCCGTGGGTAACAGTGAGTGAGTGAGACGACTCATTTCTGGGAGCGAAAACCCCGAGGGCTAGCCTACGAGGGGCACGCGACCCGAGTCACCACAACACCCGAATCGGGACGACCGAGATGGGAGGGAAACCCCGAGGCAAGCCTACAAGGGGCACCCGACCCACGGTCACCACAAAGTCCATTAGGGGCTGTGGATTTAAAGTGTAGGGCTTAGCCCCATTGCTGTGCATCCTATGCCTCATAGGGATATTCATCATTGCCAGACGAATCCCCCGTGAGTCGGATGATTGGTAGAGAAATATGAGGAATGTACCCCTCCCCGGATGCGGGAATGATGCTACATAGCATACTCCCATCAAGATGCTTATGACACGACAGGAAGCGGTATGAACATCATTTGACGGCGACAGACAAACACACGAAGTGTCTGTAAACACATTAGAATGATAGAGCCCGTCGGGTCGAGCATGTCAATCGCCGGCACAATATGTGACCAGCACATAGCCCGGGGTACAGCTCTGTATACATATATACGGCATTCGGAAACAAACCCCATGAGGCTGGCCGTTGGACTATTAGGGACAATCCGAGAGACTCTTCCTGCCCCTCTGGCCTATGAAGCAGGGCACACAGGGGACAGTGAAGGGTCCTCATCTCTGGGCGGAGATAGACAGAGATATGCACACAAGTGCATCTCTGTTCGCAGAGCCAGTGGGGCGTTCAACACGAAATCCGGTTGTTGCATCGGACTTAAAGCAGGAGAGAACCCCGGGGAAGGGGGGGGACAGATGATTTCTATAGCCCGAAGGCACACCCAGCATCGGAGGAAACCAACTACGAGTGAATGCAGATACATATTAAATAGAGCGATCAGAGGTACACTCGCAAGAGGATGAGAGAGGGTACGCACGGGGCAGAAGACATTAGCAACGATAGACTTTCATTGATTCATGTACAACCCACATTCATACATATGCAGAGCACATGGATTCCGACGCCGTCGTTGTCGATCGGCAGCCGTTTCATTAACAGAAGAAAAGGAACTATTACAGTTGAAGCCAAAGCATAGCAGAGGAAAAGGTGAGAGAAAAAAGGGGGGAGGAAAGGCTCGTATCATCGCCCCTCCCCCGATCTCTCACTTACATTGTGCCAGAAAACAAAAACAAAGAAGAGCAGAGGGGTTAACCGGAAGAAAAAAAATGGAGACTCGACCTCGGCAAACAAGCAGACGGTCTTCTTCTTCGACTCCGGGGGGCTCGGATGGAGCAGGATGTCGGCCGCTGGGAAGCCCAGACGGGGGACCTCTTCAGACGAAGGACCTCCTCCCCTTTTCCCTGGACCTCTCTCTTTCTTCTAATTCTCTTTTTTTTCTCTTTGGATTCCGAGACCTCTCCGATCTCTTTTTTTTTTCTTCTCTTTTTCTGTTGGGCTCCCTTCTCGGATAATCCCCCCTCTTCCTTTTTTATGAAGGCAGGGCATATATAGCCCTTTTGTTAAAACGGCGCGGTGGAGAGGGGCGCGCCGGGTTGAGGGCGCCGGGGAGCAGCCCCCCTTGCTTTTGGCGCGCCGGATTGACGGCGCCGGGGAACAGCCCCTTTAGACTTTGCGCGCCGGATTGACGGCGCCGTTTTAAGCGGCGCCGTTTTAACCTGTTTGCCAGGCACGGCCAGGCCGGTGGGTCCGGGGATGGTTCCGGAGACTCCAGTTGACTGTTCCTCTCGTACTGGCTCTCGGGGAGCCTTGACGGGGTGTTGACGAAGCTCTTGACGCGACGAACGGCCTTGATCAGAACTTCGTGTGCTTCCGGTCCGGACACACGGGTGTCCCGTAGGTACGACTTTCGGCACTGTGATTGGTGCCTCTCATCAAGACGGACCTGTGTCCGAAGCTTCCTTGTAGGATGGCATTGCATCCTGGGTAATTCCGCCTTGAACGGCGATCCATCGGCCGCTAATGGCCTCACTAGGGCGAGAAGCTGAACCCGTGTCGGGTGATCGGGATCTTCTTGCTGACAGAACCTCCGGCCCCTTGTTGTGGATGGCCGAGGGCATTCTTCCTCTTTCGGAGAATCATAAGGTAGACCGTCGTCCTTGATCAGACGTCGGATGTGGGATAGCGGCATGACAGAGTCGATGCCGGATCATTGGGCAGGCTTGATCGCACTGCCGGTTGGTTGCGGGTTGACTTTGACTCTCCTGAGGTGAGGTCCCCGGTGTTCCCTTCAAGGTGGCTTGGGGCTTCGTCAGCTCGAGGGACCCTTGATAAGTTGATTTTCATCGGCTTCTGTGCTTCAGTGGGCCGTATCATTCGTCTTTGCGGCTTGGTCGCCAGGGATCATATTTTGAGTGCCAACAACGCCCCACCAATGGGCGTTGATTCCTTTAAAATTTTTCCAGATATTCCCTTAATTTCCTGAAATGATGCCTTGTTAGAAGTCGTCTATTCATCAAATGACGCCTCTGTACGTTGTCGTCAATCACAAATAATTATTACACTTGTCCCATCAATCATATTCACCCCATCATTGCTCTGACAACAATTACAATTTCCCATGCAATGACGACTTCGTGCACCGTCGTTAATTCTTGAAATAGCACCTTGGATGCAATCATCAATTATAATTAATTTTAAAAATTCAAAAATTCCACAAATTAGCGCCTGCGCACACGGGCGTCAATTATCAAAGTGACAACATGGATTACGACATCAATTCTTTTCGAAATGCAACCACCTCACTTTCCATCTTTCATCTTCCCTTCCGTTATTCAACCTTCTTCTTCCTCCATTCTCTCTCGTTTCTCTACTACTTTCTCCCAAACCGTAACCTTGCTTCTTTTCCATCTCCCTCTTCCATTCCCATCTCTAATCCCTATTCCCATGGCTTACGTAAGTGGAGGCTCGGGCTCCGGTAAACGGCAGTGGGTCATGGCCCCCGCTGTCGTCGATTTGGACGAAGAACAGCCCGCCGGTGGGGAGCTTCCCCCCGTGGCGGCCGAGGACGCTCCACCGACGGAGCACGGCGGAGAAGAAGAAAACGCCGAAGGAGGAGGAGAAGAGGATGGTGGTGTCACGCCCCGAGCGCGGAAGATACCCGGAGATGCGCGACGTGTCTATATCAATCATGTCAATCAGAGTGATCGTGTATTCGACACAAAGACAGAGATGCGCAAAATAGCAAGATAACCCAATCCTTTATTTCATAACGGATAGACTATTACAAATCCAATACTCTGTTTAATAAAAAGGAAAAGAATACATAGTTGACTCAAGAAACTATAGAAAAGACTAGATGACACTTGGAGAATCTCTATCTCTTTCACTCTTGATCATTCCCATCCGATTGACTTCCATCGTCGTCGGACTTACCTGAAACGTAAAAAGGGACAAACGGAATGAGCGAACGCTCAGTAGGAAAGTATATCTCAAGTACTAGCAAGGGGTTTAAGTAATTACATTTTCATGAATGCAATAAAGCTATGCATGCTCGCATGAAACGACAAGATAGAGAGAATGTAATATCGAGGAAATAAGATGAACTTACCATGAACTTTCAACAAGATACAAGTTTATTCAAGATATTCAAGCAAGTACCATTATCGAGTCATGTCAAGAACTTTGGCTATCATGTATCAAGCAAGTAAATTACCCTCTTTCGGGCCACGCATTTCATGTAAAGTCAAGTACGATTCAAGTACAAGATGTGTGTGGAATGTCCAATCAAGCAAGTCAAGTACTCGGTATAATGCCAGATACCTTATCATTTTAACTCCCATGGGCACAAGTACTTTCGGGTGCTCCTCCCAGGACCAGATCGGGCCCTATATGCGCAGGCATTTATCATGTGTTTTGACATCCACTCTTGTTTATAGCCAACATAGAATTTCAATAATCAAGCTTGTACACACGTATGACAACTTTGATAGAATAGAGTCCAAAATATGATAAAGGACATAGAATGGCGATAATAACGGTATAATCACGATATCGATAAAACTAGGTAGAATATGATTCCCTTAACTTGGGTACCTTGACAAATCAGTATGGACATTCTTTATATAGAATTGAGGTCCACATGAACAGTATATCAAAGGTAAGATACCCTCATTCTTATCATAGAATTGAGGTTTACAAGAACGACATGATATGGCATGATATCATCATCCCATTAAGAATTTCTTATGATGTACTCTTTGTATAATCATAAGGGCCGGTATCCCATGTTTCTTTAGAGTGACATGGCATCAATGGTGTAATGGGTTTTTAGGGTACAACCAGCTCAGTCGGCCTTGAGGGAATCCAAGGCTACGAGGAGTCTTACGGAGGTCTCTATGACTAACTCGCTAGTCCAAAGGAACGGAATGTCCAATGGAGAGCTTGTATGTCAATGAGAATTGAGTGTGATCGATAAAACACCGTGAAAAGTGGGACTATACTCACGGAGTGGAGAATAGTGCCGATATATATATATATATGTATAATATATAAACCATCGGTTAGCAAATCAGAAGAAAAATCAGTTTACAGTAAAATAACGACTTAGGTCAAGTCGTTTCTCAAGTAATTAACGCCTAACAGAAGGGCGTTTACACATGGTCCGTTTTGCAGAATTTTCAATAATTCAATAATTTATCTAAAACGCGCCTTCGTCAGGGGCGTTTCTTCAAAAGTTGACGACTACAGTAGCAGGCGTCTTTTTATTTACAATATTTTTCAGAACATATTTATTTTCAGAAATTATCAAAAACGCGCCCTTGTCAGGGGCGTTAATCATTAATTCTTATTTTCACATAATATATATTCCAGGATTTTAACAGATACGCGCCCTAGTAAGGGGCGTTTATTTTTAATTCACGCCCTATGATGGGGCGTTTACATATGGAAAACGACCTAGTCTAGGTCGTGAATTCAAGAGATACCATGAATTTTCATGGGCAGAAATATTTTCAGGATAATAGAATTCATGGAGAATGAATGTATGGTCATGACAATAAAATTAGCAGGTTTGAAGACATGTGATCATGTATTATTGTAGGATCATTATTTCATAGATACTCAATTCTTAACATGGGTGATTAATGATTAAATGAAATTAACACCTGTGCGCAGGGCGTCAAATCCAAAACTGACGACCTTGGCAGGGTCGTGACTTGTAAAGTAGCGCCCTAGTCTGGGGCGTGTATTTCATAGTCACGCCCTTGCTAAGGACGTTTCTTTCAAGAAATTAACAGAAAGTCGTTCAGAAACTATAGTAAACCAAACCATGTATATGCATGATAATTATCGTACTGTATCAATTTAGTTTGGGCTACAGTGACTTGAGAAAATCCTACCTTAAGAGTTGATTTGGAGATGACCGTGAGGGATTTGTAAGATTCAATGATGCTGCAAACGTTGGATGAATCCTACAGAGGATAGATTGAAGATATTAGTTTCCTTGAAATCCATGGACTGTAGGTAGAGGAAGGGGTACTTACACACGGATGAAGAACTCTTGTTCCTCAAACGCCCGAGCCTCTTAACCTGTTAGTAAGAGAAGAAGAATAATCAATATTCTTCATGCGACTGTAAACAGAAGAAGAAAAAATAGAAGAACATATGTTCTTCACGTACCTGCAGCAGTAGTTGGTCCAAATAGTTTTAGGGTTGGCCGAACGAGAGTTTTTATAGGATTTTGGGTGTCCTATTAGGGTTAGTGATTGTGTGGAAGCAATACTTCTATGATAGAGTCATTACCACGTTTGAACTCTTTCTAATGCTTATCACTTACCCTGGATAAGTTCTGGGTTCGAACGGTTCACGAACTGAATTAACGCCTTAGGTAAGGGCGTCGATTCTTTAATTAACGACCTAGTTCAGGTCGTTTCTTAAGAAACGTCTTGGATAAGGGCGTTCCTTGTTTTTGAAACACGCCCCATATATGGGCGTTTCTCTTACTTGCCTATTTGGTCGTGAGAGTTGACGACCGCACGTGTGGGCGTCCTTTCTTTAGTCACGCCTTTGATAGAGGCGTTTCTTTTTGAATTAACGCCCTAATAAGAGGCGTTATTTTAATTTTGTTTTACTTCATCTAATTAACCCTATTCTCATTATCTGTATTACTACTGTAATATATATATGTTTTAATTTATTTCAAATATTCATTTATCAGGGTTGCTACACCCTCCCCCACTTAAAAAGAATTTGGTCCCCAAATTCAATATATATATAATTATACATGTGGAGAGCGTAGAACATATACCTCTTAGAATAACTCGGGAAATCGTTTCTTCATAGATTCTTCGGTCTCCCATGTCGCTTCGCGTTCGGGATTCTTATTCCATTGCACCTTGAGCATGGGAATAACCTTATTCCTTAGAGCTCGTATTTCTCGATCCAAGATCTTCATAGGCTTCTGTTCATATGTGAGATCTTTCTGGATCACCAGATCTCCATGTTCAATAATATGAGATGGATCGTGCACGTACTTCTTCAACATGGATATGTGAAATACATTATGTACCTCGGACAATTGAGGAGGTAATGCGATGCGATAAGTAACCTCGCCAACTCTTTCGAGTATCTCAAATGGTCCGATGAATCTTGGCGTAAACTTGCCCTTAACACCAAATCTTCGTATGCCACGTCCAGGCGATATCTTGAGAAATACATGATCTCTGATTTGGAATTCAAGATCTCTTCTTCTTGTATCTGCATAAGTCTTTTGTCTGGTCTGAGCAACTTGTAATCTTTCCCTGATTACTTGTATCTTCTCGGTTGTATTCCTTACCATGTCTGGACCTAATAGTTGTTTTTCTCCAACTTCGTTCCAACATATGGGAGATCGGCAACTCCTTCCGTATAAGGCTTCGAAAGGTGCCATTTGGATACTAGCTTGGTAGCTATTATTATATGCAAATTCAACTAAAGGTAAGTGGTCATGCCAGCTTCCTCCAAAGTCAATAATGCATGCTCTCAGCATATCTTCAACAACTTGATTAGTTCGCTCGGTCTGACCATCCGTTTGTGGGTGAAAAGCAGTACTAAAGTTGAGCCTTGTCCCCAACGAATGTTGTAATCCCTTCCAAAAATGAGAAGTAAAACGGGGATCTCTATCAGACACGATTGAGACAGGAATCCCATGTATCCTGACTATTTCTTTGACGTATAGTGCAGCTAGCACATCAATTGACCATCGGCTTTTGATTGGCAAGAAATGTGCCGATTTAGTCAATCGGTCAATGATAACCCAGATTCCATCATGTCCTCCTTTAGATTTAGACAAACCCATGATGAAGTCCATACCAATATCCTCCCATTTCCACTTAGGAATATCTAGAGGATGTAGTTTTCCCGCAGGCTTTTGGTGTTCCGCCTTGACCTGTTGGCATGTGAGACAGCGTGATACATAGTCCGCTATTTCTCTTTTCATATTAGGCCACCAAAAGTTCCTCTTTACATCTTGGTACATTTTGGTTGATCCTGGATGAATAGTGTACCTTGATCGGTGAGCTTCATCTAAGATCTTCTTCTTTAATTCCGGACAATCAGGTATACAAGTTCTATCTTTGAACGATAATCTTCCATCAGAAGTTAGTTGAAAATCAGATTGTCCTTCTAATCTGCCCTTGATTTCTACTAACATAGGATCATCATCCTGAAGTGTTTGTATCTCAGATAACAAATCTGACTGTATGCTTACATGAGATAGTGTGACACATTTGGATTCCATGTCCAAGCTTATATTGAGCTCGGAGAATTGTTCAAGTAACCTCCATTCTTGCATCATACAATTTGCTATCATTGCTCTCGGCTTTCGACTAAGGGCGTCAGCAACATAATTACCCTTTCCGGGATGGTATTGTATATTGAAGTCGAAGTCCTTGAGATATTCTAGCCAGCGTCTTTGTCTCATGTTTAGCTCCTTTTGTGAAAATAGATATTTGAGACTTTTGTGATCGGAGTAGACAGTGAACTGTACTCCATAGAGATAGTGTCTCCATATCTTTAGGGCAAATACTACCGCGGCCAGTTCTAAGTCATGGACGGGGTAATTCTCCTCATGCTTCTTCAGTTGACGTGAAGAGTATGCTATGACCTTTCCTTGTTGCATTAGGACACATCCGAGGCCAATGCCAGAAGCATCAGTGTAGACCTCGAATTTCTCTCCTTCTATCGGTAGAGCTAATACTGGAGCTGTAGTGAGATGATCCTTGAGAGTTTGGAAACTGCTTTCACATTCCTCGCTCCATTCATATCGGATCTCCTTACGAGTTAATCTTGTAAGTGGTACGGCGATCTTAGAGAAATCTTTGATGAATCGCCGATAATAGCCTGCAAGACCTAAGAAACTTCTGATCTCGCTTGCATTAGTGGGTCTTTCCCAGTTTCTCACAGCTTCAACTTTTGACGGATCTACAGATAATCCGTCCTTTGATATGACATGCCCGAGAAAAGCCACTTCTTCAAGCCAGAACTCGCATTTGCTGAGTTTAGCATATAATTGACTTGTCCTCAAGACTTGCAATGCAATCCTCAAATGTTCTTCATGTTCTTCCTTAGTCTTGGAATATATCAATATATCATCAATGAAGACTACTACGAATTGATCCAAGTAAGGCCTGAATATGCTATTCATTAACTGCATAAAGGCAGCAGGGGCATTTGTTAGTCCAAAAGGCATAACAACAAATTCGTAATGGCCATACCTGCTTCTGAATGCAGTCTTGTGAATGTCATCGTCCTTGATTCTTATTTGATGGTATCCCGACCTGAGATCAATCTTGGAAAAATATTTGGATCCTGAAATCTGATCAAATAATTCGTCGATTCTCGGCAGTGGATACTTGTTCTTGATAGTAAGATGATTCAATTGTCGATAGTCGATACACAATCTCATGGATCCATCCTTCTTCTTTACAAATAAGACTGGTGCTCCCCACGGGGAAGTACTTGGTCTAATAAACCCTTTTCGGATTAGTTCCATCAACTGCTCCTTCAACTCCTTGAGTTCAGCAGAGGACATTCTATATGGTGCCTTTGAAACGGGACCAGCGCCAGGGACTAAGTCGATGGTAAAGGCCACATCTCTTTGCGGGGGTAATCCCGGCAATTCTTCCGGAAATACGTCTGGGAATTCTCGTACTACTTGAACGTCTTCTATCTTGGTTTCCTTAGCTTCTTTAATAGTGACAAAAGCAAGGAAGGATACACATCCTTTCTTGACGAGCTTGCTTGCTCGAAGAGCCGAGATAAGAGGGGATTTGCTTCGACTCTTAGGACTAGTATAAGTCAGTTCCGGAAATTCCTTGAAAACAATCTTGCTATCACGGCAATCAACCGTTGCCTGGTATTTGGATAACCAATCTGCTCCTAGTATAACATCATACTCTTTTAGATCTAAGCAGATAAGATCAATAGGAAAATTCTTTCCTCGAACCAATACCTCACAATTTTGGTAATGATGTGTGATATCCGTCTCGTTTCCGAGAGGAGTAGACAATATTAACTTCATCCATTCTGGTTCTAGAGGTAATGGGTCAGCAAACTTCTTGGAAATAATGGAATGCGATGCACCCGTATCAAATAAGACATGTGCATATTTGGAACAAATTTTTAATGTACCTTCCACCAATCCGCCTTCTTCTTCTGGTTCGGTCTCTTGGATTGCATGAAGACGCGCGTTCCTTGTCACTGGGCATTTACCCTCACCGTCTTGGTCATTCATTAATGGACAATCGGGAATCCGATGTTCACGACTCCCACAACGGAGACATGCTCCTAATTTCCTCCAGCATTCTTCTGTTTTGTGACCAGCCTTGTCACAATGCTTGTATACTGTATTCGAAGGGGGTGTGGTGATAGAGAAAGGCTTGGTCTTCTTGAATTTCTGATCTTGAGAGGAAGAACCTCCATTATTGGGCCTCTTCTTAAAGTTGGGTTTGAAAGAACCCGAACCCGTGACTTGTTCCTTTTTGTCTTTCCCACGGATCCTATCAGATAGTTCCGTGGCATCTTCAAGCAACTGAGCTCGGCGCACTATTTCAGTATAAACTTGAATATCCATAGGCGCCAGTTGAGTAATGTAGTGGGGCCTAAGCCCATTAAGAAATCTACGGGCTTTCATCTTTTCCGTGCTAATTAAATGCTTAGCATATCTAGACAGTCTAGAGAACTGTGCTTCATAATCAGCCACCGATAAAGATTTTTGCTTTAATGCGGCAAATTCGGCGGCCTTCTTTTCCTGGACCCTATCAGAGAAATATTTGGCGTTGAAATATTCAACGAATTCACCCCATGTAACTTGAGTTGGGTCAACAGTAGCTTCAATCGACTCCCACCAACATCTAGCATCCTTTTCTAACTGGAAAGTAGCTAATAAGACTTTGTCCGGATCCGTGCATTGCATGACACGGAATATACGTTCAATCTCCCGAACCCAATGCTCGGCATCGTCTGGATCGGTCGATCCCATGAACTTCGGGGGATTCATATTCTTGAATGCTTGGTGTAAGCTTCCAGCTCGTGGAGCACCACCTTGTGCTACCTGTTGTAGCACTTGGGTCATCCCTTGAAGGGTACGCTGCATGTTGCGCCATTGAGCACGTTCGGCAGCCATTATCCTACAATTACGATAGCTATGTTAGTATTATATCACTATGATCTTATAAAGGACTCCTTGATCATTTAACCCTTGGTTCTACCCACTCTCACTTGGTTAAAGGTTTTGAAACCTATCCTTGGACTTGGGTTTCTTAGGAATTGAATACCTTAGGCTCTGATACCATTCTGTCATGCCCCGTACTCTATACCGTCGAGGTATTGTCCGCTTTGGCCTACTGGCCTCACGGTTTTATCCCTTTTTAACAGTGATCGGCTCCAGAATGAGGGACTTCCCGGGCAGGTCACCCATCCCAGTACTACTCCCCATTAAGCACGCTTAACTTCAGAGTTCTTTCCAAGAACTGAGCCAATACTTGAAAAGGCGCCTCGATGATATAGAGTACAACTTAGCTATATTTGAGGGTGTTACAACAAGTGTCTCTCTCTAGCTCTCACCTCCGCCTTCCTCTCTCCTACTCTCCGCCTCTCCCTCGTCCTGGCGACGAGCCCGTGGAGGGGGCATGGACCCCCGGGAAGCGGCAGAAGCTCGAGCCTGCTCCTCCGCCTCGTTCCTCTGCCTCGTCGAGGAACCCGCCAAGAAAGTCGTGTTGGCAAAGGTGCTGGAATGTCCCGCCGCTCGCGCCCGCTCTCGACCTCGCTGGAGACGCTCCTCTGTCACTCGTAGCCGCTCCTGTACGACGGCTAGCTGTGCTCTCATGTCCGCGAACTCGCGCTACGTGCTATCCGCTCCTCTCTCTCGCGGGTCTGCTCCTCCCTCCGCTCTCCCCTCTCTCGGGTGCGCTCCCTCCGCTCCACATCGAGGAGGACCCTCAAATCGGTCACATCTCTGGGCAGCTCCTCTCGCCGCCCCAACGCCTCCTACTGCTCTGCGACACGCTGGTCGCGGATGGCAAGCTCGGTGCCGGCTAGAGCAGCCCGAGTGACCGCATCCTGTAGCTCTGCAGTCTGTATCATTCGATTAATCATTAGTTTCATCTTCAATTTCATAAACAGTTGAAATAAATTTTGCTTGACTTACCCGCACTACAAGGTCGCGCTCCGTCGTCTTGGCCTGCGTAACTGCTCCCGCGAGCTGCTCCTCTAGTGCAGTGACCTCTGCACTCGGCCCCCTCGAGCTGGAGGCACCTCCTGAACCTCTCCCTGTCGCTCCCTGCTGGGCACGCTGCATTCATTAAAAATTGTCAGTTGCTGAACATTAATAAACCAGGAATCATTTGCATATAGATAGTTGCACTCACCAGGTCTCTAGGTCTGCCTGTGTGGCTGCAAGCTAAGCCTCTAAGTTGTGAAGATGGACTTGCATGTCCATCACCGCAACATCCCGTGCATCCTGCATTCATCACATATTAGTTGCATAATAGACATATATCATTTAGATAGAAGAAATGCATTTATACATACCCCTGTGACCCTCATCTGGGGTCAGCCGGCGTAAACCTCCCAATAGCGCCGCAAGTACTCCGTGCTGTCTACCGCCTGGGAAGTGACCCGCGTCCTGCCACGCTGCCAGTTAGCGTACTGGTCTGGAAACTGGATCCGCTAGTCGGTCACTTTCGTGCGCCCTCGGGTCTTCCGCCCGATCCCGCGTGGCTCTCCAACCTCGACCCACTCCTGGTGTAGGCCGAGGGTCCTCATCACCAGCCTGAGCCGTAGCGGCTCGATCTCGTTCAGGCAGTGAACCCAAAGCTCACTCCCAAAGCAAGGTCGGCCCGCTACGACCCAAGGCTGACCCTCCTCAGTCATGCCCTGGTAGGGTCTCCAAACCACCTACATTCACATCAGATCATTCATATCATCATATTTCATAAAATAGGACATAAAAGAAAATTGCATCATATTTAACACACGTACCAGTGAGGCGGGGTAGTCGTGGAACTCCCGTCGAAGAACGCGCTGCTCGTAAGCATGTGGTGCTCCAGTCAGGAGAGGTAGTCATCGCCGTGCCAGTGGGAAGGCTAACTTTTCTCTGGGTCGCGGGTCGACTCGGCCCATCGACATGTATAAGTGGCTCCACACCTGCATCCATCAATTGCATCAGTAAACATTCATATGCATAGTCGTATTCATAAGCATTTAAATAAACAAAAGGACATGCATACTTGAAGAAAAGGTGAGAAGCTGCTGACAAGTGTCTCTCGACCTGTCCCCGTGGACAGATCGGCCATCAGGTGCGCCAGCAGGGCAGCTCCCCACGCGTACCTCCCAACTCCCTCTAGGTCCTCGAGCATGCCTAAGAATCTATAGTTGATGACATCCCCCTTCGTGCTCAACAACAGCCTCCCAAGCATCAAGAACAGAAACCTCCTCAAGTCTCGATCCACACGCTCCCTCTGAGCCGGGTCCTGGCAGTAGGCAGCCCGGGCTCTCCCTATCAACCTCTATGAAAACTGCTCCATGGACTCTCTCGGTCTCTGCCTAGAGTCCCCCAATCCCATAGCTAGGGTCAGATCTGTGCGGAAGATGGTCCTACACTCCCTAGGGGTGTCGACAATCGTCTCTAGCCCTAACAACCTCCGGGCTAACTCCCCGTAATCTGGAAGGGTCACTCCACTGACTGCCTCCCCGTCTACCCTCAGCCCAGTGATCCGGGCAATATCCTTCAAGCTCGGTACCATGTGTCCCCCAGAACATCAGAAATGCCCGACTGGTCCTATCCCATCTCTCTCTCAGGACCTGAATCAAAGGTAGGTCGGGGCGGATGGGCTCAATGCTAAAGAAAGGGCCAAACCCCATTGCCTCTACCCTAGCTCTCTGAAAATCTGGCAACTCATAATATGCCGCCCGGACTTGGACCCATGAGATCCTAGTCCGCATCAATCCCTGCCAAACAACAAGAACATAAATATATTCATATATGCTAAAAGAAAATTCATTTACTGACTAAATTTCTGCATTGTTTTAATTGACGACCACCCAGTGGCCATCATTTATTGAATTGACGCCCCTGTGGGAGGCGCTATTTTTGAGGGTATTTCTGTTTCAATAATTATGGAAAAATAAAAAAAATTGATGACCACCCAGTGGCCGTTATTTGTTGAATTGACGCCCCTGTGGGGGGCGCTATTTCGTGGGGTGTTTCTGTCCCAACACCGTGGTTCATTATATAAAAATAATAAAAAATGAATATATCAATATCAAAATAAATGACAGGAAATGATAAATAAATATGGCGGTTTTTAAATAACGACATGGTTCAGGGCGCTATGTCTTTATTATCTATTTTCAGAAAACAAAAAGAAAAATGAATTGACGACCTGCCTTAGGTCGTCATTTGAATTGACGACGCCTCAAGGGGTGTCATTTACTGGTTTTTTCTGGTTCATTGTCCCCCCTTCCCGATAGCTATGGAAATTGAAAAAAAAATGGATGAAGGGCTAGGGTAGGGGACCTACCTTGCTCGGCTCCGGTGCCATCAAGCCTCCTCGCAGTGGCCGGCGAGGAGGGGGAGCTTCTTCTTCTTCGTCATCCTCGTCGTCGTCTTCATCATCCTCGTCGCCGTCTTCATCATTTTCCCCCTCTTCGTCTTCTTCTTCATCATCTCCATTTCCACCTGTAGCAACCCTGATAAATGAATATTTGAAATAAATTAAAACATATATATATTACAGTAGTAATACAGATAATGAGAATAGGGTTAATTAGATGAAGTAAAACAAAATTAAAATAACGCCTCTTATTAGGGCGTTAATTCAAAAAGAAACGCCTCTATCAAAGGCGTGACTAAAGAAAGGACGCCCACACGTGCGGTCGTCAACTCTCACGACCAAATAGGCAAGTAAGAGAAACGCCCATATATGGGGCGTGTTTCAAAAATAAGGAACGCCCTTATCCAAGACGTTTCTTAAGAAACGACCTGAACTAGGTCGTTAATTAAAGAATCGACTCCCTTACCTAAGGCGTTAATTCAGTTCGTGAACCGTTCGAACCCAGAACTTATCCAGGGTAAGTGATAAGCATTAGAAAGAGTTCAAACGTGGTAATGACTCTATCATAGAAGTATTGCTTCCACACAATCACTAACCCTAATAGGACACCCAAAATCCTATAAAAACTCTCGTTCGGCCAACCCTAAAACTATTTGGACCAACTACTGCTGCAGGTACGTGAAGAACATATGTTCTTCTATTTTTTCTTCTTCTGTTTACAGTCGCATGAAGAATATTGATTATTCTTCTTCTCTTACTAATAGGTTAAGAGGCTCGGGCGTTTGAGGAACAAGAGTTCTTCATCCGTGTGTAAGTACCCCTTCCTCTACCTACAGTCCATGGATTTCAAGGAAACTAATATCTTCAATCTATCCTCTGTAGGATTCATCCAACGTCTGCAGCATCATTGAATCTTACAAATCCCTCACGGTCATCTCCAAATCAACTCTTAAGGTAGGATTTTCTCAAGTCACTGTAGCCCAAACTAAATTGATACAGTACGATAATTATCATGCATATACATGGTTTGGTTTACTATAGTTTCTGAACGACTTTCTGTTAATTTCTTGAAAGAAACGTCCTTAGCAAGGGCGTGACTATGAAATACACGCCCCAGACTAGGGCGCTACTTTACAAGTCACGACCCTGCCAAGGTCGTCAGTTTTGGATTTGACGCCCTGCGCACAGGCGTTAATTTCATTTAATCATTAATCACCCATGTTAAGAATTGAGTATCTATGAAATAATGATCCTACAATAATACATGATCACATGTCTTCAAACCTGCTAATTTTATTGTCATGACCATACATTCGTTCTCCATGAATTCTATTATCCTGAAAATATTTCTGCCCATGAAAATTCATGGTATCTCTTGAATTCACGACCTAGACTAGGTCGTTTTCCATATGTAAACGCCCCATCATAGGGCGTGAATTAAAAATAAACGCCCCTTACTAGGGCACGTATCTGTTAAAATCCTGGAATATATATTCTGTGAAAATAAGAATTAATGATTAACGCCCCTGACAAGGGCGCGTTTTTGATAATTTCTGAAAATAAATATGTTCTGAAAAATATTGTAAATAAAAAGACGCCTGCTACTGTAGTCGTCAACTTTTGAAGAAACGCCCCTGACGAAGGCGCGTTTTAGATAAATTATTGAATTATTGAAAATTCTGCAAAACGGACCATGTGTAAACGCCCTTCTGTTAGGCGTTAATTACTTGAGAAACGACTTGACCTAAGTCGTTATTTTACTGTAAACTGATTTTTCCTCTGATTTGCTAACCGATGGTTTATATATTATACATATATATATATATATATATCGGCACTATTCTCCACTCCGTGAGTATAGTCCCACTTTTCACGGTGTTTTATCGATCACACTCAATTCTCATTGACATACAAGCTCTCCATTGGACATTCCGTTCCTTTGGACTAGCGAGTTAGTCATAGAGACCTCCGTAAGACTCCTCGTAGCCTTGGATTCCCTCAAGGCCGACTGAGCTGGTTGTACCCTAAAAACCCATTACACCATTGATGCCATGTCACTCTAAAGAAACATGGGATACCGGCCCTTATGATTATACAAAGAGTACATCATAAGAAATTCTTAATGGGATGATGATATCATGCCATATCATGTCGTTCTTGTAAACCTCAATTCTATGATAAGAATGAGGGTATCTTACCTTTGATATACTGTTCATGTGGACCTCAATTCTATATAAAGAATGTCCATACTGATTTGTCAAGGTACCCAAGTTAAGGGAATCATATTCTACCTAGTTTTATCGATATCGTGATTATACCGTTATTATCGCCATTCTATGTCCTTTATCATATTTTGGACTCTATTCTATCAAAGTTGTCATACGTGTCTACAAGCTTGATTATTGAAATTCTATGTTGGCTATAAACAAGAGTGGATGTCAAAACACATGATAAATGCCTGCGCATATAGGGCCCGATCTGGTCCTGGGAGGAGCACCCGAAAGTACTTGTGCCCATGGGAGTTAAAATGATAAGGTATCTGGCATTATACCGAGTACTTGACTTGCTTGATTGGACATCTCACACACATCTTGTACTTGAATCGTACTTGACTTTACATGAAATGCGTGGCCCGAAAGAGGGTAATTTACTTGCTTGATACATGATAGCCAAAGTTCTTGACATGACTCGATAATGGTACTTGCTTGAATATCTTGAATAAACTTGTATCTTGTTGAAAGTTCATGGTAAGTTCATCTTATTTCCTCGATATTACATTCTCTCTATCTTGTCGTTTCATGCGAGCATGCATAGCTTTATTGCATTCATGAAAATGTAATTACTTAAACCCCTTGCTAGTACTTGAGATATAATTTCCTACTGAGCGTTCGCTCATTCCGTTTGTCCCTTTTTACGTTTCAGGTAAGTCCGACGACGATGGAAGTCAATCGGATGGGAATGATCAAGAGTGAAAGAGATAGAGATTCTCCAAGTGTCATCTAGTCTTTTCTATAGTTTCTTGAGTCAACTATGTATTCTTTTCCTTTTTATTAAACAGAGTATTGGATTTGTAATAGTCTATCCGTTATGAAATAAAGGATTGGGTTATCTTGCTATTTTACGCATCTCTGTCTTTGTGTCGAATACACGATCACTCTGATTGACATGATTGATATAGACACGTCGCGCATCTCCGGGTATCTTCCGCGCTCGGGGCGTGACAGTCTTTGTGGTATCAGAGCTATACCCCAGCCGGAAGTGTGGGAACTAAGTGCCATGCAGGGCAAAGTGCTACGCAATGGGAGCCACCTCTTGAGTCCGTAATGGAGCAAAGTGCTACATAGTGGGAGCCACCTCTTGAGCCTGTAGGGGCCACCTCTAGAGTCCTACCTGCCTGGGGGCTTGATTGCGTGATTGCGTGCTATATGTGCCCAGCGACGAGGACGTCGCCTATATAAGAGGGGTAGATTGTAACACCCTCAAATATAGCTAAGTTGTACTCTATATCATCGAGGCGCCTTTTCAAGTATTGGCTCAGTTCTTGGAAAGAACTCCGAAGTTAAGCGTGCTTAATGGGGAGTAGTACTGGGATGGGTGACTTGCCCGGGAAGTCCCTCATTCTGGAGCCGATCACTGTTAAAAAGGGATAAAACCGTGAGGCCAGTAGGCCAAAGCGGACAATACCTCGACGGTATAGAGTACGGGGCATGACACTTGTACTCTTCCACCTGCATGCTTTGTACTCAGACATTTATATATATATATATATATATGAGATTTGAATGTTACCCGAGTTGTTGAGTTGAGCACTTGACTTGTCTTGTCTCTTTTTTTCTTTCTTGCCATGTACCTGTAGTTCACACTTGAATCAAACAGATTAATTCATCTGTTCAGCTTGGCCCCTTGCTCAATAAGCAAGGGGTTGTCAACTATTTTGACATTGATGACGGGTCAAGGGGCCAAGCCTTTAATTAATTAAGGCAAATAACAAAGATATGGGAAATGCAACATGCAAGCAAGCAGATGCAAACTTGAAACAAAAGAATGCCCATAATAATGTAATCAGGCACATGATATGGCAAAAGGAAAAGCAGTGGGCTTATTAGGCAATTCCTCTTCTCTTTTCATTTTTCCTTTTCAATTTTTCCTTATTAGGAAATTTGTAGATCTTAAGAAATCCACTTAAGGAAAAACTAAGAAGAATTAAGAGAAAAGAAGGGGAAAGAGGAGAAAAGGGAGCATGCGGAGGATGCTAAAGGGAAGGTGATCGCCAGAGACTCGAGGGTCTCACAGATATAACAATGAAGAACAAGGAGGGATCGCGAATAATACCTTCAAAGGATGCGGGGGAGATTGTGAGTGCACCTTCTCTTGCTATCGGTCGGCCGATGAAGAGAGTTTCTCTTATTGATTACCCTTGCAAAATAAAAAAAACAACCAACAATAAAGGTATGATTAGAATTATGAGATGTGTAGCATCAAATCCTTAAGATAAACAAACATGACAATATGAAGATGAACACACCTTGTTGGGTGTTGGCCCTTAAACTCCCTTATGTAAAAGGGTATGAAAATAATGATATGATGATATGCAAATAGGCGTGTGCAAGTGTTGCACAAGAGGAGGTGTCCTAGAGTGCACAATGTGGAGATCTCAACATTGAGATGATAAGATAAAAGAAAGGGAGAAAGAATAATGATGCATGCAATGCTAACAACAATAAAACAAAGAGATAAGAGAAGGGGAAAGCTTATTAGTTTTGTCCAATTGAGGGCTTCAAGATCTTCAATGGAGGAAGAAGCTCCAAAGGATGAAGAGGCTCCAAATCTTCAAGGGAGGAAGAAGAACTCCATGGATGAAGCTTTAAGCACGTAGGAGACTTCTCCTTGAGCCTCCAATCCAGCAGTACCTCCCCTTAGTTGATTGATGATGATCTTCACACAAGGGAGAGAGGGGTCCTATTTATAGGGCTGAAATTCAGAGTTTAATCCTATAGAAATTCGAAAATCATGTTTTAATTGGATTTGGAAGGTGATAAACCATGGCCATGTGTCCTTTCAACCTTGGAAAGCCTTAGAACTCCTTTCCCAAGTGAAAAGAGGCTCAAAAGAGAGAAATAAGGAGGTTATGTCGGAGTTCAGAAATCTGCAAGAAATGGCGACCAGACAGAGGCTCGATATTTAAAATAACGCCCTCCCAAAGCGTCACTAATTCTGAGTCATTTCGAGACGGATTCAGACTTTCCAAAATTTAAAAAGAATTGGCGACCATGAGGTGGTCACTATTTAGAAATTAATACGAGTTTCGGACGGAGTTAAAACGTCAAAATATGGCAAGGAAATTGACGACTTTACACACGGGCGCTATTTAAAGAAATGGCGACTTTTCAGAGTGTCGCTAATTCATAGATTTCGAAAACGGCCAAACTGGACTCAGCTGGAAATGGGCGCCCCCTACCTGGGCGCTATTTAATGGGCGCCCGAGACAAGGGCACCATTTCTTGGAAGGGCGCCCCCTGACTGGGCTCTATTTAAATGGCGCCCGAGTCCCTGCCTCTAATTGATTCAAGGCCCGAAAAAAATGGAGAAAAAACTTTAAAAAATCTAAAAAATAGGAAAAGATGTGTGAAAGCTGGGGGAAGTTGGATATTCAAGAAAAGAGAGGAAAAGTACTCAAATAAGTCAATTTGAGGGTCAAATGGGGCATCGCAGCGTGATAGGAGATATGCTCAAAATGATGTCAAATTTGGCGTGTCTACAGCTGCCCCGCCTTGGCGTCTGCTTTGCAAGGGAGTGACACGGAGTGGAATAGAATGAAGTGAAGCAACATAGAATGGAATGGAATGAAATGAAGTGATAGTGAATTGAAAAGCAGGTGCCAAGGTGTGATGAGACACGCTATCAACACCACCTGATAGGAATTGATTCAAAAGCTCGGAATGATGCAATCTTGTGGAGATTCAATGAAAGCAACGATTGTTTGGATAAAGAAAGAGTGTGCACGCGCGCACGAAAGAGATAATAAAACGATCAACTTCAAGCACGGTGGAAGTACCCTAGGTCACAAACCTGTAGGTTTCACCATTGAGGAGCGGTTACCAGCCAATGTGGACATGGTGCAGCCAAGGTGGATCAAAGGAAAATGATTGAAATAAGAGGATAGAAATCTAAACAAAGGAGTTTCCAGGGAAACAGCCCAAAATGGTAACAAGTCGAACTGAGGACACAATTCGGCAATGAATATCTCATATCTTGGAAATTAGTGATCAATTTTAACTCTCAAAATCAGCTTATCAGAATGATTTTCCAAAGTTGTTTCAAATCCCTATATGAATGCATCCTGGGTTTAAAGGAAAAATATAAAGTAAATAAAAATATAAGATAATCAAGGATAATATTGTCAAGCTGTCCAGACTGAGTTAAGAAACCCATTCTGTGAGTTGATACTAAGCCGAAGCCCGTTTATCCGCGCACCAACTCATAGAAAGGAACCATCGTCCCCAGTCTTAGATGGCTTAACGGCCTATCCGTGCAACTAAGATGCCTCTGGAATCATCATTATTTTTTATGAAGGGGAACTCAAATTCTAGATTTGCCAAAGCCACAAGGTCCTTGATATAATCTAATAGCGTAATAGTAAAAATGCATACAGGGAGGTGGTGATAGCAATAAGCATGAGGGAACTGAGAAATGAGGTGCAAAACATTGTAGGAGTTGAGTGTTGATGCCCGGATGGTGGGACCAAGAGCTTCTTATCCTACGCTCAAAATTACATTAGCCAAGATATAATGAAGATAACAATCAATGAATAAGGTATTTAAGCACAACAAGTATAGTATGAATCAAAGCATTAGTAAGCAATCACAGCGTAGACATCAAAGCAATCAAAGCTTGGTGTGGATAGCATTCAAGCATGTATTATCAAGGCGAAGCATGTTTAGCATGAATAGCATGAGTTGAAGCATAGCACTGCAAAGCATCATTATTTATTATTTGTCATGATGATGATAATCTTGGCATGTGAGATTGAGATCGGATGATCAGGATCAAGTAATGTCCAGTGGCAGAGTGATCAAGTGAAATCAGTAGGAGTTTACTTAGAGAGATCAGAGTGACGGTGCCCAAGGGCAAACCATGAAGATGTGAGCATTATTAAGAACATAGGGGAGAATCAAAAGATAGATAGTAATGAATGGAGAGGACTCATCCCATGTTCTTGGTCCTTGTAGAATTTGTTCCTGCAATGACACCATTAGAAAATACAATGCATTTTTTTTATTTTTGAAATATGCAAATTTTTATGAGTTTTGAAAAAGCATTCAAATTTTTATGGATTTCAAAAGATATTTGGATTTTTTTTGAATTTTGGATTTATTCAAATTTTATGAAATTTTGGCTTAGACATGCTAATGTAGCATCATGGGTGTTTTTAACCATTGGCTAGGGGTCCTTGTTCCTTCCCGTTTTGCTAAAAAAAATTTACCCAAAGCCGGGCGTGCATTTAAAGGTGGCGCCCTACAGCCGACTGTCCATGGTTGACGGTGCCCCTACCAAGGCCATACCCGAGAAACACTCAATCTTGGAGGGAGAAGAGAAGAATAGTTGGGGATAAGCTTTGTGCATGATGGGAGATATCGGGACTCGAAATCCTTTCAAGGTACTACCCCTCAAAGAGGTGGTCTGTTGCGCCGGAGCTTTATGCCTTTGATTTTTAGACCCTTGACATGCATACGACCAGGGTTTTCCCTACGGGAACTTTCCACTCTTGACATGTCATAATTCATAATTTTATATTGATCAAAATTTTGACTTGATTTTCATAATAGCCTTTTTTTGCTAGATGTATCATGAAAATTTACTTTAATTTGGGTCAAGACTGCCCCTATTTGAGACTTCTCTCGTATTGGGGATTACCTAGGTTGGTCATCTCATCCGTCAACCTCTTGCACCTGCATTCGGACGAGCAAAGAAGAGAAAAGACTTTTAGGTATACACATGGCATGGCCAAAGTAGCAACGGTGTTTATCCAAAGGAGCCGGCTAAGGACGCCGTGAAGTGTGTGAAGTGCCCAGCTAAGGGTTGCCCTTAACAAGCGGGGAGAGAATGTCAAACTCCCAGCGCGGGGTTCTTAATAATCAGAGGTGCTACAAAAGCAAGCCTAAAGACTCTTTTTCTGAAATTCAATAAAGATGAAGATAAAGACCTACGATAAAGGTCTTGACTACCACTCTTAATCATGTTAAGAAGCACTTCATTTTTAAAATCGTGCATGAAAGAAGGATAAAAATGCAAATCTTACGCAAACATGTTACCTTGCAGCCTTACGGAGCAGCTGCTGACGGAGGCGATCTTGATGAACATGGGATTTGTCCTCTTTGACAGATAAATGATTGGAAGCAAAGGATTGAAGTGGCTTAACAAGAAGGAGTGGTGTCAAAATCAGACTCAGACGAATAAGGAGAAAAGGAAAAGAGTCGAGGGCTAGAACTCCCTCACTAAGGTGCGGAAACCCTGATCACATGAAATGGTCTACAGAAGAAACGGAAGATCAAGAGGAGGAGTGAGGACTAAAGCCTCGGAAGCAGTGGGAGAATGGGCAGATGTCGAAAGCAGTTGACGTGGAAAAAGTTGGGTCGGACCCGTGATCGGGAGGAATTAAAGAAGAAATTGATAGATGGAAAGAGGCGGATCCGGAGGTTCTGGAAGTAAGGGAGGAGAATCATGATGGGAAGAAAAATTCGGAGGTTTTGGAGGGGAAAAATATCGAGGGATGCGGTGCCCTGGGAAAAGGTACGGGAAAAGGTGAGCTAAGAGGAAGAAAAAGATAAAGGACGCGGAGTCCTAGAAGAGTAAGAAGATGAATCGAAGAAGAGGGAAGAAGAAATGGAAATCCAGAGATTCTGGAGGAAGAAAGCACCGAGGGACGCGATGCCTTGGAAGAAAGGATGGAAAATCTGGGGATTCTGGAGAAGGAAAAAGACGGGAAGGGGTGTGATGCCCGGAAGGAATCAGTGAGAACTCCAGAAGACTTGAATACGAGGGTGTAGAGGGGCGCAATGCCTGAAGAGGGAGATCCGGAGGTTCCGGAGGGGGAAGATACCATGGGGCGTGATGCCCCGAGAGAATCAGTGAGAAGCCCAAAAATTTTGGGGGAGGAAGACACCATGGGACGCGATGCCCTGGAAGAATCAGTGAGAAGCTCAGGAATTCCAGATGCAAGAGTCGAGAGTGTGCGTGATGCCCTGAGAGAAATCTGAAAGCGGCACAATGCCCAGCAGGTGTAAGGGACCCAGAGATCCCGAAGATAGAAGCGAACGAGATGGTGAATGTGAAGGATCCGAAGGTTCCGGAAGGCGAGGAAGATACGAGTTCGGAAACCGGGGAAAGAAGGAATACAAATGAATGTAATGCAATGGATGTAAGGGATGCATGAAATGCAAAGAGTATAGAGAAGGCATGGAATGAGATGATGAGATCCTCCTCCTCACCCACGGAGTGGCCCATAAGGAGAAAAATATGGATGGAATAGAATAAGGAGTGAATGAATCGGTGGAAGGCCGTTTAATAAAAGATTGCCCACCCCTCCTCGGTGAAGAACATGCCCAGCCCAACAGCTCGAAGGATTGAATCAATGTCCGAGTACTCTCATGTGTTATGGTAATGCAGGATGAGAACCCCTTCTCTTGATAAGGAAGTTGTATAATGATGGAGCGAGGGATAATCAGAGCATCAAAAGAATGTTGGCCATTGAACAAAGTGAATTTGATAACGGACCAATATGGCATCAACTTGTAAGAATTAATCATAGTGAGTCTTGATGAAGACTTCTTAAATATGCTCGGCACAAGAACACGGGTCGGCATTCGGCAAATAAAATCTTGAACTTTGAATAACATAGCCATGGCCAAATCCTTCTTGCCCGGCTCTTGATCATCCTCGGCACATGTGCTTGTAGAAATACACCCATTCCACGGGGTGATGGAAGGCGAGATGGAAGCGGTATGCTTAATGAGTGATGGAGGTTTAATGGAGAGTGTTAACAAAAGCTTAAGGGGAGGCGGAGGCTGAAACACGTCGGGCTTCTCCCCTTGCTCGGAAGCAGACGGGATTGGCTCGAGTGCGAAAATAGGTGAATCCTGCTCAGAATTAGCCACGGGTTCGGGAAAAGGGTTAAGTGGTAAAGGGTTAGATAAAGTGAGGTTTGGTGTAATTGGCTTTGGGGTTATAAGGGTAATGGAGGCCTTAGGTGGCGAACAAGGAGGAGATATAATGGGAGATTCGACGACGGCCGGTGGAGTGGAAGTAAGCTTGGATGGCTTGGCGGAAGGGTAAGTGAAAGTTGATGGTGTGGAGGTTGGAGGTATAATGGTTTGAGTTTTAGGGGTAGGTTCAACGGTGTCTGATGGTGTGGGGGCTAATGGTGCGGTAGTCGAAGGTGTAAAAGGAGAAGATTTGGTGCGTAGGAAGCGCCGAATGGGGCGATGGGTATTAGGGATAGGAGAAGACGCATGGTGCACCGGCGTGGGTGATTGGAATATCGACCCATTATCGTAGCACCAATTGGTCTCATAAACGGGGTGAGGGACGGTGGCTTCATCTTGAGCAGGGGGTTCATCGGGTAATGGAGGGAGTGGAAAACGAAGGAAACTCGGGAGGGGTGCCTTCGGAACTTCATCATCTTCATATGCCGGCTCCAAATCTTCATAATCATCAAAAACATCAAGTGGACGTTGTGGTGAAGGCGTAATAATGGGTAATGGAGGAATGTAATGTGGAGGATTTTGCGGAGGATTTTGTGAAAGCGGAGGCGGAGGCAAAGGCGAAGGAGGCGAGGGGCCATATGAATGAGTGGAATATATAGGCGGTGGAGGGCGGACGGCGTCCACTTGATCATTGAAAATTGTTGGCTCATCTTGCTCACTTAAATCTATGATGCCATTATCTCTCCTCTCCTTCCAATCTTTTTCCATCTTAGTGATGTTATTCATAAAAGCATGAAGAGGATTGAGTTGAGGAGGAGGAGGAGAAGCGGGCCGCGGACTTGTGACCCTCTTCAATTGTTCCTCCATTGAAGTGATTTTATCAAGAAGAGTTCGTTGGAGGGGTGTGACATGAATAACGGAGGGTTGGCATGATTGCCTTGGAGGGGTGACTTGATATGAAGGCCGTGGAGGTGGGTTAATGGGCCAACCCACAAAAGGACCCGGACGAGCCAAGTTGCAAGGAACGTGTGGGCCTTGGGGAAATGGTGAAGGAGGAATAGAAGGAGGCAGGTGATGGATCACCCGAGAAGGAGTATGTGTAGAAGAAGGTGGGTGAAAAGAGGGAGGTGAGTGATAGATCACCCGATGAGAGGTTTGTGTAGAAGAAAGATGCGGGTGATGAGCCACCCGAGTGAGAGTATGAATAGAAGAGGAAGGCAGGTGATGGGCCACCCGGGTATGAATGGAAGGAGGTGGGTGATGGGTCACCCGTGTGGGATTGGAGGGAGGATGAGAAGAAGATGTGCCCCCAACAATAGCCTTAAGGGCTTGGATTTGTTGAGGGGTGAGATGATCTAATGCATACAAAACTTGGGAGACCTTCTCATCATGTGGAGGAGATAGTCCCGGGGAAGTAATGGCTTGCAATGGATGTAGGGGACCATAAGATTGGAAATTACCCATGGGTCGAGCAAGACCATAAGAGTGAGGACATGGTCCCTTAAAAGAATTGTGGTGAGAATCATAAACTTGAGGATTGTATGATGTGCTAGGTTGATCATCCTCATGATTACAAATTGAATTAGACATGTTGGTTTTATTATCAAGATAAAACAGCATGCAAGCAAACAATTCAACCAATCAAAGCAATGTTGTAAAGATATTAATCAAGTTGAGATGCTTACGCTTGATATTTATTGACTTAAACCTTGGTGAATTAGGTGATTTTGGAAAAAATGTGATATAAGTCACACAAGGTAGGAACCTAGTTTCGATATGATTTTGCTTCAATGCCAACTAGGTTCACTCTCTCACCATGCATAGGTCAACTAAACCCGGGGAACTTCAAGGTACAATATGCCTGGCGTCTGTGAGAGAATCCACGGGTGCGAGGACTTATGGAGGCTTGGTTTAAGAATTTTTGGTCTAAAGAGACGGAATGCTCAATGGAGGGTCCTTCCTTCACCAAGAGGGGGTAGGAGGTCCTAAAAGATGTAGGGAGAGGAGGTCTCCCAAGCCAAATGCCCTATATGCAAGTGCTAATGCAAAAGACAAAGAAAAGAAAGTATGAACAATGATATGAGCCAAACCAATGAAAGATAAGGTAAAACACTCACATGGCCATACAAATCAAGGCAATCAACATAACATGAAGCTTGGCATCCATTTTTTTTTAAGATGGAGAGATAAGAAATTGGAGTTTTCCAAAACCAACAAGTTAGCAATCACATAAGGAGAGGGGGATGTGCACGCGATGCACAAGTGATAAAACAAAAAGGAAAGTGCTACGTGGAGCACAAAGGGAGTTGCACCGTGGGTGCAAAAGGGGAAGGGTAATCAAAGAAAAATAATGGTGGTCCCACCGTGATCGCCAATTTGTAGATCTTAAGAAATCAACTTAAGGAAAAACTAAGAAGAATTAAGAGAAAAGAAGGGGAAAGAGGAGAAAATGGAGCATGCGTAGGATGCTAAAGGGAAGGTGATCGCTAGAGACGCGAGGGCCTCAAAGATATAACAATGAAGAACAAGGAGGGATCACGAATAATACCTTCAAAGGATGTGGGGGAGATTGTGAGTGCACCTTCTCTTGCTATCAGCCGGCCGATGAAGGGAGTTTCTCTTATTGATTACCCTTGCAAAACATAAAAAAATAACCAACAATAAAGGTATGATTAGAATTATGAGATGTGTAGCGTCAAATCCTTAAGATAAACAAACATGACAATATGAAGATGAACACACCTTGTTGGGTGTTGGCCCTTAAACCCCTTATGCAAAAGGGTAGGAAAATAATGATATGATGATATGCAAATAGAAGTGTGCAAGTGTTGCACAAGAGGAGGTGTGCTAGAGTGCACAATGTGGAGATCTCAACATTGAGATGATAAGATAAAAGAAAGGGAGAAAGAATAATGATGCATGCAATGCTAACAACAATAAAATAAAGAGATAAGAGAAGGGGAAAGCTTATTAGTTTTGTCCAATTGAGGGCTTCAAGATCTTCAATGGAGGAAGAAGCTCCAAAGGATGAAGAGGCTCCAAATCTTCAAGGGAGGAAGAAGAACTCCATGGATGAAGTTTTAAGCACGTAGGAGACTTCTCCTTGAGCCTCCAATCCAGCAGCACCTCCCCTTAGTTGATTGATGATGATCTTCACACAAGGGAGAGAGGGGTCCTATTTATAGGGCTGAAATTCAGAGTTTAATCCTATAGAAATTTGAAAATCATGTTTTAATTGGATTTGGAAGGTGATAAACCATGGCCATGTGTCCTTTCAACCTTGGAAAGCCTTAGAACTCCTTTCCCAAGTGAAAAGGGGCTCAAAAGAGAGAAAGAAGGAGGTTATGTCGGAGTTCAGAAATCTGCAAGAAATGGCGACCAGACAGAGGCTCGCTATTTAAAATAATGCCCGCCCAAAGCGTCACTAATTCTGAGGCATTTCGAGACGGATTCGGACTTTCCGAAATTTAAAAAGAATTGGCGACCATGAGGTGGTCGCTATTTAGAAATTAATACGAGTTTCGGACGGAGTTAAAACGTCAAAATATGGCAAGAAAATTGACGACTTTACATACGTGCGCTATTTAAAGAAATGGCGACTTTTCGGAGTGTCGCTAATTCATAGATTTCGAAAATGGCCAAACTGGACTCAGCTGGAAATGGGCGCCCCCTGCTTGGGCGCTATTTAATGGGCGCCCAGGACAAGGGTGCCATTTCTTGGAAGGGCGCCCCCTAACTGGGCGCTATTTATTGGAAGGGCGCCCCCTGACTGGGCGCTATTTAAATGACGCCCGGGTCCCTGCCTCTAATTGATTCAAGGCCCGAAAAAAATGGAAAAAATGCTTTAGAAAAATCTAAAAAAAATAGGAAAAGATGTGTGAAAGCTGGGGGAAGTTGGATATTCAAGAAAAGAGAGAAAAATCACTCAAATAAGTCAATTTGAGGGTCAAATGGGACATTGCAGCGTGATAGGAGATATGCTCAAAATGATGTCAAATTTGGCGTGTCTACATAATATTGTTAATCTGAACCATATTGCAGAATTAACCATAGTTATTATATAGTAAGCCTAGTTAACTAAGTTTTAAGCCTGATTTAAGTACTGGTTTCACATGCTTAGTTGATTTTGTTGTTTATCATAATAGATTCCATGTTTCTAAGCACGTTGATATTATTTTAACTTATGTTAGTTTATGGCAGAATTGTATATTCTTGTAATAAATATATATTTCAAATGATAGATGATTCATGATTTAACTTGATCACTGTTTTATCACGCTTTTCTCTCTCTTCTAAGAGTCATTTTCTTAAGTACATGACACATATCCCGGTATGTTGTCATTAGTTACACTTTTACACATTAGGAACACAATCTTAGACATGATGACCTCTCCTTTAGATATTCCTTCCAACGGATTAGGAAATCTTGTTTAAGGCCTCCATAAGACTCCGCGAACCTGGGATTCCCACTAGGACGTCGAGCTGGTTGTACCATTAAATCTCAATTGTCTAGAAAGCACTTATACCGGAGTTTTATATTCTGGACCCTTAGCGGCCATCTGGTTGACCACCAGTGTCTGCTAGCGGCCATTCACTAGACCGTTAACGGATCCTCAACGGTTCTCCACTAGACCGCTAAAGACTCCAGATATTCTATTTTTAAAATATCGAACTCTCTTAGTTAACGGTCCTGAACTAGACCGCCATGATCAAGAAACGGTCCGGTAAACGACCGCTAATGTCATGAGTTTGATTAACCCAAGGTTTGACTCAAGGGTTGATTTTCTTATGTTCCTAGATGGTCTAATTGATTATCCAGAACCTGTCACATTATTCCAAAGATACCTAAGTAATCTTGAGAGTAAAAGGAATATACCATTATGCTGTCGGTCTACTGCCATAGCATAATGTACTTTAAATCTTTCTTTGATATCTTATGTCAACTTTGGTACGTTCTATACCTTGGTTCCTTGATCATGAAACTTGTTATTTGGAATTGAGTTATTGGTCGTACTTTATTGTTATACGCGTGAAAGTAGCTTGATTTATACGTGAAGATGCAGTTCGGGCGCTGATTATGTCCAAGGACTCTATGCTAGTCCCCTCGACTGATTGTCGGAAACATACTATAAACTATGGGATATGATGCTACTGGCGTCGCATTGTGCTGGGAGTACTTTCTTTATAAATAAGTGAAATTCACGAGGAATCTAAGTGACTATCTCATGATTGAATAATTGTTACATGACATTCTAGTGCATAACCTTTATGGTTATGAAAAGTGAAAAATGAAAGTGAAAGTGCGTTCTTGATACATGCAAGTATATTCTTGTTCGTGAAAGGCCAATTGATGTTCTTGTTATATTCAACTTGATCTTGTTTATATATCATTTCTCATCATCTATTATGATCTTATCGTGCTATTATGTCGCTTGCCTTATTCGCATGTTTTATCGTATTTGCATGATTTATCTTATTATCTAGAGCCAAAATGTTAATTACTTAAATATTGCCTTCATGTTGATATGAAGATACCTACTGGGTAAGTGTGCTCATTACCCTACTTTCCAATCTTTTTCAGGAAATTCTAGCGGGTTGGATTCGGATTACTCAAGTGATGGATCCGAGAGTGATTGATGGTTCGAGAGAAGCCATAGTTAGTCTAGTCAAGAGGCAAATATGTAATTTTCACTTTATTGAGTCCTGTTAGTCAACCAGTCAAGATCATGTACTAGATTATTATTATCAATAAAAGTCAGGTTTTTGATTAATTATTGTCTCCATTCATCTTATGTGTGGATGATTTGCGCTCTAATTATTATTGTCACTTGAGACTTCTCTTGCCGGCTGTTCACGTTCCCGATTGTTTCCGCTGCATAATCTCGGGACGTGACATGCACTGACTATGATATGCAATGCTAGAAACCTGCATTGACTTTGACATCTAAAGACCTGCACCGACTTTGACGTGCATTAGGCTAAGTGTGCACTGACCTTTATGAATGCATGAAAAGGAACGTGCACTGACCTTAGTAGTACTAAGGGATAACGTGCACTGACCTTAGTAGTACTAAACCCAAAGTGGCTGTGGAAGCTAACCACTGATCTAGGGTTTAAAACCCCCAATCCAGAACTGAAATTGAGGTAGAAGCCGAATAGATATCTTGCTGGTTGCATTCCTGAACTATTGAAATCAAATTAGGCAAATGATTGGCTGCTAAGTATGAAATTCAAAATCCCAACATAAAGTTGAATTGTCTGTTTCAAATTAGCCCCTTTGAACAGATGGGAAATTCTCACACCACTTGGTGTGCGTCAATAAATGTACTGCAGAATGAGAAATTCTCACACCAGTTAACAACGCTGGGAATCCATCACAAAGCACAAACAACGATCTCAACCAAACCTGTGAAGGGAGGGAAGAAGGCAATGAACAACATACCACAAGCAAACCCACGGCACAGAGAATTTAAGGTGGTTCGGCCAGACCTACAGTCTGCCTACGTCCACCCCTCACTCAAACTGAGTGAGGATTCCACTAGCACAAGCTAGAAATCAAAGCAGACTCAGTATGCAACAAACGCTACCTAACAGCTTGCCCTGAGGGAGACAAATCCCTCGACCTGATTGCTTCCCACAAGACCAGCACCCCAGCTTCCCACAAGACCTGCTACCTCTTCCACTTCCTTTCTTTCGCTGCACACTGCCTTTTTTGATTGATGATCTCCTCAATCTTCTCTTTTACTTATCTTCTCTTTTCCTTCACCTCCTTACTCACTGAATTGGACGATCTTCCCCCTTTTATATGCTCCAGGAGATGGGTGCGTGGCCACCATGTTTCCCTCCCAATTCTCCAAGCAGATCTGATCCAGACCTTTCCACGTGTCATCATCACTCAGGTTTTACTTTCCACATGGCAAGATTGTCTGTTATAAGCCTTGCCTCGGATCACATGCCATCCGCTTGGTACTTAAGCTCCACGTGAGATGAGTCGCATGTTGCTCAGTAGATACTTGACCATATGGCTGACCTGACAATAGCATAGACAGAGTGTTAAGTGTTTGATAAATTGTGCTGACTTAATGCTTCAGAATTCATGAGCACAAGTGAACCAATTAAACCACCATATACACATGCACTGACCATATATAGAGATATGTAATTAAATGAGAGAAATGTACACATTAAAGTTCAGATTAAACAAATAACACTATGCAAGACATTTTGTGAGTATGGGCATGAGATCAATACTGATTTCGACCTAACATCGAACCTAAATGAGAAATGCAAGAGCTAGCACATACTTTAACCTAAGCCATAGCTAACTTGCATAGACCTAGTGCTCAAGGAATGGTCCACTAACACAGACCTTATGCTCAGAGCAGTGCAAGGTAACACAGACTCTAATGCAGTTGCACACCAACTGTTCGACCACTCATATGCAACACATGCTATGCTAGCATCGACTATGTATGCAATGCATATGACACTAGCACTGACCCTATATGCATTTGGCCTAGACTAGCATCGACTTTAGTTAGTGAACCCATATACTAACACCGACCTCAGTTAGTATATAAACATACTAACATCGACCTTAGTTAGTTATATGAACATACTACCATCGACCTTAGTTAGTTATATGAACATACTAGCATCGACCTTAGCTAATATACAAACATACTAACATCGACCTTAGCTATCATAAAATGGAAGTCTGAGAAGTCAGAGGCTTACTCACATTTGACAAGTGATGTTGACTTGCTGTCAATTGGCGTTGACTATTGACTTTCTTGCGTTGACTTGCGTTTATGCATATCAAAACAATCATCAAGGCCTCATGAATGCATCAAAATTATATCTAAAATGACTCATTTAAATTGTCATCATCAAAACCCATCAAGGTTACATCAAGGTTATATAAAGAATGACTCAAAAGATTGACATCATCAAAACCACAGGGACAGGGACACAACAGCAATGGTCGACCTCAACTCTAGAGACTGCTGGAAATAAAGCAAGCAAAATAGAAAATTATGAATTCTGATCACAGGATGAACAATCATAGGTAAAATTGAGAAGATCAAAGCCCCTTTGAATGTGTACCTACTATGAACAATCATATGCAATCATGCATTGGTGAAAAGGGGAGGGAGTTCCCAGGCCAAACATGAGCTTCTACAACATGAGAATTCATGATAATTGCACAGGATCATTTGAACGTGAAGTTCCAATTGATGAGGACTGATGTGTATCAAGCTCCAATAACCAGCACAATCTCTGAGATTGCTGAAATCACACTGGCTTGCTGCTGATACCAAAAGGAAGCTTCATTGACTATGCAATGGGATGTTGAGGCAAACCCAAATTCTCAGAAATATGGGTGAGCAAAGCAGAGAGTGGGGGGGGAGCAAAAAAAAATGATGAAACCAGTAAAGGGTGATGAGCCTCTCAAAAAAAAAGTGGGATTTGAATAGAAGAAGTGGGATTTGAATAGAAAATGGTCTCACATAGAGCATTGATTGTATATAGAATGAGAAACTTCAATGTTGAGAACTCTTCTAAAGAGTCTGGGTCTTTACATTGCATTTACAGAAGCAACCCCGCCGACAACAGAGCAAGATCATGTCATTTTGCAAACAATAGTGATATTCTTGCTCTACTCAAACTTTTGGAGGGCCTGGCCAAGGAAAATATGGAAGTGTCACAAAGGAACATGAAAAAGTACATTTGCAATGTACATAATTCATGAATTATCTGTATGTATCATGGTCGTCATCAACCAGTGGTGATTCTTATCAGAGAGACCAGGATGAGGTAGCAAGCAAGAAAATCATAGTTATTGATTCTGATGAAGAAGATCAGCAAAGGCAGATAATGTGCCATGGCATCAGAAACGCTAGAGTGGATTCTAGCTCTTCTGTTGATCTGAATTATCAGCCCTCGATCCAGTATCACCAGGCCATTTGGATTAGCAAATCCATTATCAGCCCTCAGAGGCTTACTCACATTTGACCAGTGATGTTGACTTGCTGTCAGTTGGACTTGAATGTTGACTTTCTTGCGTTGACTTGCATTTATGCATATCAAAACAATCATCAAAGCCTCATGAATGCATCAAAATTATATCTAAAATGAGTCATTTAAATTGTCATCATCAAAACCCAACAAGGTTACATCAAGGTTATATAAAGAATGAGTCATAAAGATTGACATCATCAAAATCACAGGGACAGGGACAAAACATAATCCAACCAAAGTCGCTACATAACATTGCTAGATAGTGTACATGTACCAGTAATCATCATAGCAGATTGTTCTATAGTCCATACTTGCACAGGAAAGGTATGATCGAGATTATTGGCTCCTAAAACATCGACATTGACAGTAACATTGGACTTTAATTTGCAGCTACGAACGCAGGTCCCATCATCATTGCCACATGCTTTACATTTCTTTGCTCTTTTAGCTTTTCTTCGACACTTTTTAATTGTACTTTGTATTCTTTTTTCTCTCTTCCTTCTTTTCCTTGCAATAATTGATGGATCTTTCACAATCAATTCTAAGTTGGTACATCGAGGGTCTTTCACTGCACCTGAAGGATCAACATCTTTGATCATTTTTGATTGCATATGAGAAGTGTTTACATCCATTAATGTAGACATTAGGTTTGGCAGCTCAGCTAATAGGAGTTCATATGCTTCTTCTGACATTGATCCAACCTCAGCAACTTTCATCAGCCGATAACACAAATGTGTATACCGACTTCCCCTTGAATCTTTGCCATCGCTTGGCTTGTTAAATTCATCTAGCATGTGATGCTGGTGCATCTCCTTCGTCCATCGCTTTAGAATATACCTCTCAGGATTTTGAAAAAATCCGCAGTATTGAAGTCCCACTAGTGCATGCCTGCACAAGTATCCTTTAAATTCAAAGGATCGACAAGTGCATGAAACAACTTCACCAACTACATCACAATACACAGTATATTGTTTTAGTAAATCCTTAACAATGCCAGCTCCAACTCCTTTGACTTTAATCTGTTCAAAAGATTTTACCTCGAATGTGATTTTTGAACCTTCATGGTGAATTACCTTTGGGTGACATGATGCAGTCTCTACCAATTCTGTTTAGAATTTTTTGAAAATGGCCCTTGTATTTATTGGCTGTCTACTTCTCTAAGGGCGAAGATGTCTTCCGATATGCTATTGTCTCCATGCTTTTAACATCCGCTTCATTCTCAGCATCATATCTACTCTCTAATGCAAGTTCAAACTTTTCAAAACTCAGAGAGAGTGGTCTTTGCATGAACATATCCATCAAAGAAGTGATTAATGCTCTCACTTTGTTGAGAAGTTGACATTCCTGGTAAAAAAACATGAAACCAACTTATTAAGATTACAGAAAAATATTAGTGTACTATGCTTCATTCTAAGCTAATGTATTTCTGTGCATTATGCTTCAATCTAGGACAAAGTCTATTCTAGCAGTGCAAAATGTATCATTATAATGCAAAGATAAGTCCAATAGAACATGTTTTAACTGCGAAAAATGTATCCTTCAAAAATAATGGTACCCATTTGACACGACATTCGTATAACTGATTCAACCATTCATTCTCTCTATATGCTTCATACTTGGACAATAACTCTTCCCACTTCTCTTCAAACTCGTGCATAGAAATTGAATCATAGATGCAGCTATCGAAGTCCTCCATAAAACCTTTGTTTGCTACACATATATGCCCAATCTTCTCTGGTATTTTTTTCAATATATGCCATAAACAAAATCGATGCCTAGCATTAGGAAAGACCTCCCTCACTACTGATTCAATGAATTTGTCTTGATCAGTAATAATCGCAGTCGGTTGCTTTCCACCATTTGCCTTTAACCAACAATTGAATACCCAAACAAATGATTCTGTCTTCTCATTGGAAAGCAGTGCACAACCAAGTAGGGTTGACTGACCATGATGATTAACTCCGACAAATGGAGTAAATGGCATCTCATACGTGTTTGTCAAGTAAGTAGTATCAAAAGATATTACATCACCAAAATATGAACAAGCTAGTCTTGACCTTGCATCCACCCAGAAAACATGCCTTAGTTGTCCATCATTATTCAAATCCATCATGTAGAAGAATGTTGGACTACTCATTTGCTGTTTGACAAAATGGTTATGCAATTTTTGTGCATCTCCTTCTTTTAGTTGCGTCTGATGCTCTCGGGTTAAGAAATTTCTACAATCTTTTTCTGTAAAGTCAAGATGTTGAATTCCACCTTTTCTTCTAGCAAGTGCAAACACTATCTGAGATGTTGGGATTCCTACCGTACGCATGTTCTTAATTTCTGCCTTTTTCGGCGTACATATTTTTCGCTGTGACCTAAGGTATGTCACCGACAATGGATTTAGGTCATAGTTATGCTCAATGACTACATCTGCTATTGTCCATTTTCCTTTCTTTGTGAGAAGTCTTGCCTTTATTGATGCAGGGCAACCCACTTTTGGAGAGTCTCTTAGGCGCTCACTGTTAAGATTTCTCCTTGACATCCCAGATTTCCAACAACCTAAATGCTTGAAATTTGGTATTCGTTTGTACCTCCGACTGCATAATATAGTGATGCCAAATCCAACTGATTTTGCATATGCATTATAAAACTTGTGGACATCTTCCCATGTATCAAATTATATTCCTATTTCTGGTGGGAACACACACAGTGCAGGCTTCTCAACATTTTTCGTGAGTGTATTTAAAATTTCACATTCATTGATGTCAACGAAAGGTGTAGGCTTCTTCATCGCATTTGCAATACTAAAATATGTTGTTTATATAGGAAATCCACTGTAATAAGAATGAAATATACTATACAAGACTGTAATGCATAATTAAGGAATTATTGGTGCACTGTATCAATGAAAAATTTTGTACAGATAAGAGATATAATGTACTAGCAATGAAATAAAATGAATTCGAATGAAATATTTTGCTCGGTTATAAATCATACTGCGTATCAGTGTAATCATTTGGACGGTTATTCAATATAATGTACAAGAATTAAATGGTGTACAAGAGTGAGATATAATGCGCAAGAATGACATATTATTCAAGACTATATCAATGAAACATGTTGTATATTTGTGAAATATAATGTACAAGAATAACATATCATGCCTAATAATGAGATGGCTCCAGTTAATGAGATAGGCTATCTTAACTGGAGCTTCATATTTAATGTGTAACAACAAGTACTCCATCTATTTATTCTTCAGCATAACAGCCTACCGTCTACCATTAATACTGCTGCAATATATTTTACATTGAATATGTTTCCTCCAGTTTCAGTTACACATTTACTTCAGAGAAAAAAGGTAAACAGAGTAAACGGAAGGAGAAGATGCTGCAGCAGGTACCATTTTTCTCCTTTTACCTCACTCGCTCCGCAGAGCCTTGAATACGTCTCCTGATCAGACCTCCATCCTATCTCCACAGAGAGAAAGTGAAGCCCGCGGTAGCACTAAAATGAAGAGTAATGCTTTTTACTCTAAAATGAAGGCTTTAATATATCCATCACAGAAGGGTATTTTTGGTATGCCAAAAATCGAGACTTGCGCGGGAATGACACCATTTAATGCCTTTAGGACAATGCCATTAAATCTGTCAGAGCACGTCTCGGTTCGTCCGACCGGTGAAGTGGTATATGCCAACGTGAATCGCTGCCATGAGTTGTAGAATGATGTGGCTTTGTGCACCGCATGCGGTGCACAAAGCATTACTCTTTTTTTTTTGCCCCTCAGAAGTACTGAAAATGGTTGATGGGTGTTGAACAAATGGAACGTCGGAGTAAGATGAGCTAATAGTCGTACATGTGGAGTAATGAAACTCCATCGTATAAGGAGGAAGTCCACAAATCATGTAAGAGCAACACTTACTACACCAGTGGCGGTGTAATTAATAACTACATCGGGACCGATTTCGTCTATTTTTTTATTTTTTAAGTGGGGCCCATGTCAAGCTATGTTCGCGTAGGCCCCAAGCCACCTTCCCCTCATCTCCACTTATGTGAAAAGCACCTGTTATTAGCCCATAATGAAGAAAATCAAGAAGAAGTTATCTTCCTGGAGGACTGGATTACTTTCTAAGACTGGGGGATCGTAGCTAATGAAATTTATTCTCTTTTCTTACTCTATCTACTAGTTAAATGTTTTCTTATTACCTACTGATTTGATCGAGGAGATGGAAGGAATCCTTTGCAGATTCTTTTGGGATGGGTCTAATGATAATCATTCCATGCATATGATCAAGCGGGATCAAATTTGCTCACCCAAGGATGCAGATGGATTGAGCTTGCTCAGATTGGCTGATTGGAATAAGATTTGTTTGATTAAACAACTGTGGGGCATCTTGCAAGATGAGCCTAGCCTATGGAATGATTGGGTTAAGGGGGCATATTTGGCTAAGCAGATCATTTGAATTGCTAAAGCTAAACCTTATCATTCTATTGCTTAGAAGGACATTCTTAAGGCTAGGGACTAGATCATTAACTATTTATCCAATCAGATATCTACTGGCTCCTCTATTAGCATGTGGTATAATTCTTGGGTCAATGGGGAAGAGCATCTTTGAGCTTCATGGTGATAGAATCAGACATAACTTAGATGCCCCTAAGGAGCTGACTGTGGCTTCCTTTATCTCAGATGGCCATTGGAATCTTCCTCCACCTATATCTCCTGACGTGATTTCCCTTTGGCCCATTATTAGTAACATTCATATTGATAGATAAGGGGTTGATAGAATCATTTGGAAGGATGATAACGTGAAATTCACTGCTACTTCAGCTAGGAATGAACTTAGGAGGAAGCATCCAAAAATGGGAGTGCATGATTGGATTTGGGATAGGCTCACTTCTCATAGGTTCTATTTGTGTATTTGGTAGGCCTATTTGAAAAGACTAACCTCCCTTGACAATTTGTAGAAAAAAAAGGATCTCCTTAGCCAATAGGTGTGTCATTTGTCTAAGGGATGGGGAATGCACTTACCACCTTTTGTTTAGATCCATCTACTCTTGATGCATCTAGAAACATGTCCTCCTTAGGTTTGACTTCTCCAGAGAGCCTACTCCCTCCCTTAACCAAGAGTTTGGGGCCTTGAAACTTAACTTCTGCACAAAAAGGATCTTGAATCATTTGGCCAAACTTATTGTTACATATACAATTTAGTGGATCTGGAAAGAGAGATGTTGTAGAACTTTTAAGGGAAATCATCAACGTCAGATTCATCTTCTCCTTCACATTCTTATTGGCTTGAGAGATTGCATAGAGTCCAAGAATAGGAACATGCAACTCACTAGAAGAGAAACTGGGATTCTCTCTCACTTCCTCATTAAAATGACATGACGTCTATTATTCACTCTCCCCATCAGGCCACATACATGATGTTCTTTATTTATCTCATATGCAAGGCTTGTATTTTGTTTCTACTAACACTACATTCTCAATGTTGCTTTGTGTCCAATATTTTTTTGTTCTTCACTCTTATGGAAATTTTATGAACTCTATTTTTTATGTGAGTGGTTTCAGCAATAGTTGTTAAGAAGATGAACAAACTAACAATTTAGACAGGTGCTCATATTGTAAGGATTTGTTCTTTAAGGTTACACTACAAGAAAGCATGGTTAGCGACGGACGGCTTCCATCGCTAATCTCTCGCTAATTCATCATAGAAATAGTTACCAACGGATTAGGGACAGAATAGCCACATATCATATCCGTCACTGAAATTTACTCACTAATTAGCAATGAAAATTTATCTGTCAGTCCCCGAGCATATTGTCACGTCTTAAAGACAGACTGTTTTTGTCGTTAATCCATGGCCGATGCCATTTTACTAATGAAAATATTTTGTCGATAATCCCTCACTAAATGGAGACGAATTAGTACTGAGTAATTCTTTCTCTAAGTGTAATTAATTATTTGTCGCTAATTTTCCTTCGTTTAGCGACGGATTAGAGACAGACATTCTTCCATCTCTATTTTAGTCCACCGCTATTACGTTGCTATTCCATCGCAAAATAGTGATGGATTATCAAGAAAAGAAGTCGTCTCTAATATTTCGTCACTACTTCTATCACAGTTAGCGACGGATTAGAGACGGTCTCATTTTCGTCACTAAGACATTTCATCGCTACTCTGTCGCTACTCTGTCTCTAATCTGTTTATGATTTTTTCATCAAAAATGGGATTCTGTTTATGATCGCGGTGCTAACAAGGACTACGTCTCAGAACGCGGCCGCCCGATGTACAACATCTATGAGAGTTATTTGTATTTAAAATTATTTATTTTCCATGAACGCGGCATCCCTGTGGACCGCGTTCTGCATGATCGCAGCTCCTCCCCTGACCTTGTTCAGGCACAGGTTTCTGGAAATCCTAGTGTCTTTCAAGCATGTTATGTTAGTGCTATTGAGTCTAGATGCATGTTTTTCACGTCTGCATGTCATCTGAATCAACTAATGTACTAGGGAACATGTATAAACTTTAATCTCTTAAGTCTTCATGATCTATGTTTATCTTTTTCTTTGATTCCATGAACTCATCTTATTTTGTTCTTAGCATGTTAAAAGAGTAGATAATTTCATGTTAACTTGAAATTGGCTCATCATATCATGGGTTTAATATTCTTACATGCTAGTTATTTTGATCGGTGATTTCATGAACATATCATGTGATATATCATGTATAGTTGTTTTGAAGGTTATGTCACTCCGGTGATGTTAACCCACCGCTATTGATTGGTTTTGTTTCTCACTTGAACCCCCAATTCTTGGTGAAGTTAGGACCCTCTGTCAGATATTTCTTCCATCGGACTGGAACTTTCTTCATCGAGGCCTCAGTTAGTCTCCGCGAGCCTTGGATTCCCACAAGGACACCGAGCAGGTTGTACCACAAAAGTCCTAAAAACACTGAGAATCACATCCTACTAGTGTAGGTTGAGATTCAACTGGCCTTTGGACCCATAGAACGAGGTTCTGTTTGGGTTCTGTCTACCTTGTTTTGAACGCGACCTGATCAGGAACCACATTCAATCTCTGATCATGACTGACCCCCTGACCGCGTTCCTGATCACGATGCTCTTCCTGACCGCATTCTATGAAGACCTCTGTCTCACTGCTGCCTGGATCGTCTTACTCGGGTCGCGGCCTTGCGACCAACCGTGTTAAGTTTGATCGCGGCACTGTTCATGACCGCGTCTATAACCCAGTCTCATGAGCACGTTTTCTCGATTTGACTATGGTTTATAAGTCTGAGAATTGACTATTTAAGGTACTACTGACTTGATCATCCTCATGAATATCGTCCATATTACATGTACCATGATATTTTTCTTTGGAATTGCATTTGTAATATTCCTAGAACATAACTCCTTGACTTCACTTGGCCATATCTGTAAATTATGAAATGATTAAGGGCTGTGGGTCCACTAATAACCAATGCCAAGTAGGACGAAAGTCTATTCTATAAACCATGGGAAAATTCTGGGTGTGGCGTTGCACCAACCTCTATCATTCTGTTATTCTGGAATTCCGGTATTCTGATATTATGTTGATTTGGTAATCTGATATTCGACTAATCTGTTATTCTGTTATCCTGCTTAAATGTTATTGAAACTCTGATACATTGTGGCCAATTCTATAAGTTATGTTCATCCGGATCATCTGATCATTGTCTTATATTGCTATCTTATTCTTGGTTATGTATTGGGATTGTTCCCTTCCTTTTGAGCTTCATATTTATCCTTGACATTGAAACTCGTTATTGGCTGTCTCCTCTAATCGATAGATTGTATTGACTTATGACTTTTATATCATGGCATGGCATTTTATATACTTTGGTTAATTGGCTAATCACTTATATTTTGCCTGGTGATAGAGATGTAATTCTTATTGAGCGTTTTGCTCACCCAGATTCTCTTAACATTTTTTCAGGTAGTAATGATGAAGATGTTCAATCATACGAGAAATGGCAAGAGTGTTGAGTGCTCTAGAGGATCTGTGTCTGTGTCATTTTATTTTATTGGGTCTAGTCCTGTAATTTTGAGTCTTTTCTTCCTTTTTATGTTAATGTAAGTTTGAGTCCATAAAGTGTAATAATGATTTTTTGCTATCAATAAAGTTATTTTTTTTATAAATTCTGGTCTCTTTGTGTTTTGGTGGATTGCTCTATTTGTCATGACTGTTCGTTGTCACATTCCGAGTGATTTCCGCTACTATCGGTTCGGGACGTGACACATTAGCATAGTTAGTCTTTGAACATAAGTCACCAAGGATACCTTACAAGAGGACTCTTGTATTTTGACTCATGGTAAAGGGACTTTAGTCATAAGTTCCAAAGACTCAAATACTGGGATATAGTGGAATACACACGAAGATAATTGAGTGATAACAGTATATCATTCATTCTCAGATATAACATGAGAGAGAATGTCCCTATGAATAGTACTCAGGAAAATATGTGGCCATAGTTATACAATTCATTAGAAAATGAGTTTTCTAGTGAGACTAAGAGTATAGAGTTCATGAAATCATAAGTAAGAAGAGTTTGACAGTATGACCATACCTTTAAATATAGCCAGGGGCATTATGTATGAATGAAGGATTATAATCGCGTTGTAATTGTGGACGGAAAGGTCGTAGAGTGGTTCATAGATGTCCTTTGTCTTCTGGGGTCATAGAGTGTTGCTTAGTGCTTACTGTGGCTTAAAAGCCCAATGAAAGAATAATCATGAGATGATTATCCATCATGAGATGATGAATTAATTATTTAAGTTTGGAGATGATTAAATAATTAATTCCATTTTAAGTGTTAATGTGGATAAACTAAGAAGGAGTTCTTAAACTCGATGGGCCTAAAATTAGACTAACATTGGGCCTAGAGGGTCACACATATTAGGGTTACAAATAACGAAGATATTTATGCAATTATAATTGATGAGGGTTTTGTGAAAAAAATATGTGGAGTCTATAAATAGTTGTATGGAGGGAACCCTGGGCCAAGCATCCAGGGTTCCTCTAGTTAGTGCTGCCCCCTTCTCTCTCTCATCCCAGACCAGTTCCCCCTCCTCTCTCTTTTCCCTTTTGTCTTAAGTGTTGAGACTCTGTTGGAGTGCCACTGAGGAGATCATTCGAGGAGTACTACGCGGAGAGAACTCTATCGTACGTGCCTGTGTGGATACCGCTAGTGACTGGACATTTGTGCAGTTCATTACCACCACGAGAGTTCACTTTCTACTTTACTACGATCTGCGCAATACAGATGTAAAATCAAATCCCTACTTGTAGATAGTAAGTGGGAATCATGGTCGAGCGATCAACACAGGGCCAAGATAAAAATTTTTATTTCTTATTTCCGATGTGTTCCTCTGATCCCAGCATAGATGCTTACAACAAAGGGGGGGTCCAGTAGTGAGGGAGGGTGTTCCGGTGGTGGTGCGGGTGGGGAGGTGGGTTATAGAGCGGGAGGGGGTTTGCATCGATGGCTACCCCAGTCCCCCAACCCCGCCAGCTCTCTCTCTCTCTCTCTCTCATAGCCACTGTCATAGGAGGAGGGCTCCCAACAGCTGCCAGAGATGATGACGATGGCCGGCTGTTGCCCTGCTACTCTATCATTGGTGCCCCACCAGGACGTCGACGACTGTGACTCCCCATCTTGACCACCGATGTAATGCCCTACAAATTTACAGTTTAGTATTTTATTTATTTAATAAAAAAATTGATTATACTTAAATATTTAAATTATTAGTATTATTAAATTTATTTAAGTCATGGTAAAAAAAGAGGGGAAAGAAAGTTTAAAGATTAAGAGAAAGAAAAAAAGACAAACAAAGCAAAAAAAATATTGAAGAGGTTAAATGAAGAAAAAAAAAGATGGGGTTAATATAAAACTTAAAGGGGGCTAAGTATTTAAAAAAAGAAACAAGGGTCTAAATGCAAAAAAAAAAAATTTTAAAAATTGTTGACGGGGCAGCTGCCGCCGCGTGCGCTCGCACGGGGGCGAGCGGGCGCCCTCTCCCGGCCAACTTCATCTTAAAAAAATATTTTTTTATTATTAGTTTATTTAAACCTTTATCTTAAGTTTAAACCTCTTATACATTTAGTCAATCTCCATGTGCCATATAACTATAAAATATATATATATATATGGGATAGTCAAAGAAAGGTACTTAGTGGGTTGGTGAGCCTTTGAATGTCTTTTTTTATTTAAATAGTATTAAAATAAATGTTTAATTTCTACCCTTGATTAAAATCAAAGGTTAAGATTGATTAGAGGAAAACCCCTATAAATAGCTATGAGAGGGGCTTCATTTGCTCTTCTTGGAGGCTGGCTACGTGAAATGTTGAAGGAGAGGGTGCATGGCTTATTAAGGAGGTGTTTAAGCTTTATTAATGTAAGAGATTTAGCATTAATCCTCTTGATTAGCTTGATTAGCATATTTAAAATGATTTAGGGTGTGTTAATTAGCATCCATAGAGATAATTAAATCCAGAGATATGTATTTCACCATGTGTGATCACATCTAGTTGAATTTTCATGAGATCATTAGTGTTAAGGCATGTGATTAAGGGTAAAATCAAGTGATTAATACACTATAATTACGGAGCATGATAAATTTAGAAAGCTTCAAGAATCATGGGATCTGATATTATAAGCTCTCTGTAAAAATTTCAATGTTTGATTCAAATTATGTTCATGTTTATAAATATTTTAATATTATCTTAAAGGTGTTTAATTATACTAAAAGTCTAAAGGTGTTAATCAAACTGGGATGGGGAATATAAAGGCTAGGCTGGATAGAGTGTTGTTTAATGATTGTTGGGCAGAGAAAGCCACTACTCTTACTGTCAAACATCTGATGAGAGAACCATCAGACCACTCTCCTTTGCTTATTTTTCACCCTCAACTTAACTCTGGCCCTAGTAGATTTGTTTTTCAACATATGTGGCTTGAGGATGAGAATTTTAAAACTGTGGTGAGGAATGCATGGGACGAAGTCTCTTTGGATCATCATAACCCATTCTACATTCTGCAGCACAAACTTAAATCTATCAAAGCTGTGATAAAGCAGTGGAACATGGATAAATTTGGCAATATTTTTGAAAGAAAAACAAAAATAGAGGAGGAAGTGCTTATGGCAGAAACAGCCATTGATGCAGATCCTAATGAGAACAACAGAACTTCAGTACAAATGGCTCAAGCTGAGCTCAGAAGATGCCTCCATCTAGAGGAAATTTTTTGGGGATAGAAAGCAAGAACCAATTGGTTGCAATTAGGGGATCGAAACACCAAGTTTTATCATCTCCATGTCAAACAAAGGAGAGCCAGAATGTCAATACATAGAATGAAACCGGATGGTGGTGAATGGTGTGAAGAGGAATCGGTGCTGAAGGAGAAAGCTGTAGAGTTCTTTCAGAAACAATTCACGTCTGCTGAACATCAGATTAAACTAGAAATATTGGAACATATCCCATGCCTCATTTCAGCTGAGGATAATAATGCTCTTACTGTCATACCTGAGGAGGAGGAAATTAAAAATGCAATCCATTCACTGTCTCCAGACAGTACCCCTGGTCCCGACGACTATACAGGGAAGTTCTTTACAGCATGCTGGAATATCATCTCAGTAGATGTCATAAAAGCAGTGCAGGGATTCTTCAAAGGGCTTCCCCTACCGAAAGGTATCACTTCCTCTTTGATTGCAATGATCCCAAAAGTGGCTGCCCGAGCTCTTACACTGACATGAGGCCTATAAGCCTGTGCAACTTCACTTACAAAATAATATCCAGGATTATTAGTAACATTTTTTTTCCAAAACCCTACCTAGGGGTAAAATGTAGAGTGCTCCTCGGAGAAGGAACATTTCGCCATTTGACCACTAGGAGGTTGATTTTATTAAGATAAACAACAAATGAAAATTACATGATGCGGATGCTAGGCATCCCTAGCTTATCCAACCGAGCTGCACCCTTGATCTTCGTGGGTAGCTCATGTGAGAAAAAGAAAGAATTACAATTATTGGTGCAGGCTAGAGAGGCTAACAAATCAGCAACAACATTTGCTTCTCTGAAGATATGAGTGACTGAGTCCCATGGAGTGAGTAATTCCCTGATTTCTCTGACATAAGTAAGGATGGACCATGGGCATTGATCTTGCTTGTTGATAGATTGCACAAGGATTTTGGAATCACTTTCAATCAATGCTGGATGAGAAGATACCATTCTAAGGTATTTAAGTCCATCTAAAAGAGCTCTGGCTTCAGCAATAATACTGGTAGCAGCCCTGTAGAAATGGGAGAAGGCAATGACAATTTCACCTTTAGCATCTCGGATTATACCACCCCCACCTGATGTACTATGATTCTTGCTGGATCCGTCTGTATTCAATTTAAGCAAAGGCCATGGCGGACAAACCCATTTGACAATTTTCAGTATGGGATTTATAGTGCTTCCTCCTTTTATTCCAAATTGTGCGAGAATTCGCTTCCTGCTTGGGTTGTCTTCTCTTAAGTCCGACAGTTCACAAATTGTTTTGGCTTGGGTGACAATGCTATGGATAAGACTTTGCTTGGAGATGTGCTTGCCTTCATATTTGGCCAAGTTTCTTGCAGACCAAAGTTCCCACATGGTGTAGCCGATGACAGCCAAAGAGAGTAAACCATGCTTAGTTTTCAGATTTATCATAGAAACCGATCTGATAATCCTGAACCTAGCAGAATTTCCTTCAAACTGCAGCCCCATGGCCATAAGGGAAGACCATGTAGAAGATGCTATTTCGCTGTCAATAAAGATATGTTGCAGTGTTTCTACTTGGGGCTGTAGGCAGCATTGACATTTAGAGCATATCTGAATACCCATAGCCTGAACATTGTAGTCTGTGGGTAAGCAGTTCCATACAATCTTCCATAGTAGCACAGATATTTTGGTTGGCAGCCATTTAGACTAGAGTTTAGACCAAGGCATGTTCCCCTGGTCATGATTGCTGTTACAAATAAAATTGTAAACAGAAGATACTACACAATCACCTGAGGATGATAGAGACCAAACCTCCTGGTCCTGCATCTGTGAAAAAGTAGTAGTTCTGATAGCAGAGCATATGTCAGCTGGTAAGAATGTATTGATAACCTGAGTTTCATCTGATGTCGGATGCAAAATACATTGGCTGACAGTAACCTGGATGTTAGGTATAGCAGCCATCGGTGTAAGTAAGTACAAGGGCTGGTTGCCCAGCCATGTATCCTTCCAAAAATTGGTGGAGCTCCCATCACCGATGATAACTTTTTTATATTGAGCGATGAGATCTCTGGCTTGAATCCAACTTTTCTTGCCATGGCCTTTCATGTGTTTAAAAGTCACATTCGAAATGTGACAGTCCTTGATATGTTTTGCTCTGAAGTAAGAAGCCCACAGAGAATTTGAATGTAGAGCTCTCCACAGCATTTTCACCCTGAATGCTATCTCCAAATGTCTAAGGGACATTATACCTAATCCACCTTGGCCAATTGGTCTACAGATGGCTTGCCAGGATTTCCAGTGATGTTTTTTCCCATGAGAAGATGAACCCCAGAAGAAGTTAGCAAAGGATCTGTCCAAAGTTTGGTGGATGCCAGTGTGAAGGGGGGAAGATGCCAAGGTGAATATCGGGATTGAGGTCAGCACGTGTTTGATGAGGGTTAATTTGGCTCCCTGAGAAAGCAATTTCCCTTGCCAACCCTCCAACCTCCTCTGAATAGAAGAAACAAGCCCAGCAAAATATACTTTTTTGCTCCTGCCAAGAGTAAGAGGAAATCCCAAGTATTTATGTGGAAAAGAATGCTGAGAAAAACCAGTGTAAGCTTTTATCCGGTTGATAGTTGCAACATTTGCCTTTTGGTGCATAAAGAAGCCACTCTTCCCTACATTAATCGACTGACCAGAAGCTCTTTCATATGTCTGTAGAGTTTTAATTAACCTTCGGACAGTGGTCAGAGATGCATTACTGAAAATAAGAGTATCGTCTGCAAACAATAAATGGGATACATTTGGACAGCCTCTGGGGACAGCAAACCACCCAACAATTCCAGAGTTGAAAACTTTCTTCAAAGATCTACTGAGTACTTCTTCTGCTAGTATAAATAGTGCTGGAGCTATGGGATCTCCTTGGCGCACTCCCCTAGAAGATTTAAAGAAACCTGCCAATTCACCATTCAGCTGTACTGAGAACCAGTAGTTGTTTAGCAATGTCTCAATAAGATTAATAAACTTTAGACTGAATCCAAATTTTCTTAGAACAGCAAATAGAAAATCCCATTCCAGTCGATCATAAGCCTTGGCCATATCCAACTTAAACATGACATTCCCTCCTCTAGTCTTTCTGCCCAGCTCATGAACAAGTTCTTGGGCTAAAGCAATATTCTCCACAATTTGCCTACCTTGCACAAAAGCTGACTGTTCCAAAGATATTAATTTTGGCAGAAGTTTGGCCAGCCTGCTATTGATGATAGTGGAAATAATCTTATAAAAGTAATTACATAAGCTGATTGGACGAAAGTCTGAAATGTCCACATCATTATGTTTTTTAGGAATGAGTGCAATTATAGAGGCTGTCACATTTCTAGGTAGAGGCTGTTGTAAAGTGAAAAACTCTTGCACTGCACTAACTACCAGGGTATGAATGATATGCCAGGAGTTTTGAAAGAAGGCACCAGTGAACCCATCTGGGCTCGGGGCACTGTCTGCAGACATTTTAAAAACCGCATTCCTGATCTCTGGAGCACCAGGGACAGCACACAGACACTCATTGTCTTCTAAGTTAATCAGAGTAGGAATGCATTCCAGAATGTCTTCATCTATGTAATGATCTTGCGTAGAGAAAGCCTTCTGAAAGTGAGTGACAGCAATGCTTTTCATTTCTACAGGATCTGCTGTTATAATGCCTGCTAAGCTCCTCAACTTGGCAATGAAATTTCTCCTTCTGTTAGATAGGGTAGACATATGAAAGAACTTTGTATTCCTATCCCCTTCAAGTAACCATCGAACCCTTGATTTCTGCCTCCAAAAGCATTCCTGTTGAAGGTACTTTTCCGAAAGGATAGATTTAGCCACCTCAAGTTTGTTGTGGTTCTCAGTCGAGGGGTTATAGTCATAACAAAATTCAGCTTGAAGAACTGCATCTTCTGCCGAGGCAAATTTCATATGCACATTACCAAATGTTTCCTTATTCCATATGCTAAGCATTTTCCTCAAATGTTTCAGTTTTAAGCAGAGAGTGGTAATGGAGGAGGTAGCAATGGGACTTGTTCGCCAATATAGATCAACAGCTGCATTGTACTGATCATGCAAAGTCCACATTTTTTGAAATATAAATCTGTTATGGAATCTGACCATGGGAGAAGATTTAATCAATAATGGAGCATGGTCAGAGGCTTCTCTTGACAGGTGTTCAATGACAACAGGAAGACAGTTAACCCATTTTGTGTTGAGGAGTACTCTGTCTAATCTGGCCCATATGCCTTTACTGCCCATTTGATTATTGTGCCAGGTATATTTGGATCCTACAAATCCAGCATCCATTAAGCCACGGTCAGAAATGCACTCATTAAAATCTGACATTGCTGAGAGATTGGGATCATTACCTCCCAATTTTTCGTCAATATTCATAATACAATTGAAGTCCCCTGCTACTATCCAAGGAAGATTAGTCAGACTGTGTAAGTTTTTCAAAGAATTCCACAATGGCTTTCTCTCAACACTAGAGCATTTAGCATAGATAATAGATATGTAGAATTCTGCCATGACAGAGTTTGTTTGAGTTAAAGTGATTTGCTGCTCATCCTTGCTGACAAGAGTGAACTCCAGAGGATCTCTCCACATAATCCATATATGAGCCTTCGAATCAATGTTGGCAGTGGCATGCTTCATACCAAGTTTTTTACATATACTGTCCAGAAAGTTTGTGTTTATTTTAGGTTCAAGAATAGCCAGAAAATCAATCTTGTGAGATGTAAGGAGAAATTTTAAGCGGCCTTGGGAGACATCATTCCCAACACCTCTAATATTCCACACAAGCAAATTCATTGACATGTAGAAGAGCTAGCAAGATTACCCGTGGACTTAATCCTCAACATGGACCTGGTATTTATTCTAGGAATATCATCAATCATGGTCCTAGCATTATTTAATTTTGCAGTTGCTGCAATCTCCTGACATTTGCTATAAATTTCTTTGGAATTGATGAGGCCTTCATTCTCTATTAATGGGTCATTTTTATCCACAACAGCTAGCTCTGGAACAGGAACCAATTCCCCAGTTGAAGGACTTTGGATTGAAGGGAACTCTTTGATAGATAGGGCCATATTATTCCTCAGAAGAGATGCTGCTTTATCTGGATTCTTTGGCATATTCTCCACATCCTGTTTACCATCTTCCAACCGTGGCTCAGTATCTGAAGGAGCAACCTCTGAGGGAACCTTCTGAGTATGAATATTATCTAGGGGTGAATTGTGAGCCGCCACAAGATTGGCATCATCAATTTTCTCTTCGACTATGCATTTTGAATGAATTACTTGTTGCCAGATTGTCTTAGACTTCGAAGCCTCAGCAGCATGAGGTGGTGGAGCTGAAGATATAGTATCTTTGCCATTCCTGACACTAGCAAGCAGGCCTTTACAACAGTCGACTTTATGGCCAATATGAGAACAATGAAGACAGAACTCAGGAAGCTTTGGATATAAAATCTCTTGCCAGGCACCACCCCCTGGAAATCCAATCCACAGACGAGAGGGGTGTGGTTTGAAGATATCCAATTCGATGCAAACACGAGCAGAGCTAGTATGAGACAGGTTAGAGTAGAAGGGTCTATTTTTAATACCGGACCAACATTACCAGCAATCGAACGCAGCATGTGCTCAATGTAGAAATTAACAGGGAGACCAGGGAACTCAATCCAAACCGGAATAATTGGAGAATCAACATTCGGAGAGAAGTCCATCGTCCATTTGTAGAACCGGAACAATCGACCTTGAACATACAGCGACTCCTGTAGAAGCAATATTAGGTAATCATCATAGTTCTTGAACCTCAATAGAAGATGCCGATTGTCAAGGGCGTTGATCAAAAAATCTTCTTTGAAAAGAAATCTTTTGGTGAGATGAGCTCTGATGTCGATGAAGGATGGACGACCCTGTGAAGTGCGGGCCACCAGAGAGAAGGAAAAAGACTTAAGGGACGCTGCAATCTCCTCCTGACTAAAAAAGACCGCTGGCTCCCCATTATCGGTTACTGCAGGTTTGTGTACATGGCCTGGGATTGCCGGAGGAATCATTGACGAAGAGAGGACTTCGGCGAATGATCTGGTCAGCGGAGGGCTTGAAGACGAGGAAGAAACAGCATTGTGATTTGCCACGGGCGCCGGGGGGACCACGAGTGGTCCCCCAGGGGTTGCCATAGGTCAGAGGAGCGCCGCCGGGAACAAATCAGAGAGTTTCTCAACATAAGTGATTATTAGTAACATGATGGTGGATATTCTCCCTCAAATCATATCTGATAATCAAGGGGCTTTTGTCAAGGGAAGGAACATTATAGACACCATTTCACTTACTTCAGAAATGATGAAAGAATTGAGCAGGAAAATCAGAGGCAATAACATTATTCTCAAGTTAGATATGGCTAAAACATATGATAGGTTAGAGTGGGATTTCTTGATTGCAGTCATGAAAGCTTTTGGTTTTTCTAGTAGATTTTGTTCTCTAATATCTATGATGCTATGTAACTATTGGTTTTCTGTCTTGTTTAATGGGACCCCAACTAGTTACTTCAAGTCCTCCATGGGGGTTAGACATGGTGACCCATTAGCCCCAGCTCTATTCATCATAGCAGAGGAAGCACTTAGTAGGGGAATAACCATGCTTTTTAACAGTGGGCAGGTTCAGTTTTTTAAGGTGCCTAGAGGATGGCAGCAAATAACCCATCTACTTTGTGCTGATGATACCCTGGTGTTCTTAAATGGAATGGCAAAGAATATTAAAGGTCTTCTGGCCTTCATAAGGGATTATGAGGTATCCTCCGGTCAGAAAGTGAACAGCAGTAAAAGCAGTTTTATTGTTTCACACAAAGCATCACCTGCTGTAATTAGAAGACTATCTGATAGCACTAGTTTTCAGCATAAGAGTGGTCTGCACTCATACCTTGGAGTTCTACTATATGAAGGAAGGAAAAAAGTATCACACTACAAATACCTTATTGACAAAATTTGCAACAGGTTAGAGAGCTGGCAATCCAAATACTTATCTCAAGCTGGTAGAAGAAGTCTCATAAATTCAGTGCTCCAATCTATCCCAATCTACACCGCCAGTGCATCCTGCTTACCTGCTACACTCATTGACACTATTAATAAACTGTGCGCCAGATTCTTTTGGGGTGGCAGAGAGGGTCCCAAGCGCCATTGGGTTTCTTGGTCCAACATAATCAAACCAATTGAAGAAGGTGGGTTAGGCATCAAAAGTCTACAACATATTCAAGTTACCATGGTCATTAAACAGATCTGGAGAATTATAAATGGTACATCTCTTTGGTCTCAGTTTGCATCCTCAAAGTATGTAAAGGGTCATCTCAGTACCATAGAGAAGTTGTTCCCTGCTGGAACCCGAAAGGATGTATACAGTTTGGCCAAGCAAGTTGTGCTCTCCAACACCCGTTGGATCCCTATGGATGGGAACACTATTGACATGCTCAAGGATAACTGGTATGGAATTGCGTTGGCTCCTCATGCTAACACTTCTAAAGTCACTTTGAGGAAAGCAGTTGGTAATCCCAATCATTTGGTATGGTCTCATATCCCATCTAACATTGCTATAAACATTGGTCACATACAACTACAATAGAAACCTGATAAGTGTGTGTGGGCTGCAAGCATAGATGGCACTTTCACCAGCAAATCTACATATAATGCAATCAGACCGCAGGGTAATAGAAGATTGGCTCTAAAGAAAATCTGGGGAGCACATATTCCCCCGAGGGCATCTATGTTTTGCTGGCGGATCCTGCATCTGGCAGTTCTGGTCGACAGTTCTATTAAGTACACTGGAATTTGCTTGCCTTCTAAGTGTGTCTGCTGTAAAAACAATAATCAGGAAGAGAACCTGAATCATTTGTTTGGAGAAAGCCAAATTGCACAACCTCTATGGAGGATCTTCAGGCCTTTCTTTGCTTCAAGTTGTAGAGTCTTGAACTCTGTAACATGTTTTTGTTGGGATGTTTTATGCTCATCTGACAACAAAACCCCTTATGGCTATGTAGCCATCCTTGCTATGATGCTCATTGTGTGGGAAACTTGGAAAGCTCACTACAAACTCATATATGAAGATAAGGGGATTTCAGTTACTATTTTACAGTAGCGAATTATGAGGCAAATTGAATTCTCATTGAATAAGGTGCGGTTCAGCAAAGCTCCCACTGCAAGTGAAAGGTGTGTTTTGGCACATTTCAATGTTTCTTACAATTGTAAAGAGAATCTTCCTAAACTTATCAAATGGTTCTGCCCCAACACGGGATGTGCTTTAAATGTGGATGGGGCCGCCAAAGGCAACCCTGGACATGTAGGTGGCGGTGGATGCATAAGGAGCAGCAGAGGGGAACTCATTCATGGTTTTTCATATTATTATGGAGTGGGGAGTAATATGGTGGCTAAGGCTAGAGCACTTTTAGATGGGCTGAGAATTCTGGTCAAGTGTGGGCTTCCGGTGGCTGTCATATATTCGGACTCTAAAGCATTAGTTACCATGTTACAGTCTAGTGATCACCCTCCTTGGAGGATTTGCAGATGGTGGGATGAAATCAAAGATATTATTAATATGAACAAATGGAGCATTCAGCACATATATCGAGAAGGGAATACTGTTGGGGATGCCTTAGCATCATTGACTTGCTCAGCTCGTATCAACTAGGATTTTAAATGTTGGAAGGAGCTTCCTAGAAGAGCGCGTGGTTGTGCCACGGTGGATGCTACTGGTCTCCCTAGCTGGAGAAGATGAGGCACCATTGGTATATTTTTCTTTTTTAATTTCATTTATTCCTCTTTTGTTACACTCCCAGGGGCATGCCCCGTGGTACACTTGTAAATATTTTCACCAGTATCAATAAAATTTGGGCCGGAGACCTTTGGTGGATTTAGCACGCACTGTGCACTCCCCCAAGAGTACTCTTTGGTCTCGTTTATTAAAAAAAATACCATAAATTGTAGGAATGCATCTTACTATGAGACCCACGTGTAAAAAAAGTTTCATTATTTTTAGACCACAATATTTCTGTTAATCAATTTTTAATACATGTAAATAAAATACATAATTATATAGAAATTATATATATTATTCATAAAAATCTTACGATTTCACAGTATAGTTATTACATTGTGTGTGATGTATTCTTAAATTACCAACAATTATAGATGCCTGCAAGTGAACTTATAGAATTTTAAATAAGTTATTAGAAGTATAAAATTATGAGATAAACAGAAATACTTTATGAAAACTTTTGAAGCTTTATCAGAAGCATTAAATGCATGTTATAACTAATTTATTAAAATTTCATATTATTCTGATCACGGAATCTTGATTTGTATAATTTTTAATGTTTGAACAAATAATTTAAAATATTGAATAAATAATAATATTCTGTGAAAAATCTTGAGAATGTTACAAAACTGATATATGATATTTTTAAGTTAATGTTTAGTATATTTCAGTAATTTTGAACATTTTTAATAATTTTCTCTATTTAAAAGCTATTGTTGTAAATCTTAGAAACTGATATAAAATTTCAGAAATTCGAAATACTGAATGAAAAATGGTGAATTTTTCTCATATATGATATTTCTATCTGGAACAATGTTCTATAAATTTTGAGAAATTTTCTGATCATTGTGGATATATTTAGTTAATTTATTACTCATGATGTATTTTTGTTATTCTATCAAAATGTTAGTAATACAGTGTGAAAAATAATACAAAGTTTCAGAAATGATATTTATGTTATAAATGATGGTTTTAAAAATTATTGTGACTTTCATAGTACTGTGGTTAAATTTAGTAATTTTTCATGTACATGAGAATTTAAATGATTATGGAAAAAATTGAATTCCTACATGAAAAATTATGAAAACTTTTCTGTGTAATGTTACATACAACTGTAATCTTTAGTAAAATTTTAATGGTATTCTGAACAAGGTAGTTAAAGTTAGTCAATTTATGATGCATGATTGAGTATAAATAACTCTGGAAAAAGTATGAATACTATCTAAAAATTGATGATAATTTTATGTTTCGATCCTACATGTTAATGTATTTGTTCTCTAAAATTACAACAAATTCTGAGTTCTGTGAATAGAATTAGAAATTTTTGATATATATATGGAGTATAAGTAATTCTGAAAAAATTATAAATACTGTCTGAAAAATGATGATAATTTTTTGTTTTGATCCCTCCTATAAATGTATTGATTCCCTTAAATTTCAAGGCATTATGATCTATGTAAACATAATTAGCATTTTTAATATATATATATGCCCTTATATTTGGATAAGTGAATTTCAAAAATAAAAAAAAAAGATTTTCAGTAGTGATATATTTTATACTTAATGTTCACAGCATGAATTTTTGAGTGGCATGTGTCTATTTCATATAAGTTATATTTATAATCACTGTACTGTTATTACTGCCAAATGGACACTGCCACCATAGGGGGTGACTGGAACCAAGCCATAGAAATGCCCCTATGGGGAGGTTCACAATGTACTGACCCCGAGGGTAACGGGGATGAAATCCTGGAGGTGGACAAGTACCACTGGTTAAGGTGGAGAGGACTTCTCCCTGTTCTGCGCAGTAACCAAGACTCATCACTATTTACCTAGGTGATCGAGTACCGACTGACTGTCCTTCTAGTGGTGATTTGGGCACTGTGTCTTGGCTATTTACCACTGTTACTACTCACTGAATTGAAATTGAAACTACTGTTACTGCTTACTGAATTGATATTGAAACTACTGCTATTGATCACTGAGTTGTTATTGAAACGACTATTACTGCTCACTGAATTGAAATTTGAACTACTTTTAGTGTTCACTGAATCGATATCGAAACGACTGTTATAGTTCACTGAATTGATATTAAAATTACTATTACTGCTCATTGAACTGATATTCAAACTAGTGTTATTACCCACTGAACTGTTATTGCATTTCACTATTATTACACTGTAAATGTTTACTGTTATTGAATCTCCAGTATATCAAATGGTGATTTGGAAAAGGGCAGATTAAGTCAGTTTGGATCTTTTCACTATGCGTGAGACTTTACTCTGTCTTGTACTGGGATCATTCTATTGATAAATGAATCGAATTATATTGCATGGTAATGTTTACTAATGTTGAATGCTCATTTACTTTGTCATTGATAGAATAAAGTTTTAATGTACATGCTTTATTTGTAAAATGCTAATATCATGACTTATAATCGTAAAAATTAAAATTGGGTTAAATGTATTAATCTTATGTGTTATCTAATTGAAATTATACCTAAGAATGAATTATAAAATGAAATACCGTAAATCACTTTGGATATGTTCTACATGTTATGACTGGGGACTATGCCTAGTCTCATACCGGGTCTATTCGTAGACTCACCCTGTTAAACATTTTTAGGAGAAGCGGTAGAAGAAAGCGAGGAGTGATCTCGCAGAGTTTTGACCGCAGCTTAGATTTACTGCATGTTATTGTCAAAGGTACTTAAGAAAAAAAAATGTTTGTGAAATTTGGTTATGTAATAAATGACTTGTTAAATCGTTACCTTTATTTTGACCTATGTGGATGAAGTCTTTTGACAGTAAGCTGACTGATTGAGTAATTTCATTTCCGTTGCAATGATATCTTAATATTTATGTGAAATTCTCTACCGTAATTGTACCGTTTGGGTTGTCCCACTGTGACGTTTCGATCGGAATCCGACGTGAGTCTTTACGACTGGACCGGGATTACGAGTCCGGGCATGACAAAGAGTGGTATCAGAGCCACCGTGGTTGAGAATTTACATAAATAGTCATCAGCTTGATCCACATTTTAAAAGACTTGAACTAGTAGGTTGTTATGACGAAAACATAATTGTATAATTACATTTTTAGACCATAGTAGGAGGGGTGACCACAATGGAGAGATTTCAGCGGATGTCTCCATCCTCTTTTAAGGGGGAGAGTCAGCCAATTATGGCTGAAAACCGGCTCCACGAGATCAAAAAGATTTGTTGGGTCATCCGGTGTGCAGATGAGGATAAGACTAGTCTGGTGGCGTTCATGCTGCAGGAGAGTGCATACGTATGGTGGGAGTCTGTGCTAAGGAATCTGTCATGCCCCGACGCGGAATATCGGAACGCGGCAGTAGAAAGAGTTAATAATAATATGTTGATTTCTAGACATATTGTGTCTTGGGCTAGAGAATCAAAACATTCAACACGATATTAAGGCAAGAAAGAAAAACCATCATAACCATAATACCAAATTAATCAACATACCGAGTCTCATAACATCTAATCAATAAAGTACCCAGAAATTTTCAAAACTATCCATCAACTTAACATAGTTACAACCATCGACTCAACAAATTACAACTCAATTGTCATATGGCTCTGAAACAAAACGACTATCTTGACTAGAACTCTCTAAGGACATCTCTGCAAGGCTCTCTAGCGGGCTCGCTCCAGGGTCTTCACTCCTGCCTATCCCCATCAGATTAAGAATCCTCACCCGAGCTACCTAAAAAGGGGGAAACAACTGGGTGAGCGAACGCTCAGTAGGTAATAGCAGGCAAGTTTAAGTAATTAACCAATTATATTAATGTCATGCGATAAAGAAAAGATAAGGGTTGACGATGCAATAAATAAGAGAATAAAGAGAGCAAAAGAACAAGAACATAGTATAACAGGGCACTGTCCGATCGAGCATGAAATAAACAGGTCACATAGTTAATTCCAGAGAAGGAATCATGTAAAGGAATATGTCACAGACATAACGCTAGTCATGCACTCGGTGCAATGCCTCACCATGTCATAACAACTCCCCGAGGCACTAGGACTTTTCGGGCGCTCCTCCCAGAACCAGACCGGACCCTTACGATGCGTTGGGATTGATTTGGTGGATCCAAGATCCCAAGTTATGTCTAGACATTTAAGAATTCGGCCAGGAAAGATATAAGTTCTCAAGATATCACCTGGGAAAATCCAGGGTTTGATTAGCACGAGCCCTTCATGGCCTAATTACCGAGGTACACAAGAAAACATGAAAAATCAGATGCTAGAAGGTACGCGGTCAATACTGGGCCGCTTAACACAGAAATGGCCTCATACTGGGCCACGCTAAGATGACTGGGCCGAAGAACAACCCATCTGAAGCCAAGTGGGTACACTGTCTTAAATAGGCCGCTCTAAAATAGAACGGTCCAAATTGGGCCGCTGAACCGAACTGGGCGATCCATAATGGGCCGTTCTGTGTAAGAAGGAAAGGAGCCCATGACAAGGGTATACGGGCTGGATTGGGTCGCACCATACTTGAGCGGTCAGACGATAGTCCGCTCCAATAACTAAACGGGCCAGTCTTGGCCGTTCAGTAAATGGGCCAAGCAGGTTAGAGAAAGCTACCCAAAAGGGCTACTAGGCCACCATAGGCTTGGTGAAACTGGACCAGGGTTAAGCCCACAATTCTGAGGTTAGCCTAGAGGCTTTCTGGGTCAACTTAACATGGTCTGGTCGAAGAACAAACAAGGATAATCTGTTGTGACCCCTCTACGTTGATGATGTTGACACTTGTTTTATTTCATTGGCAACACCATTGTTTTGATTGATTGGCAACTGCTTTTGATTTGATGAAATTGCTCTATCAGATTGACTATGTGTTCTTTGCATTTAATACACTGCTGTCTGCAATTCTTACTGTCATGAGTTTATACATCGTCCACTATGGATAAAGTCCACACACTGCTTTTCAATTGAATTGGTTAAGTGTGTACGGCGTCAACGCATCATGGTACAGCGTCAACGCACTTCATTGGATGTGTGTACAGCATCAACTCGTTAAGTGTGTACAGCGTCAACGCACTTCATTGGCCGTTGGCCTTGAACCTCAAAGTCTGTACATCGGTCAGCATGTCTGAACATCGTCCGTCTTTGTTAGCGTCTCAGGCATTGGGCTAAGTCTGTACAGCATTCAATGACTAGAGCTTCATGAAGTCTGTACATCAGACTGTTACAGCAAGTCTGCACATTGTCTTCGAAACCATAGTCTCTACAATGGTCTTCACACTTGAAGTCCATACATTCGATGTGCAGAGTTGATGTCTATACTGTGTCTTTGCTTTTCAAGTCTACACATTGGCCTCCTTGCATAAAGTATATACACTGGACTGTTTGGCAAGTCTTTACATCGGCCCTTGTCTTGGATGTCTATACAGCCCTTTAATTTGCTCGAGTCCATACATTTGGCTTCAAGACTTTCAAGTCTATACACTGAAGTCTTCACATTCGCTTGCATAACATGAAGTCCAAAAGTGGGCAAAGTCTGTACACTGTCCATGCTTCATGCAGCGTCAACTCATCCTTCATGCAGCGTCAACTCCTCAAGTATATACAATGCTTTCCTTCGCATGAAGCCTTTAAGTGCATTATGTCTATACAATGCCTCTAGGATTTAAAGTCTATTCAGCCGTTGCCTCCCTTGTTGAAGTCAACACATTGGGCAAGTCTGTACGTTGCATTCTGCCTTCACAAGTCTATACAACGATGTATATATAATGCAATGTACATACTTAAATCTTATGTCTTTATTCTTGTTGGTGAAGGGAACAGGGTCGACGCTGGGAGCTTAAAGCGTCCACGCATCAGTTGACGAAGCCTTCGCGATATCTTCCACTGCGTCAACGCCACAAGCAAGCAGCGTCGACGCAGCAGTTGAAGAAGCATTCATCTTTACATGCTATTCCACTGCGTCAACGCCACAATTGAGCAGCGTCGATGCAGCAGCTAAAGAGACGAGGCTAATGGCTACTGGAATGCCTCACTGCGTTAACGCCATTGAGTGACAGCGTCGACGCAGCAAGTACCTGGCTCGTGATCCGAGAAGGACAAGGTATCCAGATGAGGACACGTGTACTGACGCTCCATTGCATGCTGCCATGTGGTCCAAATTGCTGGGCGGGAAACGTGGAGAGCACACGCCTGCTGCTGTTGTTGCTATATAAACAAGTCTTCTTCCACAGAAGAAGCCAGATCGAAAGAAAAGAAGAGAAAGTCTATACAGCAGTGAGGTTTCGATCCACAGAGAAAAAAGAGAGAAGAAGAAGATACAGAGAAGAAGAAGAAGAAATAGAGAAGAAGGAGAAAAAGAGAGAGGAAGAGATCGAGAGAGAGTGAGGTGAGAGAGAGCTGATCGAGAGTGAGAGTGAGAGTGTTTGTATCTCAGTCTCGTGGTTCAAAACCAGAGCTGAGCTTTGCTCTTTAAGAGCTACATTGCTTTTGGGTTTTTATTTTTTTTCTGTCTTTCATTTCCGAATGCTGTTTCTTCAAGCTGTATGTCAGCGGTCTTGCAGTGGTGGTCTCCACTAGACGGGTTAAGCTGTATTTCCCCAGCGGTTGCAGAGGATCAGATCCTCTGGTCGGCAAGCTGTAGTGCCCAGCGAAGCTGTGTATCAGCGGGTTGTTTGGCCAAGCTGTAAAGCCCAGCGGACGCAAGCTGTGCTGCGCAGCAGGAAGCCATACTCGGTTGAGTGTGGGGTGGACGTAGGTCGTTGACCGAACCACCTAAAAATTGTGTGTGCGGTGTGTTTGCATTTTTATGTGATCTGTGTGCGATGGGAATTTCTTGCTTAGCTTGTTTGATTGCATCGCTTATGCTCATGTCTAGCTTTCTACCTTTTGCTTAGTACTTTTCATTTAGCTTTATTGATGCTTGCCTAAATTCCGCTTTAGAACTTACAATAGTTTTAAATTAGGCAAGTTGATCTATTCACCCCCCTCTAGATCCACACTTAGTGGAGATAGACTGCGTCCATCTAACCCAACACTTGGTATCAGAGCCTAACTCTTCTGCAGGGACTCATCGCCCGAAGAGAATGGGCAGAGATGGATGCTCGAGGGATGACTGCCGAAGGTCACTCAACAACGAAGCCCCCATTCTTTGATGGATCAAACTACGCATACTGGAAGAACCGTATGCAAGTGTTCCTCAGGGCTAAGGATTACGAGATTTGGAAGATTGTCAGCAAGGGACCTTATGAGCTGTCCCCGAATGAAGATGTATGGACCAAGGAGGAGATCAGAAGGTCCACGCTAAATTGGAGTGCTATTAATGCTATCCAGTGCGCTCTGCATCCTACAGAATTCTCCCGTGTATCTGCTTGCAAATCAGCTAAGGAGATGTGGGATGCGCTGGAAGTAATTCATGAAGGTACATCTCAAGTAAGAGAGCAGAAGGCCAATCTTCTTGTATCTGAGTATGAAGCCTTCAAGATGAAGCAGAACGAGTCCATCAGTGAAATGTACGCTCGGCTGACTGTCATAACCAATGGCCTCAGAGGTTTTGGGAAACCTCAGGCAGAGTATGATGTAGTGAGGAAAATTCTGCGCTCCCTGACTCCTAATTGGCACACCAAAGCAACTATGATGGAGGAGTCAAGGGACCTGCGTAATACTAAATCTGATGAGCTGATTGGCTCACTAATGGCATATGAGATAAACATGCCAAGGACAGATGAAGCCGAGAGGAAGAGGAAGCTGATAGCGCTGAAGGCTAGTTCCAGCAAATCAACAAAATCCAGCTCCAGCAGCTCTTCATCATCAGAGGAGAACCTAAATGAAGAGGAAGATGTGACTCGATCTGAGATAGCCATGATGACTAGAGAGTTTAGGCGATTTCTCAGAAAGGGAGCAAGACGGTTCGGCCAGAAGAAATACAGTGGTGGCCGAAAGGATAAAAGGTATAAATCTAAACCTGCAAAGAAAGATGAAGCTAATGTCTGTTATCAATGCAGGAAACCAGGGCATCTGAAAATTGACTGTCCAGACAATCAGAAACATAAGGACAGGTCAAAGAAGAAAATCAAGAAGGGAAGAGCTATGATCACCACATGGAGTGATGAAGATGAAGGCTCTTTCAGCAACAGCTCAGATAGTGAAGCCGAATCTGAACAGCCCATTTGCCTTATGGCAACAAGCTCCGAAGATAGAGAGGAGGACACAGATGAGGTAATCACTAGATTTGAAAACTTCACAATTGCTGATTGGGTAGATGCTTATCATGACATAGCTGATAGAGCTGATGATATTAGAAAAGAAAATAGGCATCTTAGAAGAAAAATCAATTCCATGCAAAATGATAAAACACTAACTGATAAAATTGTATGTTTGGAATCTGAGATTGATGAATTGAAACTCTCATGCTCTGAAGAAGATGAAATCAAAAATGAGTTAAAAGCTTATAAGGAAGAGAATCTAAGGCTTGAAAATGAAATTGATGAATGGAAGCTGAAGATTCAAAAATGTGAAAGTGAAGTAAAAATCATCTCTGAAAAATATGAAGCTGTCCTCAATGTCAACAATGAGCTGAAAAAGGCTATTAATGAACTTAGAAAGACAATGAGGATAAAATGAAAACCATTGAGAAAATGACCCAAGGAACAGATAACTTAAATGCTTTGTTAGGCTCAAAGGTTAATTTCAGAAAAGAGGGCCTAGGATTTAATTCTAGTACAACAAAAACATTCGGAATGAAAACAATTTCATTTGTTGCTCAAAAGGAAAAGGGACCTCTAATTAGCATGAACTCAACAAATTTAATGAACAAAACTGCTAATCTGAAAAAGACCAGTGCTGAGGAGAAGGGTAAACAAAAACTCAGTGAGCCTAGTAGAGCTAGCACATCTAAACAGAACCCTAGGGCTCAGACTCAGGTTAGGGGTCAACCTACAAAGTCCAGTAAACCCCAGGTCAAGGTAACCAAGTCTCCACCAACACCTCCACCTCTGAAGAAGACCCAATACAAACCTGTGTATAGGTCAGCAGGGTCCAAAGTACAGGGGAGACAAAGTGCAGCTAGGAGACAACCCAATTATTTTTATCAACCCAGAGCTCAGACCCACTCACAGTCAACCTACTTCAATAGGTCAGATTGGTCTAGAACTCAGGGTAAGTTTACAGGTCTTGCACACCAGGGTGCTCAATACCAAAGACCTTACAGTGGAAATTGGGTAAATGGGTATGGTTACTGGACATCTAGAAACCAACATTTTCATAGTCAGCCCAGGAACTACTATGGCCAAAATCTTGTGAACACATCCTGGCCAAGGCACTGGCATAGAAATTATAGTACGGTCAATAAACATGCTGCTGCCAAGAAGAAAAGGAACAACAACAGAAGAAAATCTGTAGGATCTACTGAACAAAACACATTTAAACAAATGTGGATTCCGAAACATTTGCTTTCCTGTTTTGCTTCTAGTTCATTTACATTGGAGCCCAATCAGTCTTGGGTTCCAAACTTCTCTACCTAATTGTGTATGCAGGTATGCCTGGCAGCCAAGAACAACTTGTGGTACATGGATAGCGGCTGCTCCAGGCATATGACAGGAGATAAGGCCAAATTTTGCATACTGACTGAGAAAGTAGAAGGCCTTGTCACCTTTGGAAGCAACACAAAGGGTAGGATTATCGGATCAGGTAAGGTAGGTAAGTGTTCTACCTGCTGCATTGATGATGTTATGCTGGTTGAAGGGTTAGCCTATAATCTACTTAGCATCAGCCAGTTATGTGATAAAGGTTACAATGTTCTATTTAATTCTCAATGCTGCAAGGTTTTTGAACCTGATTCTGATGTTGTCAAATTTTCTGGAAAAAGAATAAATAACACTTACATGATAAATTTAGATGAAATTCAACACACTAACCTTTGCCTTACTGCCAGTAGAGAAGACATAGCATTTTTATGGCATCATAGGTTAGGTCATGATAGCTACACTGTTTTGCACAAATTAAATAAGCATGGCATGGTTAGAGGACTTCCTGAAGTCTCGTTCAAGAAAGAAAACAAAATCTGTGATGCATGCACTCAATCAAAGATAACTAGAAAGTCATTTAAGTCTAGAACTAAAAATCTGTCTTCCAAACCCTATGAGCTGATACACATGGACCTTTTTGGGCCAACTAGATCTGTCAGCCTATCAGGAAGGAGGTATGGGTTTGTCATGGTAGATGACTTTTCTAGGTATACTTGAGTTTATTTCTTATCTAATAAGAGTGATGCTTTCTCAGAATTTTAGGAGTTCTATGTTAAAACAAATCAAAAAATTGAAAACATATTGTCTGATCATGGAGGTGAGTTTGAAAATTCACAATTTGATGAATTCTGCAGGTCGAATGGAATCAACCACAGGTACTCCTCACCAAGGACACCTGAGCAGAATGGAGTTATAGAGAGAAGGAACAGAACCCTAGTGGAAATGGGTCGTACACTCCTTGTTGAAGGATGTCTACCAAGGAAATTTTAGGCTGAAGCAGTGAACACTGCCTGTTATGTAATTAACAGAGCCATGGTAAGACCTTCCACCCAGCAAACACCATATGAGATATTAAAAGGTAAGAAACCTTCTATTGCTCACTTCAAGGTTTTTGGTTGTAAATGTTTCATTCACATAAATGATAAAAAGGACCTTGATAAATTTGAACCAAAAGGAGAACTAGGAATTTTTCTTGGCTATTCTGAAAACACCCGAGCATACAGAGTGTACAATCTGAACTCTAAAACTGTTGAAGAATCTCCACACATAGTTTTTGATGAATCCTTGGCAAATTCTAATGTTGGTCAATGCAGAATGAAAATAATGGTGAAATTCTGAAGGAAGGAGATCCTGCAGACAAATCCGAGGATGAAGAAGAACATAAAGAGCTTAATGAAGAGGAGCCTACAGTTCAGGGGGAGGTAAATCAAGTTCATGATGGTCCAATTGCAAATATTAGATATCTCAAGGATCATCCTGTAGATAATGTTATTGGAAATCTGCATGACCCCCCTAGGACTAGAGGCCACTTAAGAATTCAACATGAACTGAATGCTTATGCTTTTGTTTCAAACATAGAACCCAAGTCCATTGACTGTGCTCTCCAAGATGTGCATTGGATTAATGCCATGCATGAGGAGCTCAATCAGTTTGACAGGAATAAGGTGTGGCATTTGGTTCCACCTCCTGATCATGAAACAGTCATAGGGACTAAATGGGTATTTAGAAACAAAACTGATGAAGCGGGGAACATTATTAAAAATAAAGTCAGACTTGTAGCTCAGGGGTACAATCAGGAATTTGGTATAGACTTTGAAGAGTCTTTTGCCCCTGTAGCTAGGTTAGAAGTAATAAGAATTTTATTGGCTTATGCATGTTCCCTAGGAATAAATCTTCAGCAGATGGATGTGAAATCTGCTTTTCTAAATGGGGAAATTAATGAGGATATCTATGTGAGACAGCCTCCTGGGTTTGAATGTTTAGATTTCCCTAATCATGTTTACAAGCTCAATAAAGCTCTCTATGGTTTAAAGCAAGCTCCTAGAGCTTGGTATGACAGGTTGAGCAAATTCCTCACCGACAAGAACTTCACAAGAGGTATAGTTGATCAAACATTGTTTACCAAGGTAAGCCATCCAGATATTCTTATCATTCAGATTTATGTGGATGACATTGTATTTGGGTCAACTAACCCCAAATTGTGTGAGGAATTCTCTCAAATAATGACTGATGAATTTGAAATGAGGTCAATGGGTGAGCTCAGACTATTTCTTAGACTGCAGGTTACACAAACAGAAGATGGCACCTTCATCTCTCAGTCCAAGTATGTAAAGAACTTATTGAAGAAGTACAAAATGGACAACCTCAAGGAAATAGCTACTCCAATGGGTACCTCAACCAGTTTGGATGAAGACTCTAAAGGTAAACCTGTGGACCAAAGGCTATACAGAGGTATGATAGGATCTCTTCTCTATCTTACAGCATCTACGCCTGATATACAATTTGCTGTGTGTTTATGCTCTGGATTTCAGGCATGTCCTAAAGAAAATCACTTTAAAGCTGTGAAAAGGATTTTTAGGTATTTACTAGGCACCCAAGAACTAGGTCTCTGGTATCCTGCTAAGTGTGAGTTAGAGCTTCTAGCCTACACTGATGCAGACTATGCTGGGTGTCGAGTAGAGAGAAAAAGCACTAGTGGCTACTGTCAATTCCTTGGTGGCTGTCTAGTGTCTTGGGCATCTAAGAAGCAACACACTGTAGCATTATCCACAGCTGAAGCTGAGTATGTTGCAGCATGTAATTGTGCAGCCCAAGTACTTTGGATTAAGCACCAACTGGCTGATTATCAGATAAATCTGGGATGCATTCCACTTTTATGTGATAATACTAGTGCTATATGTCTTGCTAAAAATCCTGTTCACCATTCTAAGACTAAGCATATAGAGATAAAACATCATTTTCTTAGAGATGCTGTAAATAAAAAGGAGATTGAAATGAATTTCATAGAAACTGAAAAACAAATTGCTGATATTTTTACTAAGCCTCTTGGGAATGAAAATTTTAAGTTTCTTAGAAGAGAACTTGGCTTATGTAAATTTCAGCATGATGAATGATTGATTAAAAGATACGAATAAAATCTCTGATGTGTACTTGTTTTTGATTGCTTGGATAAATCATGTGGATGTGAATGTGGATGTAGAACTGTCCTGCATTGCATATATTCAGAGGGAGCTTGTTGTGTCTTTGCATGTCTTTGCATATCATTCATTCATGACCTATGCATAAGCTCTCTCTCAATTAATTCTTGCCATGCTGCATGCATATAGACAGGGGGAGTATTGCTAAGAAAATCAGAGTGGTTTCAACTTTCTTGAAGTCATTCAACCTTTAACTCTGAATACTTATCTCTGACATTATGGCAATCTGTTGGTAAGTTCTGATTTCTAAGCAGTAGAAAATGGACTTCTTCATTTATAAGAATTTGAATTGTTCAAAGACTGATGTAATGGTTTAAATCTTATAATGGTTGGAGTTTAAAGATTGCAATCAGTATATAAGTAAGTTGAAAATTGATAAAACTCTCAACCTCTTTCTTATTTCATGTCAGACAAAGCTAATCATATCTGAAATCTGAAAACTCATCTGAAATCATGTCGGAGAGATTAAGTATGTGTATTGTTCTTAAACAAGTCATTCTGAAACATAAAAAGGACAGCTAAGAAAGATACTGAAAAATATTGAGAATCATTGAAAATATATATATTGGCAGAGCAACGACTGGTAATCACTGAGAAACTGAGTGATCCATCAAAGAAGTGGACAACACTCATGTCATGAAGTGTATCAGCTATCTCTGTTTAAAATGTTCAAAACAGCAGGCTGGTTTCACTGAGTACCTGGGGGTAACTGGCGTCTGATAAACGTGTACCCTCACACAAAAAGGTGTAACTCAGCTCTGTTGAATTTGATCATAGGCAGAATGGTCCATCTTGTTGAGTATCTAGGGATATTGGCGTCTTATCAACGTATACCCTTAAGCAGAAAGACTTGTGGTACCTGAATGCTCAAAATGATCTAATATTGATAATGCTGCTCTCTCAAAAGAAAAGTTCATGTGTGTCAATTTGTTTAGTTTCAATACATGACTTGGGTTCTCTCAATTTTTTTTGAGACTATGAAAGTAAGATATCATGAAACTGAATCTTTCATGTAAATGTGATTCTGGTTTATTGTCTTATCATGCACCGTGAACTTATCTATTGCTTGTAGTGCATGAACTCCAAATTTTATCATCTTTAAATCAGAACTCTTTCTGACAGCAGTTTCTAATTTCATATGACTGAAGACTCTATGCTTTAGAATGCTTATTCATGAACTACCTGTTCAGAATGCCAGTCAGTTCTTCTCTTGATTCCTCCATTGTATTTAATTTTTCCCTCCTCTTTGTTGATGGCAAAGGGGGAGAATATTATCTAGGGGATGTCTAGGGGGAGAATATTTCTGTCTGAATTCTGTCTGAATTCTGAATTCAATTCTGAATTTATTCCAAGGGAGAGTTTGAGGCAGTGAGTTGCATGCCTTCATAGCATCTGCATGTCAATCTGCATAACATATCATGTCTTTCATCAAACATATATCTATATGACAGGATGTTGCTCTTCTACTTCATATGGGGTTGTCATCATCAAAAAGGGGGAGATTGTTGTGCCCCCTCTATGTTGATGATGTTGACACTTACTTTATTTCATTGGCAACACCATTGTTTTGATTGATTGGCAACTGCTTTTGATTTGATGAAATTGCTCTATCAGATTGACTATGTGTTCTTTGCATTTAATACACTGCTGTCTGCAATTCTTACTGTCATGAGTTTATACATCGTCCACTATGGATAAAGTCCACACACTGCTTTTCAATTGAATTGGTTAAGTGTGTACAGCGTCAACGCATCATGGTACAGCGTCAACGCACTTCATTGGATGTGTGTACAGCATCAACTCGTTAAGTGTGTACAGCGTCAACGCATCATGTTACAGCGTCAACGCACTTCATTGGCCGTTGGCCTTGAACCTCAAAGTCTGTACATCGGTCAGCATGTCTGAACATCGTCCGTCTTTGTTAGCGTCTCAGGCATTGGGCTAAGTCTGTATAGCATTCAATGACTAGAGCTTCATGAAGTCTGTACATCAGACTGTTACAGCAAGTCTGCACATTGTCTTCGAAACCATAGTCTCTACAATGGTCTTCACACTTGAAGTCCATACATTCGATGTGCAGAGTTGATGTCTATACTGTGTCTTTGCTTTTCAAGTCTACACATTGGCCTCCTTGCATAAAGTATATACACTGGACTGTTTGGCAAGTCTTTACATCGGCCCTTGTCTTGGATGTCTATACAGCCCTTTAATTTGCTCGAGTCCATACATTTGGCTTCAAGACTTTCAAGTCTATACACTGAAGTCTTCACATTCGCTTGCATAACATGAAGTCCAAAAGTGGGCAAAGTCTGTACACTGTCCATGCTTCATGCAGCGTCAACTCATCCTTCATGCAGCGTCAACTCCTCAAGTATATACAATGCTTTCCTTCGCATGAAGTCTTTAAGTGCATTATGTCTATACAATGCCTCTAGGATTTAAAGTCTATTCAGTCGTTGCCTCCCTTGTTGAAGTCAACACATTGGGCAAGTCTGTACGTTGCATTCTGCCTTCACAAGTCTATACAACGATGTATATACAATGCAATGTACATACTTAAATCTTATGTCTTTATTCTTGTTGGTGAAGGGAACAGGGTCGACGCTGGGAGCTTAAAGCGTCCACGCATCAGTTGACGAAGCCTTCGCGATATCTTCCACTGCGTCAACGCCACAAGCAAGCAGCGTCGACGCAGCAGTTGAAGAAGCATTCATCTTTACATGCTATTCCACTGCGTCAACGCCACAATTGAGCAGCGTCGACGCAGCAGCTAAAGAGACGAGGCTAATGGCTACTGGAATGCCTCACTGCGTTAACGCCATTGAGTGACAGCGTCGACGCAGCAAGTACCTGGCTCGTGATCCGAGAAGGACAAGGTATCCAGATGAGGACACGTGTACTGACGCTCCATTGCATGCTGCCACGTGGTCCAAATTGCTGGGCGGGAAACGTGGAGAGCACACGCCTGCTGCTGTTGTTGCTATATAAACAAGTCTTCTTCCACAGAAGAAGCCAGATCGAAAGAAAAGAAGAGAAAGTCTATACAGCAGTGAGGTTTCGATCCACAGAGAAAAAGAGAGAAGAAGAAGATACAAAGAAGAAGAAGAAGAAATAGAGAAGAAGGAGAAAAAGAGAGAGGAAGAGATCGAGAGAGAGTGAGGTGAGAGAGAGCTGATCGAGAGTGAGAGTGAGAGTGTTTGTATCTCAGTCTCGTGGTTCAAAACCAGAGCTGAGCTTTGCTCTTTAAGAGCTACATTGCTTTTGGGTTTTTATTTTTTTTCTGTCTTTCATTTCCGAATGCTGTTTCTTCAAGCTGTGTGTCAGCGGTCTTGCAGTGGTGGTCTCCACTGGACGGGTTAAGCTGTATTTCCCCAGCGGTTGCAGAGGATCAGATCCTCTGGTCGGCAAGCTGTAGTGCCCAGCGAAGCTGTGTATCAGCGGGTTGTTTGGCCAAGCTGTAAAGCCCAGCGGACGCAAGCTGTGCTGCGCAGCAGGAAGCCATACTCGGTTGAGTGTGGGGTGGACGTAGGTCGTTGACCGAACCACCTAAAAATTGTGTGTGCAGTGTGTTTGCATTTTTATGTGATCTGTGTGCGATGGGAATTTCTTGCTTAGCTTGTTTGATTGCATCGCTTATGCTCATGTCTAGCTTTCTACCCTTTGCTTAGTACTTTTCATTTAGCTTTATTGATGCTTGCCTAAATTCCGCTTTAGAACTTACAATAGTTTTAAATTGGGCAAGTTGATCTATTCACCCCCCTCTAGATCCACACTTAGTGGAGATAGACTGCGTCCATCTAACCCAACACTTGGTATCAGAGCCTAACTCTTCTGCAGGGACTCATCGCCCGAAGAGAATGGGCAGAGATGGATGCTCGAGGGATGACTGCCGAAGGTCACTCAACAACGAAGCCCCCATTCTTTGATGGATCAAACTACACATACTGGAAGAACCGTATGCAAGTGTTCCTCAGGGCTAAGGATTACGAGATTTGGAAGATTGTCAGCAAGGGACCTTATGAGCTGTCCCTGAATGAAGATGTATGGACCAAGGAGGAGATCAGAAGGTCCACGCTAAATTGGAGTGCTATTAATGCTATCCAGTGCGCTCTGCATCCTACAGAATTCTCCCGTGTATCTGCTTGCAAATCAGCTAAGGAGATGTGGGATGCGCTGGAAGTAATTCATGAAGGTACATCTCAAGTAAGAGAGCAGAAGGCCAATCTTCTTGTATCTGAGTATGAAGCCTTCAAGATGAAGCAGAACGAGTCCATCAGTGAAATGTACGCTCGGCTGACTGTCATAACCAATGGCCTCAGAGGTTTTGGGAAACCTCAGGCAGAGTATGATGTAGTGAGGAAAATTCTGCGCTTCCTGACTCCCAATTGGCACACCAAAGCAACTATGATGGAGGAGTCAAGGGACCTGCGTAATACTAAATCTGATGAGCTGATTGGCTCACTAATGGCATATGAGATAAACATGCCAAGGACAGATGAAGCCGAGAGGAAGAGAAGCTGATAGCGCTGAAGGCTAGTTCCAGCAAATCAACAAAATCCAGCTCCAGCAGCTCTTCATCATCAGAGGAAACCTAAATGAAGAGGAAGATGTGACTCGATCTGAGATAGCCATGATGACTAGAGAGTTCAGGCGATTTCTCAGAAAGGGAGCAAGACGGTTCGGCCAGAAGAAATACAGTGGTGGCCGAAAGGATAAAAGGTATAAATCTAAACCTGCAAAGAAAGATGAAGCTAATGTCTGTTATCAATGCAGGAAACCAGGGCATCTGAAAATTGACTGTCCAGACAATCAGAAACATAAGGACAGGTCAAAGAAGAAAATCAAGAAGGGAAGAGCTATGATCACCACATGGAGTGATGAAGATGAAGGCTCTTTCAGCAACAGCTCAGATAGTGAAGCCGAATCTGAACAGCCCATTTGCCTTATGGCAACAAGCTCCGAAGATAGAGAGGAGGACACAGATGAGGTAATCACTAGATTTGAAAACTTCACAATTGCTGATTGGGTAGATGCTTATCATGACATAGCTGATAGAGCTGATGATATTAGAAAAGAAAATAGGCATCTTAGAAGAAAAATCAATTCCATGCAAAATGATAAAACACTAACTGATAAAATTGCATGTTTGGAATCTGAGATTGATGAATTGAAACTCACATGCTCTGAAGAAGATGAAATCAAAAATGAGTTAAAAGCTTCTAAGGAAGAGAATCTAAGGCTTGAAAATGAAATTGATGAATGGAAGCTGAAGATTCAAAAATGTGAAAGTGAAGTAAAAATCATCTCTGAAAAATATGAAGCTGTCCTCAATGTCAACAATGAGCTGAAAAAGGCTATTGATGAACTTCAGAAAGACAATGAGGATAAAATGAAAACCATTGAGAAAATGACCCAAGGAACAGATAACTTAAATGCTTTGTTAGGCTCAAAGGTTAATTTCAGAAAAGGGGGCCTAGGATTTAATTCTAGTGCAACAAAACATTCGGAATGAAAACAATTTCATGTGTTGCTCAAAAGGTAAAGGGACCTCTAATTAGCATGAACTCAACAAATTCAATGAACAAAACTGCTAATCTGAAAAAGACCAGTGCTGAGGAGAAGGGTAAACAAAAACTCAGTGAGCCTAGTAGAGCTAGCACATCTAAGCAGAATCCTAGGGCTCAGACTCAGGTTAGGGGTCAACCTACAAAGTCCAGTAAACCCCAGGTCAAGGTAACCAAGTCTCCACCAACACCTCCACCTCTGAAGAAGACCCAATACAAACCTGTGTATAGGTCAGCAGGGTCCAAAGTACAGGGGAGACAAAGTGCAGCTAGGAGACAACCCAATTATTTTTATCAACCCAGAGCTCAGACCCACTCACAGTCAACCTACTTCAATAGGTCAGATTGGTCTAGAACTCAGGGTAAGTTTACAGGTCTTGCACACCAGGGTGCTCAATACCAAAGACCTTACAGTGGAAATTGGGTAAATGGGTATGGTTACTGGACATCTAGAAACCAATATTTTCATAGTCAGCCCAGGAACTACTATGGCCAAAATCTTGTGAACACATCCTGGCCAAGGCACTGGCACAGAAATAACAATACTGTCAATAATCATGCTGCTGCCAAGAAGAAAAGGAACAACAACAGAAGAAAATCTGTAGGATCCACTGAACAAAACACATTTAAACAAATGTGGATTCCGAAACATTTGCTTTCCTATTTTGCTTCTAGTTCATTTACATTGGAGCCCAATCAGTCTTGGGTTCCAAACTTCTCTACCTAATTGTGTATGCAGGTATGCCTGGCAGCCAAGAACAACTTGTGGTACATGGATAGCGGCTGCTCCAGGCATATGACAGGAGATAAGGCCAAATTTTGCATACTGACTGAGAAAGTAGAAGGCCTTGTCACCTTTGGAAGCAACACAAAGGGTAGGATTATCGGATCAGGTAAGGTAGGTAAGTGTTCTACCTGCTGCATTGATGATGTTATGCTGGTTGAAGGGTTAGCCTATAATCTACTTAGCATCAGCCAGTTATGTGATAAAGGTTACAATGTTCTATTTAATTCTCAATGCTGCAAGGTTTTTGAACCTGATTCTGATATTGTCAAATTTTCTGGAAAAAGAATAAATAATACTTACATGATAAATTTAGATGAAATTCAACACACTAACCTTTGCCTTACTGCCAGTAGAGAAGACATAGCATTTTTATGGCATCATAGGTTAGGTCATGCTAGCTACACTGTTTTGCACAAATTAAATAAGCATGGCATGGTTAGAGGACTTCCTGAAGTCTCATTCAAGAAAGAAAACAAAATCTGTGATGCATGCACTCAATCAAAGATAACTAGAAAGTCATTTAAGTCTAGAACTAAAATCTGTCTTCCAAACCCTATGAGCTGATACATATGGACCTTTTTGGGCCAACTAGATCTGTCAGCCTATCAGGAGGAGGTATGGGTTTGTCATGGTAGATGACTTTTCTAGGTATACTTGAGTTTATTTCTTATCTAATAAGAGTGATGCTTTCTCAGAATTTCAGGAGTTCTATGTTAAAACAAATCAAAAATTGAAAACATATTGTCTGATCATGGAGGTGAGTTTGAAAACTCACAATTTGATGAATTCTGCAGGTCGAATGGAATCAACCACAGGTACTCCTCACCAAGGACACCTGAGCAGAATGGAGTTGTGAGAGAAGGAACAGAACCCTAGTGGAAATGGGTCGTACACTCCTTGTTGAAGGTGGTCTACCAAGGAAATTTTGGGCTGAAGCAGTGAACACTGCCTGTTATGTAATTAACAGAGCCATGGTAAGACCTTCTACCCAGCAAACACCATATGAGATATTAAAAGGTAAGAAACCTTCTATTGCTCACTTCAAGGTTTTGGTTGTAAATGTTTCATTCACATAAATGATAAAAAGGACCTTGATAAATTTGAACCTAAAGGAGAACCAGGAATTTTTCTTGGCTATTCTGAAAACACCCGAGCATACAGAGTGTACAATCTGAACTCTAAAACTGTTGAAGAATCTCCACACATAGTTTTTGATGAATCCTTGGCAAATTCTAATGTTGGTCAATGCAGGAATGAAAACAATGGTGAAATTCTGAAGGAAGGAGATCCTGCAGACAAATCCGAGGATGAAGAAGAACATAAAGAGCTTAATGAAGAGGAGCCTACAGTTCAGGGGGAGGTAAATCAAGTTCATGATAGTCCAATTGCAAATATTAGATATCTCAAGGATCATCCTGTAGATAATGTTATTGGAAATCTGCATGACCCCCCTAGGACTAGAGGCCACTTAAGAATTCAACATGAACTGAATGCTTATGCTTTTGTTTCAAACATAGAACCCAAGTCCATTGACTGTGCTCTCCAAGATGTGCATTGGATTAATGCCATGCATGAGGAGCTCAATCAGTTTGACAGGAATAAGGTGTGGCATTTGGTTCCACCTCCTGATCATGAAACAGTCATAGGGACTAAATGGGTATTTAGAAATAAAACTGATGAAGCGGGGAAAGTTATTAAAAATAAAGCCAGACTTGTAGCTCAGGGGTACAATCAGGAATTTGGAATAGACTTTGAAGAGTCTTTTGCCCCTGTAGCTAGGTTAGAAGCAATAAGAATTTTATTGGCTTATGCATGTTCCCTAGGAATAAATCTTCAGCAGATGGATGTGAAATCTGCTTTTCTAAATGGGGAAATTAATGAGGATGTCTATGTGAGACAGCCTCCTGGGTTTGAATGTTTAGATTTCCCTAATCATGTTTACAAGCTCAATAAAGCTCTCTATGGTTTAAAGCAAGCTCCTAGAGCTTGGTATGACAGGTTGAGCAAATTCCTCACCGACAAGAACTTCACAAGAGGTATAGTTGATCAAACATTGTTTACCAAGGTAAGCCATCCAGATATTCTTATCATTCAGATTTATGTGGATGACATTGTGTTTGGGTCAACTAACCCCAAATTGTGTGAGGAATTCTCTCAAATAATGACTGATGAATTTGAAATGAGCTCAATGGGTGAGCTCAAACTATTTCTTGGACTGCAGGTTACACAAACAGAAGATGGCACCTTCATCTCTCAGTCCAAGTATGTAAAGAACTTATTGAAGAAGTACAAAATGGACAACCTCAAGGAAATAGCTACTCCAATGGGTACCTCAACCAGTTTGGATGAAGACTCTAAAGGTAAACCTGTGGACCAAAGGCTATACAGAGGTATGATCGGATCTCTTCTCTATCTTACAGCATCTAGGCCTGATATACAATTTGCTGTGTGTTTATGCTCTAGATTTCAGGCCAGTCCTAAAGAAAATCACTTTAAAGCTGTGAAAATGATTTTTAGGTATTTACTAGGCACCCAAGAACTAGGTCTCTGGTATCTTGCTAAGTGTGAGTTAGAGCTTCTAGCCTACACTGATGCAGACTATGCTGGGTGTCGAGTAGATAGAAAAAGCACTAGTGGCTACTGTCAATTCCTTGGTGCTGTCTAGTGTCTTGGGCATCTAAGAAGCAACACACTGTAGCATTATCCACAGCTGAAGCTGAGTATGTTGCAGCATGTAATTGTGCAGCCCAAGTACTTTGGATTAAGCACCAACTGGCTGATTATCAAATAAATCTGGGATGCATTCCACTTTTATGTGATAATACTAGTGCTATATGTCTTGCTAAAAATCATGTTCACCATTCTAGGACTAAGCATATAGAGATAAAACATCATTTTCTTAGAGATGCTGTAAATAAAAAGGAGATTGAAATGAATTTCATAGAAACTGAAAAACAAATTGCTGATATTTTTACTAAGCCTCTTGGGAATGAAAATTTTAAGTTTCTTAGAAGAGAACTTGGCTTATGTAAATTTCAGCATGATGAATGATTGTTTAAATGCTGTGAATAAAATCTCTGATGTGTACTTGTTTTTGATTGCTTGGATAAATCATGTGGATGTGAATGTGGATGTAGAACTGTCCTGCATTGCATATATTCAGGGGGAGCTTGTTGTGTCTTTGCATGTCTTTGCATATCATTCATTCATGACCTATGCATAAGCTCTCTCTCAATTAATTCTTGCCATGCTGCATGCATATAGACAGGGGGAGTATTGCTAAGAAAATCAGAGTGGTTTCAACTTTCTTGAAGTCATTCAACCTTTAACTCTGAATACTTGTCTCTGACATTATGGCAATCTGTTGGTAAGTTCTGATTTCTAAGCAGTAGAAAATGGACTTCTTCATTTATAAGAATTTGAATTGTTCAAAGACTGATGTAATGGTTTAAATCTTATAATTGTTGGAGTTTAAAGATTGCAATCAGTATATAAGTAAGTTGAAAATTGATAAAACTCTCAACCACTTTCTTATTTCATGTCAGACAAAGTTAATCATATCTGAAATCTGAAAACTCATCTGAAATCATGTCGAGAGATTAAGTATGTGTATTGTTCTTAAACAAGTCATTCTGAAACATAAAAAGGACAGCTAAGAAAGATACTGAAAAATATTGAGAATCATTGAAAATATAATATTGGCAGAGCAATGACTGGTAATCACTGAGAAACTGAGTGATCCATCAAAGAAGTGGACAACACTCATGTCATGAAGTGTATCAGCTATCTCTGTTTAAAATGTTCAAAACAGCAGGCTGGTTTCACTGAGTACCTGGGGGTAACTGGCGTCTGATAAACGTGTACCCTCACACAAAAAGGTGTAACTCAGCTCTGTTGAATTTGATCATAGGCAGAATGGTCCATCTTGTTGAGTATCTAGGGATATTGGCGTCTTATAAACGTATACCCTTACGCAGAAAGACTTGTGGTACCTGAATGCTCAAAATGATCTAATATTGATAATGCTGCTCCTTCAAAAGAAAAGTTCATGAGTGTCAATTTGTTTAGTTTCAATACATGACTTGGTTCTCTCAATTTTTTTTGAGACTATGAAAGTAAGATATCATGAAACTGAATCTTTCATGTAAATGTGATTCTGGTTTATTGTCTTATCATGCACAGTGAACTTATCTATTGCTTGTAGTGCATGAACTCCAAATTTTATCATCTTTAAATCAGAACTCTTTCTGACAGCAGTTTCTAATTTCATATGACTGAAGACTCTATGCTTTAGAATGCTTATTCATGAACTACCTGTTCAGAATGCCAGTCAGTTCTTCTCTTGATTCCTCCATTGTATTTAATTTTTCCCTCCTCTTTGTTGATGGCAAAGGGGGAGAATATTATCTAGGGGATGTCTAGGGGGAGAATATTTCTGTCTGAATTCTGTCTGAATTCTGAATTCAATTCTGAATTTATTCCAAGGGAGAGTTTGAGGCAGTGAGTTGCATGCCTTCATAGCATCTGCATGTCAATCTGCATAACATATCATGTCTTTCATCAAACATATATCTATATGACAGGATGTTGCTCTTCTACTTCATATGGGGTTGTCATCATCAAAAAGGGGGAGATTGTTGTGCCCCCTCTATGTTGATGATGTTGACACTTACTTTATTTCATTGGCAACACCATTGTTTTGATTGATTGGCAACTGCTTTTGATTTGATGAAATTGCTCTATCAGATTGACTATGTGTTCTTTGCATTTAATACACTGCTGTCTGCAATTCTTACTGTCATGAGTTTATACATCGTCCACTATGGATAAAGTCCACACACTGCTTTTCAATTGAATTGGTTAAGTGTGTACAGCGTCAACGCATCATGGTACAGCGTCAACGCACTTCATTGGATGTGTGTACAGCATCAACTCGTTAAGTGTGTACAGCGTCAACGCATCATGTTACAGCGTCAACGCACTTCATTGGCCGTTGGCCTTGAACCTCAAAGTCTGTACATCGGTCAGCATGTCTGAACATCGTCCGTCTTTGTTAGCGTCTCAGGCATTGGGCTAAGTCTGTATAGCATTCAATGACTAGAGCTTCATGAAGTCTGTACATCAGACTGTTACAGCAAGTCTGCACATTATCTTCGAAACCATAGTCTCTACAATGGTCTTCACACTTGAAGTCCATACATTCGATGTGCAGAGTTGATGTCTATACTGTGTCTTTGCTTTTCAAGTCTACACATTGGCCTCCTTGCATAAAGTATATACACTGGACTGTTTGGCAAGTCTTTACATCGGCCCTTGTCTTGGATGTCTTTACAGCCCTTTAATTTGCTCGAGTCCATACATTTGGCTTCAAGACTTTCAAGTCTATACATTGAAGTCTTCACATTCGCTTGCATAACATGAAGTCCAAAAGTGGGCAAAGTCTGTACACTATCCATGCTTCATGCAGCGTCAACTCATCCTTCATGCAGCGTCAACTCCTCAAGTATATACAATGCTTTCCTTCGCATGAAGCCTTTAAGTGCATTATGTCTATACAATGCCTCTAGGATTTAAAGTCTATTCAGTCGTTGCCTCCCTTGTTGAAGTCAACACATTGGGCAAGTCTGTACGTTGCATTCTGCCTTCACAAGTCTATACAACGATGTATATACAATGCAATGTACATACTTAAATCTTATGTCTTTATTCTTGTTGGTGAAGGGAACAGGGTCGACGCTGGGAGCTTAAAGCGTCCACGCATCAGTTGACGAAGCCTTCACGATATCTTCCACTGCGTCAACGCCACAAGCAAGCAGCGTCGACGCAGCAGTTGAAGAAGCATTCATCTTTACATGCTATTCCACTGCGTCAACGCCACAATTGAGCAGCGTCGACGCAGCAGCTAAAGAGACGAGGCTAATGGCTACTGGAATGCCTCACTGCGTTAACGCCATTGAGTGACAGCGTCGACGCAGCAAGTACCTGGCTCGTGATCCGAGAAGGACAAGGTATCCAGATGAGGACACGTGTACTGACACTCCATTGCATGCTGCCACGTGGTCCAAATTGCTGGGCGGGAAACGTGGAGAGCACACGCCTGCTGCTGTTGTTGCTATATAAACAAGTCTTCTTCCACAGAAGAAGCCAGATCGAAAGAAAAGAAGAGAAAGTCTATACAGCAGTGAGGTTTTGATCCACAGAGAAAAAAGAGAGAAGAAGAAGATACAGAGAAGAAGAAGAAGAAATAGAGAAGAAGGAGAAAAAGAGAGAGGAAGAGATCGAGAGAGAGTGAGGTGAGAGAGAGCTGATCGAGAGTGAGAGTGAGAGTGTTTGTATCTCAGTCTCGTGGTTCAAAACCAGAGCTGAGCTTTGCTCTTTAAGAGCTACATTGCTTTTGGGTTTTTATTTTTTTTCTGTCTTTCATTTCCGAATGCTGTTTCTTCAAGCTGTGTGTCAGCGGTCTTGCAGTGGTGGTCTCCACTGGACGGGTTAAGCTGTATTTCCCCAGCGGTTGCAGAGGATCAGATCCTTTGGTCGGGAAGCTGTAGTGCCCAGCGAAGCTGTGTATCAGCGGGTTGTTTGGCCAAGCTGTAAAGCCCAGCGGACGCAAGCTGTGCTGCGCAGCAGGAAGCCATACTCGGTTGAGTGTGGGGTGGACGTAGGTCGTTGACCGAACCACCTAAAAATTGTGTGTGCAGTGTGTTTGCATTTTTATGTGATCTGTGTGCGATGGGAATTTCTTGCTTAGCTTGTTTGATTGCATCGCTTATGCTCATGTCTAGCTTTCTACCTTTTGCTTAGTACTTTTCATTTAGCTTTATTGATGCTTGCCTAAATTCCGCTTTAGAACTTACAATAGTTTTAAATTAGGCAAGTTGATCTATTCACCCCCCTCTAGATCCACACTTAGTGGAGATAGACTGCGTCCATCTAACCCAACACATGGTATCAGAGCCTAACTTTTCTGCAGGGACTCATCGCCCGAAGAGAATAGGCAGAGATGGATGCTCGAGGGATGACTGCCGAAGGTCACTCAACAACGAAGCCCCCATTCTTTGATGGATCAAACTACGCATACTGGAAGAACCGTATGCAAGTGTTCCTCAGGGCTAAGGATTACGAGATTTGGAAGATTGTCAGCAAGGGACCTTATGAGCTGTCCCCGAATGAAGATGTATGGACCAAGGAGGAGATCAGAAGGTCCACGCTAAATTGGAGTGCTATTAATGCTATCCAGTGCGCTCTGCATCCTACAGAATTCTCCCGTGTATCTGCTTGTAAATCAGCTAAGGAGATGTGGGATGCGCTGGAAGTAATTCATGAAGGTACATCTCAAGTAAGAGAGCAGAAGGCCAATCTTCTTGTATCTGAGTATGAAGCCTTCAAGATGAAGCAGAACGAGTCCATCAGTGAAATGTACGCTCGGCCGACTGTCATAACCAATGGCCTCAGAGGTTTTGGGAAACCTCAGGCAGAGTATGATGTAGTGAGGAAAATTCTGCGCTCCCTGACTCCTAATTGGCACACCAAAGCAACTATGATGGAGGAGTCAAGGGACCTGCGTAATACTAAATCTGATGAGCTGATTGACTCACTAATGGCATATGAGATAAACATGCCAAGGACAGATGAAGCCGAGAGGAAGAGGAAGCTGATAGCGCTGAAGGCTAGTTCCAACAAATCAACAAAATCCAGCTCCAGCAGCTCTTCATCATCAGAGGAGAACCTAAATGAAGAGGAAGATGTGACTTGATCTGAGATAGCCATGATGACTAGAGAGTTTATGCGATTTCTCAGAAAGGGAGCAAGACGGTTCGGCCAGAAGAAATACAGTGGTGGCCGAAAGGATAAAAGGTATAAATCTAAACCTGCAAAGAAAGATGAAGCTAATGTCTGTTATCAATGCAGGAAACCAGGGCATCTGAAAATTGACTGTCCAGACAATCAGAAACATAAGGACAGGTCAAAGAAGAAAATCAAGAAGGGAAGAGCTATGATCACCACATGGAGTGATGAAGATGAAGGCTCTTTCAGCAACAGCTCAGATAGTGAAGCCGAATCTGAACAGCCCATTTGCCTTATGGCAACAAGCTCCGAAGATAGAGAGGAGGACACAGATGAGGTAATCACTAGATTTGAAAACTTCACAATTGCTGATTGGGTAGATGCTTATCATGACATAGCTGATAGAGCTGATGATATTAGAAAAGAGAATAGGCATCTTAGAAGAAAAATCAATTCCATGCAAAATGATAAAACACTAACTGATAAAATTGCATGTTTGGAATCTGAGATTGATGAATTGAAACTCACATGCTCTGAAGAAGATGAAATCAAAAATGAGTTAAAAGCTTATAAGGAAGAGAATCTAAGGCTTGAAAATGAAATTGATGAATGGAAGCTGAAGATTCAAAAATGTGAAAGTGAAGTAAAAATCATCTCTGAAAAATATGAAGCTGTCCTCAATGTCAACAATGAGCTGAAAAAGGCTATTAATGAACTTAGAAAGACAATGAGGATAAAATGAAAACCATTGAGAAAATGACCCAAGGAACAGATAACTTAAATGCTTTGTTAGGCTCAAAGGTTAATTTCAGAAAAGAGGGCCTAGGATTTAATTCTAGTACAACAAAAAAATTCGGAATGAAAACAATTTCATTTGTTGCTCAAAAGGAAAAGGGACCTCTAATTAGCATGAACTCAACAAATTTAATGAACAAAACTGCTAATCTGAAAAAGACCAGTGCTGAGGAGAAGGGTAAACAAAAACTCAGTGAGCCTAGTAGAGCTAGCACATCTAAGCAGAACCCTAGGGCTCAGACTCAGGTTAGGGGTCAACCTACAAAGTCCAGTAAACCCCAGGTCAAGGTAACCAAGTCTCCACCAACACCTCCACCTCTGAAGAAGACCCAATACAAACCTGTGTATAGGTCAGCAGGGTCCAAAGTACAGGGGAGACAAAGTGCAGCTAGGAGACAACCCAATTATTTTTATCAACCCAGAGCTCAGACCCACTCACAGTCAACCTACTTCAATAGGTCAGATTGGTCTAGAACTCAGGGTAAGTTTACAGGTCTTGCACACCAGGGTGCTCAATACCAAAGACCTTACAGTGGAAATTGGGTAAATGGGTATGGTTACTGGACATCTAGAAACCAACATTTTCATAGTCAGCCCAGGAACTACTATGGCCAAAATCTTGTGAACACATCCTGGCCAAGGCACTGGCATAGAAATTATAGTACGGTCAATAAACATGCTGCTGCCAAGAAGAAAAGGAACAACAACAGAAGAAAATATGTAGGATCTACTGAACAAAACACATTTAAACAAATGTGGATTCTGAAACATTTGCTTTCCTGTTTTGCTTCTAGTTCATTTACATTGGAGCCCAATCAGTCTTGGGTTCCAAACTTCTCTACCTAATTGTGTATGCAGGTATGCCTGGCAGCCAAGAACAACTTGTGGTACATGGATAGCGGCTGCTCCAGGCATATGACAGGAGATAAGGCCAAATTTTGCATACTGACTGAGAAAGTAGAAGGCCTTGTCACCTTTGGAAGCAACACAAAGGGTAGGATTATCGGATCAGGTAAGGTAGGTAAGTGTTCTACCTGCTGCATTGATGATGTTATGCTGGTTGAAGGGTTAGCCTATAATCTACTTAGCATCAGCCAGTTATGTGATAAAGGTTACAATGTTCTATTTAATTCTCAATGCTGCAAGGTTTTTGAACCTGATTCTGATATTGTCAAATTTTCTGGAAAAAGATAAATAACACTTACATGATAAATTTAGATGAAATTCAACACACTAACCTTTGCCTTACTGCCAGTAGAGAAGACATAGCATTTTTATGGCATCATAGGTTAGGTCATGCTAGCTACACTGTTTTGCACAAATTAAATAAGCATGGCATGGTTAGAGGACTTCCTGAAGTCTCATTCAAGAAAGAAAACAAAATCTGTGATGCATGCACTCAATCAAAGATAACTAGAAAGTCATTTAAGTCTAGAACTAAAATCTGTCTTCCAAACCCTATGAGCTGATACATATGGACCTTTTTGGGCCAACTAGATCTGTCAGCCTATCAGGAGGAGGTATGGGTTTGTCATGGTAGATGACTTTTCTAGGTATACTTGAGTTTATTTCTTATCTAATAAGAGTGATGCTTTCTCAGAATTTAGGAGTTCTATGTTAAAACAAATCAGAAAATTGAAAACATATTGTCTGATCATGGAGGTGAGTTTGAAAACTCACAATTTGATGAATTCTGCAGGTCGAATGGAATCAACCACAGGTACTCCTCACCAAGGACACCTGAGCAGAATGGAGTTGTAGAGAGAAGGAACAGAACCCTAGTGGAAATGGGTCGTACACTCCTTGTTGAAGGATGTCTACCAAGGAAATTTTAGGCTGAAGCAGTGAACACTGCCTGTTATGTAATTAACAGAGCCATGGTAAGACCTTCTACCCAGCAAACACCATATGAGATATTAAAAGGTAAGAAACCTTCTATTGCTCACTTCAAGGTTTTTGGTTGTAAATGTTTCATTCACATAAATGATAAAAAGGACCTTGATAAATTTGAACCTAAAGGAGAACCAGGAATTTTTCTTGGCTATTCTGAAAACACCCGAGCATACAGAGTGTACAATCTGAACTCTAAAACTGTTGAAGAATCTCCACACATAGTTTTTGATGAATCCTTGGCAAATTCTAATGTTGGTCAATGCAGAATGAAAACAATGGTGAAATTCTGAAGGAAGGAGATCCTGCAGACAAATCCGAGGATGAAGAAGAACATAAAGAGCTTAATGAAGAGAAGCCTACAGTTCAGGGGGAGGTAAATCAAGTTCATGATGGTCCAATTGCAAATATTAGATATCTCAAGGATCATCCTGTAGATAATGTTATTGGAAATCTGCATGACCCCCCTAGGACTAGAGGCCACTTAAGAATTCAACATGAACTGAATGCTTATGCTTTTGTTTCAAACATAGAACCCAAGTCCATTGACTGTGCTCTCCAAGATGTGCATTGGATTAATGCCATGCATGAGGAGCTCAATCAGTTTGACAGGAATAAGGTGTGGCATTTGGTTCCACCTCCTGATCATGAAACAGTCATAGGGACTAAATGGGTATTTAGAAATAAAACTGATGAAGCGGGGAACATTATTAAAAATAAAGCCAGACTTGTAGCTCATGAGTACAATCAGGAATTTGGTATAGACTTTGAAGAGTCTTTTGCCCCTGTAGCTAGGTTAGAAGTAATAAGAATTTTATTGGCTTATGCATGTTCCCTAGGAATAAATCTTCAGCAGATGGATGTGAAATCTGCTTTTCTAAATGGGGAAATTAATGAGGATATCTATGTGAGACAGCCTCCTAGGTTTGAATGTTTAGATTTCCCTAATCATGTTTACAAGCTCAATAAAGCTCTCTATGGTTTAAAGCAAGCTCCTAGAGCTTGGTATGACAGGTTGAGCAAATTCCTCACCGACAAGAACTTCACAAGAGGTATAGTTGATCAAACATTGTTTACCAAGGTAAGCCATCCAGATATTCTTATCATTCAGATTTATGTGGATGACATTGTGTTTGGGTCAACTAACCCCAAATTGTGTGAGGAATTCTCTCAAATAATGACTGATGAATTTGAAATGAGCTCAATGGGTGAGCTCAAACTATTTCTTGGACTGCATGTTACACAAACAGAAGATGGCACCTTCATCTCTCAGTCCAAGTATGTAAAGAACTTATTGAAGAAGTACAAAATGGACAACCTCAAGGAAATAGCTACTCCAATGGGTACCTCAACCAGTTTGGATGAAGACTCTAAAGGTAAACCTGTGGACCAAAGGCTATACAGAGGTATGATCGGATCTCTTCTCTACCTTACAGCATCTAGGCCTGATATACAATTTGCTGTGTGTTTATGCTCTAGATTTCAGGCCAGTCCTAAAGAAAATCACTTTAAAGCTGTGAAAAGGATTTTTAGGTATTTACTAGGCACCCAAGAACTAGGTCTCTGGTATCCTGCTAAGTGTGAGTTAGAGCTTCTAGCCTACACTGATGCAGACTATGCTGGGTGTCGAGTAGATAGAAAAAGCACTAGTGGCTACTGTCAATTCCTTGGTAGCTGTCTAGTGTCTTGGGCATCTAAGAAGCAACACACGGTAGCATTATCCACAGCTGAAGCTGAGTATGTTGTAGCATGTAATTGTGCAGCCCAAGTACTTTGGATTAATCACCAAATGGCTGATTATCAGATAAATCTGGGATGCATTCCACTTTTATGTGATAATACTAGTGCTATATGTCTTGCTAAAAATCATGTTCACCATTCTAGGACTAAGCATATAGAGATAAAATATCATTTTCTTAGAGATGCTGTAAATAAAAAGGAGATTGAAATGAATTTCTTAGAAACTGAAAAATAAATTGCTGATATTTTTACTAAGCCTCTTGGGAATGAAAATTTTAAGTTTCTTAGAAGAGAACTTGGCTTATGTAAATTTCAGCATGATGAATGATTGATTAAAAGATACGACTAAAATCTCTGATGTGTACTTGTTTTTGATTGCTTGGATAAATCATGTGGATGTGAATGTGGATGTAGAACTGTCCTGCATTGCATATATTCAGGGGGAGCTTGTTGTGTCTTTGCATGTCTTTGCATATCATTCATTCATGACCTATGCATAAGCTCTCTCTCAATTAATTCTTGCCATGCTGCATGCATATAGACAGGGGGAGTATTGCTAAGAAAATCAGAGTGGTTTCAACTTTCTTGAAGTCATTCAACCTTTAACTCTGAATACTTGTCTCTGACATTATGGCAATCTGTTGGTAAGTTCTGATTTCTAAGCAGTAGAAAATGGACTTCTTCATTTATAAGAATTTGAATTGTTCAAAGACTGATGTAATGGTTTAAATCTTATAATGGTTGGAGTTTAAAGATTGCAATCAGTATATAAGTAAGTTGAAAATTGATAAAACTCTCAATCTCTTTCTTATTTCATGTCAGACAAAGTTAATCATATCTGAAATCTGAAAACTCATCTGAAATCATGTCGGAGAGATTAAGTATGTGTATTGTTCTTAAACAAGTCATTCTGAAACATAAAAAGGACAGCTAAGAAAGATACTGAAAAATATTGAGAATCATTGAAAATATATATATTGGCATAGTAATGACTGGTAATCACTGAGAAACTGAGTGATCCATCAAAGAAGTGGACAACACTCATGTCATGAAGTGTATCAGCTATCTCTGTTTAAAATGTTCAAAACAGCAGGCTGGTTTCACTGAGTACCTGGGGGTAACTGGCGTCTGATAAACGTGTACCCTCACACAAAAAGGTGTAACTCAGCTCTGTTGAATTTGATCATAGGCAGAATGGTCCATCTTGTTGAGTATCTAGGGATATTGGCGTCTTATAAACGTATACCCTTAAACAGAAAGACTTGTGGTACCTGAATGCTCAAAATGATCTAATATTGATAATGCTGCTCCCTCAAAAGAAAAGTTCATGTGTGTCAATTTGTTTAGTTTCAATACATGACTTGGTTCTCTCAATTTTTTTTGAGACTATGAAAGTAAGATATCATGAAACTGAATCTTTCATGTAAATGTGATTCTGGTTTATTGTCTTATCATGCACAGTGAACTTATCTATTGCTTGTAGTGCATGAACTCCAAATTTTATCATCTTTAAATCAGAACTCTTTCTGACAGCAGTTTTTAATTTCATATGACTGAAGACTCTATGCTTTAGAATGCTTATTCATGAACTACCTGTTCAGAATGCCAGTCAGTTCTTCTCTTGATTCCTCCATTGTATTTAATTTTTCCCTCCTCTTTGTTGATGGCAAAGGGGGAGAATATTATCTAGGGGATGTCTAGGGGGAGAATATTTCTGTTTGAATTCTGTCTGAATTCTGAATTCAATTCTGAATTTATTCCAAGGGAGAGTTTGAGGCAGTGAGTTGCATGCCTTCATAGCATCTGCATGTCAATCTGCATAACATATCATGTCTTTCATCAAACATATATCTATATGACAGGATGTTGCTCTTCTACTTCATATGGGGTTGTCATCATCAAAAAGGGGGAGATTGTTGTGCCCCCTCTATGTTGATGATGTTGACACTTACTTTATTTCATTGGCAACACCATTGTTTTGATTGATTGGCAACTGCTTTTGATTTGATGAAATTGCTCTATCAGATTGACTATGTGTTCTTTGCATTTAATACACTGCTGTCTGCAATTCTTACTGTCATGAGTTTATACATCGTCCACTATGGATAAAGTCCACACACTGCTTTTCAATTGAATTGGTTAAGTGTGTACAGCGTCAACGCATCATGGTACAGCGTCAACGCACTTCATTGGATGTGTGTACAGCATCAACTCGTTAAGTGTGTACAGCGTCAACGCATCATGTTACAGCGTCAACGCACTTCATTGGCCGTTGGCCTTGAACCTCAAAGTCTGTACATCGGTCAGCATGTCTGAACATCGTCCGTCTTTGTTAGCGTCTCAGGCATTGGGCTAAGTCTGTATAGCATTCAATGACTAGAGCTTCATGAAGTCTGTACATCAGACTGTTACAGCAAGTCTGCACATTGTCTTCGAAACCATAGTCTCTACAATGGTCTTCACACTTGAAGTCCATACATTCGATGTGCAGAGTTGATGTCTATACTGTGTCTTTGCTTTTCAAGTCTACACATTGGCCTCCTTGCATAAAGTATATACACTGGACTGTTTGGCAAGTCTTTACATCGGCCCTTGTCTTGGATGTCTATACAGCCCTTTAATTTGCTCGAGTCCATACATTTGGCTTCAAGACTTTCAAGTCTATACACTGAAGTCTTCACATTCGCTTGCATAACATGAAGTCCAAAAGTGGGCAAAGTCTGTACACTGTCCATGCTTCATGCAGCGTCAACTCATCCTTCATGCAGCGTCAACTCCTCAAGTATATACAATGCTTTCCTTCGCATGAAGTCTTTAAGTGCATTATGTCTATACAATGCCTCTAGGATTTAAAGTCTATTCAGTCGTTGCCTCCCTTGTTGAAGTCAACACATTGGGCAAGTCTGTACGTTGCATTCTGCCTTCACAAGTCTATACAACGATGTATATACAATGCAATGTACATACTTAAATCTTATGTCTTTATTCTTGTTGGTGAAGGGAACAGGGTCGACGCTGGGAGCTTAAAGCGTCCACGCATCAGTTGACGAAGCCTTCGCGATATCTTCCACTGCGTCAACGCCACAAGCAAGCAGCGTCGACGCAGCAGTTGAAGAAGCATTCATCTTTACATGCTATTCCACTGCGTCAACGCCACAATTGAGCAGCGTCGACGCAGCAGCTAAAGAGACGAGGCTAATGGCTACTGGAATGCCTCACTGCGTTAACGCCATTGAGTGACAGCGTCGACGCAGCAAGTACCTGGCTCGTGATCCGAGAAGGACAAGGTATCCAGATGAGGACACGTGTACTGACGCTCCATTGCATGCTGCCACGTGGTCCAAATTGCTGGGCGAGAAACGTGGAGAGCACACGCCTGCTGCTATTGTTGCTATATAAACAAGTCTTCTTCCACAGAAGAAGCCAGATCGAAAGAAAAGAAGAGAAAGTCTATACAGCAGTGAGGTTTCGATCCACAGAGAAAAAAGAGAGAAGAAGAAGATACAGAGAAGAAGAAGAAGAAATAGAGAAGAAGGAGAAAAAGAGAGAGGAAGAGATCGAGAGAGAGTGAGGTGAGAGAGAGCTGATCGAGAGTGAGAGTGAGAGTGTTTGTATCTCAGTCTCGTGGTTCAAAACCAGAGCTGAGCTTTGCTCTTTAAGAGCTACATTACTTTTGGGTTTTTTTTTTTTTTCTGTCTTTCATTTCCGAATGCTGTTTCTTCAAGCTGTGTGTCAGCGGTCTTGCAGTGGTGGTCTCCACTGGACGGGTTAAGCTGTATTTCCCCAGCGGTTGCAGAGGATCAGATCCTCTGGTCGGCAAGCTGTAGTGCCCAGCGAAGCTGTGTATCAGCGGGTTGTTTGGCCAAGCTGTAAAGCCAAGCGGACGCAAGCTGTGCTGCGCAGCAGGAAGCCATATTCGGTTGAGTGTGGGGTGGACGTAGGTCGTTGACCGAACCACCTAAAAATTGTGTGTGCAGTGTGTTTGCGTTTTTGTGTGATCTGTGTGCGATGGGAATTTCTTGCTTAGCTTGTTTGATTGCATCGCTTATGCTCATGTCTAGCTTTCTACCTTTTACTTAGTACTTTTCATTTAGCTTTATTGATGCTTGCCTAAATTCCGCTTTAGAACTTACAATAGTTTTAAATTAGGCAAGTTGATCTATTCACCCCCCTCTAGATCCACACTTAGTGGAGATAGACTGCGTCCATCTAACCCAACATAATCGACCAGCAAGACTTGGCATTCAGCCAGAGTTGCACGGTCTCCTATGGGCCGCGCCACGAGTAACACAGTCCGATTCCGGCCGTGCAACACTCAGACGGTCCAATGTGGTCCGTGACTCAAAACAGGGCAATCCATGCGATTCGATCGAGTCAATTAGGTGCAGGACTTGAGGTATAACCTGTCCGATGTCCTAGTGGGAATCCCAGGCTCTCAGGAACTTACGGAGGTCTCATAATGAAGGTCCTAGACCAACGGAATGAGTATCCGACGGAGAGTTCCAACCATTACAAGAGTTGAGGGCTAGAATCATCGGAAAACAATATTTGGCGCTCAGTCAACTCCACCGGAGTGGAATGACTGTCAGAACATTCCAATTTAAAAATTTTCTTTTCATTGTAACATGATTAAGGTTATGCATTCACAAAATAAGAGCAAGGGAAGTACAATTGATAAAGAAGATCAAGGTAACATGCCAAGATTGAGCATAATTATACTGTCAATTATTACCAATTCATATGTAGGTTGCTACCCTACTTACAGGGCTCAACTAACAAGAACTAAGCATGCTTAAAATAATAATAACCCTTTCTACGTGACAGAACGATCCGTTTGGATCCTCTCAACGAGCCTCAGCGGTCGGTCGATACGCCGTGTAGGTCATCCTGGCCCGAAGGTCAGACAGGGCCTGAGCGGTTTATCGAGGAGCCGCGGGGGTCCTTGAACGGTCTAGACATGCCCGCCGTGTGACGGAATGGTCAGGCGTTGGCTGTTCTATTCATTCAAAACCATTGAACTGTCAAAGACCAGCCGTCCGTTATATTGAACAGTCTATCGAGGGGCCGTTCTAGGAAGAGCAGTTCCTGCTGGACCGCGCTAAGGTCGCCATGTTCGACTCCGGCGAGCTCGGCTAGGGTTGGTAAACAATGAGCAATATTCACCCCACAGAGTATGAAAATTAGGCAATAAGCTACAAATGGAAAGAGAATAAGAAGAGGCATATCATGGCATGATCAATTTAATGTTAACGCCGGCAAATCCCTACTTTAATCTAGGTTAAGGAAGGAAAACCACAAATCTGACATGCTTCCACTAAAACTTACAATTCTCGCAGGATACTATATCGATTTTAGGGCTTTTTAGATCATTAGAAAGAGGACTGAGAGACAAATCTAGTAATATATAACACTTAGGATTTGGTCTGCTAAAACCTACCTTAGATGAAGGAAAAAGGGAACGGTGGTCGCCGGTCGCGATGGGGAACACCTCCAACAGATCGCCAGAATACACCCTCGTCTACGAACCTCGTCGGCCGCCACAGCATCCAATCGCTTCTAGGTCGACTAGGGTTTAGTTTTATAGAGTCAATTTGTTTCTAGAGGCGTCTGATTGAGAGGATAGAGTCCTCCAAGTCAGTCGCGCGAGATTCGCGCCTTGACCCGGTCACGCCGCCGCCTCGGCTAAAAATTCAAATTTTTGGATTAGGGTTTCGATGGGGATCGAGAGGGGAAATGATTTACTCATCTAGGCCGTTCATTTGGGTCCGATTTGGGCTTAAATGATTGAGAATTGGCCCCTAATTTGGTGATTTATGGTCTGGTTAGGTTAAACGTTAATTTGGGCATAATCTGCTAATTCGGCTCACTTAGAATTTTCTTTTGGGTTGGTGGTAGAAGACAATTATCTAAGTTTTCTATCCTCCATACGATTATAATTTTTCTAGATTTTTATAAATTGGTTAGAATTTTACTTATCGTATTTTCTCGTAGAATTTCTTGTGAATTTTTATTATTATTTTTATTCAATATAATACCGGGTGTTACACCCTCCCCCACTTTAAGGAATTTGGTCCTCCAAATTCTCTGCACGTATCAGAATGGGGAGTAAGATAACTAACCTTAGAATAAATCAGGGTATTGCTTCCGAATAAGGTCCTCGGACTCCCAAGTAGCTTCTTTAGTTCCTCGCTGACTCCACTGAACCTTGACCATAGGTATGGAACGATTCCTGAGTTGTTGTTGCTTGCGATCCAAAATCTTGATGGGTCTTTCTTCGTAAGTCATGTCTTCCTTCAATTCCAAATCCGCATGTTGAATGATGTGAGTGGGGTCATAAACATATTTCTGTAACATAGATACGTGGAAGACATTGCGTGCTCCAGATAACTGAGGTGGGAAAGCTAATCTGTAAGCAACCTCCCCCACTCAATCCAAAATCTCGAAAGGGCCAACATATCTCAGACTTAGCTTGCCCCGAATCCCAAACCTTTGAATTCCTCTCATGGGCGAAACCGTCAGAAACACATGCTCGCCGACTTGAAACTCTAAGGATCTCCTTCTACAAGCATAACTTTTCTGTCTTGATTGCGCCACTTGCAGACAGTCTCTGATAATACGGATGTTCTTAGATGATTCCGAAATGAGATCCGGTCCCAACCATTGTTTCTCACCTACCTCGTTCCAACATCGGGGTGATCTACAACTTCTCTTATAAAGAGCTTCAAATGGAGCCATGTGGATACTAGACTGGTAACTGTTATTGTATGCGAACTCAATCAAAGCCAAGTGCTCATTCCAACTGCCTCCAAAATCAATCACACAAGCTCTAAGCATATCTTTTACAATCTGATTGGTTCTTTCAGTTTGTCCGTCTGTCTGTGGATGAAAGGCAGTGCTGAAATTCAGACAAGTACCCAAGGATCCTTGCAGTCCTTTCCAAAAATGCGAAGTGAACTGGGGGTCTCTATCGGACACAATACTAACTGGTATCCCATGAAGTCTTACAATTTCTTTCATATACAGAGTTGTCAAAACATCCACTGTCCATTTGAACTTAAAGGGCAAGAAATGAGTAGAGTTAGTCAGTCTATCAACAATGACCCATATTGCATCGAATCCGCTGCGAGTCTTAGGTAGACCCATGATAAAATCCATGCCGATGCTCACCCACTTCCATTGGGGTATATCAAGTGGCTTTAACTTCCTTGCATGTTTGAAATGCTCAGTCTTGACTTACTGACACACTAAGCATCTGCTTACAAATTCTGCAAGTTCCCTTTTCATATTCGGCCACCAAAAGGATCTCTTCAAATCTCGACACATCTTAGTACCTCCAGGGTGAATAGTATACCTGGATCTATGGGCTTCCTCTAAGATCTTGTCCTTTAGTTCAGCTACATCATGCACACAGGCCGGTTCTTCCTTGGAATAATAATCTGCCGTCATCGGCTAATGTGAAATCAGGTCTATTGTTCAAACTTTCCTTGATCTCTACCAACATCGGATCATTGTCTTGTAAGGTCTCTATTTCCATTAGTAACTCTGGACGAAGCTGAATCTGTGTAATCATAACCCGATCCTCACCGACATCGAGATCTAAGCTAGCCAACTGTTCTAACAGTCTCCATTCTTACAACATAAGACTTGACAACTTAGCTTTCGGCCTGCGGCTTAAAGCATCTTCCACCACATTGCCTTCTCCTGGATGATACTCTATAGAAAAATCAAAATCCTTCAAATACTCCAGCCATCTCCTTTGCCTCATATTGAGTTCCTTTTGAGAAAACAAGTACTTCAAGCTCTTATGATCTGAAAACACCGTGAATGTCTCTCCATACAAGTAGTGCCTCCAAATCTTTTAAGTAAAAACTAAAGCTGCTAGCTCCAAATCATGGACTGGATAATTCTCTTTGTACTTTCTTAACTGCCTAGAGGAATAAGCTATCACATTCCCATGCTGCATAAGCACACAGCCTAGGCCAATACCTGAAGCATCAGTGTATACTACAAAACCTCCTTCTCCAGAAGGCAATGCTAATACAGGGGCAATAGTCAAACATTCCTTCAGAGTCTGAAAACTCCGTTCACAATCTTCTGACCAGTAAAATTGGTTCTCCTTGCGGGTCAATCTTGTCAGAGGCACCGCAATTCTGGAGAAATTCTTAATAAACCTTCGATAATATCCTGCCAGGCCTAGGAAACTTCTTACCTCGGTTACATTAGTAGGCCTATCCCAATTCTTTACTGCCTCTACTTTTGAATGGTCAACTGAAATATCTTCCTTAGTGATAATGTGTCCCATAAAAGACACTTCTTGTAGCCAAAAGTCACACTTACTAAACTTGGCGTACAATCGGTGGTCTCTCAATAACTGCAACGCCATCCTCAAGTGTTCAGCATGCTTCTCCTCACTCTTGGAGTATATTAAAATATCATCAATAAACACCACAGCCCATTGATCAAGATAGGGCCGGAACACGCTATCATCAACTGCATGAAAGCTGCAGGTGCATTCGTTAGACCGAAAGGCATCACTACAAATTCAAAATGCCCATACCTGCTACGGAAAGCTGTTTTAAAGATATCATCATCCTTGATCCACAACTGATGGTATCTTGATCGAAGGTCGATCTTAGAAAAATATTGAGCTCCTGCTATCTGGTCAAACAGTTCGTCAATCCTCAGCGACGGGTATTTATTCTTGATAATAAACTGATTCAATTGTCGGTAATCGATGCACAATCGCATCGAGCCATCCTTCTTCCGGACGAACAATACTGGGGCTCCCCACGGGGATGAACTAGGACAAATGAATCCCTTCTCGAGCAACTCCATCAATTGTCGCTTCAATTCCCTCAACTCCACAGGAGACATACGATACGGAGCCTTTGAAACAGGGGACGCGCCATGAATTAGGTCGATAGAAAAGACTACCTCCCTTTCAGGCGGAAGACCTAGCAATTCCTTAGGAAAAACATCTTGAAAGTCTCGAGCAATAGGGATATCCTTTATCTTAATCTCCTTCTCAGGGGTCAACGAAACAAAGGCTAGGAAAGCCTGACATCCTTTCTTCAATAATTTTTCAGTTCGAAGAGCCGAAATAAGTAGCACAGACTTAGAGTGCCTAACCCCAACAAAAGAAAGCTCGGGATGCCCAGAAAAAGACACCGAGCTAGTGCTGCAATGGACATTGGCCTCATATTTGGCCAACCAATCAGCTCCTACGATTACATCATAATCCTTCATATCCATACAGACTAAATCAGCTGGCATATTCCGCCCACCAAACAAAACCTTACTAGATGGATAGAAATGTTTAATCATTGATCCGGAACCAATAGGGGTCGAGATTTCTAATGTAGAATTCATCAATACATGTTTCACATCTAGAGACTTAGCAAAACTTCGAGAAATGAAAGAGTGTGTTGCTCCAGTATCAAACAGAACAAATGTCGGCTTATCATGAACAATAAGTGTACCTTCGACAAGTCCACCCTCCTCTGTGGTTCCCGCATCATCTTCATGTAGGGCTTGAAGCTTGCCATGGTGCTTCTGACTTCCCTACGGCTTGTTTGGTGTAGCTAGATCTGACAGGAGGGGACATTCTGGAATGCGATGGTCCCTGCTTCCGCAGCGTAGACAGGCACCTAACTTGTGCCAGCACTCCTCCATCTTGTGACCTGGACGGTCATAATACTTGCAAAGGCCCTTGAAAGGTACAACCGGGCCAGGCTTCTGGTCACCATTCTTCACCTTCTTATCCTTCCCTGAACTAGATTCTCCATAGGATCTTTTCTTGTCATTGCCGGGTTTAAAGTTCCCGGAACTGATGGTTTGCTCCTTCTTGGGGTTCTTCCCACGAATCCTCTTGGTCATTTCCAAAGTATCCTCCAGAACTTGAACTTTCCTCACCATCTCGGCGTACGTCAGGATTTCCATTGGGGCCAATTGATTGATATAATTCAACTTTAACCCATTAAGAAAGCGATTGTCCTTCACCTTCTCTGTGGATACTAAGTGAGTTGCATAACGAGACAAATGGGAAAATTGAGCTTCATACTCAGCAACAGAAAGGTTCCTCTGCTTCAAAGCAACGAACTCCGCCGCCTTCTTCTCTTGCACTCTGTCAGAAAAGTACTTGTTGTTAAAGAGTTCCTCGGACTCTTCCCACGTCACTTGCTTGTCTCCCAAGGTGGCTTTTACGGCATCCCACCATGATCTCGCGTCTCGTTCCAACTGAAAGGTCGTCAAGAGAACACGCTCCTGATCGCTGCATTGCATCACTCCAAAGATTCGATCCATCTCCTTCAGCCAATGCTCGTCTTCGTCGGGATCTGTAGAACCACTGAATCGTAGGGGATTCATCCCACGGAAATTCCTATGAAGATATCCCGCTCCTTGATGCGCTGCTCCGCCCTGGGCCACTTGCTACAGAGCCCGAGTCAATCCTTGCACCGTTCGCTGCATATCCCTCCATTCCGCACGTTCTGCTACCATTGAAATACCCTTCGCGTAGAATAGATTAATTTAGAATCATTTAGAAGAAATCTTTCTCGAGTTAAATTATTAACTTAACGCAAGTCTCTACCCAAATCTCACTGGGTTGGATCCTTAGACTTGTAACAGGGTTATAGGTCCTATGACACTACCTAAAACCCTAGAACTTAGAGAACCTAGGAACATAAGAAAACCTAGGGACATTAGGAAAACTTGGCTCTGATACCAACAAACTGTCACGCCCCGATGCGGAATATCAGAACGCGGCAGTAGAAAGAGTTAATAATAATATGTTAATTTCCAGACATACTGTGTCTTGGGCTAGAGAATCAAAACATTCAGCACGATATTAAGGCAAGAAAAAAAACCATCATAACCATAATACCAAATTAATCAACATACCGAGTCTCATAACATCTAATCAATAAAGTACCCAGAAATTTTCAAAACTATCCATCAACTTTACATAGTTACAACCATCGACTCAACAAATTACAACTCAATTGTCATATGACTCTGAAACAAAACGACTATCTTGACTAGAACTCTCTAAGGACATCTCTGCAAGGCTCTCTAGCTGACTCACTCCAGGGTCTTCACTATTGCCTATCCCCATCAGATTGAGAATCGTCACCTGAGCTACCTGGAAAGGGGGAAAGAACTGGGTGAGCGAACGCTCAGTAGGTAATAGTAGGCAAGTTTAAGTAATTAACGAATTATATTAATGTCATGCGATAAAGAAAAGATAAGGGATGACGATGCAATAAAATAAGAGAATAAAGAGAGAAAAGAACATGAACATAGTATAATAGGGCACTGGCCGATCAAGGATGAAATAAACAGGTCACGTAGTTAATTCCAGAGAAGGAATCACGTAAAGGAATATGTCATAGACATCACGCTAGTCATGCACTCGGTGCAATGCCTCACCATGTCATTACAACTCCCCGGGGCACTAGTACTTTTCGGGCGCTCCTCCCAGGACCAAACTGGGCCCTTACGATGCGTTGGCATTGATTTGGTGGATCCAAGATACCAAGTTGTAACGACCCGAGATCCGAACACCGGGAAGGTCGGATAACCCGAATCTCAAACCGCCACCCACGAGTCCGAAGACTCGGAAGGGTTGAAAGGTTAGTGTGGAGATGCATAAGAATCTAAAATAACTGCAGAATTATACAGTTTATATGAATAAACAGGAAATAAATAAATTACATTAATTAAATTACATGGTCCATAATAATAACATCAGTCTAAAAGGACAGTAGTCCACAACTAGTATAGTCCAAAGCGAAAAGTACAACTACACGGGGTATACCCCAGAACTGGCAACTAACCCTGGGCACCTGAACCACGTGGAGTCTCAGAAGCGCTCCCCTGAAGCCGCGTCTCACCCGAAACATGGAAGACACGTTGGGAATGAGCCTCAAAACACAAGGCTCAGTAGGGATCATCCGGTCCCCTCCTCGCAAACCAAGAAACTGCGTGGAAAGTAACTGCGAGCCACGACTACGGCTAGTACTGAACACACGGCACGAAAATTGAGACAACTCGTCAAAGGTCAAAGAAAACCAAAGAGTCACTACCAGACAAAGACAGGAGTACCGACCCACTAGAAGCACAGCAGGATGCGTCCCCTGATGACTTACACCGCGCCACCGTGTCTCCCTACTCGCCCTGAGCGGAAACTGAGACACTCACAAGTAACACTAACAAGGGTCTAGTCGGGGTCACGCTCGTCAACACGCGTCCGAAGTCCCCGACCATGTGTGCACACACTGACTGACTGCGCTATGTCAGGCCCTCTAGCTAGTTCATCCTCCCGGCCCGGACTCGAGCCGCTACAGTAGGAGGCCCACGGTAACCATCCTAAAACCGTCTCTCGGGTAGCCTCGCCTGCACTCCCTGGTGGGACCACACGCGTGTCGGAAGGCTACGACTAGTGGATGGTCACTGAAGGTGTAGACTCTCTAGCCAACGGAAAATAACGTCTAAACCGGACAAAGTACAAGGGTCATTCCTCATACTGACATCAACTCTCGGTGACTACGGTCTGTCAAGAAACGGGACTGCAAACCACCAGGTGCAGCCCAGAGCCTGGTGGTCCAACACTAGTGCGCCACAGGATCTTACGGTCTACCTCTGGGCCGTCATAGCAGTCTGACGGCCCAACACAGGCGCGTCAGACACTCGGTGCAAAACCGGCTGTGACGCGCCAGCCCTGGTGCGTCGCAGGCCCTAACGCACCCAACCCAGTGCGTCAGAAGGCGAGAAGAAACCGGTTGTGACGCTGCTCGGGGCGTCACAGGCTCGAACGGTCTTGCTTAGGAGCGTTAGAAGGTGGGGACGCGTCGGCTCTGACGCTCCCACACAGGAGCGTCGCAAGGCTCTGACGCCCCACCCTGGGTGCGTCAGAGGCCTTGACCCCTAATGGTCAAAAAGCAATGGTAGAAAACCAACGGTCGGATCGTCACTCTGGCGGTCTAACCTAAGGGCGTCACACCCTCTGGCGGTCTATCGTGGGACCGTCAAGCCCACGGGCCACCCTGCCGATAAAACAGTAGGCTGTGACGCACCCACCCTGGGGCGTCACACGATGTGGCGGTCATGGGAACGACCGCCACACTGTCCCGACGGCGAGACGGCGGGAAAGTCCCAAAAATTCCAACCACTCCCCCATACCTCCATGGGAGAGGGGGAAAACAAGGGGGAAGCTCCCCAGGGACCCCTAGCATGCATCTAGGCCATCCAATCACGAAATCGTGGGCTAAAACGGTAGATCGGGTGAACTCTCCCCAAATCATGGTTTTTCCCTCCCGGCATAGAAACGACCCCTCTCGGCCTCACACAAAGCTAGAAATCACGGGAATGGAACGCGTGAGTGTCGGGATCGTCACCCTACCTCGATCTCGCCTCAAGGCACGCCAGATCGTCCACAAACCGCGAAGAACGCTTGAAACCCTCGTTTCTTCTCACGCTTCCCACGAACGCCGCACGCCACCGGGATCGTCACACCGCCACCGTCGTCGCCGCGTCGTCGCCCTGCCGCCGTCTACAGCCGGAGAGAGGGTCGCCGCAGTCGTCATCGGGAGAGGGGAAGAGAAGGGGGCGACCACGTTGGGGAGGAAGAGGAAGGAGGAAGAAGAAGAAGAAAAGGTAGAAAAAGAAAAAGGGTTTGGGGTATTTATAGAAAATCTAGAAATTCTAAAAAATACCAAAAAATCAAAAATTACATTTCTGCGATCCTCGGAACACACCGATCGCAACGTCCGAAACATAATTTCGGACACAACGGAGTCGAACACTCCGAGAAAGCAAATCTGAGACCCAAAAAGAAGGATCCGAAGGTCCGGGATATTACAACCCTCCCCCTTAAACAAATTTCATCCTCGAAATTTTAAAACAAATATAGGGGAAGAAAAGAAAGGGATACTCACTCGAACAGGTAAGGGAACTGCTGACGCATCTCGTCCTCACGCTCCCAAGAAGCCTCACCACCAGAGTGTCGCTGCCACACCACCTTAACCAAAGGAATAACCTTGTTCCGCAGGTGCTGCTCTCGCCAATCCTCAATAGGGATAGGGAACTCCGGTAGAGACAGATTGGGAGTCACCTCGGGCCACACCGAATCCTCCAACACATGAGAAACATCAGGCATATACTTTCTCAACATCGAGACATGAAACACGTCATGCACCACTGCAAACTCAGGAGGTAGCTACAACCGATAAGCAACCTCGCCAATGCGCTCCACGATGAGGAAAGGACCAACATAGCGGGGACTCAACTTCCACGCTCTCCAAATCTCATCATGCCCTTCATGGGAGAGACCCTCAAAAATACTCAGTCACCGACCGCGAAACTAAGGGGCTGCTTGCGCCGATCGGCATAGCTCTTCTGCCGACTTTGCGCCGCCAACATGTTCTGACGAACCAGATGCACCACATCAATGCACTGGTGCACCAGCTCCGGTCCCGTCACAACACGCTCACCAACCTCAGACCAATCGAGTGGAGTCCGACATGAACGCCTGTACAATGCCTCATAAGGAGCCATCCCAATGCTCGAATGATAGCCGTTGTTATAGGCAAACTCCACCAATGGTAGATGGTGAATCCAACTCCCTTGCCATTCCAGGCAACAGGATCTCAACATATCCTCCAACGTCTGAATGGTCCTCTCCGACTGACCATCTGACTGAGGATGATACACTGAGCTAAATGCTAACTCCGTGCCAAGAGCTCGTTGGAAACTTCTCCAGAATCCAGAAGTGAAACGCGGATCTCGATCTGACACAATGAAAATGGGAATCTCATGCAAAGGAATGATCCGCTCCACATAAAGACGAGCCAACTTGGTCACACTCCAGCTGACTTTGATCGGTAATAACCGAGCCACTTTCGTCAGCCTATGCACCAGCAACCAAATGCCATCCTGCCCACTCGGAGTCCTCGACAATCCCACCATAAAATCCATGGTCACGTGTTCCCATTTCCATGCGGGAACATCCAAGGGCTGAAGAGTACCTCCTGGTCGCTGATGCTCCGCCTTCACCTGCTGACAGGTCAGGCACCGGGCCACATACTCGGTAATATCTCTCTTCATGCCTGGCCACCAGAACTGCCTCTTCAAGTTCCGATACATCTTCGTCGCACCCGGGTGCACAGTGTACCGACTCCCATGAGCCTCCCGTAACACCGCACGCCTCACCTGCTCCTTGGTTGGGACATACAGCCTACCATGGAATATCACAGCTCCGTCCTCGCCGTAGTCCACATCAGCCAAAGCCAAAATCCGGGGTAACTCGAGGTCTGCACGCTAAGCATATGTCACCTGACGACGAATGGCAGGCGTGACAGTCAAGCTCACAAGAACAGCTGCCCCCGGCTCCTGGGGAATCTTAAGCCTAAATGTCACAACTGGCACCTATCCCCAGAGCCTCCACTTCCTCATCATCATGGTGCTGACAACGACCTTCCTACTCAAGGCATCGGCAACGACGTTCATCCTACCCGGCTGATAAGATAGGGTGAAGTCATAATCCTTCATATACTCCATCCATCGCCTCTGCCTGAGATTAAGGTCCTTCTAGGTGAACACATACCTCAAACTCTGATGGTCTGTGAACACCTCGAACTTCTCACCATACAGATAATGCCTCCAAATCTTTAGTGCAAAGATCATAGCCGCTAACTCAAGATCATGGGTAGGGTAGTTCTCCTCATGCGGCTTTAGCTGTCGAGATGCATAAGCCACCACTCTACCGTGCTACATCAGCACAGCACCCAACCCAACCCCGGAAGCATCTGTACACACCACGAAACCTCCCGATCCAGATGGTAACACTAACACCGATGCTCAGGTGAGCAACCTCCTATGCTCCATAAAGCTCTGCTCACACTCACCAGTCCAGATGAACGGCACATCCTTCCGCGTAAGCCTGGTCATCGAGGCTGCAACACGAGAAAAATCCTGAATGAACCTCCTGTAATAGCCTGTAAGCCCCAAGAAACTCCGAATCTCCGTCACGGACCTTAGCCTCGGCCACTGCATCACTGCCTCGACCTTGGCTGGATCCACGGAAATACCATCACCAGAAATCACGTGCCCTAAAAAGTGCACCTCGTGAAGCCAAAACTCACACTTGCTGAGCTTAGCATACAACTGCTGATCTCGCAAAGTCCGCAACACAACCCTCTAATGATACGCATGCTCATCTGCAGACTGCGAATACATAAGGATGTCGTCCACAAACACGACCATGAACTGGTCTAAGTACGAACAGAACACCCTCTGCATCAAATCCATAAATGCTGCAGGGGCATTGGTGAGCCCAAACGGCATCACCAGAAACTCATAATGCCCATATCTCGAGTTGAACGCGGTCTTCTCCACGTCAGACTCTCGAATCCGCAACTAATAATAATCAGACCGCAAATCAATCTGTGAGAACACTCGAGCAGACTGAAGCTGGTTGAACAAGTCATCAATCCGCGGCAACGGATACTTGTTCTTAACGGTCACATCATTCAACTGCCGGTAGTCAATGCACAGCCTCAGACTACCATCCTTCTTCTTCACGAACAACACTAGCGCACCCCAAGGAGAAAAGTTAGGACGAATGTACCCCTTGGCCAGCAACTCCTGCAATTGCGCCCTCAACTCCCTCAACTCAGCGGGAGCCATACGGTAAGGAGCCTTCGACAAAGGTCCCGTACCAGGCACAATCTCGATCACAAAATCAATCTCCCATTGGGGAGGCAATCCAGGTAGGTCCTCGAGAAAAACATCAGGAAACTCGCACACCACCAGAATGTTCTCGACATCCGGCTCCAACTGATCCACCATGACCACAGAAGCGAGAAAACCCTGACAACCCGCATCAAGCAAATGACGAGCCCTAATAGCCGAAATAAGAAGGCGGGAAGAGGAAGACCTAATACCTTGGAAATAGAAGGTGGGTCCACAAAGTTGCTTGAAATAAACCCTCTTCGAGCCACAATCCACCAACGCATGATGTGCCTCGAGCCAATCCATGCCCAAAATCACATCAAAATCCTGAAGTGGCAACGCATAAAGTATGGCCGGCAAACTCCGCCCTTCAACCCACACGTGAACCTCATCAAAACAATACGGAGTGATCATAAAATCACTCGAAGGCAACTCCACTGCCAAATCACAAGACAACTGGATCACCGGCTCCTCGATACTCAGCGCAAAATCCTCGGAAATAAACGAATGAGACGCGCCAGAATCAAACAAAACTCGAGCCGCACAACCCAAAATCTGAACGGTACCTTCCACGAGCTGCGATGCCACTGTCTCTGCCCTGGTCATGTGTGTAATCTGGCCTCTAGATCTCTGCTTGCCCCCCACACTCGCTGACGTGGGTAGCGGTGGATACTGCCCTTGCTGCTACTGCTGCCTCTGCTGCTGAGGGTACTGCTGTTGCGAAGGAAACTGATGTTGTTGCTGCCTCTGAGGACAGTCACGGGCCATATGCCCTGGCTGGTCACACCTGAAACAAATCATAGGCATCGTGCATTGCCTGCCTGGATACGACTCGCCACACTGGGACACCCTCCCCGCGATCCACCCACTGATCCCTGATGCTGAAAAGGGACCGGCTGCTGTACACTGCCTGATGACGCCTGCCTCTGGTCCTTGCGCTTCTTCCCAAAGTTCTTCTTGAAGAACCTCTTAACCTTCGAGCCAAAAGTCACAGATCCTATCGCTGACGCCGCCGGCACCGATGCTCCTGAACCACCCGCCGCATGCTGAAAGGAGCCCTGCTGCTGGGTAGCCGAGTACTGGCTGTGCCCTAACTAGGACTGCCCCTGACCTCCCGGTGCTCGGACCTTCTGCATATCCAGCTCCAAAGATGCCGCCACACGAGACGTTGTCTCTAAATCTGTAGCAACGTTCGCCATCAAGAGATGCCTCAGCTCCTACCTCAAACCCTGCACGAACTGCTCCGTCTTAACTCCCTCATGCTCCATGATATGGGAAGCATAACGGCCTAGCTCCATAAACCGAGCCCTGTACTGCAACACTGACATGTCGCTCTGAACCAGCTCCTAAAACTGACGCATCTTCTGCGTACCAACGTAGGATGGGCAGAAAGTATGCTCGAAGACCATAACGAAGTCCTTCCACACGATCTCCTGAAGAGAATAAGACCGAAAGGACGTCTTCCACTCTGAAGACCACCAATCACGAGCCATACCCTGCAACTGGTTGTAGGCCAACATCACCATGTCCTCCTCAGCACAGCGCATGGAACTGAACACTCTCTCCATCTCATCAAGCCATTGCCTGGCCACATCGGGATCTGGTTGGCCCTCATAATAGGGTGGATGAAACTGCAAGAAGTCCCTCACAGCACGGCTGGGTCCACCCCTGGACGAAGAGCCCTCGCCAGCATCACCGCCAAACTGCTGAGCCATGGCCTGAAACATACTCCGAAAGAAATCCTCAGCCCCCGGAACTCTCGATGCATCCTCTGCATGGGTGGTAACTGGTGGCACTCTGCTCTGCTCCTCCTGCTCTCCTGTCGACTGTCCCTGCTGAGAGCGAATCCTCCGCCTCGAAGCCATACTCGCCTACTGCAAACAGACAGAAGACACGGAAAACAACGGAATCAATAAAACACACGATGCCCTAAGCCAGTGCCGACTGTACATCATCATTGTGGACTAGTGGACCACTGCAACTATTTTCGATTCTCATACATATCCACAACCGTGCTCTGATATCAGCTGTAACGACCCGAGATCCGAACACCGGGAAGGCCCGATAACCCGAATCTCGAACCGCCACCCACGAGCCCGAAGACTTGGAAGGGTTGAAAGGATGGTGTGGAGATGCACAAGAATCTAAAATAATTACATAATTATACAGTTTATATGAATAAACAAGAAATAAATAAATTACATTAATTAAATTACATGGTCCACAATAATAACAGCAGTCTAAAAGGACAGTAGTCCACAACTAGTATAGTCCAAAGCGAAAAGTACAACTACACGGGACATACCCCGGAATTGACAATTGGCAACTAACTCTGGGCACCTGAACCACGTGAAGCCTCAGAAGCGCTCCCCTTAAGCCGCGTCTCACCTGAAACACGAAAAACACGCAAGGAATGAGCCTCAAAACACAAGGCTCAGTAGGGATCATCCGGTCCCCACCTCGTAAATCGAGAAACTGCGCGAAAAGTAACTGCGAGCCACGACTACGGCTAGTACCGAACACACGGCACGAAAAATGAGATAACTCGTCAAAGGCCAAAGAAAGCCCAAGAGTCACTACCAGACAAAGACAGGAGTATCGACCCACTAGAAGCACAGCCGGATGCGTCCCCTGACGACTTACACCGCACTGTCGTGTCTCCCTACTCGCCCCGGGCGAAAACTGAGACACTCACAAGTAACACTAGCAAGGGTCTAGTCGGGGTCGCGCTCGTCAGCACGCGTCCAAAGTCCCCGACCACGTGTGCACACACTGACTGACTGCGCTAAGTCAGGCCCTCTAGCTAGTTCGTCCTCCCGGCCCGGACTCGAGCCGCCACAGTAGGAGGCCCACGGTAACCATCCTAAAACCGTCTCTCGGGTAGCCTCGCCAGCACTCCCTGGTGGGACCACACGCGTGTCGGAAGGCTACGACTAGTGGAGGGTCACTGAAGGTGTAGACTCTCTAGCCAACGGAAAATAACGTCTAAACCGGACAAAGTACAAGCGGCGTTCCTCGTACTGACATCAACTCTCGGTGACTACGGTCTGTCAAGAAACGGGACTGCGAACCACCCGGTACAGCCTAAAGCCTGGCGGTCCAACACTGGTGCGCCACAGGCTCTGACGGTCTACATCTGGGCCATCACAGCGGTCTGACGGCCCAACACATGCCCGTCAGACACTCGGTGCAAAATCGGCTGTGACACGCCAGCCCTGGTGCGTCACAAGCCCTAACGCACCCAACCCAGTGCGTCAGAAGGCGAGAAGAAACCGGCTGTGACGCACACCGCTCAGGGCGTCACATGATCTAACGGTTCTGCTTAGGAGCGTTAGAAGGTGGGGACGCGTCGGCTCTGACGCTCCCACACATGGGCGTCACAAGGCTCTGACGCCCCACCCTGGGTGCGTCAGAGGCCTTGACCCCCAACGGTCGAAAACCAACGGTCAGATCGTCACTCTGACGGTCTAACCTGAGGGTGTCACACCCTCTGGCGGTCTATCGTGGGACCGTCAGGCCCACAGGCCACCCTGCCGACAAAATAGTAGGCTGTGATGCACCCACCCTGGGGCGTCACACGCTGTGGCGGTCATTGGAACGACCGCCACACAGTCCCGACGGCGAGACGGCGGGAAAGTCCCAAAAATTCCAACCACGCCCCCATACCTCCATGGTAGAGGGGGAAAACAAGGGGGAAGCTCCCCAGAGACCCCTAGCATGCATCTAGGCCATCCAATCACGAAATCGCGGGCTAAAACGGTAGATCAGGTGAACTCTCCCCAAATCATGATTTTTCCCTCCCGGCATAGAAGCGACCCCTCTCGGCCTCACACTGGGCTAGAAATCACGGGAATGGAACGCGGGAGTGTCGGGATCGTCACCCTACCTCGATCTCACCTCGAGGCACGCCGGATCGTCCACAAACCGCGAAGAACGCTTGAAACCCTCGTTTCTTCTCACGCTTCCCACGAACGCCACACGCCACCGGGATCGTCACACCGCCACCGCCGTCGCCCCGCCGCAGTCTGCAGCTGGAGAGAGGGTTGTCGCGGTCGTCATCGGGAGAGGGGAAGAGAAGGGGGCGGCCACGTTGGGGAGGAAGAGGAAGGAGGAAGAAGAAGAAGAAAAGGTAGAAAAAGAAAAAGGGTTTAGGGTATTTATAGAAAATCCAGAAATTCTAGAAAATACCAAAAAATCAAAAATTACATTTCCGCGATCCTCGGAACGCATCGATCGCAACGGTACCACCCGTGCCTAGGTGAACGGCCCGGTTCACCCGCTACGGAGTTCCGTAGGTCCTGCCGAAACACACACAGGAAATCAGAAAACACGCGAAAAAAGTCGCGGAACATGCTCCGGGCCTCCGAAACTGATCCGGATCGCACGGATCCGAACATGAAAGATGTCCGAAACATAATTTCGGACACAACGGAGCCGACACTCTGAGAAAGCAGATCCGGGACCCAAAAAGAAGGATCCGAAGGGTCCGAGATATTACACAAGTTATGCCTAGACATTTAAGAATTCGGCCATGAAAGATATAAGTTCTCAAGATATCACCTGGGAAAATCCAGGGTTTGATTAGCACGAGCCCTTCATGGCCTAATTATCGAGGTACACAAGAAAACATGAAAAATCAGATGCTAGAAGATACGCGGTCAATACTGGGCCGCTTAACACAGAAACGGCCTCATACTCGGCCGCGCTAAGATGACTGGGCCGAAGAACAACCCAACAGAAGCCAAGTGGGTACACGGTCTTAAATAGGCTGCTCTAAAATAGAACGGTCCAAATTGGGGCGCTGAACCGAACTGGACGATCCACAATGGGCCGTTCAGTGTAAGAAGGAAATGAGCCCATGACAAGGGTATACGGGCTGGATTGGGCCGCGCAATATTTGAGTGGTCGGACGATAGTCCGCTCCAATAACTAAACGGGCCAGTCTTGGCCGTTCATTAAATGGGCCAAGTAGGTTAGAGAAAGCTACCCAAAAGGGCTACTAGGCCACCATAGGCTTGGTGAAACTGAACCATGGTTCAGCCCACGGTTCTGAGGTTAGCCTAGAGGCTTTCTGGGTCAACTTAACATGGTCTGGTCGAAGAACAAACAAGGATAATCGACCAGCAAGACTTGGCATTCAGTCAGAGTTACACGGTCTCCTATGGGCCGCGCCACGAGTAACACGGTCCGATTTCGGCCGTGCAACACTCAGACGGTCCAATGTGGTCCGTGACTCAAAATAGGGCAATCCATGCGATTCGATCGAGTCAATTCGGTGCAGGACTTGAGGTACAACCTGCCCGGTGTCCTAGTGGGAATCCCAGGCTCGCGGGGGCTTACGGAGGTCTCATAATGGAGGTCCTAATCCGACGGAAGGAGTATCCAGCGGAGAGTTCCAACCATTACAAGAGTTGAGGGCTAGAATCATCTGAAAATAATATTTGGCGGTCAGTCAACTCCACCAGAGTGGAATGACTGTCAGAACATTCCTATTTAAAATTTTTCTTTTCATTGTAACATGATTAAGGTTATGCATTCACAAAATAAGAGTGAGGGAAGTACAATTGATAAAGAAGATCAAGGTAACGTGGCAAGATTGAGCATAATTATACTGTCAGTTATTACCAATTCATCTGTGGGTTACTACCCTACTTACAGGGCTCAACTAACAAGAACTAAGCATGCTTAAAACAATAATAACTCTTTCTGCGTGATAGAACGATCCGTCTGGATCCGCTCAACGAGCCTCAACGGTCGATCGATAGGCCGTGCAAGTCATTCTGGCCCGAAGGTCAGACAGGGCCTGAGCGATTTATCGAGGGGCCGCAGGGGTACTTGAACGGTCTAGACATGCCCGCCGTGTGACAGAATAGTCAGGCGTTGGCCGTTCTATTCCTGAAAGATTTCGGAGCACAAAACCATTGAACGGTCAAAGACCGGCCATCCCTATATACTGAACGGTCTATCGAGGGGCCGTTCTAGGAAGAGCGGTTCATGCTGGACCACGCTAAGGTCGCCATGCCCGACTCCGGCGAGCTCGGCTAGGGTTGGTAAACAACGAGCAATATTCGCCCCACAGAGTATGAAAATTAAGCAATAAGCTAGCAATGGAATGAGAATAAGAAGAGGCATATCATGGCATGATCAATTTAATGTTAACGCCTGCAAATCCCTACTTTAATCTAGGTTAAGGAAGGAAAACCCTAAATCTGACATGCTTCCACTAAAACTTACAATTCTCGCAAGATACTATATCAATTTTAAGGCTTTTTTGATCAATAGAAAGAGGACTGAGAGACGAATCTAGCAATATATAACACTTAGGATTTGGTCTGCTAAAACCTACCTTAGATGAAGGAAAAAGGGAACGGTGGTCGCCGGTCGTGATGGGGAACACCTCCAATAGATTGCTGGAATACACCCTCGTCTACGAACCTTGTCGGCCACCACAGCATCCAATCGCTTCTAGGTCGACTAGGGTTTAGTTTTATAGAGTCAATTTGTTTCTAGAGGCGTCTGATTGAGAGGATAGAGTCCTCCAAGTCGGTCGCGCGAGATTCGCACCTTAACCCGGTCATGCCGCCGCCTCGGCTAAAAATTCAAATTTTTGGATTAGGGTTTCGATGGGGATCGAGAGGGGAAACGATCTACTCATCTAGGCCGTTCATTTGGGTCTGATTTGGGCTTAAATGATCGAGAATTCGGCCCTAATTTGCTGATTTAAGGTCCGATTAGGTTAAACGTTAATTTAGGCCTAATCTGCTAATTCTGCTCACTTATAATTTTCTTTTGGGTTGGTCGTAGAAGACAAATTATCTAAGTTTTCTATCCTCTATACGATTATAATTTTTCTAGATTTTTATAAATTGGTTGGAATTTTACTTATCGTATTTTCTCGTAGAATTTCTTATAAATTTTTCTTATTATTTTTATTCAATATAATACCGGGTGTTACAGAATCAACCTGACAGACTAGAGCATGATATTTCTTGGGAAGAATTCGGGCGATATTGGAATGAGAGATTCCTAAATCTCCAACGGAGATTCGAAGTTTCTTAGGGTTAGCTGATTATTATCCCCATTTTTTCGAGGGATTCGCATCTCTAGCAGCGCCACTAACCAAGTTGACCTGAAAGGGAGTCAAATATATCTGGTCTGAGAGCTGTGAAAAGAGTTTCCAAGAGCTGAAGGCTAGGTTAACTTCGGCACCAGTTCTTGTTTTGCCTAACAATGTGGACGACTTCGCCATCTACTCTGATGCATTGAAGGTTGGGTTAGGTAGGGTATTAATGCAAAATGGAAGGGTGGTCGCTTATGCTTCTCGTTAACTAAAGGAGCACAAGCGAAACTACCCAACTCATGATTGGAGTTGGCTGCGATGGTTCATGCTTCGAAGATCTGGCATAATTATCTTTATGCCCTCAGGTTCGAGGTGTTCACTGACCAGAAGAGTCTGAAGTACCTCTTTTCTCAGAAAGAGTTGAATCTTAGACAAAGAAGATGGGTCGAATTTTTGAAAGATTATTACTTTGAACTACGATACCATCCAGGAAAGGCAAATGTAGTAGCCAATGCTCTCAGTACAAAAAGGGTTATGTTACAGCAGGATTAGAAGATGATCAAAGATGCAGCACAACTTATGGCTGTGATCGAGCCTCATCTATGTCGGGCATTTGTGGCTCAACTGACCATTAGGTAAACAGTGCTTGACAAAGTGATAGAGGTGCAAAAAGGTGATGGGTGATCCCCAGTTGCAAGAATTGATCGGAAAGACCGGCTTTGCTCGTGATGAAGATGGAATGATTCGATTTTAGCACCGGGTCTGTGTACATGATTTGGCCGATCTTAAAAGGTAAAGTCTGGAGGAAGCTCATCGATCGGTGTTTTCTATTCATCCAGGAGGTGGTAAAATGTATCAAGACTTGAAACGATCTTTTTGGTGACAAGGAATGAAGAAGGATGTAGCCGACTATGTTACTAGATGCTTGGTTTGTCAACAGGTAAATGTAGAGCACCAAAAGTCATCAGGGCTAATGTAGAAAATGAAAATTTCTCGGTGGAAATGGGAAGTGACGCAGCGGCGACGTGGAAATGGATCGACGGCAACTCCGGGACACGAACGGGACTGGATAGGATGCTACCTCGCGTAGCTCGGCCTCACACCGGGCGACACTCAGACTCACATAGAGAAAGAGGGAAGGAAACACACAAGGGGCAAAGGCTCCTACGTGAGATCAAAGCTTTCATGCATTCATTCATATCAAAACATACACCCTTAGCCTTCCTTATATAGGAGGAGGCTATAACAATTACACCCATAAACTTTACAAATAGCATATATGTCCTTAGCCTAATAAATCAAACCCACCAACCAACTATTGACTTTGTTGGTTTAATAAAATAAAATACACACTTTGACTATGACTAGCCTAATAAAACAAAAGGAAATAATACATGTAGTAAATACATGTATTTTACACACAATACACACGCAATACATAAATACGTGACGTCGAGTCTTCAGGCAGTCAAATCTCCGAGCCACAAACTCGGTGCGGGGGTGCGGCGTCCTGTAGTGGGCCCGGTGTCCCACCAACCCTCCCGGGGTAGCTGGAACTCAACTCCGTCGAGTAAGGGGGAACACCGCTATGGTAGTGCTCCAGTAGATCTGGATCGAGGCGCTGGAGATCTTCCCGGCTGATCCAGGAATCATCTGATGGTGGACGGTCCCACCAGCGGATAAAGTAGCACTGGTACACCCTCCTTCGTGTAGTGGTCACCTGCTTATCCAGTATCCTCTCAATTCACTCGCGCGGTGCTCTCGAGGCTGTGGGACGCACAGGGGTGGGCTCACTCTCAATAGGAGGAGAAGGCTCGAAAGGGTCACTAGGAATCGCTGTGGGTTCCTTGTAGGCCTCTAGATCTGCCACATGAAAAGTAGAGTTAATCCCATATTCGGGAGGTAAGTCCACAACATAAGCATTGGAGCCAATCTTCAGCAGAATTGGGAAGGGACCATCACTACGGGCTTGTAACTTTTTAACGGCTCCCGAGGGGAGTCGTTTGGGCCAGACTCGTACCATAACCAAGTCACCTTCTTGAAATTTATGGTGATGCCTATGCGAATCAGCTGACTCGTGCAGACTCTCGACATGATGTGCAAACTCTTCGGCTGACGTAGACATTCTAGACTCGAGGGGAGGGAGAATGAGATCCACGGCACATGGACTCTTGCTCACCCTGAGAAAACCCTTTTGAATGAGGTCCTCGACAATTCGTCGGAGCTCAGTATGCTCCTGAGGGTTCAGTTGGTAATGGGGAAGGTTGAGTAGGGTGGACCCGGGGACAGGCTCAATAGCGTTTTGTTCATCACGCATGGGAGGGAGTCGAGAAGGCAAGTCCTCGGGGACGATGCCTTGGAAGTCCTGTAGTATTGCCGGGACTTCAGTTGGGACTGAGACTCGGGACTCCTTGGGTGTGATGGTGACGTCAACAGCCAAAATAGGGGCACCTTCAGCAACCTCTTTGTTTAGCTCACCGACATTTATGGAGTCAAGACGCCTAACTAGGTCATGACTAACCTTAGGGGCCTCAAAAACGGGTGTGATAGATGCAGGAGAAGAGAGAAGGGGAGGTTTTCCTTCAGTGGGAGTTTGGGGATTCTCCTGAATTTTGGGAGTTCCAGTGGGGGTGGAGGTGGAACGCTTTACAGGGGTCACCTTTGGGGGTGCCGGGTATAATTGAATCTTCTTCCCGTTATGGGAGAAGGAACACTGATTGGACCGACCAAAGGTAGCGAGGTCTACATCATAGATCCATGGTCGTCCTAAGATGACGCTCCCGGCCTTCATAGGCATTATGTCACATAAGATTTGTCCTTGGTATGACTGGAATTGGATGGGAATGACACATGTGGTGGTGACTGGGATAGAAGTGTCATCGACCCAAGCCACGTTGTATGGCCTTGGATGAGGGTGTGTAGGTAGACCTAAACGGGAGACAAAATCTGAAGAGACTGCATTGATACAGCTCCCGTTGTCAAGGATTACCTTGCAGGGATGAGAGTTCACCATGATGTAGGTTTGGAAGATGGAGGTTCGACGCCAATCATCCTCCTGGGGTGTTGAGATACAACGAACTACACCGAATCTTTTCTGGCTAGAATTTTCGGTAATGTCTCCAACCTGCATGTACTCGACATGCGTGCCATCAAATATTACATCTATTTTCTCAAACTGGGTGATGAGGTCAGGATCGGCCATATATCTCTCCTGATCCATAGGTGTTTGTAGAGTTGAAATATGCTTTAGACGGCCTGATGAATTCCTAGACCAACGTGGCATGTACAAGCTCGGACCTAAATGATGCAGTCCTGGGACCGACAATTAGCAACGTGTGGGCCCAGTTGATATGCAAAGGGTCAATTTGAAGGGATCAGTCAGAAAAAGGTGTTCGCCCGTAGGCGAAGTAGTTATAAAACTACCTCTTGACAATTAGGGTGCCCTAATGCGGTAGTCTAAGGCCTAAAGATGGGTGCAAGCAAGCTGTCGTTTTCCGCCCATAGCGATGCACTCAGGAGACTGGCTGCATGGATCGGGCTCTCTCTTACTTTGCGCGGCAATTGGAAAGATACTAAATGAGTAAGTGAGGGGAGCACGTACCTAGCTAGACTTAAAAGTCTGACTCCGACCGGAGACGAAGGCGAGCAGGGACGTGCGTGCCCGCACGGTGTCGACGAAGCTTCACGGTTACAACAAAGTCACTCCACGCAGGGAGGATTTAACTTATTACAAAACCGCTTTAAAATTTCCCACGCATGGGAACAAATTATTTCAACTTTCTCTGCGCAGGGAGACTTACGGACACTCACACTCCGTAAATTACGGACTGTGTGTCAGTGACTGGGTGACTCGGGCACCTAGCAAGCCGTCGTTTGTGGACTTGGGTGCCACAATTGATAAATTACAAGATATATATAAATATATATATAGATATATATAAGATTATATATATCTCAAATATATATATATTATATATATTTAACTCCCTTTTTTTCAAACCCCCTTTTTTAAACAAATAATATATATAGATATATATATATAGATATATATATATAACATTATATATATTCAACACATTTTTTTCTCAACTTTCAACCTTTTTTTTCAAAACCTCCTTTTTTTGTCAAACTCTTTTTTTTTTAAACTTCAAACCTTTCTTTTCAAACTTCTCATTTTATTTTTCAAACTCTCTTTTTTTTCAATCTTGTCTTTATAACTTTCAAGCCCCCTTTGTTTCTTTTCAAACGTGACCACTGCGTGAATCACGCGGTCGGCGAGAAAAGAGGGACGACTGGGTCGGCGGTTGGCCACGTGTCCGAACGCGGGCGGCCACGGTGGGCGTTGCGGGCGCGGGTTCAATGGGCAGCGGTTGACGCGGATGGTGAGGCGATGGCGGGGATCGTGGCAGGCAGTGGCAGTGAAGGGGGGGAAGCGGCCCCAGCAAGTGCACCAGTCGCAGCAGCTGGTCGCGGGGGTTCTCGGGCGTCACGCCCTCGTCCGGCAGGTGATGCAGCAGGAAGGTGACGGCATGACTCCAAGCGGCTGGTGGTGGACCGAGGCGCCGGGGGAGTCGCAGGCACTGGGTTGTGGAGGTCGGCGTCCGGCGGTGCGAAGGTGAGGAGCGCAGTGGGGAGAGGAGCTCTTGGACGTCCGGCGTGTAGAAGGCCGACGTGGAGGTTAGCCAGAGGGGAGAGGGACGTGCATGCGGCGGTGAGGAGGAGTTCGACGGTAGCGTGGATGGCGGCGGAGGGGGTTGCGGTGACATGGGCGGCTAGCAGAGAGAAGAGAGAGGGGAGTCGGAGGTGCAGGAGGTGGTCAGAGGTGGTGAGGGTGAGGAGTGGAGGCCGTGGGCGGCTAGGCTGGGGTTGCGACTGTGTAGTGTTGCCGCGGGGAGATGAGAGGGAGGATGGGCTAGCAGGGAGGGGAGGTGGTGGTTATGGCTAGCAGAGGAGTAGCTGGACCGGTGAAGTTAGAAGGCGGCCGGCGGTGCGGCCAGCTCGCGGCACGGGCGGCGAGCCCCCTAGGCGCGGGCGGGCGCGGACCTGCTCGCGGGCGGAGAGACCTTGGCGGGCTCGGGCGGGTGCTGGCACAGGAGGCCGCAGGCGGCAGGGCGGCGGCCGCAGGCGGTGGCGGACGCTGGTGCTGGCAGCGACTGGCGCCGGCAGCGACGAGCGCGGTGGCCGACCGTTGCGGCCCAAGAGTTTAAACTCTTGGGCACGGGCGACGATGCAAGGGAGGGGGGCGTGAACTTTTTTCTTCAATTTCTTCTCTCAACCGTAATCTCCTACTTTCTCTTCTCCTTTTTTTCTCTCTCTACTAATATCTTCTTCTACTACTCTTCTTTGTTTTGTTTCTTTTTTTTTCCAATCTCTTTTGCTGCACTAAACGAGAGAGAGAGAGAGAGAGAGAGAGAGAGAGAGAGAGAGAGAGAGAGAGAGAGAGAGAGAGAGAGAGAGAGAGAGAGAGAGAGAACTGAGAGAGAAAGGGAGGGAGACAGGGAGAGAGAAAATAGAGAGAAAGAGTTTTAAAAATAAAATTCTTATTTTTTTTCTTCCTCTCTAACTTCTGTTTCAATCGAGAGCTTCCTCTTTCTTCTCTCTTTTTTTCTTTTCTTTTTCTTTTTTTTTCACTCTAGCAACGGAGAGAGAGAAGAAGAGGCGACGGAGACGTCGGGATCGACGGAGGCGCCGTGTTGGGCTCTGATACCAAATCTGACGCAGCGACGACGTGAAAATGGATCGACGGCAACTCCGGGACACGAACGGGACTGGATAGGATGCTACCTCGCGCAGCTCGGCCTCACGCCGAACGGTCTCACACCGGGCGACACTCAGACTCACATGGAGAAAGAGGGAAGGAAACACACAAGGGGCAAAGGCTCCTACGTGAGATCAAAGCTTTCATGCATTCATTCATATCAAAACATACACCCTTAGCCTTCCTTATATAGAAGGAGGCTATAACAATTACACCCATAAACTTTACAAATAGCATATATGTTTTTAGCATAATAAACCAAACCCACCAACCAACTATTGACTTTGTGGGTTTAATAAAATAAAATACACATTTTGACTATGACTAGCCTAATAAAACAAAAGGAAATAATACATGTAGTAAATACATATATTTTACACACAATACACATGCAATACATAAATACGAGACGTCGAGTCTTCAGGCAGTCGAATCTCCGAGCCACAAGCTCGGTGCGGGAGTGCGGCGTCCTGTAGTGGGCCCGGTGTCCCCACCAGGAAGCAATCACTATGGATATTGTGACTGGGTTACCCAGATCAACAAAGGGCAATGACTCTATATGGGTGATCGTGAATCGATTTTCAAAGTCTGCACATTTCCTTCTTATGAAGGTGAAGCAATCGGTGGAAAGTTTGACAAGACTATATGAAGATAACATCGTCAGACTTCACGGGATTCCAAAGTCAATCATCTCCGACAGGGATCCCCGGTTCACATCCAGACGGTGGCAAGGATTGCAGGAAGCTTTTGGTTCGCGGCTCAAATTCAGTTCAGCTTTTCACCCGTAAACTGACAGTCAGTCCAAAAGGATGATTCAGATACTGCAGGACATGCTTAGGACTTGTGTTCTGGATTGGAAGGGTGATTGGGAGCGACATCTACTTCTGGTAGAATTTGCTTATAACAATAGCTTCCACGCCAGTATAGGCATGGCTCCATTCGAGGCACTATATGGTAGACCTTGTAGATCTCCGTTGTGTTGAGAGGAAATAGGGGACATGCAGCTTGTGGGGCCAGAAGTTGTACAAGAAACATTTGAAAATATCCGGGTGATCAGATAGAAATTGACGACAGCACAAGACCGACAGAAGAGCTATGTTGATAACCGAAGGAAGGAGCTGACCTTCGAAGTTGGTGATCACGTTTTCCTCAAGGTGTCTTTGACAAAAAGAATCGGTCGGTTCGGCAAACGTGGGAAGCTAAATCTACGGTTCATCGAAATGTTCAACATTCTAGAGAAATTAGGGAATGCGGCATATCGGTTGGCTTTACCTCTGTCTCTGGAGGAAGTACATCCGGTGTTCCACGTGTCCATGCTGAGGTGGTACGTGCATGATCCGGCACACGTGATCAGTTCTGAGCAGATGTAATTTCAGCAGAATCTATCTTATGAGGAGCAACATGTTCGAATTCTGGACCGCAAAGAGTAGGTGTTGAGGACTAAAGTCATTCCATTGATGAAGGTACTATGGAGGAATTTCTCGCAGGAGGAGGTAACGTGGGAACTAGAGGAAGGGATGAAGAAGAAGTACCCTCCATTATTCGGTATGTAATCTAATCCCAAACTTCGAGGATGAAGTTTTCTTTAAGGGGAGAGGGTGTAATGCCCTATAAATTTACTATTTAGTATTTTATTTATTTAATAAAAAAATTATTATATTTAAATGTTTAAATTATTAGTATTATTAAATTTATTTAAGTCATGGTAAAAAAAGAGGGGAAAGAAAGAAAAGAAAGAGATTTAAAGGTTAAGAGAAAGACAAAAAAGACAAACAAAGTAAAAAAAAATATTGAAGAGGTTAAATGAAGAAAAAAGAAGATGTGGTTAATATAAAACTTAAAGGGGGCTAAGTATTTAAAAAAAAGAAACAAGGGTCTAAATGTAAAATAAAAATAAAAAAATCGTCGACGGAACAGTCGCCCACGCGCGCGCGCGCGGGCGCGCGCAAGCTCGACCGACTTCATCTTAAAAAAAATAGTTTTTATTATTAATTTATTTAAACCTTTATCTTAAGTTTAAACCTCTTATTCATTTAGTCAATCTCCATGTGCCATATAGCTATAAAAAAAGAGAAAAATATGAGATAGTCAAAGAAAGGTACTTAGTGGGTTGGTGAGTCTTTAAATGTCTTTTTTATTTAAATAGTATTAAAATAAATGTTTAATCTCTACCCTTGATTAAAATCAAAGGTTAAGATTGATTAGAGGAAAATCCCTATAAATAGCTATGAGAGGGGCTTTATTTGCTCTTCTTGGAGGCTGGCTACGTGAAGTGCTAAAGAAGAAGGTGCAGGGCTTATTAAGGAGATGTTTAAGCTTTATTAAGGTAAGGGATTTAGCATTAATCCTCTTGATTAGTATGATTAGCATATTTAAAATGATTTATGGTGTGTTAATTAGCATCCATAGAGATAATTAAATCCAGAGATATGTATTTCACCATGTGTGATCACATCTAGGCGAATTATCATGAGATCATTAGTGTTAAGGCATGTGATTAAAGATAAAATAAAGTGATTAATATACTATAATTAGCAATGGTGCATGATAAATTTAGAAAGTTTCCAGAATCATGGGATCTGATATTATAAGCTCTCTGTAAAAATTTCAATGTCTGATTCAAATTATATTCACGTTTATAAATATTTTAATATTATCTTAAAGGTGTTTAATTATACTAAAAGTCTAAAGGGGTGATATAAAATCACCATAAATTATAGGAATACATCTTACTATGAGACGCACGTGTAGAAAAAGTTTCATTATTTTTAGACCACGATATTTCTGTTAATCAATTTTTAATACATGTAAAGAAAATACATAATTATATAGAAATTATATATACTGTTCATAAAAATCTTACGATTTCACAGTATAGTTATTACAATGTGTGTGATGTATTCTTAAAATACCAACAATTATAGATGTCTGTAAGTGAACTTACAGAATTTTTAATAAGTTATTAGAAGTATACAATTGTGAGATAAACAGAAATACTTTATCAAAAATTTTAAAACTTTACCAGACGAATTAAATGCATGTTATAACGAATTTATTAAAATTACATATTATTAGGATTAGAGAATCTTGACTTGTATAATTTTTAATGTTTGAACAAATAATTAAAAATATTGAATAAATATTAATATTCTTTAAAAAATCTTGAGAATGTTAAAAAACTGATATAAAATATTTTTAAGTTAATGGTTAGTATATTTTAGTCATTTTGAACATTTTGAATAATTTTATCTATTTAAAAGTTATTGTTGTAAATCTTAAAAACTGATATAAAATTTTAGACATTCGAAATACTGAATGAAAAATGGTGATTTTTTCTCATATATGATATTACTATCTGGAACAATGTTTTGTAAATTTTGAGAAATTTTCTAATCATTGTGGATATATTTAGTTAATTTATTACTCATGATGTATTTTTGTTATTCTATCAAAATATTAGTAATACAGTGTGAAAAATAATAAAAAGTTTCAAAAATGATATTTATGTTATAAATGATGGTTTGAAAAATTATTGTGACTTTTATAGTACTGTGGTTAAATTTAGTAATTTTTCATGTATAGGAGAATTTAAATGATTATGGAATTTGAATTCATGCATGAAAAATTATAAAAACTTTTCTGTGTAATGTTACGTACAACTGTGATCTTCAGTAAAATTTTAATGATCTTCTGAACATGGTAGCTAAAGTTAGTCAATTTATGATTCATGATTGAGTATAAATAACTCTGGAAAAATTATGAATACTACCTGAAAATTGATGATAATTTTATGTTTCGATCCTACATGTTAATGTGTTTGTTCTCTAAAATTACAACCAATTCTGAGTTCTGTGAACAGAATTAGAAATTTTTGATATATATATGGAGTATAAGTAATTTTGGAAAAATTATAAATACTGCCTGAAAAATGATGATAATTTTCTATTTTGATCCCTCCTGTAAATGTATTGATTCCCTGAAATTTCAAGGCATCATGATCTTAGTAAATAGAATTAGCATTTTTGATATATATATATATATATATATATATGCCCTTATATTTGGATAAGTTGAGAATTTCATAAATAAAAAAAAGATTTTCAGTACTGGCATATTTTATACTTAATGTTCACAGCATGAATTTTTGAGTGGCATGTGTCCATTTCATATAAGTTATATTTATAATCACTGTACTATTATTATTGCCAAATGGACACTGTCACCATAGGGGGAGACTGGAACCAAGTCATAGAAATACCCCTATGGGGAGGTTCACACTGTACTGGCCCCAAGGGTAACGGGGATGAAATCCTGGAGGTGGACAAGTACCACTGGTTAAGGTGGAGAGGACTTCTCTCGGTTCTGTGCAGTAACCAAAACTCATCACTATTTACCTAGGTGATCGAGTACCGACTGACTGTCCTTCTAGTGGTGGTTTGGGCACTGTGTCTTGACTATTTACCATTGTTACTACTCACTGAATTGAAATTGAAACTACTATTACTGCTTACTGAATTGATATTGAAACTACTGTTACTGCTTACTGAATTGATATTGAAACTACTGCTATTGATCACTGAGTTGTTATTGAAACAACTATTACTGTTCACTGAATTGAAATTGGAAATGATTTTACTGTTCACTGAATCGATATCGAAACGACTGTTACAGTTCACTGAATTGATATTGAAATTACTGTTACTACTCATTGAACTGATATTGAAACTAGTGTTATTGCCCACTGAACTGTTATTACATTTCACTGTTATTACACTGTAAATGTTTACTGTTATTGAATCTCCAGTATATCAAATGGTGATTTGAAAAATGGCAGATTAAGTCTGTTTGGATCCTTTCACTATGCGTGAGACTTTACTCCGCCTTGTACTGGGATCATTCTATTAATAAATGAATCGAATTATAATGCATGGTAATATTTACTAATGTTGATTGCTCATTTACTTTGTCATTGATAGAAAAAAATTTTAATGTACATGCTTTATTTGTAAAATGCTAATATCATGACTTATGATCGTAAAAATTGAAATTGGGTTAAATGTATTAATCTCATGTGTTATCTAATTGAAATTATGTCTAAGAATGGATTTTAAAATGAAATACCATAAATCACTTTGGATATGTTCATACATGTTATGACTGGGGACTATGCCTAGTCTCTTATCGGGTCTATTCGTCGACTCACTTGTTGAACATTTTCAGGAGAAGTGGTAGAAGAAAGCGAGGAGTGATCTTGCAGAGTTCTGACCGCAGCTTGGATTTACTACGTGTTATTATCATAGGTAGTTGAGAAAAAATATGTGTGTGAAATTTGGTTATGTAATAAATGACTTGTTAAATCGTTACCTTTATTTCGACCTATGTGGATGAAGTCTTTTGACTGTAAGCTGACTGATTGAGTAATTTTATTTCCGCTGCAATGATATCTCAATGTTTATGTGGAATTCTCTGCCGTAATTGTACCGTTTGGGTTGTCCCACTGTGACGTTTCGATCGGAATCCGACGTGAGTCTTTACAACATGACCGGGTTTACGAGTAGGGACGTGACAACCGAGCTGCTGCCCTGCTACTCCCCCACCCCAGAGCTTAGTTGTTGCCCTCCTCCCACCGGGGACCACGTCCCCTCCCCCTGGTAGGCACCCCTCCCCTGCTTGCACCCCCTTCAACGAGAGGAACCCCCAGCCCCGTTGGCTTGCTGCCCTTCTCCAGCTGGCGGCCCTGTCCCCTCCCCTTGGTAAGCCCCCCTCCTCTAACCCCCCCCCCCCCACACACACGCACACACAGCGAGAGGAAACCCCCCCCATCGATAAGCCCAAGAGAGAGAGTGAGAGTGGCCACGATTGCAGAAGCTATATTTGACAATTCTTATGTTCCATCACCTCAATTCTGACATTCGTCAACCACATAGACTTTTTGATAATAGTTAGACGATTGTAGGGGTTTATATACACACAGTAAGATTGGAGGGACTAATAAGTAATTCACTAAGATTGTAGAGACTAATATGTGAAAATTCTTTTAAAAATATTTTTAGTTTTTAAATCAACATAGATCGGTAAGTTTCCTCATTATTCAATAGACTATTGAAGATGAATCAATGAAGAAAACATGAAAATACGGTTATATTCGAACCCTTGAATGGAAGGATGGAAAGCCACTTTAAAATATCAATCTAATCTAGCAAAATACCTTAAAATTGTTCTCTAGGTCATACACAATACATTTCATGCCTAAATCTATAAAAAAAACTCAAGGTTTGGCAAAAACACTTTAGTGAAACCACGTGAATCCTCGGGAAACTCTTGGGTGAAGTTGCTTTGCAACAAAGAATCACTCCCAATCGCATTGTGAAAGGGATATAAGCGAGGGTGTTTAAATCATCAATTTCGAATCAATCGTATAAGGTTCGTGTTGTACTAGATCGCACGATCTAGTACTAGACCTTATCGAATCAGCATACCAGGAGACTAGTTCGCCCCTTGTACGATCTAAGGGGAAACTTGGTCCAACGAGTTTTCTCATCATTCAATAGGTTATATTAGATATGAATCAATGAATATTTAATATTTTAAATAATTTTATTTAATTCTTTTCTATTTTTAAAATTTACATAATGATTTTTAAAATTGAAGCGAAATCAATCTAGATCTAAGGGGAAACTTGTTCATATTTTCCCACCTTTCAATATGCTATTAGATATGAATCAATGAATATTTAACTAGGGATGTCAATGATTATCGAATTCTTTTCGGATTTCAAGGTGTCATATAAAGTGTCCATTTCGAGCCAACCTTCTCTCTCCCCCTGTCCCTTCTCTTCTCGTAACTTCTCTCTTTCTCTTTATGGCCAAAGATTCTCCGATCTGGTAGCGTTCCTCCTCAACGATCTTGGTGACAACGATTGTGATCTTGACAACAACCACCCATAATGTCTCTGTGTGTGTGCGCATCCCCACCCACTGGGTAGGGTGCTGGCGTAGGGGTGGAAAACCCCCTCCGTCAAGTTTTGTCTACTCTCTCTCTCTCTCTCTCTCTCTCTCTCTCTCTCTCTCTCTCTCTCTCTCTCTCTCTCTCTCTCTCTCTCTCTCTCTGCGCACGCGTGTACTCCCCTACTAATACCGAAGGGGGAGATCCCCCTCTCTCTCGCCATGTGCATCCCACTTGCTCGGTGATGATTCCTACGCCAAAGGGAGAACCCCCCTCCGCCACCCTTTATTTACTCTCTCTCTCTCTCTCTCTCTCTCTCTCTCATGATTCCTATGTCAAAGAGGGAACCCCCTCCGACACCCTCTCTCTCTCTCTCATAATTCCTACGTCAGAGGGGGAACCCCTCTGACACCCTCTCTCTCTCTGGTGCATACTCGCTGTGTCTAGGGATGTAAATAGAACGGGTTCGGCTCGGGTAGACCAATACCATACCCTATCTGTGAAATTTTTACACATATCATACCCGGATAATATCCTATTACTTTTACAGGTATGGATATATGTATATGTAAGGTTCCACACAGTACAGTTCGGGCAACGCAGCGGATATTAAAAAAATTTATTCACCCGAACCCGGCTTGATGGAATCCTAAATCCATGCTCTAATCTACGCATTAATCACCCCAACCCCTAGCTACGGGTTACAGATTTCACCTTGCGCGGAACGACGTTGTCCGCAGTGCTCGATGCAGAATCTCAGGAACACCGAGCCGCACAGAAGTATGGCCTCTAGAGCTGATCCACACGAATCCTTACGCAGCGACGGCGTCCTCCCGGCACGATCTTCCCGTTCTTTCCCTTTCTGGAGAGAGAGAGAGCAAGAGGGAGGAAAGGGGGGGAGGAGCTAATCCTTCTCTCTTGCCTTAATGCTTGATTAGGCCAAGGGGGGAGAGAGCATCTTCGTAAGGCTCATATATATAGATTTAGGACCTTTTCAAAAGAGACCATAAAGACCAAAATTATATATATGACCTTTATATTATTATACATATGTATTAAGCCCTTTTTATACTCCTTTCCAAAAGGAATTAAAGGGAATTAATATATACATTTGTACAATAATAATCTGTCACCAAAGAATCCATTGTGTGTGATCCTCTAGGCCCATAGTCACTCTAGTTTAAGGCCCATTAACTTCTAATTTCTAATTAGAAGTAAATTAAACTTATTATTCACTTCTACCAGAGTCGAATAATAGTTTAATTTATTCCGAACCTTTGATCACGTTGGGTCAAGTAAATCCGCGTGATCCTAGAGGACACCGGGTTTAAACCAGCCCGTCTGGTACCTATAAGTCTAAAGTTGCCGCATCGCTATAATCCCTCGCTCCTTCTATGCGTCTGGTTCGATCGGGGGTATGATTTCTGTCAAACCCCATGATCGTGCCATTTGACCATGACCTCCTTAAAGTGTATGACGTCCATTCTAAACGAACTCACACGACTCTGGCCAGGGATTTAACGTAGCGTCAGTGTCATGACCCGTTAACTGTCTGATATATACCCGATAGTGAGCGATCCCCTCTTGACCATTGATGTAACGACCCGAGAATCTGATTACCGGGAAGGCCCGATAACCCGAGACTCGCACCGTCACCCACGAGTCCGAAGACTTGGAAGGGTTAAAAGGATGGTGTGGAGACTACACAAGTATCACAAATAATTACAGAAATTAAACAGTTATATAATTAAGCAGGAAATAAATTAACATTTTACCTGATACATGGTCCATAAGATATAATAAAATAACAACAGTAATAGTCCACAACTAGTACAGAGACAAGAAAGAAAAGTACAGCTACACGGGACATACCCCAGCTCTGACCACTGGCACTAACGATGGGCACATGAACCACGCTGAGCCTCAGACGCGCTTCCCCGAGGCCGCGACTAGGGCTGTCAATGGGCCGGGCCCGGGCCGGGCTTAGGTCGGCCCGGCCCGGGCCCGACTTCTCAATATTAAGGCCCGAGCCCGGCCCGGGCCCGACTTATGTCGGGCCGGGCCGAGTCGGGCCCGACATTATGTAAAAATTTCAAAGCCCGACTAAGGCCCGGCCCGACAACTTAAATAAAATAATAAAAATAATAATATAAAACATATAATCTCACTAAATTAATTAAAATTTTGATATTAATTACATAATTTGTGTAAAAAGAGAGTTTTGAAATTTATCATTAAGTAAAATAACATAGTTTTAACTAAATAATTTTTAAATTTTGATGTGGGAATAAAAAAAAAGAACGGGTCGGGCCGGCCCGCGGGCCGAACTCAAAGCCCGAGCCCGGCCCGCGGGTCAAGTCGGGCCGGGCTTTTAGGCCCGACTAAAAGCCCGTGGGCCGAAAATGACCTTGCGGCCCGGCCCGAAATCGGGCCAAGCCCGCGGGCCTATCGGGCCGGCCCGGCCCATTAACAGCCCTAGCCGCGACTCACCTGAAACACGGTGAAAACACGTAGGGAATGAGTCTCGGAACAAGACTCAGTAGGGATCACTCGAACCCTACCTCGCAAACGGAGAAACCGTTACGCTAGCAGTAAGCGAGTACCTCGGAAATGTAAAGTCTTGCAATCTACAAAACACCGATCTCACGGCACGAAAACCGACACAAGTGCCACAGTGGAACAACCGGAACACCACGGTCAACATGACAAAACCCAAAGGTCGAAGTCGCACGACTGACAGTCGGTCACTCCCGACTCGACAGGAGTACCTCCCACTAGAAGCGAGACAGGATGCGTCCATTGATGACTTAGTCCGCGTCTCAGGTGTCTCCCTCCGGCCCAGCGAGAACTGAGACACCGTACAAGTAACCACAAACAAGTGACTAGCTAGGGTCACGCTCGTCAGCGTGGGTCCAACCGCCCCCAACCACATGTGCACACACAGGCCGTCCGCCCCTGGCCTAGCCTCTAACTGGTTTTCCCCTCAGCCAGACTCTGGCTGCTAGACGCAGGGCCCGACGGTAAACAGTCTAAAAACCGTCCTCTGGGTAAGCTCGTACACCTACTCTAGGGTGAGACCAGCACACGCGTACTGGTGGGCTACGACTAGTGGAGGGTCACTAAAGGAGTAGACTCTCAAGTCAATGGAAAATAACGTCCGCATCCGACGACGTACGGGGACCGTCCCACGTACTAGCACCGTCGCACGGCGACCACGGTCGGAAAAGAAACGGGGTTGCAAATCACCTGGGGTAACCCTGAGCCTGACGATCTACCCTAGACGCGTCACAGGCTCTGACGGTCTACGGCTGGACCGTCACAGCTGACAGCCCAACACAGGGGCGTCAGACCCTCGGTGCAAAAACGATTGTGACGCGCCTACGCTGGTGCGTCACAGGCCCTGACGCACCCAGCCTGATGCGTCACAGGCTCTGACACACCCAGCCTGATGCCTCACAAAGCACGAAGGAACAAACTGTGACGCGTGCCACTCGGTGCATCACAGACTGTAACAGACCAAGTCTGGTGCGTTACAGGGTGGGAATGCGTCCACTCTAACGCACCCACACAGGGGCGTCACAATGCTGTGACGCGCCAGTCCTGGTGCGTCACAGGCCTTGACCCCCAATGGTCAAAACCAACGGTAATGCCAACGGTCGACTCGTCCTTGACGGTCTAACCCAAGCGCGTCACAACGCATGTGGCGGTCTATCGTGGGACCGTCACAGCCCCCAGACCCCAAATGGCTAAAAATAGGGTTGTGATGCACCCACCTGGGCGCGTCACATGGTGTGACGGTCACTGGAAGGACCGTCACACCGGTCCGACGATGAAACGGCGTGAACCGCCCAAAAATTCTAACCACGCCCCCATGCCTCCATAGGAGAGGGGAAAATCAAAGGGGAAGACCCCTGGGGACCCCTAGCATGCTTCTAAGCCATCAGAACACCGAATCGCGACCTAAAAACATAGATCGGGCGAACTCTCCCAAAATCATGCTTTTGCCCAAACTCGCTCAAAGACACCCCTCTCGGCTCCCATTCGGCCTACAAAACACGGGGGATGACGGGATGAGCATAGGGATTTGTCCCCCTACCTCAATGGAGCAAAAGCTCCGCCGAATCGAGCTCAAATCACGAAGAACGCTTTTAGAAACCCCGGTCCTTCACGCTTCCCACGAACACCGCACGCCCACGAGCTAGTCTCGCAGCCGCCCACGCAACCGCACCGTCGCCCCGCCGCCGTCTGCAGCCGGAGAGAGGCCCGCCGCGATCGAATGAGAGAGAGAGGGGAAGAGGGGGGCGGTTCTCACTGTGGGAGGAAGAAGAAGAAGAAGAAGAAGGGTGGGGGGAGAGAGAAAAAGGGGGGTATTTATAGAAAATTCAAAAATTTTAGAAAATACCAAAAAATTAAAAAATACAGTTCCGCGATCATCGGAACGCACCGATCGCAATGGTACCACTCTCGCCTAGGTGAACAACTCGGTTCACCCGCAACGAGGTTCCGAAGGAATTACCGAAACACACACCGGGAATCGGAGAACACACGCGGAAAAGTCGCGGAACGCTTCCGGCCCTCCGAAACAACTCCGGATCGCGCCGATCCGAACACGAAAGATGTCTGAAACGAAATTTTAGACACAACAGAGCCGGACACTCTGAGAAACCAGATCCGAGACCCATGAAGAAGGATTCGAATGGTCTGGGATATTACAGCCCTCCCCCCTTAAAGAATTTCATCCTCAAATTTGAGAACAACCCAAGGGGAAAGAAGAGGAAGACTCACTCAAACAAGTAAGGAAACTACTGACGCATCTCGTCCTCACGCTCCCAAGAAGCCTCACCACCAGAGTGTCGCTGCCACACCAACTTAACCAAGGGGATGACCTTGTTCCGCAAGCGCTGCTCTCGCCTATCCTCCACGCAGACTGGAAACTCTGGGAGAGAAAGATCTGGAGTCACCTCGTGCCAAACAGAATCCTCAAGCACATGAGAGTCATCGGGCATATACATCCGCAACATCGAGACGTGGAACACGTCATGCACCGACGCCAACTCAGGGGGTAACTACAACCGATAAGCAACCTCACCGATGCGCTCCACGATGAGAAAGGGACCAACATAGTGGGAACTCAACTTTCCATGCCGCCCAAAGCGCATCACCCCCTTCATCAGAGAAACTCTCAAGAACACGCGATCACCCACGGCGAACACGAGAGGCTGCCGCCTACGGTCAGCATAACTCTTCTGCCGACTCTGGGCCGCCAACATGTTCTGACGAACCAGGTGCACAACATCCACACACTGCTGCCCCAACTCTGGTCCCGTCAAAACACGCTCACCAACCTCAAACCAATCTAGTGGAGTCCGACACGGACGCCCATACAACGCCTCATAAGGAGCCATGCCGATGCTCGAATGATAGCTGTTATTATAGGCAAACTCCACCAACGGTAGGTGATAAATCCAACTCCCCTGCCACTCCAGGCAGTAGGATCTCAGCATGTCCTCCAAAGTCTGGATGGTCCTCTCTGACTGACCATCTGACTGAGGATGATACGCCGAGCTAAAAGTCAAATCCGTGCCAAGAGCTCGCTGGAAACTCCTCCAGAATCCAGAAGTGAAGTGCGGATCCCGATCCGACACGATGGAAATGGGAATCCCATGCAACGGGACGATCCGCTCCACATAAAGATGAGCCAACTTAGGCACGCTCCAGTTGACTTTGACCGGTAACAACCGAGTCACCCTCGTCAGCCTATCCACCAGCAACTAAATACTGTCCTGCCCAATCGGAGTCCTCGGCAATCCCACCACGAAATCCGTGGTCACATGGTCCCATTTCCACGCGGGAACATCCAAGGGCTGGAGAGTACCTCCCGGTCGCTGATGCTCTGCCTTCACCTGCTGACAGGTCAGGCACCTGACCACAAATTCGGCGACATCTCTCTTCATGCCAGGCCACCAGAACTGCCTCCGCAAGTTCCGATACATCTTCGTCGCACCCGGGTGTACGGTGTACCTGCTCCCATGAGCCTCGTGCAACACCGCACGATGAACATGCTCCTCAGCTGGGACGTACAGCCTACCACGGAATCGCACGGCTCCGTCCTCACCGAGCTCCACATCAGCCAAAGCCAAAATCCGGGGCAACCCAGGGTCTGCATGCTGAGCCTCTATCACTTGACGATGGATAGCAGGCGTGACAGTCAGACTCGTAAGCACCGCTAACCCTGGCTCCTGGGGAATCATGAGCATGAACGAAACTTCAGGCACTTGTTCCCAGAGCCTCCACTTCCTCAACATCAAGGTACTTACCGCGACCTTCCGACTCAAGGCATCGGCGACGACATTTAATCCTGCCCGACTGATAAGACAGGGTGAAGTCATAATCCTTCATGAACTCCATCCAACGCCTCTGCCTGAGGTTAAGGTCCCTCTGCGTGAACACATACCTCAAACTCTGATGGTCAGTGAACACCTCGAACCTCTCACCGTACAGATAATGCCTCCAGATCTTCAGCTCGAAGATCACAGCCGCCAACTCCAGGTCATGGGTAGGGTAGTTCTCCTCGTGGGGCTTCAGCTGCCAAGATGCATAAGCCACCACTCTACCATGCTGCATCAACATAGCACCCAATCCGACCCCGGAAGCATCTGTACACACCACAAAACCTCCCGATCCAGAAGGTAAAACCAACACCAGAGCCGAGGTGAGCAATCTCTTCAGTTCCCTGAAACTCTGCTCACACTCCTCAGACCAGACGAAAGGCACATCATTCCGCGTAAGTCTAGTCATCGGGGCCGTAATGCGAGAAAAATTCTGAATAAACCACCGATAATAGCCCGCAAGCCCCAAGAAACTCCGAATCTCTGTCACAGACCTCGGTCTCGGCCACTGCATTACTACCTTGACCTTGGCGGGGTCCATAAAAATACCATGACCAGAAATCACGTCCCCCAAAAAGTGCACCTCACTAAGCCAGAACTCGCACTTACTGAGCTTCGCATACAACTGGTGATCTCGCAACGTCTGCAGCACCACACCCAAATGGTACGCGTGCTCCTCAGCAGACCGCGAATAAACAAGGATGTCGTCCATAAATATGACCACGAACTGGTCCAGATACGGACGAAACACCCTCTGCATCAAGTCCATGAAGGCTGCGGGGGAATTGGTGAGCCCGAACGGCATCACCAGAAACTCATAATGCCCGTACCTTGTACTGAACGCAGTCTTCTCCACATCGGACTTGTGAATCTTCAGCTGATAGTAACCGGACCGCAAATCAATCCGCGAGAACACTCGCGCAGACTGAAGCTGGTCGAACAAATCATCAATCCGCGGCAACAGATACTTGTTCTTAATGGTCACCTCATTCAGCTGCCGGTAGTCGATGCACAGCTGCAAGCTACCGTCCGTCTTCTTCACGAACAACACTAGCGCACCCCAAGGGGAAAAGCTAAGACGAATGTACCCCTTGACCAGCAGCTCCTGCAACTGCGCCCTCAACTCCCTCAACTCAGCTGGGGCCATACGGTAGGGAGCCTTCGCCAAAGGTCCCGTACCAGACGCAATCTCGATCACGAAATCAATCTCCCGCTGGGGAGACAATCCAGGTAAGTCCTCCAAAAAAATATCGGGAAACTCGCACACCATCGGAATGTCCTCGACATCCGGCTCCACCCGGTCTGCCACAACCACGGAGGTGAGAAAATCCTGACAATCCGCATCAAGCAAACGACGAGCTCGAATCGCAGAAATAAGAAAGCGGGAAGAGGAAGACCTGATACCTTGAAAATAGAAGGTGGGTCCGTGAAGTGGCCGGAAATAAACCCTCTTTGAGCCGCAATCCACCAACGCATGATGTGGCTCGAGCCAATCCATGCCCAAAATCACATCAAAGTCCTGAAGCGGCAACGCATAGAGCATAGCCGGCAAAGTCCGCCCTTCAACCCACACAGGAACCTCATCGAAGCAATACGGAGTGATCATAAAATCACCCGAAGGTAACTCTACTGTCAAATCACAGGACAACTGGGTCACCGGCTCCTCAATACTCAGCGCGAAATCCTCCGAAACAAACGAATGAGACGCGCCAGAATCGAACAAAATCTGAGCCGCACAACCCAAAATCTGAACGGTACCTTCCACGAGCTGCGACGCCACTGCCTCTGCCCTGGTCATGTGTGTGATCTGACCTTGAGCTCTTTGCCTGCCTCCCACACTAGATGACTTGGGTAGCGGCGGATATTGTCCCTGCTGATGCTGCCTCTGATGCGGGGGAATCTGCTGCTATTGAGGAAAATGTTGCTAATGCTACCTCTGAGGATAGTCACGCGCCATATGCCCTAGCTAGTCACACCGGAAACAAACTATCGGCGCTGTGCACTGCCTGCCTGGATGGTACTCGCTATACCGTGGGCACGATCCTCGCGATCCACCCACTGATCCCTGACACTGAAAAGGAATCGGCTGATGTACACTGCCCGATGACGCCTGCCCCTGATCCTTGTGCTTCTTACGAAAATTCTTCTTATGGAACTTCTTGACTTTCGAGCCAAAAGACACAGATCCTGTCACCGACGTTGCCGGTGCCGGTGCTCCTGAACCACCCAACGCATGCTGATAGGAACCTTACTGTTGGGTAGTTGACTGCTGGCTGCGACCCGACAAAGACTGCCCCTGGCTAATCGGTCCTTGAGTCCTCTGCATATCCATCTCCAAGGAAGCCGCAACACGAGACGATGTCTCCAGATCATTGGCCGCATTCGCGATCAAATGGTGCCTCAGCTCCTGCCTCAAGCCATGTACGAACTGTGTGGTCTTCACCCTCTCATGCTCCATGATATGAGGTGCATACCGACCCAGCTCAACAAATCGGGCCCTGTACTACAACACGGACATGTCGCTCTGAACCAGCTATAAAAACTGACGCATCCGCTGCGTAGCAATATACTCTGGACAGTAGGTACGCTCGAAAGCACTAACAAAGTCACTCCACGTAATCTGCTCAAGTGGACGAAGCTGGAAAGACGTCTTCCACTCGGAAGACCACCACTCCCGAGCCGTACCCTGCAACTGGTTGTAGGCCAACATCACTCTATTTTCCGCAGTACACCGCATGGAACTGAACACCCGCTCCATCTCGTCGAGCCAACTCTGAGCCATATCAGGGTCTGGCTTACCGCCGTAGTAAGGTGGATGGAACTGCATGAAATCTCCCACTGCTCGACCTGGCCCACCCCTAGTCGACGAGCCCTCACCAGCCTCTCCGCCGAACTGCTGCGACATAAGCTGGTACATGCCACGGAAGAAATCCTCGGCCCCCAGAAACCTCGCAGCATCCGCTGCCTCGGTGGCCGGAGGTGGCGCTCTACTATGGTCCTCCTGCTCCCGCTGAACCTCTTGCTGGATCTCCTGACCTCCAACCGACTGCCCCTGCCGAGAGCGAGTGCCCCGCCTCGACGCCATGCTCGCTCCTGGAGCAAAAGATAGGAAACACGGGAACAGCAAGGTTAAGCAAAACACACGATGCCCGATGCTAGTGTCACCCGTACATCATCGCTGTGGACTAGTGGACCGCTACAATTACTTATGATTCTTCTATAATCCCACAACCGCGCTCTGATACCAGCTGTAACGACCTGAGAATCCGATTACCGGGAAGGCCCGATAACCGGAGACTCGCATCGCCACCCACGAGTCCGAAGACTCGAAAGGGTTAAAAAGATTGTGTGGAGACTACACAAGTATCACAAATAATTATAGAAATTAAACAATTATATAATTAAACAGGAAATAAATTAACATTTTACCTGATACATGGTCCACGAGATATAATAAAATAACAACAGTAATAGTCCACAACTAGTACAGAGACAAGAAAGAAAAGTACAGCTACACGGGACATACCCCGGCTCTGACCCCTGACACTAACGTTAGGCACCTGAACCACGCTGAGCCTCAGACGCGCTCCCCCGAGGCAGCGACTCACCTGAAACACGGTGAAAACACGTAGGGAATGAGTCTCGGAACAAGACTCAGTAGGGATCACTCGAACCCTACCTCGCAAATGGAGAAACCGCTACGCTAGCAGTAAGTGAGTACCTTGGAAAGGTAAAGTCCTGCAATCTACAAAACACCGATCTCACGGCACGAAAATCGACACACGTGCCACAGTGGAACGACTGGAACACCACGGTCAACACGACAAAATCTGAAGGTCGAAGTCGCACGACTGACAGTCTATCACTCCCGACTTGACAGGAGTACCTCCCACTAGAAGCAAGACCGGATGCTTCCACTGACGACTTAATCTGCATCTCAGGTGTCTCCCTCCGTCCCAGCGGGAACTGAGACACCGTATAAGTAACCACAAACAAGTGACTAGTTGGGGTCACGCTCGTCAGCGTGGGTCCAACCACCCCTAACCACGTGTGCACACATAGGCCGTCCGCCCCTGGCCTGGCCTCTAACTGATTTTCCCCTCAGCCGGACTCTGGTTGCTAGACGCGGGGCCCGACGGTAACCAGTCTAAAAATCGTCCTCAGGGTAAGCCCGTACACCTACTCCCGGGTGAGACCAGCACACGCGTACTGGTGGGGTACGACTAGTGGAGGGTCACTAAAGGAGTAGACTCTCAAGTCAACGGAAAACAACGTCCGCATCCGACAACGTACGGGGACCGTCCCACGTACCAGCACTGTTGCATGGCGACCACGGTCAGAAAAGAAACGGGGTTGCAAACCACCCGGGGTAACCCTGAGCCTGACGGTCTACCTAAGACGAGTCATAGGCTCTGATGGTCTATGGCTGGACCGTCACAACCATCTGACAGCCCAACACAGGGGCGTCAGACCCTCGGTGCAAAAATGACTGTGACGCGCCTACCCTGGTGCGTCATAGGCCCTGACGCACCCAGCTTGATGCGTCACAGGCTCTGACACACCCAGCCTGATGCGTCACAAAGCATGAAGGAACAAACTGTGACGCGTGCCACTCGGTGCGTCACAGACTGTAACGGACAAAGTCTGGTGCGTTACAGGGTGAGAATGCGTCCACTCTAACGCACCTATACAAGGGCGTCACAAGGCTGTGACGCGCCAGTCCTGGTGCATCACAGGCCTTGACCCCCAACGGTCAAAACCAACGGTAATGCCAACGGTCGACTCGTCCCTAACGGTCTATCCCAGGCGCGTCACAGTGCCTGTGGCGGTCTATCGTGGGACCGTCACAGCCCCCAGACCCCAAATGGCTAAAAATAGGGCTCTGACGAACCCACTTGGGTGCGTAACATTGTGTGACGGTCACTGGAAGGACTGTCACACCGGTCCGACGGTGAAACGGCGTGAAACGCCTAAAAATTCCAACCACGCCCTCATGCCTCCATAGGAGAGGGGGAAATCAAAGGGGATGACCCCTAGAGACCCCTAGCATCCTTCTAAGTCATCAGAACACCGAATCGCGGCCTAAAAACATAGATCGGGCAAACTCTCCCAAAATCATGCTTTTGCCCAAACCCGCTCAAAGACACCCCTCTCGGCTCCCATTCGGCCTACAAAACACGGGGCATGACGGGATGAGCATAGGGATCCGTCCCCTACCTCAATGGAGCGAAAGCTCCGCCGAATCAAGCTCAAATCACGAAGAACGCTTTTGGAAACGCTGCTCCTTCACGCTTCCCACGAACACCGCACGCCCACGAGCTCGCCTCGCAGTCACCCACGCAACCGCGCCGTCACCCCGCCGCCGTCTGCAGTTGGAGAGAGGCCCGCCGCGATCGAGTGGGAGAGAGAGGGGGAGAGGGGGGCGGTTCTCACGGTGGGAGGAAGAAGAAGAAGAAGAAGAAGAAGAGGGTGGGGGGAGAGAGAAAAAGGGGGGTATATATAGAAAATTCAGAAAGTCTGAAAAATATTAAAAAATTAAAAATTATATTTTCACGATCCTCGGAATGCATCGATCGCAACGGTCCCACTCTCGCCTAGGTGAACGACCCGGTTCACCCGCAACGAGGTTCCGAAGGAATTGTCGAAACACACACCGGGAATCGGAGAACACACGCGAAAAAGTCGCGGAACGCTTCCGAGCCTCCGAAACAACTCTGGATCACGCCGATCCTAACACGAAAGATGTCTGAAACGAAATTTCGGACACAATGGAGTCAGACACTCCGAGAAACCAGATCCAGGACCCACGAAGAAGGTTCCGAAAGGTCCGTGATATTATAATTGATGATCTTCACACGTATCCTGAAATGGTTAATGACTCGGTAATTCACGACTTATAGTTAAAGTCACTTAGCTAAGTAATTAAATCATTCCAGTCATCGTGTAAGATCCGATCAATGTCTCAGGTCAAAGGACCAACGATGCTACTGAGACAGTTGGATCTTCAGTTGACATTAGGTATAATCAACCATCTGAAGATCCAATAGCGGATCAGTTCAGTATACATCATCCAAGGACATATACCTACACATATGTGTTGGTGCCCCGCACCAATGACCATGAGACTGGTCAGTCACACATCATGTGTACTGGTTTAATAGGTAATCAAAGTCCCCGAGTGATTACCCTCCAACCAGGAACAATTTAAGGTATGTGTCCATGTAAAGTTAGTCTCGTGATCGAGATCCTATCTCGAGTTGACTTTACAACCACATATCTTAGTAATATACAATCACATATTTGCGCTCAAATACCACTTGTATTCTTTTTCATTCTTCTTGCCCTTCCTTTTGTCAACTTTGGCGAGTTGCTTACCCATGACCTTCTTCTTTCCCTTCCCTTTGTCACCTTTAGTGGATATCTGGGTGGCCTTCCTTTTCTTGTTGGCCCGGCCAACAATCATTACAGAAAAAGATGATTTATCTTTCTGCATAGTCCCTTCAACACTCTTTAACATGTTGAGCAGCTCCGGGGGAGTTGCTTCAATTCTATTCATGTTAAAGTTTATGATGAAGGAAGAAAAGGAATCGGACAATGACTGGAGTATAATATCAATGCACAGTTCAAGATCCAACTTGAACCCCAGTGCATTGAGTCTCTCTAACCACTCCATCATTTTCAGTACATGAGCAGGTACTGAAGCACCCTCTGACATCCGTGCCCTGAAAAGTCTTTTGGAGATATCATATCTCTCAATCCTACCCTACTCCCCGAAGAGGTAGCGTAGATTAAGAAGTATGTTTCTACAATCATTCTTTTCGAATTGCCTCTGCAGCTCGGGAGCCATAGAGGTCAGCATGTAATATTGGGCAAGGGAAGAGTCTTCAGACCATTTGGCATAAGTCATTAACTCACCCTCGTCGGCATCGGGAGCTGGCTCAGAATGAACCGTGTCCAACACGTAGACTATTTTTTCGGCGGTGAGGACTATGCGTAGATTACGCAGCCAATCCGAGTAGTTCGGTCCAGTCAGTCTGTTAGCATCCAAAATGCCGCGGAGGGGGTTGGACGACGACATTGTAATATGGATAAGAAATATAAGACAACTTAGCATATGTTCAAATTCTAACTTAGATGTGGTTTTCTATCTTAGTTAGTCCCACTATTTTTCGATCGAACTATATAACCCTCAGTATATAGAACGGGAGATCAACGAGATCAACCTAGTGGGTTGGAATCCCAACGAGACTGATGTATGACCTTATGGAAAGTACAACAAGCCATACATCATCTCAAGGGCAGTCAACATGCACTTGTATTTAATGCAATATCCGATATTCGGCCCCCGAGAAATCATCCCCTTGTGGAAAGCACAACAAGGGACACTCTCGGTTAGATCTAACCACCATTACAATATAGCAATGAGTTCATGATCCGACCCTTGTGGAAAGCACAACAAGGTCAGGTTCAATTCCTCACCCCATTGAGGCCTAGCCTTGGGGTTACATCCCGCCTCCAAGCCCATGAACCTTGTGGAAAGCACAACAAATCCATGAGTTAAAGATATTCATTAACCCCATAATGATGGAGGGCCACGACGACTCCTAGAGCCACGTTTACCCGATCTAAAATTAAATCGCGAGGGAATTTGATTTTATTTTTATCTCACCCTATATGGTAATATAAATATATCCAATATATTTACCGTACCTAGTAGTTTGCACAAAGTACATGCATTTAATGTAAAATTAAATCGCAAGTGATGATGGACTTTATTCCTAATGCAACTAAGACATCCGGCCCGCTTCCGAAGCAACTGGATCGTCCTCGTCGGGTGTGCTCCACGCTTTCAAACTCCGACGCCGCATTAATTACAACTTTTACACGGCTCGCAGGCCGACAAAATTTAAATTACATGTCACTCAAATTCCAGCAGCCCTTAGGGCGAGTACAACTTTAAAGGGAGATAAAAGTACATAGGAATTTTAACAGAGAGAGAAAGGAGGTTCGCATACCCCAAATAATTACATTAACCAAGTCCATGATCACTTGCCAACCCATTCATGTAAAGTCAATCAAAGGTTATTTATGAAAATAATATTTACTTTTGGATTTAAAAATGGGATGTGCAAATAAAAATAGGCTAACTTTATTTAATTTAAAAAATCGAAGCAGGATTAACTAAAATTAAACACATAAGCAAGCCAATGCAAGGTAAATAAAGTAAATCACGTAAAGAACCATCATTTATAACAGGGTCATGCATATTTGAATCTGATTCAAATAAGTCCGATAATTGAGATAATTATTTAAATTTAAAATTAAATTTAATTATCTAATATATAAAATTAAAATTAAAATTTAAACATTACAATTATTTAAATTTAAATTCAAACTAATTATCCAATAATTTTATTTAAAAATAAATTTAAACAATACAATTATACTCAATTATTAGTTTTTTTTCAAAAAATTAAATTTTAAATTTAACAATTATCTAATAATTAAATTTTTAAATATTTAAATTTTATACATTTAACTTCAATAAAATTTAAATTCTGAATTTATTAATTACCTAATAATTAAAATTTTAAATATTTAAATTTTATACATTTAACTTCAATAAAATTTAAATTCTGAATTTATTAATTATCTAATAATTAAAATTTTGAAAATTAAATTTTACTGAAGTAACTTCGATTATTATCATTTTATCTCAAGGTAAATAGTAATTGACTCACCTCGGTAAATTCAAAAGTTAAAGAAAATTTAACATTTGACTTTTCTGTTGAGATAAGATACTTAATATTTAAGATAATAATCAGATTAATTTATTGTGTATATATATATATATATTTCTCACATATGTATACATATATTAGCACACGTAAATTAAATAAAAGAAAGCAATTTTTTTAATAAAAAGAAATTGTCGGCTGCCCTTTCGGGCGCGCCGCCCACACGGGACGCTTGGGCGGACGCACCCTCGCGCAGGCGCCCGCTACGCGGCGCCGCCTGGTGGCGCCCGCCACGAGGCTGCGCCGCGCACGCGGGCGAGCACACTGCGCCTTGAGCGGCGCAGTGCGCCCATCGCAATTTTTTTTTTTTTTACAAAAAAATTGCTGCACTGATGCCCAGCATCCAGGAAGACTAGAGATGCCCAACACCCCATTCGATCGGTAATAATTGAAGATTTTAGATTACCCCTAAAAACATGGTTCTATACGGCGATAATATACCGACCAGAGCGCCAAAATGTCTCTGATACCACTGTAAGGTTCCACACAGTACAGTTCGGGCAACGCAGCGGATATTAAAAAATTTTATTCACCCGAACCCGACTTGATGGAATCCTAGATCCATGCTCTAGTCGACGCATTAATCACCCCAACCCCTAACTACGGGTTGCAGATTTCACCTTGCGCGGAACGACGCTGTCCGCAGTGCTCGATGCAGAATCTCACGAACACCGAGCCGCACAGAAGTACGACCTCTAGAGCTGATCCACACGGATCCTTGCGCAACGACGGCGTCCTCCCGACACGATCTTCCCGTTCTTTCCCTATCTGGAGAGAGAGAGCAAGAGGGAGGAAACAGGGGGAGGAGCTAATCCTTCTCTCTTGCCTTAATGCTTGATTAGGCCAAGGGGCGAGAGAACATTTTCGTAAGGCTCATATATATAGATTTAGGATATTTTCAAAAGAGCTCATAAGGACCAAAATTATATATATGACCTTTCTATTATTATACACATGTATTAAGTCCTTTTTATACTCATTTCCAAAAGGAATTAATATATATATTTGTACAATAATAATCCGTCACCCAAGAATTCATTGTGTGTGATCCTCGAGGCCCATAGTCACTCTAGTTTAAGGCCCATTAACTTTTAATTTCTAATTAGAAGTAAATTAAACTTATTATTCGCTTCTACTAGAGTCGAATAATAATTTAATTTATTCCGAACCTTTGATCACGTTGGGTCAAGCAAATCCACGTGATCCTAGAGGACGTCGGGTTTAAACCAGCCTGTCTGGTACCTATAACTTTACAGTTGCCGCATCGCTATAATCCCTCGCTCCTTTTATGAGTCTGATTCGATCGAGGGTATGGTTTCTGTCAAACCCCATGATCGTGCCATTTGACCATGACCTCCTTAAAGTGTATGACGTCCGTTCTAAACGAGCTCACACGACCCTGGCCAGGGATTTAACGGAGCGTCAGTGTCATGACCTGTTAACTGTCTGATATATACCCGACAGTGAGCGATCCCCTCTTGACCATTGATGATCTTCACACGTATCCTGAAATGGTTAATGACTCGACAATTCATGACTTATGGTTAAAGTCACTTAGTCAAGTAATTGAACCATTCCAGTCCTCGTGTAAGATCCGATCAATGTCTCAGGTCAAAGGACCAACGATGCTACTGAGACAGTTGGATCTTCAGTTGACATTAGGTATAATCAACTATCTGAAGATCCAATAGCGAATAAGTTCAGTGTACATCCTCTAAGGACATACACATATGTGTTGGTGCCCCGCACCAATGACCATGAGACTAGTCAGTCACACATCATGTGTACTGGTTTAATAGGTAATCAAAGTCCCCGAGTGATTACCCTCCAACCATGAACAGTTGAAGGTATGTGTCCATGTAAAGTCAGTCTCATGATCGAGATCCCATCTCAAGTTGACTTTACAACCACATATCATAGGGACATCGTAAAGTAATATATAATCACATATTTGTGCTCAAATACCACTTTATTAATAATGAACAAGATCGTACAACTATTGGGTCTACCCGACCCAAAATTGGCATGTAGCACACAAATACTAAAAATATATCAATCACGGGTATGGATATATCCGCAGATATCCGTATCCGTCCATAAAGTATGAGTCCACGTACACATCTAAGGAAATGTGAGATTTTTGAGACTTGAAAAAATAGAAATCCGGTCAATTATTTACTTTCCAAAGTAATTTTTATGTTTTATAGAAACATCCTTACAATTTTAGAAAGAAGTTCAAACCCACAAATCTAACGAGACGGGTAGCAGATAAGTTCATGTCAAAATCATAGGCCTAACATGCATAATGAATTATTAAGAACGGATTCGGATCGGGTAAGAGTTCGGGTGCACTAAATCCATACCCTATCCAAATGTGAAATATATATTTTAAACATATCCGAATCCAAATTTATATTCATTTATTCGGGTATTATCCGATTCATCGTAGATCAAGTAATGTGGATAATCGAGTTTATAGATATTTTTGACATCCCTAGTTGTGTCCTATGTAACTTGAGAATCTCCATAGTGTAATTTCATTTTCTTCAATGAAATTTGGTCGCCAAACACCTTCCAATTACATACAGTGCCACCATAGTTTCGCTGACCTTGATAATGGTTTAAATATCCGCCAGTTCACAGTTGACAGTTTGATCCGTAGGACTTAACAGTAATGTCGGATAAAATTAGAGTGCGGGAGCTGATGTTTTAATTATGGCAAGCGAGCTATCTTCAATATTAATTGTGAAATGATTATATCTATCGGAAAAAAAAGACATACCTAACAAAAAAAAGTGAAATGATTATGGACAAAGGGGGTAATTTTGGAGAGCATTTATCTTATTTTTAACAATTATTTTTAATTTTTAATTATTAAAATTTACATAATAATTCTTAAAATTGACTACCAATCAATGTTGATTTCTTCGTCACTATTGGACATGAATCAATGAATATTTAATAATTTTAGTAAATAGTTTTTAATTTATATTTTCAAAATTTACATAATAAACCTTGAAATTGACTCCCACCAATAAAGATTAGCAAGTTCCTGCAAGTCAATATATTATTGGACATGAATCAACCAAGAATACACGGGAATAGGGTTAGATTCTCACTTTTGAACGGTGGAAGGACAAAAAATCTCTTAAAATATCAATCTAATTTACCAAACATTTTAAAATAGTTTTCCAAATCATACAGAGTACATTTCATACCTAAATCTAAAAAAAAATTGAACGCTCTGTTTGGTGAAACTCTTTTAGGGCCATTTTATTATCGGAATAGCGGGGGCAGATAATAATAAAATGATGAGAGAAAATTGTCGGGGAGTTCACACTCTTCTCTCACACACATGCGACTTAACTGACCTCGAGTACTGTATTCGACCCTCTTAGATCTAAGATGATATCTCACTCCAAAATCAAAGAGATCCTTTGAGGTGGAACCTCCAAAAACCCATGGGGGGGGGGCGGGGGTGACGCCGCTCTGCAACGAAGGATAGCCCCTCCGTCGCATTCTTGCACGGTGAATGTGAGAGAAGCGAGGGTTTTTCAATCACTAGTTCTGGATTAATCATATCGGGTCCATGCTCTACTACTAGATCGCACGATCACGTACTGGTGGATTGTGTCGGACTAAGGTATCGGGAGACCCATTGGCTCCAAGTAGGATGTAAGGGGAGACTTGGTCCAACAAGTGTTTTCATCATTCAATTAGTTATTAGGCATGAATCAACAAATATTCAATATTTTTAATAATAATTTTCAATTTTAATAATTATTTTTATTTTAAAAATTTACGCAATAACCATTAAAATTAAATAGAAATTAATATAGATCAATGAGAAAAATTGTTCATATTTATTTAAAATCTAATAAAGTTATTGGATACGAATCAACGAAAATTTAAGCAGGCTTGTCAATAGGCCGGAGCAAAGCCGACTGGATCCGAATTGTTTAGAATTCGGTCACCTGAAATAATTATCTTCCGCGGGTGGGGGAAAAGCCATATGTGACTGTGTGACAGTGTGAGGAAGGGGCCGACCGTCTCGTTCCCTCTTCCCCTTCCCTCCGCCACACGCGCGCGTGCGCGCGACGACGGCGATCTCGGTATGCTGTCCCTCTCTCTCTCGCCCTCTCACTTGTACTCTCTCTATCTGAGCATCCCCCCGCTGGGTGGGGTGCTGGCGCCGGAGGGGGGAACTCCGGCTTCCTCTCTCTCTCCCTCACCCCACCCGCTGGGTGGGGGTGCCGGCGCGGGAAGGGGAAACCCCCTCCGGCACACACACACACACACACACTCTCTCTCTCTCTCTGCGCACCGCACCCGACCCTCTCTCTCTCTGCGCACCCCACTGGGTGGGGCTCCGGCGCCGGAGGGGCGCCCTCTTTCCAGTTCCCCCTCCGGCACTCTCTCTCTACTCGCTCTCTCTCATGCCCTGTGTGTGTGTATGTGTGTGTGTGTGCACACCCCACCCGCTGGTGCGCAAGCTGTGTCCTTTGTAACTTGGGAACCTCCACCACTTTCCAAAAAAAATTTAACTTTAAAAAAAACTTGGGAACCTCCACAGTGTTTCATTTTCTTCAATTCAATTTAGTTACTGACCACCTTCCAATTACATGCAGTGCCACCATAGTTTTCCTGGCCTTGGAAAATGGTTTAAATATCCACCAGTTAACAGTGTGTGTGTGTGTGTGCACCCCACCCGCTGGTGCGCAAGCTGTGTCCTTTGTAACTTGGGAACCTCCATCACTTTCAAAAAAAAAAAATTCACTTAAAAAAAAACTTGGGAACCTCCACAGTGTTTTATTTTTTTCAATGAAATTTAGTCACTGACCACCTTCCAATTACATGCAGTGCCACCATAGTTTTCCTGGCCTGGGAAACTGGTTTAAATGTCCACCAGTTCACAGTTCATAGTTCTGATCCGTAGGACGTATAGTAATGTCTGATAAAATAAGAGTGCAGGAGCTGATGTTTTAATTATGGCAAGCAAACCATCTTCAGTATTAACTGTGAAATGATTATCGAGAAACGAATCCTGGAGAGCCTTTATCTTATCTATTGATGCTTGCTGTCTGTGTCTCATAGAACTGTGTCATCTGAGTGTGTGCTTGCCTTCTACTGGTGATGCTTTGTCCATGTAGTCTCTTTTTTTTTGCTTTCTTCTTACATGATACTTTCCCTGTTTTGGTGTGATATTTTTGTTTCCTCCTTTAGAAAAGGATGTTTGCTGTTCAAATTCATCTCTGTAGGATAACCTGCAGCCGATGGGCTGTGGCCCAATTGGTATGTTCAAAGTCTAAGTTTGGGAAGTGTATTGGGCTTTGGCTTTTTCCCAAAAGTCATTAGAGGGAGAAAAAGCTCATTTAGAGGAGCTTTTGGAGCCAGCGATCGAAAAAAACCCATCTGGGGATCTCTTAATTTGCTCGCTTTTTTGCTGTTGGCAATATAGAGTGCTTGAGAAGGCCTCTCTCCTCGGTCACCTCCCAACAAATGGCCTCACATTGTGTCATTTTTGAACATTGTGCCAGCTTCCTTTGTCACAGTTCCCGGCCATGGAGGCAGTGGTGGTAGACGCGGGCTCGAAGCTTCTAAAGGCCGGGTTCGCGGCCCCCGATCAAGACCCCGCCTTGGTATGCCTTTCAATCACAGAAGGCCCATCTCATCTACTATGTTTTCTTCAAAGATTCGATTTTATAAGAGAAAGTTGGCGTTGTATTCTGATAATCTTTGTGTTTTCTTGAAGGTGATCCCGACAAAGATGAAGCGGGTGCCGGAGGAGGATGGCGACATGGCAAACAGTGTGGCATTCGAGGAGGTCACAGTGGACCCGGTTGTGAGGGGCTTCATCAAGGATTGGGAGGCCATGGAGGACCTATTGCGCCATGTCTTGTACACTGGGCTTGGATGGGAGGAAGGAAACGAAGGGCAGATACTGTTCACAGAACCGCTTTCCACCCCAAAGGTCTAGTATAGCAAGCTTGTCTTCAATCCTCCTTGATATGCCGACTCTACACTGGATGACTAGGAGCACCACATTCTGAATCTGAACATTTTTGTTTCTCTGAATTTGTTAAGTTCCATATACAAGTTTATGTAATTTAAATCAAGGCAAACTGGTAATTTCGTCCATGAATTGGGCTTCATAAGTTATGACAAGGGAAATTTCCTAAAAGCTGTTTCTATAATCCGTTAGCTATTCGGTCTTATTTTTATGAGAACTGTCCGTGAAGAGAAAATGATATTGTTGGAGGGATGCATAATTCACGTGTTGATGTGGGTCAATCTATGTACTGAAGTCGAGTGCCATAATTCAAGTCTTGATGTAGGTCAATCCATGTAGTTGAAGCTGAGAGGCAAAGGAGGCCACTAGTGGGTCACCCATCTTCAAATGCCTAGATTAGTGCCTAGGCATTTTGGGGATATTTTTTCCCCAAAATATCATTAGATTAGATATTAGGTCTTTGAATAAATATTTGGTGCTTTTGTATTGAAGTCCACCTAAGAATACTTCAAATAAAAGTGGCATTAACAAGAATACAAAACAAAAATCCAAATAGTATAAGAAATCAATCTACAAGATTATAATATAAAGAATTCTAGTATATTACTAGCAACTAAAATGTCTATCATGTACTAGTTATAATTATAAATAATTGGAATGATAGATTGCTATGTTTGTTATAAACATAAGAAATGAAACAAATTATCTAAGAAAATGAGTCACCTATTGTAAAATGCGATCTGAAATTATGCATTAAACTGAAGTTACATCAACTACCTTACACTAACAAAATAAAGAGGACCCAAAAAGAAAATTTACAATGTCGTACTTTAGTTTTTGTTGCTCCTTGGGTGATGAAGGCAAAAAGTTGATCCACCAAGAATTTGTCTTTTTCATTGCCCAACCAAGTTAGTCGATTACCTTTGGTAATAAAAGGGTGAATGCATGCTTATGGTTCGAACATCTATGGAAGTTTATGAACTTATGGATATCTTATCTTTCATAGATTTGAAAGTATATCCTAAGTTAGCCCATATATTGTGTGATGGAAGGATGTGCTATTTTGTCGGTAAGTAGGTTGTTTTGGTAGGATGACAGATATTCTATGTAATCTCTATATCTATGGTGCCCATAGATTTTCTCCACTTTCATTATCTGTTTCTATTTTCTGACTGTGATTAATTGCGAATGATCCGACATCCACATTGCATCTTGCCGTGGGATTTTATCCCTATATGTTGGGGAAGAAAGTCAAGATTGGGTCCAAATGTAACATTCTGTGGGGATCACCACAAGCAACTCCTGTTTCTGCTATGTAGACATCATTTGATTTTTCTTTGTCCATTTGTGATGACATTAGCCTTTTGCATGGATCATATTGCATTATTTTGGTAAACAAGAATGATACTATATGAAGAGGACAAAAACTAGGAGCTTACTCATAGATGAAAGAAGAACAAAACAACATTGATCCACCAAAGTAGCCCAGAAAAGTGTACAGGAGGAGTGCCATAGCATTCTGTTTTATTGGATATTATTCTAAGTGTAAGTCCATTCTCTTGCAGTTGGCATTGCTGTCTCTTTTGATTTTTTTTCGTTGAACATCTAACTCAGAAGGCGATTAGTAGCATGATTTTTGCAAAGGAAACATTGAAATATTGATTCTTTGCTAATCCATCTGTAGCTTTATAAAGTATATGTCCACTCATACTCATTTCTTTTTGTAATGGATACTTTAAACTGATAGAATGAATGTCATTCATTGATTCATCTCCTGCTAGTACATGTCTTATGTTTCAACCAATCCACATGTCAGGATCTAGAGTCCCCTATACTGGAGAGTAGTACCACATTAGTGAGCAAGAATAAGTGGCAATTTCATATTTTGATGGACTTCTTTAGTCAGTTAAGTGGTTTTCTTAGTAAGATGTTTCAATAAAATGTATTCATGATTACAAGTGACATAACCTGGCAACTGTTGTTTTGCTCTATGTATGCCTAGTGTATATTTATATGTTATTTTGGGTGTTACTAGTTATTTGATTTTGGAGATCCTGATAGCAAGTGGTGCGTCTGAAAATATAAATAGTCATATTTGCATGTCTTATGATGATCAGTGACATTCTGGCATCATATTCTAACAGACTATGTAACTCCTGATAGCATGCATGAGGTTTGTCCTATTTGTTCTATATGTTACAATAAAACACACAAATCAGTTTTACATGTAACTAAACATCTTTGTTGATATCATTTTTTTATCACTACAGGCTCTCAGGGAACAATTGGTGCAACTGATGTTTGAAAATTTTAATGTATCGGGTTTCTATGCATCTGAACAAGCAGTATTATCACTTTATGCCGTCGGGCGTATATCTGGGTGTACTGTAGACATTGGACATGGGAAAATAGGTACAATTCTATTTCACAGTTCATATATGCATGGTTGCCCTGTTAGATTTACCCAGCATTGTCAAAAGTAGACATGAAGTTGTAGAAAATGTGTGCTACAATACTGGTTGACAAATTACGTAGGATGTGATTTTGCATTGTGTGATCCAATGGCAGGTCAAATTGTATGTACCCATGGGGAAAGCCTTGTATGACTACATAAAACACTCGTCGTTGCCACTGTCATCATCATCATTGTCTTCCCCAAGTCCTAATGTTGGTGAAGCAGATCTTATCTGCCATCCCATTGTGTCATGTCATACTTGTATTTGCTCATAGGGATCCATAGAAGTCTATTACAACTTTTTCGAAGCTCACTTGGAGTTTTCAATGATCTCTTTCATTATGTAATTGCATTCTTGAAAATCTAAAGTGAAATATTAGATGCTTTTTTGGGGGAGGGGAGGGGGGTTAGGTGATGACTTGCACATGATCATCTGCCCTCCACTGGGTCATCATTGCATCCTTGAAAATCTAAAATGAAATGTTAGATGCTCTTTTTGGTGGCTGAGGTGGGGGCTTGCATGTGATCGTCTGTCCTCCACTGGGTCAGACCATGATGAAATCTCATGTAAAGATAGAACTTTCTTGATTTTGGGCTTCTTAGGGGGTTTCTTTTCTTTTGGTGGGGTATCATACGAATTCTGCATTTTTTTTATCTGCATTATGAATGTAAAGGACAGGTCACACATTCCATTTGTTTGAATATTTATGTTTTTAGTTTCTCCCCATGCAGATTGATATCATATCATGATTTTTTTTTTCAGGTTGAGTTGTCTACGTACAAGTTGGATTGTAAAAGCTTGATACAAAAATATATTGCAATGTTATGAGATATAGAATAGGTTAGATACTTAGTTTAACATGTAGATTAGGATATCCCTGGACATTTTGGTCTTTCTGGCTTGTTTTGTTCTTAGTGTAAGTTGGTTTTGGACTGAATTTAGGTAGGTTTTCTTGAGTAATTTGAATAACTCAGTTAATGGAGATGTTGGGTGCTTCTATCAGTTAAGTTTTATTGGTCAATGACTCAGTGGTTTGTCCTCTATTTTACCTCTATACTCTTAATGAATGTATTGGTCAGTGCTACCAACGCTTCTTCTTTCTCCAGGCGTAATTTTACCCATTCCTATCTACACTGGTCGTGTCCATAACTTCTCAACTGTTTCCCCTGCGCTAGTCAGGGAGGCTGAAAACAATTTTGAGGCTGTGAATTTAAAAGCAGTTACGGACTTCTGGCGCATGCATAATTAGCTTTGTCTTGGCTATTAAATTGAAGGTTAGGCTGGGTTTGCTTATAGGAACAAAATTTAGGTGTAGCTTGATCTGCAATGTAAAAGTGCTTAGTTGACCTGGGATGAAGCTTGGAGAAGCCTGGCATTGCTTATCCTTAACAAACCAGTCCATGTCCACATGTTAATTGTAGCATTCCAATCTAGGAACCAGATATTTGGATTCCAAAGAGCAAATACATATAGATTGCCCAGAAGTCAGCTAATTAATTGGATGTGGGGGAATAGTGGGCTTTATTACTATTTCAAGTATACTTCTTTAGGCTTATGTTTAAGAGTCATGAGATTAAATGACGAAAAGCTGATTGAGATTCTCTCCACCTAAATGCTAACAATCTCACCCCAATTTCTGCCTAGTGTTTGGCTATTCTTTTAACTTTTGTGTTGTTTTTCCTTTTTAACAGTTTCCCTTTTTATTTATGGTGGGCAGCTTTATTATAGTCTATCTTCATTGTACTCATTACTGTTATTATCTTTTACATTTTTGTACCATAATTAATCCCATACAATTCCAATTAGCATCACTCAGGCAAGGATGGCAGTGTCGGTTTCGGACTCGGTTTCGGCCGGGTCCGAAACCGATACGACTCGGTATCGGTTTCGGCCGAAACCGGTTCAAAACAGTTAGAAAATGGGGCAATCTATGAAAATGTTAGGTTTCGGCCCGAAAACAAGTTAGGTTTTGGCGAAAACAGGTTAGGTTTCGGTCGGTTTCTGTCCGAAACCGGACGGTTTCGGTCTGAAATCATTAAAAAATATTATTTTTGGTATCGGACCTGCTACAGTGCAAAGGCCCGTTTCGGTGTCGGTATAGGCCGAAACCGATACGTTTCGGCCGAAACGTATCGATTTCGGCCGATACTGCCAACCTGGCACTCAGGGACATTGTTGGTGTTCCATAAACACAATCCTTCACTTTTCAACTAGTCCTGTTTGGTGATGGGGCTGGAGGTAGGAGACGACGGCTTGAATGCTGCCTTGGCCATTGATTCAAATTTGAATTGACCGCCCAAACTGGCTGTCAATTGCGCATTCGAATCGACTGCCCAAACCGACTGCGCCGGTCCAGGGCCTTCCTCTGAAGATGCAACTGGGCGGCCTGCTCGGATGGTTGGGCCGGTTGAACTGGCATCCAACTTATCGCTGGATTCGATTCATATCGGGTTGCTGAGACCCGATAACGCTCGTCTCCCCTACCCGCCTAAGGCGACAACCCTTTAGCATCTGCACAGCTAGGGTTCGCCGGTGGTCCCAACACGGCTCACCGTCGCCCCCTCTTCACCGACGGCTGGTCTGGCTCCGGCGGCACCGGCGGTGGGCTCTTTGGTGCGGTCGGTTCTGAATGGTGAAGGATTTCAGCCTTTTGCGCTTGCGGTGGCGGCACCGGACTGGGGGTCTTCTAGGTCCGGGGCGTCTTTGCTCTTGCCAGAACCGCCCGTCCTACCTCAGCAGGGCTCTCTGCTCCGTCCTCCTTCTGAGGCCCTCCGATCTATGACTGCGGGGGTAGCAGAGCCAGCCCCAGCCCTTGACGTTGCTGTCCGGTGCCTCTCAAGGCGGCAGACTCAGGGCGTCAGGCTGGAGGGGGCTTCAGATGCTACTGTTGCAGGCTTCTCAGGGCTTCAAGTTGGAGATTGTTATCCAGTGCCACTCGTACAAGGCACAGCTCACGGAAGTCGTTGCTTTTGCAGACGAAGTCTTGGCTTGCCTAGAGGGTCCGGTGCCACTCATCATTGATGGGGAAGAGTAGAAGAGGAAATACCACATGTTGAGAGAGGATGTGTGGTGGCGAACGCTCAGAAATTGATAGAGCAGCTGAGGGCGATGGCTGATCAGGTGGGTATTTCGTTTGAGGCGGGGGCGGAGAAAGATGAGAGGGGCCTGTACCAATATTTGTAAGAGGTGGTGTGCGGCTATTCTTCAGGAGGAACGGGCACAACAAAGGGGGTGAGAGAGGAGGTAGGGGAAGGGGAAGAGAGGGTCTGATTTGTGTCTCTATGAGGATTGTCTCATGGAACGTAAGAGGTTTGGGAGGGGTTGAGAAGAAGAGGGCGGTCCTTGAGCTACCATTAAGGATATTTGCTGCAAAAAAGAAAGAAAGAAAGGAGTTAGTGAGGAGATGTAGGGTCGACATCCTTTGCATCCAAGAAACCAAATGTGAAGGGGAGGGTGAATGCCTTATGAGGGAAGTAGGGGGTGGTAGGCTTTCCGGAGGAGTTGCTTCGCCGGCAGAGGGAAGGTCAGGGGGCATTATGATATTGTGGAATCCTTTTGAGGTGGAGGAAGTGTTGGTGGATAGGCATATTGGCAGTGGGTCATCTCTCTTCATTTCACTTCGGTGAAGGATAGCTTCTCTTGGGACTTCACCGGGGTGTTTGGGCCACAAGGGAGAGAGAAGAAGCGATTGCTTTGGGAGGAGTTGATTAGCCTACACCTCCACTCGGGTATGCCTTGATGTGTGGGAGGGGATTTCAATGCTGTGGCCATAGTTGTCAAGGCGACAAGGCGACCCAAGGCGTTCACGGGGTCCTAAGCGCTTAGGCGACAAAGCGTCCGCTTAGGCGTCACCTAGGTGACACTTTAGTCACTAATTAAAAAAATCTAAAATATATATCCTCCAATATATAAATCAAGAATAAAAAATGTGAAACATACAAAATAATAAATTACATGAAGAAATTGTTGTAATTAAATTATGTGTCAATTATAGAAAATTAAATTATATCAAACAATTATAAAAATTCCAAAAGTAAATGCAAAAGATTCAAAAGTAAATGTAAAAAATTCATAAAAATTACAAAAGAATATAATAACATCAAGAAAATTATAAAAAAGAATGAGTTAAACGTACATAACCAGGTCGGATCCGGTTCGGACGGGTCATGGTTGGCCCGCCTTGGCGCCTAGCCCGCCTTGGCGACCGCCTAGATCGCCTTTTCCACTGTCAACAAGGCGTTGGACCGCCTAGCCTTTTCAAAGTGACAACTATGGCTGTGGCTGGTCCTTGGGAGAGGTCGGGAGATGCAGTCCTTTCGGGAGACATGGAAGATTTTTCTGCCTTAATCGAGGAGGTGGCTTTGGTTGATATTGGCATGGCGCATGGCTGCTTTACCTAGTCTAACATGAGAACGGAGACTTACTGTTCGAGACTGGATAGATTTCTTATCTCCGTGGATTGGGAGGATCATTTCCCGTATGCTCACGTTCTTCCCTTGGCTAGATCTGTTTCGGATCATAGGCCAATCCTTTTGAAGACTAGCCATCTGTAGGGGAGGAAGGCTATGTTCAGATTGGAGAGGTATTGGCTTCGGGAGGACTTCTTGGACACTGTCAAGGAGGCTTGGTCTGCTCGGGTTATTGGCAACTCTGTTATGGCTACTCTCGTCTCTAGATTGAGGCACACTACCGAGGCTCTCCAGACCTAGGGGAATGGCAAAACCCTCTTGGGGAGGGCGGCCAAAGACAAAATTCTACAACAAATTGAGAGTCTGGGTAGGTTGGAGGAGGTTGGCCTTTTGGATGCAGATGACAGGAGGTTGCGAGACACTCTGAGGCTTCAGTTTGACAATATCCTTAGAGATGAGATCTATTGGAGGTAGAGATCGAGGGACATATGGATCAAGGAGGGAGACAAAAATACAACTTATTTCCAGCGCATTGCTTCCGATTGGAGGAGGGTCAACACCCTTACTTGCATTCGGGTGGGTAACCTCTCCATTTCTTCTGAGGAGCAGATCAGAGATCTAGCGAGAGATTATTACTCCAGGTTCTTTACTGAGGAGGATCGTTTCAAACCGAGAATTGCATATGGACTTCTTCCACGACTGTTGGAAGATAAGAGGTTGGCCATCTCGCAGTCCTTCACTAAGGCGGAGGTTAGACAGGCAGTTTCTTCACTTGCAGGAGATAGAGCTCCAAGGCCAGATTACTTCCATTCGGTATTCTTTCAGTATTGTTGGGCTGTTATTAAAGCTGATCTGCTGGTTGCAATTGTGGAATTCAAGGAGGGGAGAGCACACTTGGGGGGCAATAATAAAACCCTCATTGTTCTTATTCCCAAGAAGTAGGGGGCACGAGTTTTTAGTGACTTTAGGCCTATCAGTTTGTTGAACGGTATCTTAAAGATTATCACTAAATTGATGGCTTGGAGATTGGAAGATGTCATGGACAAGGTGGTTAGTGATTTCCAGGGAGCTTTTATTAGGGGTCGACATATTCATGATAAGTTTTTGGTGGCCCTTGAGTGTTTGTATGTTATGAAGGTGCAGAGGAGGGGTGATCTTGAAACTGGATTTTGAAAAGGCCTATGATAGGGTCAGTCGGTCATGCTTTTGATTTGCTGGAGTGTGTGGGTTTCGGGGACACATGGATCCGGTGAGTCAGGGCTTCCATTTCTTCTGCCTCCTTTGCGATTCTTATTAATGGAAAGCCATCGTCCTTCTTCGATAGTGGCAGGGGCCTCAGGTAGGGAGATCCTATGTCTCCTCTTCTTTTTGTGCTAGTAGCCAATGTTTTGAGTAGGGTTTGACAGAGAGCAAAGGTTGCTGGTTTGATCAGAGATTTTCAGGTTGAGAGATGTCATTTTTCGATTACCCATTTACAATATGTCGATGATACCATACTTTTCCTGGCAGAGGATGAGTGGCAGATGTATGTGGCGAGGGCTTTGCTGGAGTTGTTGAAGGTGAATTTCAGCAAGAGTGTGGCGGTTGGGGTTAATATGGATGACAGTCTACTTTTCAAGTCTGCTCGAATCCTGGGCTGTCAGACATGGACTTTCCCTATTTCCTACCTGGGGCTCCCCCTCAGTGCTCTTAGCCGTGTGGATTGGATTCTTGTTATTCAGAGGTACGAGGTGAGGCTGGCAGATCGGAAGACGAGACTCCTATCTTTTGGGGGTAGACTAGTTCTGTGCAGGTCGGTGCTGGATAGTTTACCTATCTACTTTCTCTCGGTATTTTGCATTCCTAAGACGGTGTTGAAGAAAATTGAATCTATTCAGGGTAAGTTTTTTTGGCAAGATAGTGGTTGGAGATGTAGGGGTTGGCATGACATTGCGTGGGAGAGGGTGGCTACTTCTAAGGAGCAAGGGGGTATTGGCATTAAGAATGTGGGGGACTTTAATACAACTCTTTTGAGTAAGTGGATTTGGAGGCTGGGCGCAAGAGATGAGGGTCTTTGGTGCAGCTCATCAGGCTTAGGTACTTTGGGAGGAGGAGAGTTTGGGACCTAGATTTTTCACATCTAGCACAAGCGTCTCCTATTTGGCACGACATCTTCTCTTACAGGGACTTCCTCGCCTCCGAGGTTCGGGTCCGTCTAGGGAAAGGCAACCAGTGCCTTTTCTGGAAGAACAGATGGTGCGGTGACTTCACTTTAGAGCACTATTTTCTTATTCTGTTTGCGATATCGACTGACCCCTTTGGGATGGTCGACAGTGCTTTCGACCCCCACCTTTCAAGGGGTACCTGGGCGTCAACTTTCAGGAGGGGCCTCTCGAGTGTCGAGTTGGAGCGGTTTCAAGACCTCCTTATCTTCCTCCTGGACTTCGCCATTCGCCCCCCTCCCGGAGGATGCGTGGTCGTGGAGGTGGGATAGGGATGGAATCTTCTTGGTGAGGTCTGCTTACATCGTCATCTCGAATGGCGGCATGCTTCACGGCTAATGTCCGTACATTTGGAGACCGAAGAGTCCTTTGAAGGTGAAGGTTCTCATTTGGAGGATCTCCCATGGGAGGCTTCTCATTAGAGACAGGCTCAGGCGCTTCCTTCTGGACATCCATCCCTCCTGCTGTTTTTGTGGCCTAGAAGACGAGTCAGTGAACCACCTCTTTGTTGGTTGTCAGTACGCACAGACTGTGTCGGAGGGGTTGGCTTCCAGAGGCCGGTGTGTTTATGACCATCAGCTAGAGATTAGGTCCTTCATCAGGTCGTGGGCTAGGAGTTGGCCCACCAGAGGTGATTGTGTTGTTTGGTGGCTTATTTTGCATACCACTCTTTGGTCTCTTTGGAATGAAAGGAGCAACATAATTTTTAGAAGGGAGGCTAGAGTGGAAGAATCTCTTGTTTCTTTCATTTGTGCTAGAGTGAGGGAATGGGCGAATTCTCTCGTAATGTGAACACCCTTAACTCTCCTCTTTTTACTTTGTTGGGAGGGTAATTGGCCCTACACCGCCTTGGTGTATTTTGTATTGGGTCTCTTTTTGGGAGCTTTCTTACACTTGTACACTTCATTTTTTTTTTTATATAATCAGTGATATTATCCACTTTTAAAAAAAGTCTTGTTTGGATCTTTTTTTTTTAAGTGGGTAATACCACTAATGTATGAAATGAAAAGAGAATGTACAAATATATATTATCACAACCCCAAAAAATGGCAACCCAAAAAATCTTATAGAAGATAAGGCCACACATTGGTAGTGTGGATCAACCTAGCCCCCCAGAAAGCCAAAAAGAGGAGAAGGGAGTTCACATTACAAAGAATGGTAGTCCACTCCCTTACTCCATCACAAACAAAAGATACAACAATGTCCTCATCACGAGATTCCCTCTTGAAAATCCGATTGTTCTGCTCCCCGACAACGTTCACAGAGTGGCATGTAGAATAAGCCACCACACCGTCCTGTCACTTCTGAAGGGTTAAGGCCTCTACCAATGCACAAATAGATGGTGAACATCACTATGTTGGCCTATGACACAGTGGGTCCTTCTAGCAAGCTCCCTCCATATCTCCTGTGAGTAGGAACAATCTACAAAGATAGCAGGTTGGTTAAATGTCTGGAAGGCATCGACATAACTTATCCCGAGTTGGTAGTCTCCCATGAGAGATCTTCTAGGTCAGGAGCTTCACCTTCAACGGGTTCTTCGGTCTCCACACCTGATCATAAGGCTGTGACGAACCCCTCCATCTGAAATGATACCATATGCTGATCTGATTATGAAGGACCCTTTCTTTTCCCACTCATCCTCTCTATCAGGGCGAGGATTAAAGGGTAGGAGGAAAGAAAAAAGGTCATGAAGCTGCACCATTTCCTCCTATCTGAGCTCCCTCCTGAAAACTGGTGCCTAAGCTCCTCCAGGCAGGAGGGAGTCAAAAGCCCGAGAGACTGATCCTAGGGGGTCCATTGCAATGGTAAAGAGGCTAGGGAACATAGCCTCCAAAGTGAAGTCTCTACACCATATGTCCTTCCAGAAAAGGCTCCTATCGCCTTTTCCTAGTTTGATCTAGATGCCAGAGACGATAACATCCCTACAAGAGAGTATATCTTGCCAAAGAGAACTCTTGTGAAGAGGAGTAGGAGTCAAGTCTCAAACCCGCCTCCTATCAAAGTACCTCTGCCTGATCAGTTGAGCCCACACCCCCTCCTCTCCATGCCCTAACCTCCACAACCACTTAAACAAGATAGCTAAGTTGAAGTCCCTGGTATTCTTGATTCTCAATCCTCCCTCTTTCTTGCTAGTGACCAGCCTTCCCCATGCTATATTATGCCAACCCTTGCATCTCTACCCACTTCTACGCTAAGAAAATCTGCACTGGATAGAATCAATATTCTTGGCCACCATCTTCGGGATCCAGATCATGGAAAGAAAATAAATAGGGAGACTATCCAACACTGATCTACACAGAATCAGTCTGCCCCCATAAGATAATGCTCTAGCCTTCCACCCCGCTAGCCTGGACTTGTACCTTTGGATTATGGGATGCTAATCTGCACACCGAGGAGAGCCCAGGGTAAGAGGGAGACCCAAGTAGGAAATTGGGAACTCACCAATCTTATAATTGATCAAACAAGCCACCCTCAAAAGAGCCCTATCCTCCATGTTCACCCTACGAGAAGACTCTTGTTAAAGTTAATTTTAAGGCCAGTAACCTCCTTCAGTAGCTCCAACAAGAGCCTAGCCATGAAAAGTAGCTGCTTGCCCTCAGCAAGAAATAAAATGGTATCTTCCGCATATTGCAAATGGGTAAGAGTTGGACCGCCTCTATCCACCTGAAAGCCTCTGATCAAACCAGTAGCCTCGGTCCTTTGCCACATCTTACTCAGAACACTAGTCACGAGCACAAACATAAGAGGAGACATAGGGTCCCCCCGACGAAGTCCTTGACCACTGTGGAGCCAACATGATAGCTTCCATTGACTAGGACCGCAAAGGTAGCCGAAGAGATGCTTGCCCTGACCCAGCCAATTCACTTGTCTCCAAAGCCCATCATCTCCAACACATCAAAGAGACATTGCCAAGAAACGCTATCATAAGCCTTTTAAAAATCAAACTTCAGGACTACCCCTTTCCTCTTTTGGTGCTTCATAGCAAACAGACACTTACGTGCCACCAAGAAGTTATCTTGGATATGTCTCTTCCTAATGAAAGCTCTTTGAAAAAGGCTGAGCAGCCTGTCCATAATAGTGACCAACCTTCCTGCAAGTACCTTGATGATAATCTTGTAGGTTCCATTCAGTAAACTGATGGGCCTGAAATGTTGAAATTCTTGAGCACCACCTTCTTAGGGATGAGCACCAAGGGGGTTTTATTAATACCTCCCAAGTGATCCCCCTTCTGAAACTCCCTCATAGTTGCCAACAGATCACCTTTGATGACCTCCCAACACTTCTGAAAGAAAGAGAGTGGGAAGTCATCCGATCTTCGGGCTTTATCACATGTAAAAGAGAAGATTGCCTGGTGGACCTCCTCCTCTGAAAAGGGCTGGGAGATAGCATCTCTCTCCACAGGGGAGAGACGGGAGAGGAGATCAGCTGCAATCCTCAACCTGTAGTACTCGTCCTCCGTGAACAGTCTAGAGTAGAACTCTCTCGCCTGACCCCTAATCTTCTAATCCACGGAGAAAGAGAGCTCCCCCATCTTGATGCAAGAGATGGAGTTGACTCTCCTCCCAGAAGCAATACATTGAAAGTAAGTTGGATTCTTGTCCCTCTCTTTTATCTATCTATCTCTCGACCTATGTCTCTAATAGATCTCCTCTCTAGCTAGAATCTCATCAAACTGTACCTTCAAGGTATCCCTGAGTGTCTTGTCCTTTTCATCTATAAGGCCTGCCTCCTCCAAACAGTTAAGTCCCTCTAGTTGCTGAATAATCCTATCCTTTGTTGCCTCCCAAGAAGTGTTTTACCCTTTCCCCAAGTCTGAAGAACTTGTGCAGTATTCCTCATTCTTCTCACCCAAGTAGCCATAGTAGAGGAAGCCGTAGTTTGAGCATTCCAAGCACCTGTGACAGTCTCTATAAAGTTAGTCTCTCTTAATCAAAACTGCTCAAACCTGAAACTGTAACACCTATCATGCACCCGGCTAGTCTTTATGAGGATGGGCTTGTGGTCAGAAATAGATCTAGTTAGTGGAACTGTAACAACTCAGAATTACATATACATATATATATATATGATGAAAGATGAAAATAAAGAAAATTATGAAATATTTTCCTTCATGGGTATAAATAAAGAATATATTTCCACAAACCCTAATCCTACATGATAACGCGAACGACGAGATTCGCGACGCGATCTTGAGAAAGCGAAGTCGTCGGTACTGTAGCAACACTGTAAACGCACTGTAGCAACACTGTAGAAATTAGATTAAAGATGATTAACTATTAGCCCTAATTTAATCCTGATTAAGTTAAACGTCATTGCATACGTCATTTAGTGGGAAAAAGAAATTACTGCACAGAATTTACTGTAGAGATTACTGCGCCAAATTCGAAATCTTTGTCAATGGAAGGTTGACAAAATTAGGTAGAAATTGACTTTTGATTACATGGCTTATAGATTAATGGGAGAATGAAGCCTATAAATAAGGCATGACCTTGCCCTACTTGGAACACTAATTAAGCTGAAGGATTGCTGGGCGTAGAGTGGAGGAGAATTCGAATTTTGGAGGAGTGTTCTTCGTTCTTCATCTCCTTCCTTTTTGATTTTCGTTTAGGTAGGTTTTTTCTCAGCTAAAGTTTAATTAGATCTCCGTACATGTTCATTTACATGAGTACTTCAATTCTATGCAAGTTTTGTGTATCATATTTGAGCTCAATTTTGAATTTTTAAGTTAAGATATCGTATTTTCACCGTTTTCTAGTTCGTATTGAGAACGTGACATTCGCAGAGACCATGTTCAGAACGCATTGCCCAAGGAGACCGCATTCAAAACGCAGTGCCCACGGAGAATGTGTTCAGACCCGTGTGTTCGATTTGCCTTATTTTGCATGTTAGACTCCGTTTCACCCCGTTTCATGTACTGATCATTCGAAACACCTCATTTTGTATGTAGTATTCTAAAATCTTTATTTTTTTATTTTCAAAATTATGTTCTTGTCTTAAATTACTATCGAGAAAGAAATGACTAGGTAAATGAACTCGTGAAACTATCTTTAATTGCTCGAATGACTATGCTCTAATTTTCCGTGAATTCCTGTACATGATTGACTCTATCTATTTGATCTGAACTCTATTTGAAAGTTTGAATCTTCTTTCAATGAAATTCCTTCGCACATGAACATACTAGATTATGCAATAATGATTTTTGTTTGATTCATGTGAATGTGCTTAACTATAAGATTTGTGGATGTCTAGCAAATTGACCAAGAAAGACCGGTGTCTAAGGGTAGAGGTTAACAGGCAAACGCCTAAGAGGACAAGTGGTTATTTAATTAGGACCTTGCGAATGTGAGGAGAACCTCCTACTAGCTCACCTCTTACTTGGCCATGAGCTTTTTGGTTTTTTGCTAAGAACCTAACTGTGAAAAACTTGATCTAAACCTGTTTTGCAAGATTTTCTACGAAAGACTGACCGTGCCTTGACTAGTAACTCACTCTCTTTATTGTCTTAATGTCGTTGAACGTGATTCTATAATCATCTTTGAACTTCTCTTGTAAACTTCACTTGTACTTCATACTACATATCATTGAAATGGAAAATTTTGCTAGATATGTTCTTTAGCCATAAACTACCATTTGGAAATGTAGGAGCTAAGTGCTATGCGGGACAAGGTGCTACGTTATGGGAGCCACCTCTTGAGGCCGGAATGGCGCAAAGTGCTATATGATGGGAGCCACCTCTTAAGCCTGTAGGGGTTACCTCTAGAGTCCTCTATAACTGAATGTTTAGTTGTGTGCTATACTACGCTTCATGAACTTTTCTTGAAACACAGATTGACCATTTTATTATGGAATTGTTCTAGAAATTATATGGGACTGTTGGTCCATCTGACACTTGATGCCTGGCAATTTTGGGGCCCTGATCTGGTCTTGGGCGAGCAAAGCCTGAAAGTATTTGTGCCCGAGAGAGTTGAATGATCAGACGTGGTATTGCCCAAACTGACATACAAGATTGAACTAGACAATTCACTCGTTACATGTTTGACTTGTTACATGCTCGACTACTTGTTTAATTCTACGTGACATTATTGACCGAATGGGTTAAACATCTTGTTACATAGCCAAATTTATAATTCTCTACATGTTATTGATCTCTATGGTTACACTTGAGTTCTATGATATCTATTCTTGAAATTCTTAACTTTCTGATCTCGAATTCTACTTTACTTGTCACTTGTTTATTTACCTGTTTTGTTGTTACGAGCATCTAGATGATCTGAGATGCTAATCACTTAAAGTGACATGGTAAAGAGATATACGTCCTACTGAGTTTTTTAGCTCACCTTGTGTTGAAATTTCCAGGAAATTCCGAAGACGACGGAAATGGGCTGGAGTGATAGAGAGTGTTGATAGTCTTAGAAGATTTTCTTCCTAGTTGTTTATTTAGAGAATAAATATATTGAGTTTGAATAGTATGGAAAGACTTTGATGAGTTATTGTAGGAAATGTCAGATTTTGCAATAAAGAAATGGTTTTGTCCATTTTGTTGTTCATGTTTGTCATCTCTCTCTTGATTGACCCGCTTGTTAACTTGTCACGTCTTGATATTTTCGCCTCGTTCGGGGCGTGACAGTTTAGCTGGTATCAGAGGAATGATTAGTAAGAGTTTAAGACATCTAGAATCAGTTATTAAGATCTTAGGTTTTTCACATTATAGGATAAGTTAGTGATACTTCACCTGTGAGATTGGGTAAAGACTTGGGCTACGTATTAAGACATGTATAGTTAAGTTATTTAATCCCTATAGTTATTTTTGCAGAAGTTCTTAGCTGTTGAAATGGCAACTGAGCGTGCATAATGGAGAGAAATGCAAAGGACTGTTTAAGTGCTAACTCAAGTCCTTCAACAAGTCGCGTAAGGAGCAGCTCACCATGGAGCTGGAGACCTACACTGTAACTTCCGAAACATGAATTCCCCGAGATTCAATGGTTCCACTGACCTTGATAAAACTGAACTTGTCATTTCCACACCCTTAGGAGCAGACACTGAGCTTCAACATTATTACCTTTCTAGTGAAGTACTGATTAGTAGCTACAACTTAGTCGCTGATTTGATATGTGTAAACATGGAGGGTTATGATGTAATCTTAGGTGCTGATTAGTTGACCAAACTATTATTTTTAAGGCGTTGCCTAGGCGACAAGGCGCCCAAGGCGACCGGACGCCTAGGCGAGCAGCCCATTAAGGCACTCACTTGGCTGTCTTGGTGCACATAGGCCACCTTGGGCCTACTTAACCTGCCTTGGCAGGACATCCACTTCTTCTTTTGAGGTAGGTTTTAGTATTTTGGTAAAATTTTAAGGATAATTTTGAAAAATTGACAAATGATATGTCAAGATTGGAAAGAGAAGATAAGACTTTCATTTCTCTTTCCCCTTTCTCTCGCATTCTTCTCCCTATCGGTTCCTCTTCCCTCCTTTTAAGGACATTGATTCATATTTACTTGGTGCACCTTTTAAAGTTAGTACTATTTTTGTGTCTATTTTTGATAATTCACAAGTAGAAAATTATGAAAATATTATATTGATGTGCTTATAATCTACAAAAAAATGTGTCATTTATGCTTTCTTCTGATATAGAGAATAACTATTTGAATACCAAATTTTAGATTAAAATTTGTGTATTGATTGACATGTTTTCACAAATTCTTATTATTTTTCTCCTTATTAATTTATTTTTATTTTTATTTGTCATTTTTCTATTTTTATATTTTAAAATATAGATCAGGATTTTACAAATCGGTCCGGTACGGGGCGAACCACACGTATCGGACCGTACCACCCATAGACCAGTACGAACGGTGCGTGGTACGCTACCGGTACGTACTCATATATTATATATTTTATTTTATGTTTAATATTTCTTGATAGCTAAGTTGGTCAGGGATGACTATTTGATACCGTGGGTTTCAAGTTCGAAATCCGTGAGCGTCACATTTTTTTGCGTTTTCTTTTTAAATTTTCACTGTTTTAAGGAAAAAAATCGGAATACGGACGATAAACGTGATATTCGAACTGAACAGCTTACGTTCGAACAAGTGACGCCTTAACCAACTCCACTACACATGATTTTATGTTAATATTTACTATAATAAATATTTATTATACCATTTTTATTCTTGGTACACTACATTACAATATGGTACGGTGTCGTACTGTACTGTACCAATACGAAATTGGTACGGCCGGCCCGACCGGGTCGTCAAACCTTGATATAGATATATGTTGAAGATTTGTGAATATCAAATTTTCTATTAACTAAGATAGAATTTATCTGTAGAAAATGTATAGTAGTAGTTCCCTTGCATTGTACTTAGCCTCGCCTTGTCGCCTAAGCAGTAAGGCGGTGGGCCATTGTCTTGGTCACCTTAGACAACTATGGACCAAATATAGTGCTAAGGTGGATTGCAGACGAGGAAGTGCAACCTTTGGTGAATCAGGAAATCCTGAATTTTCATTCTCTAGAAATAGTCATCTTAGACATCCATTTATCATCTCTGCCCTTCGAGCTCAAAAAATGATGAAGAGAGGATGTGTTGCAATCTCGGCCTCTGTCATTGCAATCGAACCTAAGAAACCCCTTCTGGAAGAAATCTCTATTGTTAGGAAATACCTCGATGTGTTTCCCGAGGAGTTACCTAGTATACCACTTGAGAGAGAAGTTTCATTCTCAATCGACTTGATACCAGGAGCAGCTCCTGTATCCAAACTCCTTATAGAATGTCACCTGCTGAGTTGAAGGAACTAAAAAAATAATTGATGGAATTATTAGAGAAATGATTCATTAGACTTAGTATATCACCTTGGGGAGCACCTGTTCTCTTTGTGAAGAAGAAAGTTGAGGTTGTGTATTGATTATATGCAATTGAACCAATTGACTATCAAGAATAAATATTCTCTGTCAAGAATTGATGAGTTATTTGATCAGATCTCTGGAGCTAAGCATTCTCCAAGATTGACCTCAGGTCAGGTTATTATCAATTGAGAGTTAAGGAAGAAGATATATATAAGACAACATTCAGGAGTAGATATGGACATTATGAATTTGTTGTCATGTCTTTTGGGTTGGCAAATACACCTGCAACCTTTATGCAACTAATGAATAGTGTGCTCAGACCATATTTAGATAAATTTGTGGTAGTATTTATTGATGATATATTGATCTACTTCGAAAACAATGAAGAACATGAAACACATTTGAGGATTGTCTTACAGATATTAAGGGATAATCAATTATTCGCCAAATTGAGCAAATGTGAGTTTTGGTTGGAGAAACTTTCATTTCTTGGCTATGTGATTTCTAAGGTATTGCTGTCGATCTTTCAAAGGTATAAGCTGTAAACAATTGGGAAAGGCCTACTAATGTGACTGAGATCCGAAGTTTTCTGGGTTTGGCCGGTTACTATATAAATTTATTAAGGATTTCTCTAAAATTGCTGTGCCATTGACTAGATTAATAAGGAAGGAAAATTCTTATGTGTGGGTTGAAGAATGTGAAAAGAGTTTCTAAACTCTAAAGGAGCGCTTGACAACTGCACCTGTTCTTACTCTGCCCATTGAGGGAGGAGGATTTGAGGTCTATGCTGATACTTCTGGAATTGGCCTAGGCTGTGTACTAATGCAATAAAGCAAAGTGATAGCCTATGCATCTAGGCAATTGTAGAACCATGAAGTGAATTATCCGGTGCATGATCTCGAATTGGCGGCGGTTGTCTTTGTCCTCAAAATATGGAGACATTATCTATTTAGTGAGTAGTTCATTATCTATTCTGACCATAAGAGTCTTAAATATTTGTTTTCTGAGAAGGAACTCAACATGAGTTAAAGAAAATGGTTAGAATATTTGAAGGACTTTGATTTTTCTATTCAGTATCATCCTGGAAAAGGCAATGCCGTGGTTGATGCTCTTAGCAAGAAGCCGATGGCTCTATTAGCAAGTTTGATGATTAGTGAGTGGCATTTGTTAGAACAATTGACAAGGTTAAATTTAAATGTGAAAGAAAAAGAAGAGCGAATCTTGATTGCCAATATTAGAGTACAACCCGATATGCTTTCAGAGATTAAGGAGCAACAAAATAATGATTCCCTACTGATTGAAATTAAGGAGAACTTGCATTAAAGACCCGATTTTCAGTTGGCCAATGATGGAAGATTATTATTTCAAGGAAGAATTTATGTGCCTGATTGTGTCGAAATCAAGAAAAAGATAATGGAAGAAGCGTACCAATGCATGTAATACCATTCATCCAGGAGCTATTAAAATATACCAAGATTTGAGAAGAACCTTTTGGTGGCCAAATATGAAAAGAGAAGTAGCTGAATTTGTGAGTCATTGCATGACATGTCAACAGGTGAAGGTAGAACATCCCTGACCTGCTGGTAAATTGAACCCTCTGGAGATCTCAGAATGGAAGTGAGAAAGTATAGGAATGGATTTCATCATGGGATTACCCAAGACTAGAGGAGAATTTGATGTAATCTGGGTAACAGTGGACCGGTTAACCAAATCTACTCACTTCCTATCCATCAAGAGTAAGTGGGCGGTGGATTACATGAAATTTCTTCATCTATAATTTCTGATAGAGATCCTAGATTTACTTTTCACTTTTGGAAGGGATTGCAATCATCTATAGGGACGAGATTAAATTTTAGTACAACTTTTCGCTCTCAAACAGATGGTCAGATGGAGAGAACCTTTTCACCCTCAAACAGATGGTCAGACAGAGATAACCAATCAGATCATAGAGGATATGCTTAGAACTTGCATGATATATTTTGATGGTAGTTGGCATGAACATGTACCTTTGATTGAGTTCGCCTACAATAATATCTACCAATCAAGTATTCAAATGGCATCTTTCGAAGCTATGTATGGTAGAAATTATAGATCACCTATATGTTGGGATGAGATTGGAGAGAAACAGTTATTAAGTCCTGATATGATTCAAGACATCACCAAGAATATCCAGATAATTAGAGACTGATTGAAAGTTGCTCAATCTCGACAGAAGAGTTATGTTGATAATAGAAGGAGAGAGATGAAATTTGAAATTGGAGACCATGTCTTCTTGAAGGTATCATCTGCTCGAGGAATCTAAAGATTTGGAGTCAAAGGGAACCTAAGTCCGAGATTTATTGGCCCCTTTGAGATCCTTGATAGAATTGTGGAAGTAGCATACATGTTGGGATTACCCCCGAAACTTACAAGAGTACATGATGTCTTTTATGTATCAATGTTGAGAAGGTATGTCTATGATCCTTCTCATGTGATCCAATATGATGACCTGGTACTGTAAAAAGATTTGTCATATGAGGAGAAACCCATCAAGATATTAGATCGGAAATTGCATCAATTAAAGAATAAAGCAATACCGATGGTTAAAATTCAATGGAGCCAGCGTGGTCTAGAAGAAGCCACTTGGGAATTGGAGGATGCGATTAAGAAGTATTCAAAACTATTTTCAGGTTAGTATTTTAGTTCCTTTCATTTATGTAAATAGATTGTATGAATTTGGAGGATAAATTCTTTTTAAGTGTGGGAAGATGTAGTAACTCGGAATTACATATACATATATATATATATGATGAAAGATGAAAATAATGAAAATTATTAAATATTTTCTTTTATGGTTATAAATAAAGAATACATTTCCACAAACCCTAATCCCACGTGATAAAGCGAACGACGAGATTCGCGGCGCGATTCTGAGAAGACGAAGTTGTCGGTATTATAGCAGTACTATAGACACTATAGCAACACTGTAGAAATTAGATTAAGGATGATTAGTTATTAGTCCTAATTTAATTCTGATTAAGTTAAATGTCATTGCATACGTCATTAGGTGGGAAAACGAAATTACTGTGCCGAATTTACTATAGCGATTATTGTGTCAAATTCAAAATCTTTGTCAATGGAAGGTTGGCAAAATTAGGTAGAAATTGACTTTTGATTACATGGCTAATAGATTAATGGGAGAATGGAGCCTATAAATAAGGCATGACCCTATCCTACCCGGAACACTAATCAAGCTGAAGGATTGATGGGCGTAAAGTGGAGGAGAATTCGAAATTTGGAGGAGTGTTCTTCGTTCTTCATCTCCTTTTTTGATCTTAGTTTAGGTAGGTTTTCTCTCAGGCAAAACTTATTTAGATCTTTATACATGTTCATTTACATGAGTACTTCGATTTTATGCAAGTTTTATGCATTATAATCTTGTATTTGAGCCCAATTTTGGATTTTAAAGTCAAGATATCGTGTTTTTGTCATTTTTTGGTTCGTACTGAGAACGTGACACTCACAGAGACCGCGTTCAGAACGTGGTCCCCCTCATGACCGCGATCAGAACGTGGTGCCCATGGAGACCGCGTTCAGAACACAGTGCCCAAGGAGACCGCGTTCAGAACGCAGTGCCCACGAGATTGTGTTCAGACTCGTGTGTTCGATTTGTCTCGTTTTGCGTGTCAGACTCCGTTCCACCCCGTTTCGCGTGCTGATCATCCGAAACACCTCGTTTCACGTAGTATTCCAAAATCTTTTTTTTTATTTTCAAAATCATGTTCTTCCCTTAAATTGCTATCGAGAAGGTAAATGAACTCGTGAAATTATCTTTAATTGCTCGAACGACTATGCTTTAATTTTTTGTGAATTTCTGTACATGATTGACTCTGTCTATTTGATGTAAATTCTATCTGAAAGCTTGAATCTTCTTTCAATGAAATTCCTTCACACATGAACATACTAGATTATGTAATAATGATTTCCATTTGATTTACGTGAATGCACTTTCTGACAAGATTTGTGGATGCCTAGCAAATTGACTAAGAAAGACCGGTGTTTAAGGCTAAAGGTTAACAGACAAACGCCTAAGCGGGCAAGTGGTTATTTAATTATGATTTTGTGAATGTGAGGAGAACCTCCCACTGTCTCAACTCTTACCTGGCCATGAGCTCTTTGGTTTTTTGCTAAGCATCTGACTGTGAAAAACTTGATCTAAACCTGTTTTGTAAGATTTTATGCGAAAGACTGATCGTGCTTTGACTAGTAATTCACTCTCTTTATTATCTTAATGTCGTTGAACATAATTCTTTAAATCATCATTGAACTTCTCTTGTAAACTTCATTTGTACTTCATACTACATGTCTTTGAAATGAAAATTTTGCTAGATTTGTACTTTAGTCATAAACTACTATTTGGAAGTGTAGGAGCTAAGTGCCATGCGAGGTAAAGTGCTACGTTATGGAAGCCATCTCTTGAGGCCGGAATGGTGCAAAGTGTTACATGACGGGAGTCACCTCTTGAGTCTATAGTGGCCACTTAGAGTCTTCCATAACTGAAAGTTTAGTTGTGTGCTATACTACGCTTCATGAACTTTTTTTGAAATTCAGATTGATCATTTTATTATGAAATTGTTCTAGAAATTACATGGGACTTTTGGTCCATTTGACACTCAGTGCTTGGTAATTTTGGGACCCTGATCTGGTCTTGGGCGAGCAAAGTCCGAAAGTACTTGTATCCGAGGGAGTTGAATGATCATGTGTGACATTGTACCAACTGACATGCAAGATTGAATTTGACAATTTACTTGTTACATTCTTTACTGGTTACATGTTTGACTACTTGTTTAATTATACATGACTTGTTGACCGAATGGGTTAAAAATTCTATTACATGACCAAATTTATAATGTTTTACATGTTATTGATCTTCATGGTTATACTTCAGTTCTATGATTTTTATTCTTGAAATTCTTGACTTCATGATCTCGATTTCTATTCTACTTGTCACCTATTTATTTACTTGTTTTGTTTTCATGAGCATTTAGATGATCCAAGATACTAATCACTTAAAGTGACCTGGTAAAGAGATATAAGTTCTACT